>CM050449.1:107496675-108096675 GCA_027563935.2 Costus lasius
TAATACATATTTGGAGGTACATTTGCCCTCACGGTGTGCCTATGGTCTCTGCCAGCAGCATGCATTTCCATCTTTCTTTGGTTATCTTCTTTTATAAGGGTTTCTTTAAAAAGATGAATGCACATTGCAGATAAGGCCGCTGGTCTTTTTAAGTTCAAGTGTTCTGTTATACTATTATTGTTGGCTTGCCTGCTACAGCTTTTAAATGTTCAGTTGATAACAGAGGGAAACTTGGGCGCAACGTAGAATGCATAGTAAAATAGACCAAATCCTGTTGTATCACGTACAACTGTTCAATGCACTTATAATAGTTTTTTGCTGGCATACTTCTGCCTCCTTTTGTTGTTTATTGAAGACTCTATTGGTACAATCTACCATCAAATGTAGTGAACGTAGCATTATCACTTGTTTTTTTTATTAGAATTTTAGAACTTGCATTAGCTTATCTCCAACTTCCTTTTCCTTACGTTAGTAGATCTTTTTGTCTTTGTAAACAATTGTCTTTGAGTGTGCAAAGGACGATAAGGTTTGCTGCAGCAGCCGCTTCTTTCTTCGAGTCAGCTACAACTGAAAAGGTCTCTATTCTTTTTAATCCATTTTGTAATTTTCTATTTTTCTCTTTAATATTCTATTTCACGTTTCATTTAAAAGAAATTTTTTATTATGATTTTTTTTTTACTTTAAGATTCATAATTTTAAAAAGATAAACGGTTGGGATGTGATTCTAGCTAAAAGATTCCATAGCAACCTACTTCTCTATGAAATTTTCAAAGTTCATGATTTATTTATAATCAGAATTCGGAATTCAAAGGATTAGGGAATGACCTCATTAATGAATTAGTTTAGAAGATTCTGACTCTCTAATTGTTCCTAGGGACTAACAAATTCATGGCCTCGTGGGTTTGACTTAGATGGTTAAAAATACTAAATAGAATTAAAATTAATGATCGATAGTTGGCACTAGATTGTTGTATTAAGTGGCCAATCATTTTCGACACGAATGACTGATCTTTTTAATGACAGGTCCGGTAGACTACAGCTCTCATATTTGTGATGTGTCAACTTCTACTTACTACTTTTTTTATTATTTTTTTCACGCATCCAATCAATCTATTGGCACAAGATTAAATTGTTCAAAAGAAATAAGTCCAATATATAATATTTATTGACTACTAAACAAGCTACGAATCTACAATGAAAGGAGAACTCTTTCCTTACGAAAGCACACACACAAAGGCAACAATTTGATAAACACACCGAGTGGTTGAGGAAGTCCTAACTCAACTCTAATCGCTTGTATGCAATACAACGATCGGTTACAACTAGTCATTTGTGCTCCTCTTTTGAGAATGCTTTTGTATCTTTACTGCAATTTCAATGTTCTCCTCTACGCTATGCACATATTACCAGATGTTAGGGCCCGGTTCAGGCGGTTCGGCCCAGAGTCTAGTAAGCCAATAACCCAGCCCAAGATCCAGCCCGTGCAAGCGAAAGCATCACAAAGCCGGTCAACTGTGGATGTTGACCAGAGCTTCGCGTGGAGCGGCAGCGGCATCTCCCCGCACGCTGCGGCTTCGGCGACTTCGGAGGCGTGGACGACGTCGTCCACGAGAGCGACGCTCGGACGCGAAGGGCGCGTGACACGAGCTTCTCGGAAGAAGACGCGTTTTCGGCGGTGTTCGCGGAAGGAGCGGACGAAGCGGCGACCGAGCCGTGCGGACGCGAAGTGCAGAGGAACTCGGAGGCGGCGGCTTCTTCCTTAAAAGGAGCGGACAGAGGCTGCGATCGGGAGAGCGGATCCGGGAGAAAGGCTCCCGAGAGAGAAAGAAGCTGCGAGAGGTTTGATCCAGAGGAGGACTCAGCCGTGGGAAGCTTGTAATCGGCGGCGAGTCGCCGCCGACGTGAGGAGTGATTTGAGCGTGAAAGGGAGGGTTTTTGTACTCTAGAGTTGTGCACAATAAAGGAGGAAATTTCCCTATGTGTTTACTGTCTTCTCCGGCGAGTCTAACGATGTTTCCGGTGAACGCACGAGCGCGGCGGCGCTCGGTTTCGGACGAACGAAGAGGACGAAGACGAACGCTCGGCGTTCGTTCCGAGGTTCCAGTCAACGGTCAACGGCAAATTGGACGAGAAATCGATTCGGCGGAATCGATTTGGCGGCTGACGGAGGCAGACGTCAGCAAGGAAGGAGTCAAAATTGACGGCGCGAATTCGAAATCGAAATCGATTTCGCGTGCCGACGTCAGCGTGACGTCATCTGGAGAACGCGTTCGCGGCGAGGGAATTAATCGGCGCTGACGTCAGCGTGACGTCAGCAAGGGCGATTCGGCGGCGATTTTCAACAGTAAATCTGATTTAATTTGATTTTGACTTTTGGTCAAAATCAGAAGAGGTATTTGATTTAGGGTTCCGTTTCTTTTCGGATTTCTAAATTGGGGTTAGGGTTTTCTCCGTGCGATCTTGTATTTGGGGATAAAAATTCTTCGGGGAGATTAGGGTTTCTAATTTTGGGTCGGAAACCCTAGGGCGAGTTACGTTCCGGTATTCCGCCGGACGGCTCTAGGAAGCGGATAAGCGCTCATCCTAGGACGATCCGACCGGGGCGTGACACCAGAGGTGGATCCAGGACCCGAGGGTATATGGGGGCAGTACAAAAAGAAAATACAATTATACAAATATAATATCAATGAAAATAAAAATTTTATATTAATATATTTGAATGCATATACAACAATATTATAATTGTCCTCGGTGAGTTTTCATAGATTGAAATCTTTGAATTATCAATTTATTATCAATCAAAAACATCTTTCTCAATATAAGTTACTAAATAATCATTTATCCATTGATCTCCTATTTGATTTCTTAATCTATTTTTAATAATTTTCATTGTAGAAAAAGATCTCTATAATATAGTAATAACAATTGGTAAAATAAAAACTAATTTTATAAGTATATAAACTAATGAATAAACAATATTTTTTGAGATTACAGCGTTTATAGATGCAGCGATTAATTTTTCTTGTCAAGGAGGCGGAGCAACCAGAGTCCAAAGGAGGCGCTTGAGATTACAGGCGTCAGGCGCAGCGATTAATTCCTCTTTGAGAGAGTGGATTTGCATCCTCAGATTGGGGAAATAAGAAGCGGACAGGTTTTTGAGTGTCGTGTCGTGTGTGTGAATAGGTAAGAATAAGATAGAGAAAAGATTTGATTTGACCATTGAAGATTTACTTTAACGTTAAAATTTTAATGATAATATTTATCTTATATTACATGTGTCATCAGAGTTTACAATTTAATTTATTTTAACCACTCACCTGTCACATCAATTTAACACAGCTCATCAGATTTTAGCAAATAAAATGGAGAGCAAGGGCAATTAGGGGGGCAATACAGTTTATGCATTAGTAAATTTTTATTCCAGTGGGGCAAACGGTATTTGATAATTAATATGAATATTAATTTAAAAGCATAATTGCACAGGATCCATACAGAAATACGTGCGCGATCTAGTCGAACAGCTATTTAGGTCCCACGGGTTCCAACCGACACTTTTCTTACTAAAATTATGTATATTAAAAATTACAATAATCATAGTGAGAAGACAAACAAACTACGAATTAAAAATCAAGCTCAGCGATTAAAAAGGATTTAGTCAAAGCACATAAAAATAAAATAATAAAAATACATAAACAAATATTTATCTTTTACATTTTGGTCCAGTGACCCAGATCAAACTATTCATTTTGTTTTCTATAGAATTTTTGCCAAACATGTTGTCCCTCTTTGCAAAGAGTGGATCCCACGAAAGAGTACATTTTTCTGGTGCACATCATTTTGCCTGCTGCCTCGCCTTTTTCTGTGTATAGCCCTTGTACTTTTGTTAAACAACAATTTGGTCTTTTGATAAACATACTGCTGTATGATAAAGTCAAATCTAGATGGTCAATTTATAAAGTCAGGACCGTATTGAAAATAGTGAAAGTCTAGGGGCAATAAGGAAATTAATGGAACTCACTCTACCACCCTCAAATTCAAATCATTCCTATCGCGATCCAACGGCTCACAATTGTGGAAGAGTTAAACGGACGTCGAGCCAAACTGTTAGGTGAGTCGGCGCCATTCCATAGGGTGAAATGTTACTTTCTGTTATCGCTCCTCCCTCCATTCTGCTCTTATACATAGAGAGATCCTCCGTTGCTCTGATCGCAAACCCTAGCTTGAATTCGCAAGGGGAGAAGGAGATAGCGAGAGGGGGCGAGAGGGGAGGAGGAGGAAGAGCGTGACGATGGAGGATCGAGTTTACCCTTCCGCTAAGCCCATTGGCCAACCTCCCCAGCTCAAGGCCGGCGGCGCCGGCGGTCCGGGATTCCCGCCCACCAAATCGCAAATCAACGGCGCAACCCGCCTGGCGTACCGCCCCCAACCCGGGAAGCCCTCTCGCCGCCGGAGCCGCCGCGGCGTCTGCTGCTCCTGCTGCCTCTGGTTCCTCATGCTCCTCGCTGTCCTCGTCCTCCTCGCTGCCATCGCCGGCGGCATCTTCTACGCGATCTACCGCCCCCACCGCCCCGCCTTCTCCGTCTCCACCGTCCGCGTCGCGACCCTCAACGTCTCCGCCGCCGGCGCCCTCACCTCCCGCTTCGACCTCAACGTCACCGCCCGCAACCCCAACAAGAAGCTCGTCTACCTCTACGACCCGATCTCCGTCACCATCAACGCCGACGGCGTCGACGTAGGCGACGGCGAGTTCGCGTCGTTCGTCCAAGAAGCCGGAGCCTCCGCGCTGCTGTCCACCGCCGCAAGGAGCTCCGGCCAGCAGCTGGAGTCCTCGGCGGCTTCAGATCTGCGAGAGAGCAGCAGCCTGATGTTGGAGGTGGAGATGGATACGAAGGCCGGTGTCAAGATCGGGGGGCTGACGACGAAGAAGATCGGGATCAAGGTGCGGTGCGAGGGGATTAGCGCCGCCGTTTCGAAGGGGAAAGCCCCAGCCGCGGCCGCGGCCGGACGCGATTGCCAGGTGAAGCTCCGTCTAAAGATCTGGAAGTGGAATCTGTAAATCGTAAAAGGTAGAACTTAATGAATTAATTAAAAAAAAAACTCAAGAATCGAAGTGAAACATCGTTAGAGGATAATCTCAGTTTGTAAATTTCAAATGTTAAAAGCATCGTCCGTGGCTGTTATTGTTTTCATATATTTGTGAGTGTTCGTTCGAAGGAAGTCTTTTCCTTTCAATTTTTTTTTCCAGACTTCACTACTTTTGTATGAGATATATAATAAAGTGAGAAATATTTTATAGTTTTATTTAAAGTTGCACTATTTAATGTGACGTTCAACATGATCAACATGTGTATTTCTTTATGCCATAGTATAAGTATTGTATTTGGTGAGTGTCGGTAGTGTCGTTGTCTCTATTATTACAATTTGAACAAATGAAAACGAAGTCAATGTCTTCTTTGACATTTTCCACTTAAATCAAGTCAATAACTTGAATATAAATGAGTTAGAAACATCTACAAATTTGCTAAGTTATTTTTCTTATAGACCAAACTTTTATTATTAACAACTAAAATCCTTTTCAATTCAACTAACTCACACCTACAAATTTGCTTAGGTTGATAAAGAGGAAATTGCATGCTACCTTCCATCGATTTTTAATTTAGCAATTGAATGGAAGGTTGGAGATAACCTTTGATTTAGGAAATATTAGAAAGCTAGTTGACTATTGTATTGAAGTCTTCTTTCACATGAAATTAAATTTGAACACTATGTTGATAACATTCATTCCCCACAAAATATTTTTTTTCTCAAATTATCTTTTTTTATCAATGGAAAATTAATTAAATATCATTATACAAATAAATGCCACGTACAAAAATCTACAAAGTCAAATGAGTGTCATATTGCTAGTAATTCTACAAGGTCAAATGAGTGCCATATTGCTAGTAATCCGAATCACAATACTAAGGTGGCCAAGCTAATATTTCAAAAATTAAATCAGTAATATAAATCAATTGAAGATCAAATGAAACCCTAATCCCTTCAGTGAGATCTAAATAGAAAAAAAAACCTATATATATGGTTAAGTTGTGATTAAAAAAAATTCATTTTATTTGCTTGACGATCTATGGAGTAGTGTTATTGAAATGTTAGAAATATATGGCTATAGATTGTGACATATTAACTACAAAGTGATCGACATGTTTTCGCATTTATTATGGTATACCAATTACCAAATCACCTTGTAAGCTATATGCATCATGTTTGACATTTTAATCAAAATAATGTAATAACTATATCATTTAAACGTGGGATTACATGCCAAATAAATAATTGATTTCTTGATAAAATGAAAATAACATATAATTTATGGATTATAAAATTATGTTTGAATTTTATTTAAACTTAATATGTCCGTGAACACCCTGCAAAAGCACGCATGTTACTCTGTGTCCCACTGGCGGGTGAACGCTTCCTTTTCAAGCCCATATGGCGAGGGCGGCCATGGCCCCGGCGCCGAGGAAGAGCGCGCCGTAGGATGCCACCTGCAGCCTCGCGTTGCAGCTCATCGTCCGGCTCAAGAAGTCCGCCGCGATCAGGTCAACCAGCGCCGTGTAGATCAGGATCCCCGCCGACATCGCATCCAGCAGTCCCTCGATCACCAGAGCACGCGGGCTGCTCGCGTCGTACGACGACGCCACGCCCGCCCCCACCGCGATCCCCGCCGGCGTCGTGATAGCGAAGAACGCCGCCATCGTCGCCGCCGCCGCGTTCCTGAACCGCGCCTGGGATATGCATCCGCCCAGCGCGAAGCCCTCGAAGAACTGGTGGAACGCGAGGGCGGCGATCAGAGGCCTGATGGTGCACGGGCTCTGCGACACGCCCAAGGACAGCCCGATGATCACAGAGTGCGACACGATTCCCAGCTCCAAGATCTACCGATGGCAGCAGAGACAATGCTTTGATCAGGCTTATCGGCCTCGGATTGAACAATTCAAAGTCCGTTAATGGTGAATTCGTTACCTGGGATGCCACCACGTGCCGCACGTCATGGGAAGCCTCTCGATCGTCCTCGTGGTCGTAGTCTCGGCCGTGAGGGGCCGCGTGGCTCTGGCAGGCGCCGTGCACGTGCGCGTGGCTGTGGCGGTGCTCCGCTGCGTGGGCGTGCATCCCAACGATGTGCATCGGGTCCTTCCGCGATCCCGCCTCGCGCGCCGCCGATACGTCGGCGTCCACCTTCTCCTCGTCGTTGATTGTCGGCGTCGGCACTGGCGCGACATTCCCTGCGGCCCCGTGCTTCCGCTCGTAGTACTGGGTCCCGACGAAGTCGACCACAAGCGTGCCTAGCGACGCCACCATAGCGACGAAGCCGGCGAAGGGGAACGCCCTCCATGGAGAGTCCGGGAGGCAGGGATTTGCGAACGATGACTCAGCCGCGTGAAGCATGTGCACAAAGCCGGTGGCGAGGACGACACCAGCGGCGAACGCCTTCACGAAGAAGAAGAGCCCGCCGTCGGTGCGCATCTTACGCCCCACCAGGGGGATGGCCACGCCGGCGGCTCCGGCGACCAGGATAGTGGCGAAGGCCACCATCTTGAGTCGCCACGCCACCTCGTCATCCCGGCACTCCTCCACCTCCTCGACGGCGGCGCAGTTCGTCGTCGCGATCGAGACCAGCAATCTCTCTGCTCCATCAGCAGATCAACCAATTCATCGTCCATAATCCCAACTTCCGGAAACGAATAGAAAAAGGCAAAAAGAGCAGAGATTATGACCTGAAAAAGAGCTCAATTGGCCGCGGAATCGAGTGAAGAGTAAAGATCCAAAATCCTGTACCAAAATTCAAAATAAATACCAAATCAAAACACGAACAAATTTAGATCCAATTCATACCTCGAAGAAGAACATTTGAGATTCGTCGGCGTCCGCTCCTTGCAGTTTGTGAATCTTCCCAGCGAGGAATTGGTTCTTGTATGAACGAAGATTACAAAAAATGTCGTCATCCAGATTTGGAGGTAATAGCATAAGGTTGGTGTCTCGCGGGTGAGTATATGTCGATCTAGAAGCACCGTGTCTATGCCACATGTATTCGGAGCGTGGGCCCAGTTGGTACGTGGCGAGAATAGAGTCGGGTCGTTGGAGATCATAACCATGTCGACATTGTATTTGTGGCGACCAGTTACGGGTCGTTTAGGGACCCGAAGCTGCGAAAAAATTTTCGCCGAACGTACCCTTCGGCGCGTGAACGCATACGGTACACATGTTGTGAGGGCAAAGGTACTATATAGGTAGATCTATTATACGATCTTAATCAATGGTATATACTCCTTCATTATACGATCATACGATCATCGTGTAATGTACGGTACCTATACAGTACTTTACTTTCACAACAAGAGTACCCTTCTGCGTTCACGTACTCTTCGGCGAAATTTTTTTCCGAAGCTGCTCTCGCTGTGCCAGGCTGTCCAATTTGGTTCGTAACGAAAATGATTTAAGATTTCGTTTTTCTATGTTTAATTCGACTCACTTTGACCTTCATAAAAAATCTATGAATTGATAAATATATTTAATTTACACAAATATTTAATTATATCAAGCAAGAGAATGTTTAATTAATTTTTTTAATTAAAATAATATTGATTTTTTTTAAAAAATGAAAATTTAAAAAAAATCATGAAAATTAAGGAAAAATTATTTAAAAAAACCTCCGTGCCATAACAAACCAGAAATAAATGTTATATGCCGGGCCACTGCTTTGTCCCCATCCATCGTTGATGCTATCTTAAGATTTACACTTATCCCAATACACTTAAAAGCTAAATACACCTAAAAGCTACTTCAACGATGGATGATGCGGTGGTCTCGCATATAATATTTTTCCATAAATCAACAGATAGATAGACCCAATTTAGGGGGATTCTGCTTCTGGCTTTTATTGGTTGAAGAATTGCTTATTAAAAGGTAGCTGACTGGGAAATTAAAAAACTGTTTAGAAAATTAAAAGTGCTAGCGAGCAATAAAAATGCTGTGCTGTTATATTAAGCAGAAATTTACTATCATTAACATAATAAAATGAACAAAATAAAAAATAATTAGGCAAGAGTGAGATACTACCATAATTAAAATATTAAGGAATAATTAGGAGGGCAAATTAAAATTAAAAGGTAAAAAATTTACTTTCTTTTTTCAATTCGAATATAATAAATAATGATCAAATATTTTTTAAATTTATCTTAGAAGGAAGTTATAATTAGAGATATAAGTCAAATATTGTTGAGCTTTTATAGGCATACAAAAAAAATCATGTAATCAAATATAAAAAATTTTAAGCTTAAGATAAATTTCAATCATTTAGTACATTTCACTATAACCAATACAAATAAGGCATAAAGCGATACCATAAGAAATGGTTGAACAATTTAACTCATTGAAATCTTAAGATAAATTCCAATCATTTAGTAATTAGTATATTTCACTATAACAAATACAAATAAGACATCGAGTCATACCATAAGAAATGCTTGAATAATTTAGCTCATTGAAATCTTCTTACATATCAAAACGTACGTAACTACCTCTGCAATTCATACATATAGTACATGTCAAAATGCACGTCTGTAACTCCAACAGCTCACGTCACACCGGCCATCGCCCCGCCATTGGCCGAGCTGCTCGAATGGCCTGAGGGTCAGCGTGAGTTCCTCCCTCTGCTCTCCGTCTCCAGTGGCTGACGCTGCTGGCTGGACAAGGCGGTAGGAGATGGGTGGACGACGGCGCTGATCTACCGGCTGGACAACGGCTGGATGATCACCTGGATGACGGCGGTAGGAGATGGCTGGCTTCTGCGCTAATCTGGAGCTCGAGCGTCGGAAGGAGATAGAGCTGGATGAGGGCCGTTAGAGCTAGAGCAAACTTGGAGCCGAAGCTAGAACCAGGAGGAGGGCCGCTAGAGTTGCCGACGCCTCTCGAGCGGGCGAAGCTTGGATCTGGATGAGGTCGCTGGCGAAGGTTGGAGGTGGATCTCGTGTGAAGGATCTTGGATCTCACTAGAGGTCGCTGATGATGGCTGGAGGTGGATCTCGAGCGAAGGATTGGGGATCTCGCTAGCGCTGGCTGGAGGTGGATCTCAGGCGAAGGATTTGGGATATCGCTGGAGCTGCTAGAGCTCCGACGAGGAGCCGTCGAGCGTGGGAGCATCAGCTCTCGGACTCCACCGGCTCGCCTTCCTCCAACCAATTGGCTGCCATCGTTGGAGTTGACAGCAAGGATCGGCGAGACCTTCTAGTGAAGAGGCGAGCCGTCGTAGGAATCGACAGAAGGGGAGGGAGCTCAGAAGCCAGCACTGGAATCGGCAGAAGGGGAGGGAGCTTGGAAGGAGACGAGGATGGAGAGTTGGCTGGAACCGGCGGCGAAAGGGGCGTTGGCTAGAACTGGCGAAAGGGTCGACGCTGGGAGGAGCTCGACGACTGTAGAAGGTATCGGCGCTGTTCTATCGGATGGACGACGGCGGAAGGTGTCGGTGGAGATCTCGACGGTGGTGGAAAGAGAGTTGGACGGCGGCGCTAGTTCACCGGCGTTCAGGCTAAGAGTGCTACCTGAGGAGAGGAATGTCCGCGCGAGGGAACAGGAAAATTTTTCTTAGGCGGAGTCTCCGCCCAGGAATCTCCAGTAAAAGTGATTTCAGCGTTAATTTTGCTTTAAAATTTATATAATATCGATCTATCCTCTGTTATGCATGTATACATAAATTATAAAACAATATCAATGATGAAAATCTCTTCCGCCTATGATTCCTAGGAGAATCTCTTCCGCCTATGATTCATAAGGAGGAGACCCATCTAAGAAATTTTCTCAAGGGAACAGTGACATCTTGATTTTTTTTCTCTCTCTGATTCTGCTAGAATTATCAATTGAACTGCTTCGGTAGGCCAGTGATTTTCTGGGGTTGCGGGGGCGCTTAAAATATTCTAATATTAGTACCATTAGATAACTTACAAAACGTAAATTATTTTTAAATAAAAAATAAAAAAAAATATTTTTTAGGAAAAAACGAACCTAACCCCGTTTCCTATAATTGTATAGAAACAGTGCTTAGAAATTTATTCGATAGATTATAATACTTCACTCGGCCCATAATGTATAGGGACGGTGCAAACCAGTGGCCACTTGGCCCGCAATGTGTCGTGCCACACAGGCAGCCCTTCTCTTCTCAGCCGCCGTCCTCAATCTTTCTCTCCGACACGACTCGGAGTCGCCGCCGCCACTGCGGCCACCGGTACGCCCTCCGGCGACGCGCAGGCCGGGGTGAGACAAAAGCTACGCTACAAAAGCATGCAGACGACGAGGCGAAAAGATTCTTGTACCACTGTTCTTTCTTCCGCCTCGATCCTCTCCCCTACCAAAACTTTATGCGCCTCTGAGCATAATAGATTAAAGATTCGTGCATGCATGCATGTGTTCCCCTCTTTCTCCTCCGCATGCATGGTTTGACCATAAAGTTCTCTAGTCCCTGTCATTGGTCCACCCCCGTTGACAAATTTCAAATGCATTTGTCCCCCACCCCCTCCTAAAAAATTGCAAGGAACTCAGTTCATAGAGCTTCTTTTTCAGACATTCAATCCTTCGCACAATTGCTTCAATTGAAATTTAAAATATATATGTGGTATAGAAATTTAAAATTTTAATTTCCATAGAGGAAATAACTCCCCCTTACTCTCTTTTAATTTATGCTGGACGAGAAAGATTAGAGGAGGACAAAAAGGATGAACAATATATAAACCATCGATCTCTTTTAATTTCTATCAAAAATTCATATTTAATTAACTAATTAATTGCTTGAAGAAGAGAGAGGACCACTCTACCGCATTACTTGGAGTAGCTAAGCTTGCCAAGGCTGCTTACTTTGCTGCTGCAGCTCATAGGAGGAGGTGGCGGCGCCGGCGCCGGCGCTGGCGGTGGTCATGCAAGCTTGATCTAGCGCGTGCAATTTGAAGATATTAATATTATCCCTGTGTGAGAAGGTCTGCAAACCTAAGAAGTCCCTTGTCATTCCTTCATCAGCTCCGCTGGCTTCCTCTCCCACTGATCCATGGCTTCTCGCGGAGCTTCCAAAAATATTGTTGTGCGTTGCTTCTCTCCGAGACCTCAGCATTCCGTTCAATAGTATTGCGTCGTCGAACGACGCCAGAGAGTTCATGATCGCCATGTGATCCCGCAGAAGAGGAGGGCCAGCAACTGATCCTTTTAGCGAAGAGGGCGTGGACGAGCCAAGGCCGGACAGAGAACAGCCGCCGCCGCCGCCGCCGCCGACGCCGCCGACGCCGACGCCGCCGACGCCGCTGGTGTGCGGAGCAGCCATGTTGCCGAAGTGCGAAGGCCTGCTCAGCGTTGCACCCATCTCTGCCGCCTTCTGTAGCAGCGCGGTGGCGGACATGTGTGGGGAGGAGGGAGCTGCGGGCTTGTGGAGTAAGGCTGCGGGAGCTGGGAGAGAAAGCGAGTTGGCGGCGCCGGAGGAGAAATCCAGCCACGGCGGCGCTTGGACATCTGTCCTCATCAGCGGGAATATCTCGTGCTGGCGCTGCACTCCCTGCGGGATGGACTGCTGGAGAGGGGAGGCCTCGGGCACCGCCGTAACGGCGGACTGAGACAGCAGGAGGTGGTGATTGGCCGTGGGAGTTGCTGCGATGGACCTCGCGCTCTCCTCCGCCAGTGCATCGCAGAAGGCCCTGTGCGTGATGAAGCTGTCCCGCCTGCACCCGAGGGAGAAAAATTGCAGAATTTTCTAGTCTAATTCATGCGTGTGGGTTGCTATTGATTGGATTTACCTGGAGAAGAGCGTGCCGCAGTCGCATCTGTACTCCCGCGTTCCGCAGATCTTGGAGTGGGCTTTCCAGTCGGAGTGGACGGCGTACTTCTTGGAGCATTTGTCGCACTTCCACTTCTTCTCTCCGTGCTTCCGGCTGAAGTGCTTCTTGATTCCGGTGAGGTCGCCGAGGGCGCGGGAGGGGTGGTGGTGCACGCAGCTGGGCTCCGGGCAGACGTACACCTTCTTCCTCGCCTCCCCGCCGCCCCTCTGCTTGAGCTTCCACGGGAGGTTGTGGCCTCTCCGGTGGAGCTGCAGGTTCTGGTCGCGCTGGAACCCCTTGCAGCAGATCTCGCACACGAATCTGTTGGTGGCCATCAGCGACTTGGGGGACAGCGCCACCACCTCAGCCTCCGGGTCTGGGACAATCCAAGAACAAGAATCAGCAACTCTAATCAGTCAATTAATTACAAGAACCAGCAGCGAAAAATAACAATAATAAACCTGGATTTCCAGGAAGGCTCTTCTTCTTCTTTGATGGGTTAGGGTTTGGTGAGGCGAAGGAGGATTGCTGATTGGAAGAGACGCTCGCTTGATCGCCGGAGGCCGAGGTGAGATTGGACATGTTCTCTTCCGCCATTAATCTTTTCGTCATATCTCAAAAACCTAGTTATCTGACAATTAAGATCTTCAAGAAATTCAAGAAAAAAAAAGATTGTAGATGAAATTGACAGTGAAAAAAGGAATTAAGCAGCGGATCTAGGAGCTCGAAGATCAGACTTTAAAGCTAAAGATCTTCATATAAAAAATCATATAAATTAAAGAAAAAGTTGTGCTTGTGATCGTAGAGATGAAGATTAGGATCCAAACCAGTTGGAAAAGATAGAGAACAGGCCAATCGAAGAACAAAACTCAATACTAGAACATGTTCAGAAACTGATTAATTGAGTGAAAAATTGAGCATCAAAACAAAACCACACAGGCAAAAACATAGGAGACTGAAAGAGTGCTACAAAAACAAAAACAACAAAAAGAAAACAGAAAAAATATTGAACAAGAGATGGAACAAAAGCCAAGGAAAGAATCGAAGAAAAGCGGGGGGAGTGAGGAAGGGAGAGAGAGAAGGAGAGAGAGAGAGAGGGAGATGTGGATGAGGGAAGGGAAAGGAAATGTGAAATCCACCACCACCACCCAGTCGACGCCCACAAGGCCACGCACCAAACCTGCTCTGACGTTGCAGCCGCTGTCCTTTTCCTCGGCAGTGATCTATGCACACAAAGAACTTCCAATCTCTTCCATGCTGTAAAAAAAATTATCACTCCTCTTAGATCTAACTTGACCTATTATTATTATTATTGAGATGATCCATCAAAGCTCTATATAACTTGTTCCTTTCTTCTCTTTGACCTTTTTCAAGTAAGAGAAAAGTTTTGATCGGGATGTTCTTCCTTTGATTCTTTAGTCAACGTGCTCAAATGACTAAGATAGAGAGTTTGAGTTAAGAAGTTTCTTTACTTCTTGAGTGCTGCTATACAGTCAATTGCTTCCCTAGTTCTTGATTTTCACACACCTTCTATATTCATGTGTCCCACAATTCTACTTTTCTACTTCATGAAAAATACTATACAAAAGGTGCCTCCTTATGTTCGATATGTGCACAACTCATCAAAAACTAGTTGGGGTTTAATGAGTCTTTGCGCATTGGAAGACAAAACTAGACACATGTGACCCTTAGAGTATATAGATTATAGGGCGTCTCCTTATGTTCAATATGCACACCACTCATCGTACATTAGTTTGAACACTGCATATTATTAATCCACTCTCGCGTCATTATATGTCCTTTTACTTGAGGTTTTTTTTTTTAAAAAAAATCTCTGTTTTAAAGTGGTGGCCTTGTGAATATATAATAGTACAAGTGTACCAAAGGGAGAATATTACAGTGACAACAATGTCAAAGTGAAATTTTTACAGTGTGAGTGCAGGCCAGTACAGTGCTGCTATTGCTGATATTTTTGAACAGTGTTTAGGGTAGTACTTGGTGGTGCAGTGCCCTGAGGAGCATAGGGCTGCTCTCATGGAGCAGTGGGTGGGGCCAGACACTTTGGCCCTGGCATCTTTTCACAAAGTGTTTGCTTTTTTGCAACTGTGATTAGGTTAGTGCTAAACTGCTAATAGTGTGTGTGTGTGGGAAAAGTGGGATGGTTTAAAAGGATGGTATGATTTCAGAAGAATGATGGGCTCTTGATTTATTTGTCAATGGGGAAAGGGAGTTGGGGACAGTGCTAGGAAAGTGGGGAGCCAGCTACTTTTAAATTACATTAAAATGATTGGAGCATTGATTGAACAATTATTTCAATAACTTGTGCAGTACTCTCCATTCTATTTCTTATGTATAAAAATTTGCCTATCTTCTGCAACGACAGTACGAAACCAAATGTGAACGCGTTACAAAGAACTACAATTTAGAGAAGAAAAAAAAAAAAACTTAGCTATGAATCAGCAACAAAACAAAACTATAGCTGCATGCATATAATCTATGTTCGACTCGATATAGATGTCTCAACTCTTTCCATAGACCTTTGCCTCAGTAGTCAGTACATACAGAATTTAGCCTATAGTCACCCCTTCGATGTTCACCAACAAATGAATTAAGTGAAAAAAAAAGGAAAGAAAAATAATCAAAGTGTGAAACAAATTAGAAAGCAGAAAAGGCCGAGCAAACAACCATACTTTACGGTTGACTTTGGAGGCTTATGGACGAGACTTTCTTCTGCAACTTCCTTTTCAGCAATCTGATCTTGGCGTCCACTCTCGCCGTGAAACCGATCTTAGTCTTTTGCCGAGCTTTGGACTTCTCCCGCTTCCACATACGCTGGTCCTCCACGTCTTTCTTGTAGTGCTTGATCTCCTGGATGATGTGGTGGTCGAGCGGATGGACGGCTCGCTGGAAGAAATTGTAGGTTACGTATGGGATGTTGCAGGCGAGAGTGACGAGAAGAGTGGTAGTCCAGTATATGGGAGAAGGGCCGAGGACTTCCTGGAGTATCTGGTAGGCGTCTCCAGATATCAGCGGCGAGCACAATCCGTAGACGAGGAGAAACAGGTACCATGTGGCAATGCTGCCCCACACGAAGACGTGTTGGATCCATGTGAAGTGGCTCATTGTAAGAACAATTTGAACGTTCACAGCCCAGACGATGCAGCTGAACATGGTGGTTCCGACGGCAGCCATGTCGGCGGTCTGACCCTCGGAGCGGAACGCTTGGTAGTAGAAAATTTGGATGCTAAGGAAATATACCACTAGCGATGAGTACAAACCGTTGCCCATCCAACCAAAAATTCTGTACCAGTCAAAGAAAAGATTCTTCGGTCCTTGCTGGTACAATGCTGGGAACTGCATAAAGATCACAGTTATGCTATAAAACAGCGTTTGAATGTAAGGTTTAAAGTCTCGATAGCGGTTGGTGTTAGGACCCATACGTAGCGGACATACTAACATTAGATGGTACTAATAGCTAATGTACTGTACCAACATACATTAGCACATCCCCGATCGATACATACTGTATGAAATAGTATTTAAATCCTTAATTGTACTTACATATTATATGAAAAAGCATACCTGCAAGCACACTTCAGAAGAGACGTCTTGTTCAAAGACTCCTAATGATATCACTGGCAATGAGGTAAGGGCGACATTGAACAATAGCATATACCAGTCATCATACACTGATTGCCCAGAGAAGCCAGTGTAGGCCTCAAAGTAAAAAAGTGTGAGACCAAAGGCTATGTTCTTGTAAAAGAAATAACATATCTGAACAGATACGAAAGAAAATAATTAAGAGAAAGATTATAGCAAAATAACAATGAAAACAAAGCAAAATGCACCATCTTTGCTATTCGCTTGTAGCACCAGTGACCGTGGACAACTAGAAGCCGTTCAAGGAAACGAAATTGGGAAATGGAGAAATCACTAGCCATCACAGCCTGCAATGGTCAAAGTTACGAGTTTTTTAGCAATTGTCTTTACCCACGCTAAAGGTGGCCAACGGGCTACGCCCAGCCTCGCTGTAGGTTCCAATCGAATCGAGTTAGGCATGACACAACAGTAAATAGGCAGTGTCCTGACATAACATGATAGACAAAACACTCCGCCCACGATGAGCCGGGCTGCCTAAATTTTCAAATAAAATGAAATAATAATAATAATAATATTATTATCTAAAAAATTAAAAATTTTAAATTTTTTTTAAAAAATAATATTTATAATTAAAAGATAATTATGCTCCTATTTTTAGATTTGTGAGATACTGTACGAGGGCAAATAGGTAAGGAATTATTTAAAATTTAATTTTTTAAAAAATGCCCGTTAATTGGTCAACATGTGCGGCCCAGGCTGTGACGCGCCCATGCATGCTGTCAACATGCCGGCCCTGTGTAGTGCTCTTGGGGGCCTAGAGCCAGCCCAACCCGTTGGCCCTCACCATTCCAACTATTAAAATCCTACGGAACCGTTTGAAGGAAGGATAGAAAGAAAACCTGCATCCCTTCTACCCCACTAATCCCGATCCCTATGTCAGCCTCTTGAATCATGCCCACATCATTTGCACCGTCACCTATTGCTAAAGTAGTTTGACCTGTACCTTCTTTCACCAATCGAGTCACCTAGAGCGAATGAAAAGCAACACAAACTGAATTAGTGTTTCATTAGTATATAGCTAATGTATAAACAGTGTTCAAAGGAGGAGGAGGTTTTAAGGACTACCAATGCTTTCTGCTTTGGGGAGACCCGGCAGCATATGACTGAAGCACAATCAACTGCTAGGCTAAGAAAATGTCTCTTTAGGTCATCTTCCAGGGCATAAGTTAAACTTTTGCCATCGATAATCAAAGCAAATGCTGCATTAGGATCCTTCTCGAGTTTGACCATTTGAGAGGCATCAATTATTTGCGTTAAAATATTTTCTTTTGCAGCCTGAGCAGTCATCAAAGTAGATTCACCAACAGATGAAGATATCCACAACACTGATTGAATATGAAGAAATAATATACCTTTTCCGGGTCCAATGACAATATACTGCTATCCACGGATAAACAGATTTGTTTCATGCCTTGCCTCAGTAAACTACAAGCAAATCTGCAACATACATTGGAGCTTTACTGTAGGCTCAGGAAAGAGATTGATTGGCACCTAGTGAAAACTTTTTCTTGTAAGTAAATTGGTAGTGCCGCATACCCTATGTTGATCGCTGTCTCCATCTTATCACCTGTTAGAACCCAGATCTTGAGACCAGCTTGTGCTAATTTATCTATGCATTGAGCAACCTGTGGAGAAATACAAAGTGCTTAAGCAACAAAAATCAATAGAAGAAGCAGAAAAAAAAGAAGCTTACCCCCTTTTGTAATTTGTCTTCGACAGCAGTTGCACCAACAAGAATCAATTCTCTCTCAATTATGTCTGAGACGCGCTCAAGTTCGGCTTCTCTTTTACGCCCAATCGTAGTTTTTGCCCTCAAAAACTCAGTATTCCAAGCAGCGTACTCAGACTCATCAAGTGTACGGTAAGCCAATGCCAGAGTTCGCAAGCCTGCCTCCCCATATTCATTCAAATGTTTAACTGTATCACTCTCATATGTTCTTCCTGCTTTTGAAAGTCTATCCAAAATGATGCTGTTTGTTTTGGTCCAAAAAATTTATGCACATAGTTTGGTTACTTAAATAAAAACGTTAGTAGAATGGATAGTTGTTTGCCAATATAAAAGAGTAATTCCATCGTACCTGTCAGCGCCTTTGCATAAAAGAACAATCTGCCCATTCCCATCGCGAACAATCACTGACATTCTTTTCCTTTTGCTGTTGAACTCCAATATGTTTAAAACCTTGAATTCCCTGAAGGAATGTAGGAAAAAGGAAATCAACTCACTGATTTATATTACATGAATAGGAACGGTAGATAGACTATAACCTTTCTACAGGATCCTCCGAAGGAGAGTATCTTTCTTTAACAAAGACACTTGATTGAGTCCTCTTACAAAATTCAAACCCAAATTCTCTGGCCGCGACAAGGAAAGCTGCTTCATCTGGTGATTCTACTTCATATGTAAAACCGCCAGTTTTTTCATTTGGCTCGGCAATTGCAGTGTGGCAGAGAGCAAGTACCCTCAAGAATACAAGAACTGTACCAGCATTAGGCTCCTTTGCCCAATTTCCTTGCACGAGGCGCTCATCCTCGAATCTGAAATTCTTTATGGTAGGCTTATTTGGCTGGTCAATTTTCAGAGTTATACCATCTTCCAATTCACCTGTCGATGGACCAAAAGCATCCTCACTGTTCTCCCAATAGTCTCCAGCGTTGGATTGCTGATCACTTGCGCTTGAAGTTTGCGATAAAATATGTCTTGCGGCAGCCATTTCCACTTCGCTAGAACCTATGCCATATGGAACTCCAGCAATAGAACACTTGAGAAAATCCATTTGGTTGCAAGTTAAAGTGCCAGTTTTATCAGACAAAATTGTATCGACCAAACCAAGCTCTTCATTCAAATTAGATGTCCGAGCTTGAGCAGCATTGCCAGTCTCATCATCACACAAGTAGATATCTTGATTGATGAATGTTGCTTGCAAGACTTTAACAACCTCGATTGAAATATACAGCGAAATAGGAATCAGGTATCCATAGAGAATCAGAGCTGTAACAAGATGGTAAAAACCGGACAGAACAGGCTTTGAAGCATCATAAATATACGAGGTCTTGTCTGGTTCCATGTACCACCAGTGCGGCATCCCGACCTTGGTGATCACTGCGTAGCCTACTGAACTGATTAGTGAAATCAATACAAGAAAGGTGAAAAGGAAGTATATGACTTTATCCATTTTCTTCTCGATAGTACTTCTCTTGGATGGTGATTGGGTAGCATTCTGCATGACCTTACTGTCATGACCGGTGAAAATAACCACTCCGAAGACAAATGTAGTGTTCCGAAGCTTTGAGTCCCTGAGGAGAATCTGACTGGGGTCAAGCGCATAAACCTTGTCCTGATATTCAAAATTACCTACGAAAGTGTAAAGACTAGGATTGGGGTCTTCGCATTTGATAGTGCCTGTAAATTCACTGAAAGCAACATCATCATCCAAGGGCAAAGTAATCTCCAATGATCTTTTAACCTTCAAATTTGTTTCTCCATCCAAATTCATAGTCTCAACATAGCAGATGCCATCCTCATAGCTCGAGGACAACAAAAGCAAGTCAGCAGGAAAAAAATCGTCCTTGTCAACCTTGACAACATCCCCAACACGAACTTCCTGCCAATGTTTATGTCTAAAGCCTCCCTCTCCTCTGTGAACGCTGATCTTGTGGCTATTAACCTTCATGTCCTGCACAAATCTGTTCCAATCTTCCAATGCCTCCTTAGCCATACTGAGTCCAACCACAAATGCTAGTGGGGCAATCATGCTCACCGCAGAGAAGGGGGTCACAGGGGTGAGGGAGAGCAGTGCCGCAAGAAGGAAGTAGATATTGGCAACGCGTCGGAATTGCTCAAAGATAGCCTTGGGGAGGAAGGTAATTATGTTGTACTTAGTGGTGCTGATGCGGTTGTTGGGGTAACTGAGGGGCTTCTTGTCGTGCAAGTCGGGCTGGTTGCAATGGACGATTCGTGAGAACCCGGGGCCTCGAATTGGACGGGGTTGATTATCATCTGCCACACTGGAGGGGCGGGTACATGAAAAAGTGTAGAGATTGGTCCATCGGAGCCGTTCGTGTCGCCTTCTTCCCCGGCCCATCTCTCCCAGACAAGGATTCTCCTTCTGATTATATACAATTGTTCCGCATTATCCAAAAAAAATTGCAACTTTCATTGGGGGAAATCTCTAACAAAGAATGCAGATGGGATTTCGGAAACTGAAAACGTATAGCCCCCATAATCACAAAAGAAAATGTAGGAAAGAGCTAGGCGAATGGGCGACTGATTTGAGAAAATCCTCTCTGAGCATCAAGAGAGTGAAGGAGAGAGAAAAAAAAACAAAGATTAAGCAAAAGAATAATATTGCACTTACAAAATCAAAGTCAAACTTTAAATCGATTTCATCCTATAATTCAAGAAACCGAAGCGAGGGAACCAATTGCAACCGAAACGGGTCGAAAGACAGCGTACCAGAGATCAACAGTGATGACTTGGGAGGGTGAAGAATCAAGCTGTCGCTGAAGGCCGCCCGGGGGCAAGCAATGGCGACCCACACATGAGGGCGCTCCCCCTCCCCTTCTGCGCTCGAAGGCCAACGCGCAAATTCACGCAATCGTCAGTTTGAGTTTTGGTTCCGGATGCCCTTAAATTACACCAGTTAGATGATCCCGTTAATTAATCTTAATTAAGATTTCATTAAATACGGGTTTACGACTGGGGTGAGAGATAATCTCGCTTTCCACTGGGTGCGCTACTCCCGCGGTTCCGATCGCCTATGTGAACCAGACACGTCACCGCCTGTTAGCAATTAGTGATGAATGCCTTGCTGTGGATTGCGGATGCACACGCATGCAATATAACTTCACTATTTTCAGTTTTATATTATATCCTTTATATGAAATTGAATGAAGAGCCCAAAAAAATTAGGATTTCGACTAGGGCATGGGCATCGGCCATTCGGCCTCTCCGAGCATGAGGACAATCCGGCCACGGAGTTGGAGTCCCTCGAGCCCTGCCCACCGCGCCACCGCCAATGGAGAGGGACGGAAGCCCCCACTCCCCCCGGCCGCCGCTGCCGCCGTCGCGGCCACCTATGCACCCCCGCCAGTTGTTCCGGTGCTCCTCCGTCCCATCGATGGACAATGCCGTCTCTTCCTTTCCGCCATCGATCATCGCGCCTACCTTGGTGTTCCTTCTCTTCCCATCCTTCTAGTTAATCAATCAATTGTTTAAGAAGCACCATTTATATTTTGATACCATTTTTACCTGCCGATGAGGAGGGCGGAAGCCCCGCTCCCCGGTTGTCGCCGCCGCGTCCTCCTCGTCACCCCCTCCAACTCGATCGCCACGGATAGGCGTCCACTGCGGCCAGCAACTGCTTCCTGACGGTGCCTCATGAAGCACCCTCCCGCTGGGTTCTTCGAATCAGCCGCCTCTTCCCTCCCGCTACCGTCTCCATCGCCGACATCGATTATCGCCCCTACCTCGTCCCCTTCTTCTCTCCCTCCCCTTCTAGTTAATTCGATCAATTGTTTGAAAAACGAGTGAGAGGCCATTTAGATTTTGATACCCATTTCTATATGCAATTAAGGAATGAATTCCACTTAGAACCGGGATAGTTTTTGTTACTGTCAGGCCCGGTTCACCCGGTTCGGCCCAACCCAAGCCCAGGCCCACAGAAGGAAGCCCACCTGATTTAAGGGAGCTCGATTTGGGAAAAAACGCGTGCGGCACGCGTTCGACGTCTTCGTCAGCAGCCCAGGAGGCGGACGCGAGTCGCGCGACTGCGTCGTCCCCGTTCCGCTCGGACGCGTGCGGGAGCTGCAGGAGGTGGACGTCATCTCCACCGGAAGAAGCGGACGAAGCCCACGCAGGATGCGGCTTCGCCTGGAGCGGACGGCTTCGACCACGCGGGAGACTCGGACGGCGTCGAGGCGGCATCCTCGTCGCTCACGCGAGCTTCGGCGGAAGACGCGGTCCACGCGACAGAGACGATGCTTGCGGGGTGAGCGACGAAGGCAGACGCGGCGAAGCTTCTCTATAAGAAGCTTGAAGGCGACGAGATCGGTGTGCGCGAGGGCGTCACCACACCACATCGAGAGCGCCAGGGAGCGACTCCACCGGCGACGGCGATGGCGCCGTCGCCTCTTCCAGAGCAGGGCTCTGATGCCGCCAGGGGCGAAGGTCGGTACGTAGATTCCGACGAGGGAACCAGAGCGAATGTAACCGGCGTCTAGAGAGACGACCGGCGAGGGAGGGATGGGGGTGCCGACGGGCGTCGAGAGGCGAGGTTTTGTAAGCTTTACCTGGCAATAAAATGGAGCTTCCTCTTCATCGCATACCTTCCCCTGTTTCGGCACTCCCTCATCAACTCAGGCGACTTCTGGCAGCGGCAGCCGTCGACGGAGGACGGCGATCCGCGAGCGCGGGCGGCGCTCGGCTTCGGAGAAGACGAAGACGCGTTTCGAACGCTCGGCGTTCGAAACGAGGCAGCGACCGGTCAACATCGAATTCGAGCGAACGAATTCGAAATCGGAGGCGCTGACGCAAGCGATCGTCAGCACAGCGAAGGCAAATCGGCGCGGCGGCGAAAAATCGAGGGCTGACGTCAGTGACAGATTGCTGACGCAAGCAACGCATAATTTTGACTTTGGTCAAAATTAGAAGAGATATTTGATTTAGGGCTCCGTTCTTTTCCGGATTTCTAAATTGGGGTTAGGATTTTCTCCGTGCGAATTGTATTTTGGGGATAAAAATTATCCGGGGAGATTAGGGTTTCGATTTTGGGGCCGGAAACCCTAGGGCGAGTTACGTTCTGGTATTCCGCCGGACGGTTCTAGGAAGCGGATAAGCGCTATTTCTAGGCCGATCCGACCGGGGCGTGACACCCGTGGTGCAAACGGACAAATGAAGATAGATTTTTAAAATAAAATAGTATTAAGTTACTGTAGTGATTTGATAGATGGGTATTTCCTCCCCGCCTTCACGTCTCCTTCACCGAACGAAAGAAGCTGCCGTTCTTCCTTCGATTTCATCCCTTCCTGTGCGCCTCCACCCTCATCCGGCGACCACTCCAGCGAGGTCCAATGCTGGCGACGTCAAGCCCTAACCCCTACGCGTGATTCCGGTGTTGCTTCTTCCTCCGCTTGCTACTTCAGCCGGACGACGAACTCGAGCTCCGTGAGTGTGAGCTCGTGTGCGGTAGCCTCTCTCCTACCTCCGGCGAGTTTCCTTCCCGTTTGGCAGACATTTCCGCCACCTCCTAGTCCAGTTCCGGCGTCTTCGTCTCCGGCGCTGGCGAGATTGCGAACACTGCCGCCGACCGGCTTTTCCCAGATCTCCGGCGATCCCGACCTCCGTTTGCAACGCCGACCATACGACCAGAACCCCCTCGCCATCAGCTTTCATTTGACTACCGGAGAGCTTCAATCGGCCACCGGAAACACTGTTTCCGGCGGTGAACAGTGACTCCGGTGAACTTTCCGGCGAACATCTATTTCCGTGCTGACGACTCGGTTATGCGCGCGTGGTTGGTTCTCGCGTATCCCGACTTCCGGTGGTGATTATTCGTTCGCATGAGGCTGCGAACTCGGTTAGTACCCGTACCCGCCTTTATACGTATATAAGCGCATGCGTAAACATAAACTTGGACCTGTATATCTGACAAACCTGATTAAATGATTATACCTGGACATGACTACCTAATACTGACTCTTATAAGTAGATTAGCATAATATGAGAACTTACACCTGATTTACTTGTTAGGACCTGTTGACTAATCGCGTGATATCGGGTTGGTTCTGTTTTACTGTACGTCTGCATCTGAGGTAGGGATTCTACCTCCATTCTTTGTTACGGTGCCAACCGCATGTGTAGTTAGCGACACCTCCCTTATTGCTGATTATGACTGTTGATTACTGTTCTAACTCCTGTTCTGCTCTGAGTACATCCCTGTTGATATAACCTGTTGCATGAAACACGGTATGAGTATTTTGTTCTTGCATGTTTATTGGTAGTTGGTAGGTGTTATGAGTTCTGTATATGTACATTGAGGATTGACTGTCTAGCGATAGACATGTCAGTATACATCAGATACTGCCTGTGAGATTTCTGTCGAGACGTTGTATGATCGTCTCTGACCGAGAGAGTTCGATGTTATGGGCTTGAGATCTGTTATCAGCCCAGTAAGGGGTTGTACTGAGTGTAGGACGCTACACTAGAGGGCTGTCGACGGACAGTCGTCTCTACTGTTCGGGGAGCTATCAGTAGGGACCACTCTATTTTATAGAGTTGCGGGTCGTGGACCACTGCTGTACCAGCTCCCAGTTTTTATCTATGTATGAGGATACATATATATTGATACGTATATTGAGATTTGATTATACTCTATATGGTCATATAGAGTCTTGGTTGTATTCTGGTAATTCCTTGTATCTGATCATGCACTATGTACATTGTAATATCCCTACTTAGCCTTCGGCTAACCCCCTTTGTTTTGCCTCCAGGTTCAGGCGCGGCTCCACCTGGAGCAGAGTAGATAGTTAGTAGTTTGACCACCAGTCTGGGTGGGTTGTGATGCATTTTGGTCTGTTGTTATTTTATGTTGTGTTGTTGGACTTTTGACCGCTGCGTCGGTCTTGTTATCTGTCGGTTCTGTTGACCACTGCGCCGGTCTTGTTGTTTCTTATTGACCGCTGCGCCGGTCTACATATTTTTATCTGTCGGTGTTGTATTATGGATATTTAAGGCCGAGCTGGCCTCTGGTTATGTTATTTTATTCAGTCTGTACCTTTCAGTTGTCAGGGTTGATTTGACAGGTACAGTGTTGTGCGTCCCGAGGTCCGGGATTCCCGGCGCGGGTTCCGGGTGGATTTTGGGGCGTAACAATTATGGTATCAGAGCTTAGGTTGAGGATCTTACATGGGACATAAAGACTTAGGATCAAACCTTAGGATTTAAGATCCGCGTTAGTATTAATCATATTTGATCATACTAATCTGTGATTTAATTAACGTGACCATTTGTTATTGTTGGTGCGTTACAGGAAATGGCACCAAAGAAAAATTTCCGTCTTGGACGAGTGGCGGGATTAGCTCAAGAAGCATTGAGTGCGCCACTCAGTTGGATGCGTAAAGCTTCAGGTTCTGGCAGTGAGAGAAGGGAAGAACCCTCTATAGCTGCCCCACGTATTCAATACGACGACGATGTTAGTGAAGTGGGAAGTAGACGGCATGCACCAGAACCTCCGGTCCAAGAACCCCCACGGCGTAGAGCGCGTGAAACTCCCTCGACTGCAGCGTTGGAGTTAGCGTCTCGCTTTACCACCATGGGGGAACGACGATTTGGAGTGTTTTCTGGAAAACCAGACCCGTGGGAAGCCACAAATTGGTTGGAGAGTGTGACAGACACACTGAATTTATTGGGGTGCCCTAATGACCAACGGGTGAAATTGGCGATTTATTTCTTTAAGGGTGACGCAAAGGCGTGGTTTGCAGGGCTTGAGCAGACTATTGGAGCAGCACGCTATGATTGGGACATCTTCTGTGGGGCCTTCCATACCGAGTATTTTCCTAGGACTTTTCGGGAGACGCTGCGTCAAGAGTATGTGAATCTGGAGCAGAATGGGCGGTCTGTCGATGAATACTTAGCGGACTTCCAGCGGTTGTCGGCAATGTTCCCTACTGTGACCCCTACAGTTGAGGATAAGTCGGAACAGTTTATTCGTGGACTGGACCTTGAAATTTCACGAGGGACCAACTCAGCTCCTCTTGAGAACTTTTCAGCTGTGGTCGGTATGGCGCGCCGAACTGAGCAGCGCGAAAAGGCTATTGAACAGAAGCAGCGCAAGGGCAAAGCAACCGCCTCGAGTCACTCTAGGGAGTCTGGGTTTTCTGCCAGCCGGAGTGCACCTGTACAGCGTTCTAGTGCTCGTTCGATCCAGCCGGGTCGGAAATCATGGGCCCCAGGGTCCATGTCTGCTCGTTCTTTCCAATCGCCTCCGCCAAGTGTTGGATCTTCTCCGGACACGAGGGCCTGCTATCAGTGTGGGGAGGTGGGCCATATTTCCCAGGACTGCCCACTTCAGTATATTTAGTGCCACTACTGTCATGAGATGGGCCACTACAAAAGCCACTGTCCAAATAGGGGCAAGCAGCCTTAGGTTGCCCCTAGTACACAGAGATCTGCTCCACCTGCTCGACGAGGACAACATCGACCTCCTCGCCGCTGTCACACTGCACCGACTCCCCAGGGCAGACCACAGCAGACACTCACGACGGGCCAGACTTATGCGCTAACTGATCAGAATGCACAGCACGAGACAGACAACGTCATGCGAGGTATCATTTCAGTATTCGGTACACCTGCATGTTTATTGATCGATACTGGTAGCTCGCACTCCTTTATTTCGTATGCTTATGTGAAAAAGTTGGAATTAGAATCGGTTTTCTCTCAACATGATTTGACGGTATCTGTACCCTCTGGGGGTACGTTACGATCGTACTTAGAGGTACAGCAGTGCCCTCTAAGTTTCAACGGATTGATTATATACTCGGATCTGATGTTACTGGAATTCTCAAATTTCGAGATTATTCTTGGAATGAATTGGTTGTCATATAACCGTGTGGTGGTTGATTGCGATGACTGTACGGTGGTATTCAAAGGTCATGATTATATGACATACACATTTTGTGGAGTATCTGGTCAGATTGCTCCTATAATTTATGCTATGCAAGCCAGGAAGTTACTTAGCAGTGGATGTCATGGTTATCTTATGTCTATTGTTGATACGGGGGATCAGACCCCGATTCCTGTCGAACGTGTGCTAGTTGTCAGGAAATTTCTTGATGTATTTCCTAAGGACTTACCTGGATTGCCACCCAATAGGGCTGTAGACTTTGCTATTGATCTCCAGCCTCGTACGGCGTCTATCTCCAAAGCACCGTATCGGATGGCGCCCCGTGAGCTTGAGGAGTTGAAAGTCCAATTACAGGAGCTTCTTGATAAGGGGTTTATCAGACCCAGCGCATCTCCCTGGGGTGCTCCTGTTCTATTTGTGAAGAAAAAGGACGGTTCATTTCGGCTGTGTGTTGACTACAGACAGTTGAATACAATTACAGTGAAGAATAAGTACCCTATACCAAGGATTGATGACTTATTTGACCAGCTCAAGGGTACTTCTGTCTACTCCAAAATTGACTTGAGATCGGGATATCACCAGTTAAGAATTCGTGGAGAAGACGTGTCGAAGACTGCCTTTCGAACACGTTATGGGCATTACGAGTTTCTCGTTATGCCCTTCGGTTTGACAAATGCTCCAGCGGCCTTTATGGACATGATGAATCGCGTGTTCATCAATTATCTTGATCAGTTTGTTGTGGTTTTTATTGATGACATATTGATCTATTCTCGGAGCAGGGCTGAGCACAAGAGACATCTTCGGCTTGTGCTGGAGACCCTTAGAAGAGAGCAACTGTATGCTAAGTACAACAAGTGTGCTTTTTGGCTAAGTGAAGTTACCTTCTTAGGGCATGTGATTTCCGGTGAAGGTGTCGCAGTTGATCCTGAAAAGATTAAAGCTGTTGTAGAATGGGAAAGTCCGAAGATTGTGGCAGAAGTTCGGAGCTTTCTTGGATTGGTTGGATATTATCGAAAATTTGTGGAGGGATTTTCTAAAATTGCCGGTCCACTTACAAATTTGACAAAGAAAGAGGTTAAATTCTGTTGGGATGAAAATTGTGAAAATAGTTTTATGGAATTAAAACAAAGACTGGTGAGTGCCCCTATCTTAGTACTTCCGACTGGTGACGAGGGGTATACAGTATACACAGATGCCTCTTTCCAAGGCTTAGGTGCTGTATTGATGCAGTATGGTAAAGTGATAGCGTATGCCTCCGGTCAACTTAAAGAGCATGAAAAGAACTACCCGGTACATGATTTGGAATTAGTTGCGGTGGTATTCGCCCTTAAGATTTGGCGACATTATTTATACGGAGTTACATTTGAGATATTTACGTATCATCAAAGCCTGAAATATTTATTTTCACAGAAGGAACTTAATATGAGACAGCGTAGATGGGTGGAATTCCTTAAAGATTATGATTGTACAATTAATTACCACCCGGGTAAAGCTAATGTGGTAGCAGATGCACTAAGTAGGAAGACTGCAGGGGTGTTAGCTCACTTGCGAGTAACACCGACTGAATTAGCACAACAGATGGCAGATTTATGTGTTGAGATTATGTGCCCCACTAAGCATGGTTGTTTGGCCGTGATGATGGCACAGTCCCCTATGGTGTAGAAGATTATTGAGGCGCAACCAAATGATTGGTACCTGCAGTCTATCATCGCAAAGGGCAAGAGAGAAGAATTTACCCAGGATGATCAAGGAGTAATAAGGTGCTGGAATAGGTTATGTGTACCCGAGGTAGTTAAGGAAGAATTACTAGCAGAAGCACACAAGTCGAGATTCGTGGTACATCCTGGTGCCACGAAAATGTATAATGACCTTCGAAAGTCTTATTGGTGGGAAGGCATGAAGAGAGATGTGGCAGAGTATGTCGGACGATGTCTGGTATGCAAACAATTGAGCATAAGAAACCTTCTGGGCTCTTACAGAGTATTCCTATTCCGGAGTGGAAGTGGGAACATATTACCATGGACTTCGTGACGGATCTTCCTAGGTCGCGTACAAGCCATGACTCGGTTTGGGTAGTCGTTGGCCGCTTGACCAAGTCTGCCCATTTCCTCCCTATCAGAAAGAATTACTCCATGGACAAGCTGGCAAGGCTTTATTGTCAGGAGATTGTACGGCTACATGGGGTTCCTGGCAGTATTATTTCTGACAGAGACCCACGATTTACATCTCGGTTCTGGGTTAGTTTACAGAAGGCCTTGGGAACTGAACTGCGGTTCAGTGCGGCTTATCACCCGCAGACTGATGGACAGTCTGAGAGGACCATTCAGACCTTAGAGGACATGCTTCGAGCCATCACTTTGGACTTCACGGATGGTTGGGAGTGCCATCTTCACTTAGTGGAATTTGCGTACAATAATAGTTATCATTCGGCGATCCAGATGACACCTTTCGAGGCTTTGTACGGTAGGAAATGTAGATCTCTGGTGCTATGGGACGAAGCAGGTGAAAGCTGTGTGTTTGGGATCGGCTATGTTAGCACTTGATGCCGAGAGAGTTCAGATTATTAGACGGAGACTATTAGCTGCCCAAAGTCGGCAAAAGAGTTACGCAGACAAGAGACAGCGGCCACTTGAATTTGATGTCGGTGACCACGTGTTCCTTCGGATTTCTCCGAAGAAGGGTACGACTAGATTCGGGTATGCTGGTAAGTTAGCCCCGAGGTATATGGGTCCTTTCGAGATACTGGAGAGAGTTGGACCCGTCGTATACCGCTTAGCACTTCCACCGATGTACTCTTATATCCATCCGGTGTTCCACGTATCCATGTTGTGTAAGTACATCGCGGATCCATCTCATGTGTTGAGCCATGGTACGGTTCATGTCCAAGAAGATGCCACGTATGCCAAGATGCCTGTAGATATCTTAGAGCGTAAAGAGCACAAGCTGAGAAAGAAGGTAATTAGCCTGATTAAAGTCAAATGGAGACACCACCCCGAGAGTGAGGCTACCTGGGAACGCGAGGACGAGTTCATGAAGAAACATCCGGATCTGTTTCCAGAGATGGAGTTAGACGAGTGAATTCTGTACGAGTGACTGTCGTATTACTACTTTTGTAATTCTGTTTAAGTACCGTTAATGAATTTGTTTTGAATTTTGGGACCAAATTCTTTGAAGGTGGATATAATGTTACGCCCGTGATGCAAACGGACAAACGGGGATAGATTTTTAAAATAAAATAGTATTAAGTTACTATAGTGATTTGATAGATGGGACTGGGCACGGAGCACGGTGGTCAAGCCCATGACTTTGCCCACCACTCGTTGTCGCGCGTGCCCTTATTTCTCTATTTCCTCCCCGCCTTCACGTCTCCTTCACCGAACGAAAGAAGCTGCCATTCTTCCTTCGATTTCATCCCTTCCCGCGCACCTCCACCCTCATCCGGCGACCACTCCGGCGAGGTCCAGTGCCGGCGACGTCAAGCCATAACCCCTACGAGTGATTCTGGTGTTGCTCCTTCCTCCGCTCACTACTTCAGTCGGACGACGAACTCGAGCTCCGTGAGTGTGAGCTCATGTGCGGCAGCCTCTCTCCTACCTCCGGCGAGTTTCCTTCCCCGTTGGCGGACATTTCTGCCACCTCCTAGTCCAGTTCCGGCGTCTGCGAGGTCCAGTGCCGGCGACGTCAAGCCATAACCCCTACGAGTGATTCCGGTGTTGCTCCTTCCTCCGCTCGCTACTTCAGCCGGACGACGAACTCGAGCTCCGTGAGTGTGAGCTCATGTCCGGCAGCCTCTCTCCTACCTCCGGCGAGTTTCCTTCCCCGTTGGCGGACATTTCCGCCACCTCCTAGTCCAGTTCCGGCGTCTTCGTCTCAAGCGCCAGCGAGATTGCGAACGCCGCCGCCGACTGGCTTTTCCCAGATCTCCGGCGATCCCGACCTCCGTTTGCAACACCGACCATACGACCAGAACCCCCTCGCCATCAGCTTTCATTTGACTACCGGAGAGCTTCAATCGGCCACCGGAAACACTGTTCCGGCGGTGAACAGTGACTCCAGTGAACTTTCCAGCGAACATCAATTTCCGTGCTGACGACTCGGTTACGCGCGTGTGGTTGGTTCTCGCGTATCCCGACTTCCGATGGTGATTATTCGTTCGCACGAGGCTGCGAACTCGGTTAGTACCCGTACCCGCCTTTATACGTATACAAGCGCATGCGTAAACATAAACTTGGACCTGTATATCTGACAAACCTGATTAAATGATTATACCTGGACATGACTACCTAATACTGACTCTTATATGTAGATTAGCATAATATGAGAACTTACACCTGATTTACTTGTTAGGACCTGTTGACTGATCGCGTGATATCGGGTTGGTTCTGTTTTACTGTACGTCTGCATCTGAGGTAGGGATTCTACCTCCATTCTTTGTTACGGTGCCAACCGCATGTGTAGTTAGCGACACCTCCCTTATTGCTGATTATGACTGTTGATTACTGTTCTAACTCCTGTTCTGCTCTGAGTACATCCCTGTTGATATAACCTGTTGCATGAAACACGGTATGAGTATTTTGTTCTTGCATGTTTATTGGTAGTTGGTAGGTGTTATGAGTTCTGTATATGTACATTGAGGATTGACTGTCTAGCGATAGACATGTCAGTATACATCAGATACTGCCTGTGAGATTTCTGTCGAGACGTTGTATGATCGTCTCTGACCGAGAGAGTTCGATGTTATGGGCTTGAGATCTGTTATCAGCCCAGTAAGGGGTTGTACTGAGTGTAGGACGCTACACTAGAGGGCTGTCGACGGACAGTCATCTCTACTGTTCGGGGAGCTATCAGTAGGGACCACTCTATTTTATAGAGTTGCGGGTCGTGGACCACTGCTGTACCAGCTCCCAGTTTTTATCTGTGTATGAGGATACATATATATTGATACGTATATTGAGATTTGATTATACTCTATATGGTCATATAGAGTCTTGGTTGTATTCTAGTAATTCCTTGTATCTGATCGTGCACCATGTACATTGTAATATCCCTACTTAGCCTCCGGCTAACCCCCTTTATTTTGCCTCCAGGTTCAGGCGCGGCTCCACCTGGAGCAAAGTAGATAGTTAGTAGTTTGACCACCAGTCTGGGTGGGTTGTGATGCATTTTGGTCTGTTGTTATTTTATGTTGTGTTGTTGGACTTTTGACCGCTGCGTCGGTCTTGTTATCTGTCGGTTCGGTTGACCACTGCGCCGGTCTTGTTGTTTCTTATTGACCGCTGCGCCGGTCTACATATTTTTATCTGTTGGTGTTGTATTATGGATTTTTAAGACCGAGCTGACCTCTGGTTATGTTATTTTATTCAGTCTGTACCTTTCAGTTGTCTGGGTTGATTTGATAGGTACAGTGTTGTGCGTCCCGAGGTCCGGGATTCTCGGCGTGGGTTCCAGGTGGATTTTGGGGCGTAACAGTTTTGAGGTTGATTTATTTGAAAATAATATATCTTTTTTTAAATTATGTTGTTTATAAATACTAGGCCACCTTTAATTATTTAGAATGACCCAAAATAATATATATTGAAGCCCAATTTTGTGCAGGCCCAACTTGTTGCATTTAGCGGTGGAAAGCTCAAACCCTCCGAGAGAATAAACAGAGTTTTTCTTTTGCTTTTGTCCACGACGATGGAGATCGAATCAGAGGATGGATCTACAATCGCAGTGGAGCATGACTCGTTGACTGAGATCGGAAGATTAAGCTTAGGGTTCCGGCGGCCCTCCTTCCCCGACCGCAGCGTCTCCCGCTGCCACCTGTGCTTGCAACTTGTCGCCGACGACTCCGGAACCCGTGGTTCCGGCGATGAATCGAGGGTTGCTTTTGAGATTGTTGGGAGGAACCCCATCTTGGTTTGCAGAGGCGGAGGCGGGGGCGGGGGCAAGGCGATGGTTTACCGGAACGGGGAGAAGGGCGAGCTTGGAGCTGGCGACCGGTTCTCACTCTCCCTTAAAAATCCCTCCTTTTGGGTTCTCAAGAGGAGGGGAGGAGGGAGTGGGTCGGTGGAGCAGACGGTCTTGGACGCTGTGAAGAGGAGAGAGAAAAGGACTTCGGACAGGGAGGAGATAGAGCGAAAGGCAAAGGTTGAGGCCAGCGAAAGCGGAGCTGCTGAAGAGGCGGATATCCGTGAGCTGCAACTAGAGCTTGGGACAATTGATATCTCCCAAATTGATCCCATTAAAGGTCGGATTGAATTATCTTTCATTTTTCAAAATCCTCTTCCCTGATTTTTTTTGGCCGATTGAATCATCTAATCAAATTCCGATGGTCATTAATTTTTTGCAGAGTTCGGATTCTTGGTTGAAGGCCATGAGTTTGACCATTATCCCAAGCACAAGATACGGCCAGCCAAGGAGTGGAATTGGTTCCTGGAGGAGGGAGGGAGGAACAGCGACGTTGACGATGAACTTACAGACGAAGAAACTACTCTGAAGAGGAATCGAATGGGAAAGACGAACAAAAAGAATGATGACGACGACGAAGAATGGACCGATGAGAACGAAGATTTTGATGGAAATGCTAGGAAATCGAAGTACACTACTCGATCAAAAGATCTGAAAAGACCTCGAATGGGTGATTTATCTGGTGCAAAGAATCCTGCCAAGGGCCGAAATGTCAATCATCGCAAGGAAGAAGGTGATGAAACTTTAGGAGGCTTTATTGTCAATGATGACGACGAAGAAGAAGCAGATGAAGAGGAATTGGAGGTGGAAGAAGAAGATTTTGATGAGGATGAAGACGATGATTAGTGAGTATTATGAACGATCGAGGAATCAATTTGTGGCGTTGTTCATCAAGTTTATTTGTAGAATGTGAACGCAGTGAGTCATCTGTCGACTGATGTGCTCAGTTTCCAATTTTGTCTAGCATCCTCAAAGTCATGTTAGAGCCGTCGAATTTTCTGAAAATCCGACAAACATTTTTGAATCATAGTATTTCATAGATAGATAATTTAAGTAAAAATATTTGCAAAATAACACTATGTTAATCAAATAATTTGCACGAATTTTGTCACGCCCCAAGACTCTCTCAGCCTTAGGACGCGGCAAACAATGGACCTGCAAAGCCATACAGATCCAGAATACAACACAATACGACAAATAATATGAACGATGAAATCCGCACAGATAAGATATACATCAGACCGACGCAGCGGTCAAAGTCAACAATGCTCACATGGCCGAACGGTCCTGGCCCACAAATCTACACTGGTCCATGACCAGATAAATACCATCTCATCAGATACAATCCTCGAAATACGATAACAACTAAAATACATATGACACATGAGTAAAATACAACACGTGATAAGGAAGGTAAATCTACCTATCTATCTACTGCGCACCAGAGGGAGCCGAGCCTGAACCTGGAGGCAAGGCAAGTGGAGTTAGCCGGGGAGGCTAAGTAGGATTTAACAAGTAAATGGTGCATAAAAGAGTAAGGAAGATCCAATAATAATTAATAAACGGAAGTGCACTGTACGTAAATATAACTCGACTAAGTAAATACAGAAAGTACAGCATGCAGGTGGAAACCAAGCTGTATGCCAATGTCCCGTAGGACGTGCACTCAAAGAGTGGTTCCTACCGCCAGCTAACGGTAGAAACGGCTGTCCGTCGACAGTCCGCCGGTGTAGCGTCCTGCACCCAGATCACCCCGGAATGCCGAGTCTCACGACACCCAACTGTGATCCATCCGGAGGCCTGTAGACCATGGGCTCACACAAACTACATCCATATACATCCATACATCCATGTCTACTACCAATGGCCAAAATCACAGGGTTCTCAGAAGGTGGACCATCTCAGTCAGACCTATCCGTCCATCCCCAATATCAACACAAGCAGCCAAAATATATATGTACTGCATATAAATAAACTGCCAACAGTATCATGCACAGAACATAAAACCAGATAGCATGCAAGCATTCATGTGTCTCAATGGCAAGAAACGGATCTCATGGGTATACGAAAGTAATAATCGGGTATAATCAACAAGAAGGTAGTGCCACTATCTACGCATGCGGTTTGGCACCGAACAAAGGTAGGGAGGTAAGAATCCTACCTGGAGACTGTAGGTCTACGCTAGATCCAACCAATATATGTCCAATATAACCTCGTGCGCGCCGCTCGGAGTTGCAGTCGTGGTCGCGGAGTTCGCCGGAACAGTGGCGCCGCCGCCGGAACAGTAACTCCGGTGGCCGGTCGAAATTCCGGAAGTGTCACGAGATAGCCGCCGGCGAGGGGAGTTCAGCCGTACCGTCGCTTTCTCGAGAGGAGGTCGGAGTCGCCGGGATCGAACGAAAAACCCACCGGCGGCGTCGTTCGCGGAGGTCGCCGGAGTTGGGGAAGGCGACGCCGGAAAATGCGCCGGAACGGAGAGGAAACGTCCGGCGAGGGTCAGGAAGCTCGCCGGTGCCGCCGGAGACGAAGGAAGGGCGCCGGATCTAGGTTATTTCCGGTCGTCTCGTCGCCGCTCATTCGCGTGGGAGAAAGGGAGAAAGCTTCGTCGGATCTGGCCGCCGGAGCAGCGGCCGGAGGCGGAAGAGGAAGATTGAGGGGAGAAGATGCGTGAGGAGGAGGAAGACGCGAGGAGGAGGAGGAGATGCGTTCGACGGTGAGGAAGCAGCGGGAGAGGGGGAAAGAAATAGGGAGAAAAAGAGAGGGTCACGGGTGAGTAGGGGGGAAAACGAGGGAAGAAGAAAAAGGTTCACGGGAAAGCAGATGGGACAGCCGTCCCATCAACTTTAAAATTTCGAACGTTACAAATACTCACAACTTATAAGAATTTGGTCCCCAAATTCAAAAGATAGAGACAGGTTATCATTAACAAGATAATGATTACATAAAAAAAAAACAGCCGCTCAATACATGCCGTACATGAATTCATAACACTCAGGTTGCTCAGGAAACAGGTGCGGCCATCGACGCAAGGCTTCGTCCTCGCGTTCCCACGTGGCTTCACTTTCAGAATGATTGTTCCAACGGACTTTAACGAGTCGTATTACTTTATTGCGAAGCTGGTGCTCTTTGCGGTCCAAGATCTCTACAGGCGTCTCTTGATACGTCGCATCAGGTGTAATCATTGGATATTGACCTTGTAGGACATGCGATGGATCCCGCATGTACTTTCGCAGCATAGACACGTGGAATGCGTTATGCACTTGCGACAAGTTCGGAGGTAGGGCTAGTCGATATGCAACGGCTCCAATACGTTCCAGGATTTCGAAGGGGCCCATAAACCGTGGAGCCAATTTGCCTGAGTAACCAAACCGAGCTTTTCCTTTTAGTTGGGAGGAGGTAGGTGATAGAACCTTGCTCCAGTCTGATGCTGTGCAGGAAGCCACAGATAAGGTAAAGATTATTCAAGAAAAGCTAAAGGCTGCACAGGATAGGCAGAAAAGCTATGCTGATGTGAGAAGGAGACCTCTGGAATTCATGGTGGGAGAACATGTATTTGTTAAGGTTTCTCCTACAAAAGGTGTGATGCGATTCGGAAAGAAAGGGAAATTAAGCCCTAGATATGTGGGTCCGTTTGATATCATCGAGAGGGTTGGACCGGTTGCTTACCGATTAGCCTTACCGCCATCCTTGGAGCATCTGCACAGTGTGTTTCACGTATCCGTGCTTAGGAAGTATTGTCGTGACCCATCACATATCTTGGATTCAACACCTTTGCAAATTGATGAAAATCTGACTTATGTTGAAAGACCACTTAAGATTGTGGATAGAAAAGAGAAAGTCCTTCGAAGCAAGGTGGTACCCCTAGTGAAAGTTATTTGGGGAAATCAGTCCGTGGAAGAAGCTACTTGGGAGTTGGAAACCGATATGAGAAAGGATTACCCACATTTATTTGAATCTGCTCCCGATTTGCTCTAGAGGACTAAAGCCTTTTAAGGAGGAGAGGATGTAAAACCCGAGAATTTTGATGTATTAAACCTCGGTATGTGACTCATTTTAATTATCTATAATCAGGTATTTATTAACCTTGTTGGTGGGATTTTTGGCTAAGGGGAAAATAATTCTCCTGCAGGGCAAAAATAAGTTGCTGTGGAGGAGTCTTGAACCTGAGACCTCTCCTGTGTTTGTTGGCCTGGCTACCAGAGTTCCAGCCCAGTCTTTGTGTTAGGTATGCGGGCGCCCCCTTATTATGTGAGTATACAGATTAAATGCAGATTTCACTTAAGTGACTTGGCATCACTTAAGTTGTTTCCGATTTTCATCCTAACCCTAGCCGACCCTTACGATTTTTCCTCTCCCTCTCGTGGACTCTCGTGGACGACTTTGGCAGCGCCTTCCCCCTTCGTCCAGCTCCTCTTCCGGCGAACTTTCCGGCGGTGGTGCTTGGTTTTCCGGCGTGGTGGACGGCGGCAACGCGTGGAAGCTTCAAACAACTTCTCTTGCTCACGGTTTGGCTGCAAATCACCCCCAAGGCGAGTGGAAACCTTATGCTACCTCTATTCCAAGTTTATGATCTTTCCTTGACATGTTTCCTTGCTTAATGATGGGAAAAACGAGTAGGTTTGAATGTTTCTTTACCATGAAACCGTGAGTGCTATTTGAAGTTTCGAAAATGAGATTTAGGGGCTCTAATCATAGGGCTTTTCGTTCTTTACTTGATTAGATGCCTTAGGAGGATGAATTATCATGATTTGGACCTTCAATTTGATTGTATAATGTATTCATGAAAAACCCTAGAGTAGGACATGCGCCCATGCCCTAAATTGATGAAATTTCATGCTAACTTTTGGGGAAAACTTAGGATTCATGAAATTAGAAGTATGAGGGAATTTATCATGAATTTTATACTATTTTTGGAGCCTTAATTCATGCTGGCCGAAATTTACCCTAGGGGTATTTTGGTCAATGTTCAGTTAACTTTTGGGGCAAAGCTGTTATTCATGTAATTGAGTTCGTTAGGTACTTAAATATGATTTTTGCCTAATTTTAGGAATTTTCTATGCATAGTTACAAGTGTAATCGTTCTCTTGAAATTAAGTGATGGTAATGTATGCAATGTTTGTAAATTCTGTTTGATAACCTAGAGTATAGATGTTACAATCTAATTGCATGAAATCTAGGATTAACACATTTTACCTGTATGGAAACATTTGTTGAGAACTTAGCATGGTATCTTCCTAACCTGATTGCATGAAACTTAAGGACTACCCTGTCTAAGACATTTATGCTGTTTAATTAATTTCGAGTGGTGAATGATATCCGGGTGTTAGTCTTTTGCTATAAGTGTGTGGCATAAGTCATGTCCATTATGTGTGACCCTGGAGATGTTGTGAAGTGAGGCAAAGTGCCACGCCTTGGTCAGGCGGGGGCCACCACTTGATCTTCCTTCACAGATGTGATTAGTTTAGCATAAGAGGGACAAAGTGCCACGCTACTGGTAAGCGAGGGCCACCTCTTGAACTCTCTGACTGCTGTGTGACCAATGTGGGGAAACAAAGTGCCACGCCGTGACTTGGCGGGGGCCACCTCTTGATTTACCACATTGTCTGAGTGGGTAGATGGAGATCAGCGTGCCACGTCTTAGCTAGACGGGGGCCACCTCCTGATTCCTCCCCTACTGTTTGGCATGCATGCATTCTCTGAGCCCTGACGAGGGAAGGGTCGGACCTTTGTGGTCGTTTCGTTCTGTTCTGGATTTGGACATGTTAGGATATGCATCTACGTATGTGTTCTGTTTCGCCATGTGATATGCACGTTTCTATTTCGGTTTTGTTGTATTATGATTAGATTTCGCCATGTGGATTATTTGGTAAGTTGTGTTCTTATCTGTATTTGATTTGATATTTAATAATCGCATTCGGTAAATGTTTTGAAAAACCTTACATGCTATATTTTTGAATGTATTAATGGAGGGGTTTCATAGGGTTCTCACTTGCGGAGCTGTTAGCTCACCCCCTCTAATATCTACAGGTGAGAGACCGTGATTGATACAGCGTTATGCACCTTGAGATATGAGTAGCTTGACGAAGCTTTGGGCTTTGTGATATGGACCTTGTAAAAGATTTCGGTTGTATTTGAATACTTGTATCGTGACTCCGTTATCTGGGGCCTGCGTGCCTGTATTAGTTATATTTGGCTTTGGATGATGAATGTTATATTTTGGCTACATGTGAGGGCTTAGGCCCATTTTGTTACAAGCTTTCTGATGTGATATTTTCACCGTGTTGAAAGGATTTTATGTTTAGTCCGTTCTGTGTGATGCGATTTTGTCTCCGTATATGTATAGTACGGAGTTGTGATCTGTTTGATTATGTTTAGCATCTTTATAAGTTTGGAATGACTTGTTGTTATGAATCAGTGAGGCATGGTCATGTATGGGAATTTTCCCGACCTTGTATGTACGCATACATGCTGCCGAAATTTTTATAAATTCTCAGATCTTTTATTCCCTAGCTCCGTTCGTAGTATGATCTTGGCGTTCGGTTTTATTTTTCGTGACGTTCCTCGTGCGATTTCCGCGTGCTATTTGGGGTTAAGGATCGCGGGGCGTTACATATGGTATCAGAGCGAGTTTCTAGCGAATATTAGATCTGGGTAGTAAGACATTGTTTGTGTATTGCATAGAAATAAACCAAGTAAGGAATTGGTTGCTAGTAAGATAAGGAAATTATGGTTTATCTTGACTTGCAAGGTGTATGCAGGTAAGAATGGTACGACCCAAGGGTAATGCTGATGATCAGATGGCTGGTTTTATGAGGGCTTTGGAGTCTATGAGTAGCATGATACAACAACAGGGTGCCCTCATCCAGCAGCAGGCTCAGGCTATGCAAGAACAGCAACAGATGATGAGGGAACAGCGTGAGCAGCATCAGGAGTTTCAGCAGCAACTCCTGCAGCAGAACCGTGATCAGCAACAAGAATTTCACCAGCATATGCAGCAGCAGATGCAGTCCCAGTCTCATTCCCAGCCACAGTCGGCTGAAAAGGAGAATGTGGGGAGTTCTCAGGAGAATGGGCATAAGAGGTATGCTCAACTGGTGAAGGAATTTCAGCGTATGAACCCTCCAGCTTTTTATGGGAGCCCAGGGCCTAGAGCAGCTGAGGACTGGCTTGCTGACCTAGATAAGATTTTTGCGGTGATGCGAAGTAGTGAAGAGGATAAACTGTGCCTGTCAGTATATATGCTGAAGGGGAATGCCGAGATATGGTGGAAAGGAGTTGAGAGGCTAGCAACTGAAAAAGGGGATACTGTAGACTGGGTTTACTTCATGAGAAAATTTAATGACAAGTACTTTCCACCTAGCATGAATGAAGAGAAGGAGGTGGAGTTTATCCACCTGGTGCAGGGCGACCTTCCTGTGGCTCAATATGATATTATGTTCACCCAGTTGTCCAGGTATGCTCCCCATTTGGTCAGCACTGAGGAACTAAGGGCTAGGAAGTTTCAGAGGGGTCTAAGAAAAGATATCAGAGATCGGATTGTGGCACTGCATCTAGAGACCTATGCTGAGGTTTTAGAGAGGGCTCTCACAGTGGAGAGGTCAATATCTGAGCAGGCAGTGGTGATTGCCCCAACCCCTGTTGTGGAGACTGCTGCTCCGGTTCCCCAGAGCTATGAAAAGAAACAGTATAGGCACAAGGATAAGAAAGGTCGGCATCCTCCCTATCAGAAGAATTTTAAATCTGCCCGAGGTGATACCGTGGAAGGCAGAAAGTGCTATCATTGTGGATCCAGTGGTCACGAGATCAAGGACTGCTATAAGAAGTCAGGGGCTTGTTTCAAGTGTGGTAAGGCCGGACACCGTATCAAAGACTGCCCACAGCTGAAGTCTTCAGCTCAGGGTGCTGATAAGCCCACAGTGCAGACTCGAGTATATGCTATTGCTGAGAAGGATGCCAGGGCTTCCAAGTCAGTTGTGGAAGGTACTCTTTTTGTTTTCGATCAGTTAGCACGTGTTTTATTTGATCCTGGTGCCAATCTCTCTTTCGTATCAGTTCATTTTGTTCGTTATTTGCCTGTGGCACCTAGGACTCTTGATTGTGCTATATCTGTCAGCACCCCTATGGGTGATTCCCTGGTAACAGATGTGCTTTATCCTGATTGCATGCTTAGGATAGAGGAATATGACTTGTTTGTTGATTTGATATTGCTTGACATGCTTGACTATGATGTGATATTAGGGATGGACTGGTTGTCCTCTTACCATGCCACCCTAGATTGTTTTGAAAAGTTGGTGACTCTGAATTTGAGTGATGGTCACCAATTGCATATCAAAGGTTTGATTGCAGATCAGGGGTTACATGTGATCTCTTTCCTGCATGCTCAAAAGTTATTGGCTGGCGGCTGTAAAGGCTACTTGGCACATGTAAAGGTTCAGGATGAACCTGTGTCTGATTTGACTTATATACCTGTGGTGAATGAATTCCTAGATGTATTTTCTGATGAGTTATCTGGTTTACCACCTGACCGGGAAGTGGAATTCAGTATTGACTTGATACCTGGCACTGCCCCAATCTCTAAAGCCCCGTACCGCATGGCCACCTCTGAATTGGCTGAGTTAAAGAAACAGCTGGAAGAATTGCTAGAAAAAGGGTACATCAGGCCTAGCGCGTCTCCTTGGGGAGCGCCTGTGTTGTTTGTAAAGAAGAAGGACGGATCACTAAGAATGTGCATCGATTACCGTCAGCTGAACCAGGTAACAATTAAGAACAAGTACCCTCTGCCCCGTATTGATGATCTCTTCGATCAGTTACAGGGCGCTACTGTCTTCTCCAAGATTGACTTAAGGTCTGGGTATTATCAGCTGAAGGTCAGAGAGGAGGATGTAGTTAAGACAGCATTCAGGACAAGGTATGGGCATTATGAATTTTTAGTTATGCCTTTTGGACTAACGAATGCCCCTGCTGTCTTTATGGATCTTATGAATAGGGTGTTTCACCATCTCCTGGATAAATGCGTGGTTGTGTTTATCGATGACATTTTGGTTTACTCACGGAGTGCTCAAGATCACGCACAGGACTTACGCAAAGTGATGGAAATTCTGAGAAGAAAAAGGTTGTATGCCAAGGCCAGTAAATGCGAGTTCTGGTTGGAGAAGATTGACTTTTTGGGACATGTGATATCTGGACAGGGTGTGTCTGTGGATCCAGCTAAGGTAGAGGCTATTATTAGCTGGGGAAGACCAACAAATGCATTTGAGATTCGAAGTTTCTTGGGCTTAGCAGGTTACTACCGCAGATTTGTTGAAGGGTTTTCCAAGCTGGCGGGCCCTTTAACAAAGTTGACCAGGAAGAATGCTGATTTTATCTGGGATGCCAAGTGCGAGGAAAGTTTCCTCGAGCTGAAGAAGCGTTTGACTAGTGCACCGATTCTCACTATACCTAGTGGCGGTGAAGGTTTCACTGTGTATACGGATGCCTCTGGCAAAGGTTTGGGCTGTGTACTCATGCAGCATGGTAAAGTGGTTGCCTATGCTTCCAGGCAGTTAAAAGAATACGAGTCCAACTACCCTACCCATGACTTGGAGTTGGCTGCAGTGGTGTTTGCATTGAAGATTTGGCGTCATTATCTGCTGGGTCAGACTTTTGATTTATACACCGACCATCAGAGCCTCAAATACATATTTACCCAGAAAGAACTCAACATGCGGCAGCGGCGGTGGATGGAACTGATCAAAGATTATGATTTTACTATTCACTACCAGGAGGGTAAGGCAAATGTGGTTGCAGACGCATTGAGCAGGCGGCCTGTGACTTCTGTGGCTGCACTTCTTGTGCAGGAGTGGCGCTTGCTTGATGAGTTCAGTAGACTTCGATTGGATGTGACACCTCGTGGTAATGAGTGTTTTGTTGCTGCACTTAGAGTTGAGTCTGATATTTTGCAAAAGTTGAGCAAAGCACAGTTGGTGGATCCTGAAATTTTGAAATGGAAAGAAAAACTGGAGATGGGATTGATTGAGGATTTCAACCTATCCACAGATGGTTTGCTTAGGTTCCATGGAAGGGTCTGTGTCCCTGAGGACCCTAAGTTGAGACAAGAGATTTTAGCTGAAGGCCACAGTTCTAAGTATTCTATTCACCCTGGTAGTACCAGAATGTATCAGGACCTGAAGAGAAGTTTCTGGTGGCAAGGGATGAAGAGTGATGTGGCACAGTTTGTGGCTAGATGTTTGACATGCCAGACGGTTAAAGCCGAGCATCAGAGACCGGGTGGATCCCTCCAACCACTTCAGATTCCTCTGTGGAAGTGGGAAAATATCAGCATGGACTTTGTCTGTGGATTACCCCGGACCAGAAATGGGCACGATGCTATTTGGGTTATCGTGGACAGACTTACTAAGTCCGCCCACTTTTTGCCTATCAAGATGACTTATCCTTTGGAGAGGCTTGCCAGGTTGTACATTGACGAGATTGTGAGATTGCATGGTGTTCCGGTAGATATTGTATCTGACCGCGATTCCAGGTTCTTATCTCGGTTTTGGAAGAAGCTTCAGGAAGATTTGGGCACCAAGCTCAGTTTTAGCACTGCATATCACCCGCAGTCTGATGGGCAGACTGAGAGGACCATACAGACATTGGAGGACTTGTTGAGATCTTATATCATTGATTGGCATGGTGAGTGGGACAGAGACTTAGCCCTGATTGAGTTTACCTACAACAATAGTTACCACTCTAGTATCCAGATGGCCCCGTACGAGGCATTGTACGGAAGGAGATGCAGGACTCCTTTGAGTTGGGAGGAGGTAGGTGATAGAACCTTGCTCCAGTCTGATGCTGTGCAGGAAGCCACAGATAAGGTAAAGATTATTCAAGAAAAGCTAAAGGCTGCACAGGATAGGCAGAAAAGCTATGCTGATGTGAGAAGGAGACCTCTGGAATTCATGGTGGGAGAACATGTATTTGTTAAGGTTTCTCCTACAAAAGGTGTGATGCGATTCGGAAAGAAAGGGAAATTAAGCCCTAGATATGTGGGTCCGTTTGATATCATCGAGAGGGTTGGACCGGTTGCTTACCGATTAGCCTTACCGCCATCCTTGGAGCATCTGCACAGTGTGTTTCACGTATCCGTGCTTAGGAAGTATTGTCGTGACCCATCACATATCTTGGATTCAACACCTTTGCAAATTGATGAAAATCTGACTTATGTTGAAAGACCACTTAAGATTGTGGATAGAAAAGAGAAAGTCCTTCGAAGCAAGGTGGTACCCCTAGTGAAAGTTATTTGGGGAAATCAGTCCGTGGAAGAAGCTACTTGGGAGTTGGAAACCGATATGAGAAAGGATTACCCACATTTATTTGAATCTGCTCCCGATTTGCTCTAGAGGACTAAAGCCTTTTAAGGAGGAGAGGATGTAAAACCCGAGAATTTTGATGTATTAAACCTCGGTATGTGACTCATTTTAATTATCTATAATCAGGTATTTATTAACCTTGTTGGTGGGATTTTTGGCTAAGGGGAAAATAATTCTCCTGCAGGGCAAAAATAAGTTGCTGTGGAGGAGTCTTGAACCTGAGACCTCTCCTGTGTTTGTTGGCCTGGCTACCAGAGTTCCAGCCCAGTCTTTGTGTTAGGTATGCGGGCGCCCCCTTATTATGTGAGTATACAGATTAAATGCAGATTTCACTTAAGTGACTTGGCATCACTTAAGTTGTTTCCGATTTTCATCCTAACCCTAGCCGACCCTTACGATTTTTCCTCTCCCTCTCGTGGACTCTCGTGGACGACTTTGGCAGCGCCTTCCCCCTTCGTCCAGCTCCTCTTCCGGCGAACTTTCCGGCGGTGGTGCTTGGTTTTCCGGCGTGGTGGACGGCGGCAACGCGTGGAAGCTTCAAACAACTTCTCTTGCTCACGGTTTGGCTGCAAATCACCCCCAAGGCGAGTGGAAACCTTATGCTACCTCTATTCCAAGTTTATGATCTTTCCTTGACATGTTTCCTTGCTTAATGATGGGAAAAACGAGTAGGTTTGAATGTTTCTTTACCATGAAACCGTGAGTGCTATTTGAAGTTTCGAAAATGAGATTTAGGGGCTCTAATCATAGGGCTTTTCGTTCTTTACTTGATTAGATGCCTTAGGAGGATGAATTATCATGATTTGGACCTTCAATTTGATTGTATAATGTATTCATGAAAAACCCTAGAGTAGGACATGCGCCCATGCCCTAAATTGATGAAATTTCATGCTAACTTTTGGGGAAAACTTAGGATTCATGAAATTAGAAGTATGAGGGAATTTATCATGAATTTTATACTATTTTTGGAGCCTTAATTCATGCTGGCCGAAATTTACCCTAGGGGTATTTTGGTCAATGTTCAGTTAACTTTTGGGGCAAAGCTGTTATTCATGTAATTGAGTTCGTTAGGTACTTAAATATGATTTTTGCCTAATTTTAGGAATTTTCTATGCATAGTTACAAGTGTAATCGTTCTCTTGAAATTAAGTGATGGTAATGTATGCAATGTTTGTAAATTCTGTTTGATAACCTAGAGTATAGATGTTACAATCTAATTGCATGAAATCTAGGATTAACACATTTTACCTGTATGGAAACATTTGTTGAGAACTTAGCATGGTATCTTCCTAACCTGATTGCATGAAACTTAAGGACTACCCTGTCTAAGACATTTATGCTGTTTAATTAATTTCGAGTGGTGAATGATATCCGGGTGTTAGTCTTTTGCTATAAGTGTGTGGCATAAGTCATGTCCATTATGTGTGACCCTGGAGATGTTGTGAAGTGAGGCAAAGTGCCACGCCTTGGTCAGGCGGGGGCCACCACTTGATCTTCCTTCACAGATGTGATTAGTTTAGCATAAGAGGGACAAAGTGCCACGCTACTGGTAAGCGAGGGCCACCTCTTGAACTCTCTGACTGCTGTGTGACCAATGTGGGGAAACAAAGTGCCACGCCGTGACTTGGCGGGGGCCACCTCTTGATTTACCACATTGTCTGAGTGGGTAGATGGAGATCAGCGTGCCACGTCTTAGCTAGACGGGGGCCACCTCCTGATTCCTCCCCTACTGTTTGGCATGCATGCATTCTCTGAGCCCTGACGAGGGAAGGGTCGGACCTTTGTGGTCGTTTCGTTCTGTTCTGGATTTGGACATGTTAGGATATGCATCTACGTATGTGTTCTGTTTCGCCATGTGATATGCACGTTTCTATTTCGGTTTTGTTGTATTATGATTAGATTTCGCCATGTGGATTATTTGGTAAGTTGTGTTCTTATCTGTATTTGATTTGATATTTAATAATCGCATTCGGTAAATGTTTTGAAAAACCTTACATGCTATATTTTTGAATGTATTAATGGAGGGGTTTCATAGGGTTCTCACTTGCGGAGCTGTTAGCTCACCCCCTCTAATATCTACAGGTGAGAGACCGTGATTGATACAGCGTTATGCACCTTGAGATATGAGTAGCTTGACGAAGCTTTGGGCTTTGTGATATGGACCTTGTAAAAGATTTCGGTTGTATTTGAATACTTGTATCGTGACTCCGTTATCTGGGGCCTGCGTGCCTGTATTAGTTATATTTGGCTTTGGATGATGAATGTTATATTTTGGCTACATGTGAGGGCTTAGGCCCATTTTGTTACAAGCTTTCTGATGTGATATTTTCACCGTGTTGAAAGGATTTTATGTTTAGTCCGTTCTGTGTGATGCGATTTTGTCTCCGTATATGTATAGTACGGAGTTGTGATCTGTTTGATTATGTTTAGCATCTTTATAAGTTTGGAATGACTTGTTGTTATGAATCAGTGAGGCATGGTCATGTATGGGAATTTTCCCGACCTTGTATGTACGCATACATGCTGCCGAAATTTTTATAAATTCTCAGATCTTTTATTCCCTAGCTCCGTTCGTAGTATGATCTTGGCGTTCGGTTTTATTTTTCGTGACGTTCCTCGTGCGATTTCCGCGTGCTATTTGGGGTTAAGGATCGAGGGGCGTTACAGACTTCCCCAAAACCGAGAGGTAAATTTTGAATCCCTATCAGAGATAATGCTAGAAGGGACCCCATGCAACCGTATAATTTCTCGGCAATACAGAACAGCCAATTTATCCACAGAAAACGCTTTCTTCACAGGCAAGAAGTGTGCAGACTTCGTCAATCGGTCAACGATCACCCAAATGGAGTCGTGACCCCTTTGTGACCTAGGAAGACCCGTCACAAAATCCATCGTGATATGTTCCCACTTCCACTCGGGAAGGGGAATATTCTGCAACATCCCTGGTGGCTTACGGTGTTCTACTTTTACTTGCTGGCAAGTCAAACAACGCGAGACATATTCGGCGATGTCTCGTTTCATATTCTCCCACCAGTAAGTCTTCTTCAAATCTTGGTACATCTTGGTACCGCCAGGATGCATAGCAAATCTTGATTTATGTGCTTCATCCATCACTTCCTGCTTCACAGATTCAGGCACACAGATGCGATGCTCGTACCGTATCATACCCTCGGAATCCTGTGTGAACTCAGACCTCTTTCCTTTAGCAAGAATTGCCTGAAGGTACTCATCATCTGATTGATTTTCAATCACCTTCTGTATAAGCTGGGATCCAGCCACTATCACCGCTAAACATCCACGCTCTGTGGTACATATAATATCTTGATCTAGCTCGAGCGCAGATCTGGCCAATTCTGTAGGCGTCACCCTCAAGTTTGCTATCATCCCTGTGGACTTTCTGCTAAGAGCGTCAGCAACTACATTAGCCTTTCCTGGATGATAGTTTATTGTGCAGTCATAATCCTTCAGAAATTCCATCCACCGACGTTGTCTCATATTAAGATCCTTTTGAGAGAATAGATACTTCAGACTTTTATGGTCGGTGAAGATTTCAAACGTGACACCGTAGAGGTAGTGTCGCCACATCTTCAAAGCAAATATGACTGCGGCCAGTTCCAGATCATAAACAGGGTAATTCCGCTCGTGCTCCTTAAGTTGTCGAGAAGCATATGCGATAACCTTACCCTCTTGCATAAGCACAGCACCCAGACCTTGGTGTGAAGCATCAGTGTATACCACAAAATCACTATCACCGTCTGGAAGCACTAGGATTGGTGCACTAATCAACCTTTGCTTTAGCTCCTGAAAGCTATTCTCGCTATTATCATCCCACTCAAATGTTACGCCTTTCTTCGTTAAACGAGTCAACGGGGCTGATATTCTGGAGAAATTTTCTACAAACCTTCTGTAGTAGCCAGCCAACCCAAGGAAACTTCTAACCTCCTGGACCGTGGTTGGAGTTTCCCATTCAGCAATAGCACGAATCTTTTCAGGATCAACAGAAATACCGCTGTCTGAGATAACGTGACCGAGGTATGCTACTTCGCCAAGCCAAAGTGCACACTTACTGTACTTGGCATATAACTTCTCTCCCCGTAGGGTACGCAGCACCATATGCAAATGATTCTTATGCTCACCATTATTTCGGGAATAGATCAAGATATCATCAATGAATACTACCACAAATTTGTCTAAGTATTCCCTGAACACCCGGTTCATAAGATCCATGAAAGCGGCCGGTGCATTGGTTAGTCCGAACGGCATCACCATGAATTCGTAGTGTCCATACCTCGTTCGGAACGCTGACTTTGGAATGTCTTCATCTCGAATCCTCAGTTGATAATAACCTGACCTCAGATCAATCTTAGAGAATACAGTGGAACCTCTAAGCTGGTCAAATAGGTCATCGATGCGGGGTAGAGGATACTTATTCTTGACAGTGACGGCGTTGAGCTGCCGATAGTCAATGCATAACCTGAAGGATCCGTCTTTCTTCTTAACAAAGAGTACAGGGGCACCCCAGGGAGAAGTGCTAGGCCTGATGAACCCCTTTTCCAACAGATCCTGGAGTTGCCCTTTTAATTCCTCCAATTCCCTTGGCGCCATTCTGTATGGTGCCTTGGAAATGGGTCCCGTGCCGGGCTGAAGCTCAATAGCAAACTCGACTTGTCGTTGTGGAGGCAAGCCAGGTAATTCGTCAGGGAAAACGTCCGTATATCTCCTGACTACGGCCACACGTTCGATCGGAGGCAAGGACTGTTCCTTGATTTCTGTGATGGACATCAAGTATGCTTCGCATCCATCCCGTAGCATCCTCTTGGCTTGTATGGTGTTAATGACATGAGCAACTTGTCCAGAAACCCCTGTGAAGGTATATGTAGTAGACTCTGACACACGGAATGTCACTTTGCTTTCATAACAGTCTACTATGGCTCGATTAGCTTTGAGCCAGCTCCAGCCGAGGATGACGTCGAAATCAGATAAGTCCAGCAACATCAGATCAGTGTGGACAACGATGTCCCCAAAATCCAGTGGGCACCGTTTTAGCTCCAGGTGTGAGCGCACCACACCACCGCCAGGTACGTGCACAGTCATATCATACCGTGCCAATACAGGTTTTTGATCAATTTTCTTAACAAATTCGTAAGAGATAAAGGAATATGAACTACCCGTATCAATAAGTAAGCAAGCAGGAACGCCATAAATGGAAATGATACCTCGCATCACGGAGTCTGATGCACGCTAGGCGTCCTCCTCAGATATATTATACGCGCGTCCCGATGCCTGGGCCTGTCCACGCCCACCACGTGGGGGATACTGCCGTCGATAAGGTCGTCCGGGATTCTGCCGGGGCGCTGGTGCTGATCCCTGGGAGCTCTGGACCTGTTTACCCTTCTGGGGGCAATGGTTTGCAAAATGTCCCATCTCATTGCAGTGAAAACATCGGACTGAATTGAGCGGACACGACCTTGCTATGTGACCTGTTTCCCCACACTGAAAACAGGCTCTGGAAGGAGTAGCTGGAGGCGAGCTGAAACCAGGAGTCGATGTCGGTGCTGGACCCCGATACCTGCTGCCCGGAGCCCAAGATTTACGCCCTGGCTGGATGTCATGGCGTCTAGATCCAGATACTGAAGCTGGTGGACTCCCAAGCCCCCAAAAGTCAGTCTGCGCAGGGGCCTTGCCACGTCTCTGAGCGTCACGCTCCTGGGCTTCGCGAATGACATCCTGCCCACATTGACTCATCCGTCGCGCAGTATCTATCACTTCCGCAAAATTATCAGGTGGAATGATACTCACCAGAATGCGGAGCTGTGCATCAAGGCCTTCTATAAAGTGCTCCGAACGTTCTCTCTCTATGGCCACCAGTCCGGGAAACATCTCAGACAGTCTCTGGAATTCAGCGATATATTCCTCGATGTGACGTCCATTTTGCTTGATATGCACAAAATCCCGTCTCGCTACGGACTTTTGTGCCTGAGGGAAGTATTGTTGCGTGAATACACTCTGAAAAACCTCCCAGGATGTGCTTGCCGATCCCAAAATGGTTACAGTAGATCGCCACCACTTTCGTGCCTGGCCACCAAGGTAGAAAACTGCCAGCTTTACTCGTTTCCTCTCTGGACATTCCATTGCGTCCAGTGTATCTGTCACGCTGGCTAGCCACTCCCGTGCTTGCCATGGGTCGCCGTTCCCCTCGAACACATTCAAACGGCCTCGTGCTAACTCTGTGAAGCGGGAGAGCCAGTCACCTCGGGTCGGGGGCGGAGTGTCTTCCCGGTCGGGCTCCACAGCCACTGGTACTGTATATGACGTCGGTGGTGTGTACTGGTATACGGGGGGTTGTTGCTCCACCACTGGAGGCACTTCAACAGGCATTTCTCTGTGCCTTCGTCGACGACTAAGCCAGTTCATAGGGATGTTCATCGCATCCCGCGCAATGTCTGCAATTCCCCTGGCTCGACCACGAGTTCTTGGAGGCATCCTGCAATCATAAGCATGGTTAACCCACAAGTACAAGTTCCATTAGCTGCACTTAAACATCGTAATTATAATTTATCGTGTGTCCAAATCCCTAGGTTATCCTAAATCCTAAGTCCTTAAGGTCTCATTCAAGATCTAATACCATAGCTCTGATACCAAAATTTGTCACGCCCCAAGACTCTCTCAGCCTTAGGATGCGGCAAACAATGGACCTGCAAAGCCATACAGATCCAGAATACAACACAATACGACAAATAATATGAACGATGAAATCCGCACAGATAAGATAAACATCAGACCGACGCAGCGGTCAAAGTCAACAATGCTCACATGGCCGAACGGTCCTGGCCCACAAATCCACACTGGTCCATGACCAGATAAATACCATCTCATCAGATACAATCCTCGAAATACGATAACAACTAAAATACATATGGCACATGAGTAAAATACAACACGTGATAGGGAAGGTAAATCTACCTATCTATCTACTGCGCACCAGAGGGAGTCGAGCCTGAACCTGGAGGCAAGGCAAGTGGAGTTAGCCGGGGAGGCTAAGTAGGATTTAACAAGTAAATGGTGCATAAAAGAGTAAGGAAGATCCAATAATAATTAATAAACGGAAGTGCACTGTAAGTAAATATAACTCGACTAAGTAAATACAGAAAGTACAGCATGCAGGTGGAAACCAAGCTGTAAGCCAATGTCCCGTAGGACGTGCACTCAAAGAGTGGTTCCTACCGCCAGCTAACGGTAGAAACGGCTGTCCGTCGACAGTCCGCCGGTGTAGCGTCCTACACCCAGATCACCCCGGAATGCCGAGTCTCACGACACCCAACTGTGATCCATCCGGAGGCCTGTAGACCATGGGCTCACACAAACTACATCCATATACATCCATACATCCATGTCTACTACCAATGGCCAAAATCACAGGGTTCTCGGAAGGTGGACCATCTCAGTCAGACCTATCCGTCCATCCCCAATATCAACACAAGCAGCCAAAATATATATGTACTGCATATAAATAAACTGCCAACAATATCATGCACAGAACATAAAACCAAATAGCATGCAAGCATTCATGTGTCTCAATGGCAAGAAACGGATCTCATGGGTATACGAAAGTAATAATCGGGTATAATCAACAAGAAGGTAGTGCCACTATCTACGCATGCGGTTTGGCACCGAACAAAGGTAGGGAGGTAAGAATCCTACCTGGAGACTGTAGGTCTGCGCTAGATCCAACCAATATATGTCCAATATAACCTCGTGCGCGCCGCTCGGAGTTGCAGTCGCGGTCGCGGAGTTCGCCGGAAGTTCGCCGGAAAAGCTCGCCGGAACAGTGGCGCCGCCGCCGGAACAGTAACTCCGGTGGCCGGTCGAAATTCCGGAAGTGTCACGAGATAGCCGCCGGCGAGGGGAGTTCAGCCGTACCGTCGCTTTCTCGAGAGGAGGTCGGAGTCGCCGGGATCGAACGAAAAACCCACCGGCGGCGTCGTTCGCGGAGGTCGCCGGAGTTGGGGAAGGCGACGCCGGAAAACGCACCGGAACGGAGAGGAAACGTCCGCCGAGGGTCAGGAAGCTCGCCGGTGCCGCCGGAGACGAAGGAAGGGCACCGGATCTAGGTTATTTCTGGTCGTCTCGTCGCCGCTCGTTCGCATGGGAGAAAGGGAGAAAGCTTCGTCGGATCTGGCCGCCGGAGCAGCGGCCGGAGGCGGAAGAGGAAGATTGAGGGGAGAAGATGCGTGAGGAGGAGGAAGACACGAGGAGGAGGAGGAGATGCGTTCGACGGTGAGGAAGCAGCGGGAGAGGGGGAAAGAAATAGGGAGAAAAAGAGAGGGTCACGGGTGAGTAGGGGGGAAAACGAGGGAAGAAGAAAAAGGTTCACGGGAAAGCAGATGGGACAGTCGTCCCATCAACTTTAAAATTTCGAACGTTACAAATTTGCACATGAATTAAATTCTTAGATTATTATTAATTTCTCTATTCTAACTTTTTCAATAGACTTATCCCTTTAGATAATACTAAAAAAATGTTCTTTTGGGGCTAAGGATTCAACCATACAATTATATCTATTTTTTTAATATGTAAACAAAACCATCAAAATCTAATTATCTTGATATACCTTTATTTGAATTAATAATTTTGTGCTACATAATTATATCATAATTAATTAAAAAGAGTAAAATCGTAATAAAATTATTTTAAATAAATATATGAATTACTTTTTTTAAAAAAAAATCCATACTTTCTATTTTTTTAACCTCTTTTTGTTATTTTTTTTTCTTTTGTCAAGCTTGGAAATTGAAAACACTCATATTTTATAATGAATAAACGAATTTTTAGCCTTTTTATTTAGAGCCTCAGAAATCGCTTTTTTTATAAAATTTTAAATTCCACGGCCAAGAAATGTCATGCCAAACAAAACAAAATTAGAAATCTTTTTAGGTGTTAATAGCAAATTACTACAATTCTTTTGTTAAGCATGAACATGGACTTAATTATTGGTGTAATTAAAAGAGTTTAGTTTAATCATGGTATAAAAAAATTAATCAAAACTAATGTACAATTTATTGTTAGAACCATACATATTGTCATTTATAATAGTAATATATAACTATATATCGACATCGGTTTATAGTAGAATCAATATATCAATATCGGACTGATTTGATAAACGTCAGTTAAATCTAGATTAATTTCATGTCCAAATTTTTCTCTCGGATCCGGATCCGTAGAAGAAGAGGTTGACTTTTCCCTTCTCGCTAATTTTAGCTGGGAGAAGAAAGGAAAAGTCAACGGAAAACTGAGTTCGAGTTTCCACTGGCCCTCGCGTCTTTTTCCATGTGTTAAGTCCAAATTCCCCAGTCCCTTTCCTCTCAAACAAACAGCACGGCAGGGAATGGGTTAAATTTATCGTTTTTATGGGTTCGAAATGCAAAACTTTTCCCACTCCCTCTGGGCCAGCAGCGACGTAACCGAAGGGCAGCCCGTAACCGCGTCTCACAAACGGAACGGATCGGAGGCAGAGGACTAGAGGAGTAGGAGGAGGAGGAGGAAGACGACGACGACTCCGCTTCCCGGCTGTCGGTTCCATTGGTATCGAGGGAACAAACGCAAAGGTAGGGAAGCGGATTTGTCCGAGCTATGGTGGTGAAGACGGCGATTAGGTTCTCCTCGCTGGCGAGGAGAAGGAAGTACAGGGTGGAGGTGCGGGTGGTGGCCGTCGAGGGCGTGCCCTCGGTCCCGGGGAGAGGGGCGGTGGCGGCGGTCGAGGTCGCGTGGAAGCGGTCGCCGAGGGGAGGGGCGTTGTCCTATCTCGTGGGCCGGAAGAAGCCGGCCCGGAGGGTGTCGTCGAGGAGGCCGGTGGAGGGCGATTGCGTCGCTGCCGTCCGGTGGGGGGCGGGCGACGAGGCGAGCCGGTTCCAGAATGTTTGCCGCTTTAGGGAATCCGAACTGGCGGGTGAATTTGATTCCGGTGGATCTGGCGATGTCTCCTTCTCCGTCCTTTGTGTGAGTATTCTTCGTTCCTGTCGCAATTTAGCGTGCCTTTTTCTTTTGCGCATGTTGCTCCTTGAACTTAATTGCTTATGGATGTGATTGCAACAATACAAAAATTCGAGACCTAGCATATTCTAATTTGACTCTTGAAACGGGTACTGCACCTTTTGTTGTTAGAATCAAGATTGATTTAGGGAACATTTACTGGGCAATGTTTCAGATTTCGTCAACAGAGTCTAGCCACAGTTGTCTGTTAAGGAATTGCTTACAAAAGTTGGGATAATTGAACATGAGGAATGCAAGAATACTCAGTAAATTTGTGGAGAAGGCGAGAATTCAGGGGAAAGGAAATGCAAATTTTTAACAATTTTATTGTGATATTTATGCAACTCTCAAGTCAATTACTTGTGGTGTGGAAGAGGTCCAAAGTTATTTTGCAGAATATTACTTTTGAATTTGTTCACTAACTGAGAACATTGACACTGTGCATTCTAGAAGAGAGAAAAGAAAAACAAAAATAAAGAATTTTAACTATGGAAAGAACAATAAGATGACAGAAGAACTGGTATTGCGTCTGTGTTGTTCGCAAGCCTTCATTTGAACAGCGTAGGCTGTGTTACCTGTGAGCATTGCTACTGGTGGGCGTCGTGGTTACTGCTGGCAGGCGAGAACTTGGATTAGCGGCTGCTGCAGACAAGCACCAGAAGTCTTGCGACAAAGCTTTTGTTTTGAACTGCACAAGCACTACTGTCGCTGGGCTACTATTGGTGGGTGACATGGAGGCTGCTGCTCGCGACTGGCAGCTCATCTTTGGCTTGAGCTTGTCAGCTACGTCTGCTAGTTGGTAGGTGCTTAGAGGCCTGCGACAGATTTTGAACAGCGCAAGAAGGTGGGCATATTGCAGTTGGCGGGCATTGTGGAGGCTGCTACTGACAAGCGTGTTTTGAATGTAACTTCATGGTTTCTATCCAAATAGGATTGACTCGATACTAAGAAATTTGATTTTTTTTTTTTTCCTGTCCATTTTTTCCTACCTTTCTTTTCTATCCCTCCAAGGAAAGCAGAGAAAAGGTGGATTTCTTTCCTTTCACTTAATGTTTTTTTTTTCTAGGATCAAGGTGAAAGTAACCACGTGAGTTGATAAATAGATGTGAGCTTGCCAACTTTTTTGATCTTTAGGCTTGAAGCATGAAGTTCTATGAAATGACAACACAACATCAATCCAATCTCCCTCATTGAGAAACGGTAGATCCATAACACAAATTTGAAAGCCTCAGCCACAACTCTTAGAACAAGAGCACCTATGAGCAGAAAAACATATTAAATGCTAAGAATTGAAGCCACACTCTTTAGAGACATGCGCAAATAAATTGGCGTCTGAGAAATATTCAGACAGAAGTTGTTCAACATGAAAGAAAGAAAATCAAAGAGGAGCCCCATCAACTCTTAATGGACCTTGATAAATACCTAATAATGAAGTTAGATATTGGAAGCAAAGAGCACAGTTTAGGTGAGTTCATGATGGTGCATTGGCCTCTTCCACCAAAAAGTCGACTATGACAACAAAGAAAGCAAAATCATTACATGAAGATCAATGATCTTATTACTTATGACGTTTCTGTAGTTCATGAAGCCTCCAACCTGCATTTATAGTAAAAGTTTTTGGAAAAGGCATCACCAGAATGGTGTCCTACATAATCTTCATGGTACTCACAATGAAGATGGTTGGATGATGAACAACTAGTTCGCCATTGAGGAAATCCAAAAGGCCATTGTGACCCTAGGAAAAACCAAATCTCTAGGGATAGAATAACCAGCAAGTTCATGTATAAGTCACAGGATGTTGTGCTGCATATTAAATGCCAAAACTTTACTGGTTTCCTTGAGGAAAAGATTTGCATGGAACAATTCAACTGTGTCGATATCATTCTAGTACCTAAATGTGGAAGGTGTTTGTGGTTTAGTACCTAAATGTGGAAGGTGTTTGTGAAACCAATGATTTATACTATGATCCTTAAATTGTTCTCCAAAGTTCTCTCTAAGACGTCAAAAGAAATTACATAAAGTGATTATAGTTGATTAGTTTGCCTTCTTCATTGGGATATGCTACTAATATTATAATTAATTATTTTATAATATAATATAGTATATTATATGTTGGTATGCTCCACCAATGTTCATTTGTTTAGCCATGACCGGTACACCTACTTAAACTAGGACTTTAAGCAGGAACACAACATGGTCAAAACGTGTATACCAGGTCGGATTTGGACCCGGTATGTTATAAAGTTTGGTACATATGTTATAAATATTTATCAAATATGTTATAAAGTTTTATTGGACCTAGAGCCTTGGTGAAAACATAAGCCAACTGTTCCTCAATTTTGTAAAGGGTGATGACTTCTTTTGATGAAATAGCAGTCAACTTCAATGTATCTCATCCTTTCATAAAAAATTGAGTTATTAGCGATAAATTGTAAATTGATTATCGTTGAACATATTCATTGGTTTGTTGGACTCTAACCCAAACTCTTGCAATAGATTTTTTTAGCCATAGCATTTCACCTATAGCGTGGGTCATTGCACTATATTCAACCTCATAGACCATGCAACAACACTTTGTTTCTTATTCTTCCAAGTAACTAGATTCCCAAGCATGTGTAAAATCCGGAGATAAGACTTTCTATAATCGATGTTATCTACATAGTCCACACTAGTGTAGGCTTCAATCCTGTAATGTCCATTACATTTGTATAGAAGCCCTTTTCCAGGTGCTCCTTTAATGTTTCAAAGCACACGAATTGCTGCATCCTAATGGCCCTTTCTTGGTTTTTGCATAAATTGGTTAATTATCCGCCACAGTATATGAACTGTCTGGTATAGTGATGGTGAGATAGTTGAGATTGCCTACCAAATGTCTATATCTAGTCTCGTCCACGTAATCTGTGTTGTATTTGTAATTAGGGATCAAAGATGAATGTATAGGTTTGCAATCAATCATTATCCTTGCATTTTTTTCGTTGTGACAAGAACATGTTTCCTCTCTTCTATGCTACTCAGTACCTAAGAAATATCTTGGGTTGCCTAGATCTTTGAGAGTGAAATGAGACTATAGGTATTGTTTTGTTTGATTTATGCTTTTAATGTCGCTATCACTAAGAAGAACATCATCTACATATAGCCAGAATGCTAATGCCCTCATTTGGTGGATAAATATAGAGTGATCCACCTTGCTATGCCAGAAATTGGTGCGCACCATACCATAACCTACGAAAATTTGTGAAACAAGACACATGGGCTTTCCTTCATACCATATATTGCCCTTTATAACATTCAGACTAACTCACCTTAAGCATCATACTTAGGAGGTTGCTCCATGTAAATATCTTCAGAAAAATCCCTATGTGAAGGCAAAATACAGTTTCTTTTATATGATTTTGCTGCTATTGTGCTCGTGGCTAACGGCTTGTTGCATCTTTTAACAAGTATTTTTGCCTTCATTTGAATTTTGATGGTACATTTGCTTATTTTAGCTTTACTACTAGCTCAAAGAAAAAAACTTTAGTGCAACTAGCTCATGTTTTCACCAGGATTAAAAAATACTATAAATAATGCATTGAAATATGAAAATCACATGGATAACCTGACAAATTTCTCATGGTTGATTTCAACTTTGTGAATTATCCTCAACATTTTGACCCTTCATCTATGTTATAGAAGTGCTATAGTTGCCAACAATCTTCTTCTCAATGAGTAAATTTAATCCTCCAGGGAGATGGTGATGAGGAAGGAGGTCAAGTGAACAAACTGGGAAGCATTGGGACAACAATGGCAAGCCTAGCCGAGTGGGCTAAGGAATTCCAATCCCTGGAAGCGGGTGAAGGAGCAGAAGAGAGGGAACTCAAGAAACAACTTCCCATCACCTTAAAGAAGGAAAACTTGACAAGCTACGGAATGCTTCATGTAAAGTCCCTTCTCTCCCTGTGTGTCTATATGTATGTTTCAAGAGAGAGACTAGCTTGTGCTTTCTTAGCTTTTGTGCCCAAATATTTTGCTATCATTATTTAGCTTGCACCTCAAAAAAGATCATATGGTTTCTTTGTTTCTGAATATTTCTTAGTGATGCCGCATGACCTTCGCTAGAACTCCTTGTGTAGGAAGAGATCTCCGTGAGTTCAAACTTTTTTCACTCAGTGCATGATGCTCCATATTTTCTACATATGCCAAATCCATTACTATCGGATCCCGTGAAACTTCATGGCTATGGTTCCTTTCCCGTTCTTGAGCTAAATTTCCACATAGAACATGAATAAAGTTAAACACAGTTAAAATAGATAGACTAGCAAGCCAATCTTAAATCACAATTAGTTGAAGTTAAATGTCGCATACATGAAATATGTGAGTGATATGATGACTTGATGAGCAGGTCACTATCAGTTTTAAAGAGGTGAGGCCTGCTATAGCACGAGAAGCACCAGTTGAGGAAGAACAAAAGGGCTTGCAAAGGGAGACATCTTTTTATTCAGGAACTTCTGAAACAGGAAATATGGTTATGGATCAGCCTATCCAGCTAAAAGATACAGCGACAAGTAATAATAGTGACCAGAGTCATAGCAGCTGTAGTGGATCAAGTCCGGAATCGGATTCATCTTCAAAGAGCTGGCTCAGATGGCGTAAGAGGAGCAAAATTATTGATTCATTTAGAGTTCTCAAGGAGCGGGAACGGAGGAAGACATCCTCATCTGAAGAAGACATTGCTTCTGATAATAGGAAGGTAAGCAATTTCCTTCAAGTACGTCTTTACAAGTATACTCTTCAAATTTATGCATGGAAATTAGACGTGTTATTGTGTTATCAGGAAGAATCATCAGAATCTGGTCTAGATGATATTGATCCTATAGGCAGCTGGACAAGTAAGGAATTTATCAGCAGGGACAAGCAAACAAAGCTCAAAGTTCAGACATTCTTTGCTTCGATCGATCAGCGAGATCCTAGTGCTGGTGGAGAAAGTGCTTGCAGCTCAATTGTCGCCGTGATTGCAAATGCCCTCCACAATAATCAAGTTAACACACCAACTAGACTACAGTTCGATGCACTAATTAGAGAAGGCTCATCAAAGTGGCAAAATTTATGCAATAGTAACTTGTATATTCAGCGTTTTCCTGACAAGCACTTTGACCTTGACACAGTATTAGAAGCAAAAGATCTAGCGATTTCTGTTTTACCAGACAAATCTTATGTTGGGTTCTTCCAACCAGAGAGCTTCCAATCTTTGCACGGGGCAATGTCGTTCAATGACGTGTGGGAAGAAATAATTAGTGACTCTGGAGAAGAGAGTAAGGTCTATATCGTTAGTTGGAATGACCACTTTTTCATCTTGAAGTTGGAAGAGCATGCATACTGTATCATGGATACTCTTGGTGAGAGATTGTTTGAGGGATGCAAGAAGGCCTATATGTTAAAGTTCGATGACTCATCGGAGATGTATCAGAGGCAACAAAACACGACAAAAGAAGACAATCAAGAGCTAATTTGTAGAGGAAAGGAGTGTTGCAGGGAGTTCATAAATAGATTCTTAGCTGCCATACCACTGCAGGAGGTGTTGGAGTTGGAAAAGAAGGGACTTGGAACCAACTCAGCTCTCCACCAGAGGTTACAGATTGAGTTCCATTTAACGGAAGCTTCAACCGATAGAAACAATTGACTTCCAATGACTCAATTGCAGAAATGGCTTATTTTGACAAATGATAATTGTTCGGCTAACAAAACCGATGGCTCCATCGACATTAACTTAAAGCAATTGCGTCTGCAGAATGCTGCATAAGATTGAAACTGTCAATGAGCCATCCACACTTGCCCTCGTGGTTTGTGTTGCTCTCTCTTTTTGGGAGGCCTTTTTGAATCCGTACGGCCATAATGAGAACTTCTCAGAATGAGTTTCGACCACCCATTGCTCTCTTAACATGTGCATTTGCCATCCACTGTATCATCTGTTTCATTAGAATGTGAGGTCTAACGGTAGCTCAAAGAAGATTACACATCTCAAAGGAATTCAAATGCAGAAGGCAACCTAAGAATTCGAGCGTACAAATTTTCGTTTATTTTTCTTTTCTCTAACCCATTGCCTGTTTAACGAATATGGCTGATAGATACCTTTTCTTAAGAGGGAAATTATACCTTTATGAACAAAGTACTGACGGTGCTTTCAGAAAGGGAGACCTCCCGTGCTGGGGCATGGTTAGTGGAATGAGATTGCATTGAAGATAGAGGGATGTTAAACTGCCGTTCATGCTACCTCGGAACAATGGACTTTTCTTGTTAAATCATTAAATCTGAATGTAAAGTATTGATTGATGGCCTTTCGTATTATTGTTAATGACTGCTTATTCATCAATACACATGGTTTGTGCTTTAGTAGAGATTAGAGTATGTTTTTTTATAAGGAAAATTAAAAATTAGAAGTGTTCACAGTTTAGTTAATTATACTTGGGGCTTAATATTTTTAAAGCGAAATAAAAAAAAAATCTAGTATATATATATATATAGTTAATCAAAGCTAATGTTGATATTTATAAAATATTATTCTATAAATATATTTTATTTATATATTATTTATATATATATAGTGCAGAGATAAAGAAAAAATTAAAAAAAATAAGAGATTGAGTTCGAATCTTTCATATGATAATAATTGTATCTCATAACTTATTCTGACAGTTAATCGGTAATTCAACCTTACTTAAATCTAAGGATGACAACGGAGTGAGTTGGGGTCGAGTTATGCTATCCCCGACCCCGAACCCAAACCTGACGGGTTTAGAAAATCTAACCCCACACCCGACCTCGCGAAAAACCCAATCCTGGCTTAAAAAATAAGTATATATTATAAATAATATTTTAAAATTAATTTTTATTATATATTCATAATATATAAATAAAAAATATTTTACATAAACTACACAAAATTATTTTTACATAAATAATAATAAAAATAATTAACAAAGTATCAAACTATTATAAATTTAGTAACTAAGTTATAATTTAAAAAAAAATAAATTTATCATTTTAATAATCGGAACGGGTACTTGAATTCTCATACCTGACCTAAACTCGACTTTATCTCGTTAGGTTTTCTCCGAACTCAACTCGAAACCCAATCAACTCAAATTTTTACTATTAATTTTGAGTTAGGTTAGGCCGGGAATAGACTTTCTTGCCATCCGCAACTCAAATTTTTACTATTAATTTTGAGTTAGGTTAGATCGGAAATAGACTTTCTTGCCATCCGCAGCTAAATCAATCTTAGCTGAACCTCAACTATTCTCGAAATGACTTATTTTTGCTATGTACTATAATAGCTTTGCAGCGCTTAGTCTTATGATTTTTTTAAAAAATAAAGGACTATCTTATAAATAATTTATAAAAGACTTGAGGGGATTAATTTATCTAAGGCTAAAGCTATAATTAACTAGGGCAAAATTCACTTATTTAGGAATTAGGGATCTATAAATAAGGGCCAAAACAATGTCAAAAGACATCTAAAAAAGTCTAATAACTTGCAAATTTGGGATTTAACGAAGATCAAAAGAAAAAAAAGATATGCTCGCGCAACAATGGTTGGAAATATTAACTTTAAATAAAATATTATTGCTTAAAGCTCAAATTTACAAATTATTGATATTTAAAATTAAACGGGTTAATGGAATTAACGTTTTAATATATTTTGACTATTAATAATTATTATGTGCTTTTTATTAATTTATTAATTATACTGTCTTTTATAAAATCATAAAAAATATATTTTATCTAATAAAAGCCTCCTACGAGAGCTCGCTTCCACTTCAGCGATGGCGGTCGCATCGTTTCCTTCGTGTGGCATCCGGCGCCTAAATGCGCGCCCGTGGCTCGTTGCCGTTCGCGCCTCTTCTTCCGCCGCTTCCCCCTCTCCTCTACCTACGCCCTCTGAAGTCGATGCCCAAATGGATACGCCGCACTCCGATGCCGCCGCCGTCGCCGTTCCCGCTTCTCGTTCCTTTTTTCCGAAGCGCAACCAGACCCTGGAGCTCGTCTGTGAGTCCCTCGCCTTCAAGGGCCAGGGCGTCTGCAAGGTCGCCGATACCGGCTTCGTCGTCATGTGCGACCGCGCCCTCCCTGGCGAGCGCTTCCTCGGCCGCGTCTCCCGCAAGAAGGGCAACTACGCGGAGGTAGTGACCGCTTCCACTTGCCCCCGTCACTCTTTCACTCTGTTTGATTAGTTTCCAGGGATGATATTGAAGGTGATCAAGTTGAAGACGATTACTCCGCATTGGGATGCGGTGGAAGCCCCGTGCCAGTACGCTTCCGACTGTGGAGGATGTAAAACGCAGAATCTCTTATACGAGGCCCAGGTTCGAGAGAAAGAACGGCAAGTGACGGACTTAATTGTTCACGTCGGGAGATTCTCGGACAAGGATCCCAGCTTTTGTAATGTCTTGAAGCCCATTGTGCCGTGTGATTTGCATTTCCACTACCGGAACAAGGTTTGTGGTTCCTACTAAGAGACCAAGTTCCTTCTATTACAATTGTAATATTTTTGCTGCTTCATAGATGGAATTTTCATTTGGTGCTCAAAGATGGATACCAAGAGATGCATTAAATTCAGAGGATCAAACCGAGGGTGGATATGCTTTGGGTTTGCATGCCCCAGGATTCTTTGATAAGGTCCTTCATGTTGATAAATGCTTATTGCAGTCTGAAGTAGCCAATAAGGTGAGATCTCAAAGTATTTGCTGCTACTTCTAGTATTCTGCTTTAATTTTGGCTGAAAATTGATTTAGTTAAATATTGTTTTCCTTTATCTTCATATCACTGTAACCATTTGGACGATATGTATTGCCTCTTTTGCTCACTTCCTATAGATTCTTATTTGGGGACTGAGTCCTTTTGTCTTTAGTTGAGAAAAATTGAATGTTCTTCTCATCTGAAGATATCAAATATGTTTAGTTGATTATTTTTCTAATTTTATAGGTTCTTGCTGTTATTCAAGACAGTTGGAGAGATCCAGAGCTTGGCCTCTCTCCATATAATGTTCACAGTCATATTGGATTTCTCAAACACCTGATGATCAGAACTGGAAGGTACAATTTCCCATGAAATTCTATCACTTGTACACAAAAGTTCAGATGAATTTAAAATATGTCATAATTGTATATTCTTCCTGCATTGTTTTCTGTCACATGCGTCTTTTATTCTTTATTCAAGTTGATGTTGCTATTTTCTGCTCCTGAGAGTTTTCTTGGAATGTCCAAGAATCTCTTCCAATCTTAAAACTGGTCTTTTATGCTGATTATATTATCCACTATTTCTCATTTCACTATAATCTAGAGAAGGTCGCACTCCAAGGCTTTTCGTTCTGACCAGGGAAAGAATTATAAGGTAGATATCACGCTCAATAAAATATATACTGCATATAGAAACATCACTATGTGATGCATAACATATCTGATGAATCCATCTCACTTTTCTAAGTTCAGAGTTGCTTGTAAGTCCAGATAATTATACATTGGTGAAACAAATTTTGACCCAGACATTAGACAGGTTTTGTGCCTTATAGTAGGTTTTCAAACAGTTACTCTGTTAGACTGTGTCTATTTCTTTTGTTTGAGCAGAATATTGTGATTACAGTTTTACAGTCAGCCGAAAAAATATCCTTTATGTTTGACTAACTGATCAAACAATATGGTCCATTTTTGCGCTTTTATTTTTCTCAATAATGAAGTATCAAATAGATCGATCTGAACTAAGTTTTATCTAGTTGGCTGAAGGAATATAAATTGCACTTTACATGATTATGTGATAGCATTTGCTGCATTTTAATCATACATTGCCATTGTTCTTCTTACATCCATCCTTTTCCATATGTCTTGCTTTCTTCTTTTATTGTTCTATGTCTGCTTTAATTTAAGCAATAGTCTTGCATAACGGTCTGTTTTTATCTCTAGACTTTTACTTTAGTTGTGAGGACAAATCTTAAACTTGTAGTTGATTTCATTTTCTACGGTCTCAGAGATGTCAAGACTGGCAATCCAGAGGTTATGGTAAACTTTGTCACGTCCAGCTACAAACCTGAACTGTTGAAGCCTCTCATTGACAAAATTTCCAATTTTCCTGAAGTGGTTTGTACAAAATAGTATTCATGTTCCATTACTTACTGTAAGCATATGGTTATCCTTTAGCCATTTCCATGACTGAAGTTGTGGCTATTTAACTACTTGAGCTGGGGAAGAATCATGCTACTCGTCAAACTTAATACTATCTACTTATATCTCATTTCTTGGCTATTCGTCAAACTGGACATTGATTCTCCATTGGGAGTACTTTATGATTTTAAGTATCGTTACAGAAAAAAAAAATCGTTCATCAAATAAGTGTGTTGGCTGCAAGTCATAGAATCGGAAACTGATGTTCAATAGGTATGAATATGACATCATGCATTCAACTTGGCAGAAGTATACATGCCATCTGCTTAATGTGTGCTTAGTTTTCCAAAGAGCTAACAATAAGGAATGAAGTGCCTATTTTTTGTATTTTGAGCTGTTTGAATATATTTAGTGATGGATTTTTTTTTGGGTAAAATCTCTTGCCTGGACAATCAATTGTCTTCTTACTGCTGTGCTATAGTTGATAACACTTTGAATTGTTATAGGATAAGATAACTTTTGAGAACTTTCTAATAATGTGTGCGTCCAAAACAACTTTTTGCCAGAGAAAATTGTAGGCCTATGTTTGTCCAATTCAGTTCTTTATAAGTTACTCTTGAAGCTTATTTTCCGTGCATGTATTTTATAAGTTATTCAAGCAAAAAATATGCTTTGAGGAACTGAGTCTACAGAATAGGCTCATTTTGTTCCTGTTGTTTCTTTAAGAGTCAAATATAGTAATGCTTGAGACTTGATGCCAACAAATTGGTCATATTGAATCTCTAAATGTTACATTTTCAGCATTTATTTATTATCACTAGGCAATTTGAACTTGGTTTGATAAAGGAAGCAAGTCAGTTTGGACTGATATGTGTATATATATATACGAGTATGGGTACCTATCGGTACACTAGTCTGAATTGATTTTTTAAACTCTATCACTAGGGCATTAAAAACCAATCCGGACCATGGTGGATTGGTACATCAGTGCATACCGGTACTCAAAATCTTGATTATCACTTCTCTTGAAGAATGGATTTCTAGATTACAAAATCATGTGACTTTTGAAATTTTCTCTTTTATCATTTTATCAGTGTGTTTTTCCTAGACTAGATCTTTCATTTGTGATTAAGCTTTGCATGTCTTTGTGGTTGGTGTCAGGTCAGTATCATGAATAATGTAAATACATCAGTTGGTAACACATCTGTTGGGGAAGAGGAATATACTTTATTTGGGAAATCAACTATCACAGAGATGCTAAGAGGACTTGCATTTCAAATATCAGCCAATTCTTTCTTCCAGACTAATTCTCATCAGGTAGGCAGCAGATTTCATCCTATACTTTTTGCATACGTAGCTGCCATTTTGTAGCATTTGTGTGTGAAGCCGATGGGTATTTCTTCCATTTTATTCTTACCATTTAAGTATTTATATAACACAAGTTTGTTGAATTTGTATTAAAAGTTTCCAAATGTTCAGCGTCATACTTGCTGTTTTGTCTCAATATATAGCTGGCTCATCAGCATTATTTCTCTAGAATGCTAATGATTGCCTTGACTTCCAATATTAATGACAGACTGATACGAGAACTAGAACTAGAATTCAGTAAGGAGCAAAGGATTCAACAAGTGGCAATAGCAAGAACACATTTCCCTCAACCGGAAGGTTCCGACGAGTTCAGATCCCCAAAACAGTACAAACAAAATAGCCTACCTCACATTTGCCCTCCCCTCCTTAATACCTCCCCCTTATAGAGAATACAATACGCTCGGCCCAGTTAAGACTGAAGCGGCCAAGCCCCAGTTCACCAAGTGTAGGCTCGCCAAATCGGGGGCCGATCCGGTTCAGTAACAATACCTCCCCCATGTGAACTAGCCTTGTCCCCAAGGCTGTTAAGGAACTTGGGGAACTGCTCCTGAAGGACCTCCATATCCTCCCAAGTTGCTTCCTCGTCTGGTTTGGATGACCAGTGAATCAACAATTGTTCTTTGATTGTGTCTCTGTGCACAGTACTACGACATGCGAGCACCCTCTCAGGGATGCAGGAGGCTGGCAGTTCCACCTCGAACTCCACTGGTAGATTGGCTTCGCCCCCCTCATACCCCACAGCTCACTTTAATTGTGATACATGAAAAATCGGGTGAATCCGAGATCGGGCTGGTAGTAGGAAACGATATGTGACCTGACCTACTTTCTTGTCAATGCGGAAAGGGCCGAAATAGGGCGCAGCTAATTTCTGACTGATCCGCCGAGCTATTGAGTGTTGTCGATGAGGGCGAAGTTTGACATATACCAAATCACCTGTAGAGAAAGAAATGTCCCTCCGTCGCGCATTCGCCGATTTGGTCATTTTTTGTTGAGCTCTCTGCAAGTTGTGCTTAAGTTGCTTTAAGATTTCATCTTTGTCTAGAAGATCCTTCTCTACGGCTTCTACTGCGGACTCTCCCAACACATAACGCTATAATGTGGGAGGGGGACACCCATAGACCACGTGAAAGGGCGTATTGCCTACTGCGGACTGGAAACTAGTATTTTACCAATACTCTGCCCAGTGTATTCAGTTTGCCCACTCACAAGGTTGTTTCGATGCGAAACAGCGCAGATACGTCTCAAGGCATCTATTCAACACTTCTGATTGTTAATCCGTTTTCGGATGATAAGAGGAATTCATCTTCAGCATGGTACACCTTGCAATATGAATATTTCCGACCAAAAATGACAGATGAAGACTGAGTCTTTGTGACTAACAATCGACTTGGGGATTTCATGCAATCGAACTATTTCCTTCACAAATAGGTCAGCCACCGATTTTGCAGATGAGGGGTATTTTAATATTAAGAAATGCCCATATTTGGAGAGACGATCGATGACTACAAAAATGGTATCAACCTCTTTGGACTTGGGTAAGCTGGTAATGAAATCCATAACAGTGTTATCCCAAATTAAATCGGGTATCGGTAAGGGTTGTAACAAACCCGCCAGGTGAGGTGGCTTGATACTTTTGCCACTGGCACACTTGGCACTCTGCCACCTAATGGTAGATATCGTCCTTCATGCTAATCCAGTAGACATTGTCGCCCAACCGCCTATATGTGCGATATGCCCTAGAATGCCCTCCTATAGGGGTGTGATGACTTCTTGGAGAAGCAATTTTACCCATTGCGATTTTGACGGTATCACCACTCGGCCCTTATAGAAAAGCCGGCCCTGGACTAGTTCGTACGGAGTGGGGGATGATGGTTGATGAGTCAACCTCTCCTTTATGGCTGCCAATGTTTGGTCCTACTGAATTTCATGTTGAATTTCCTCAATGTCTACCCAGGTTGGCTTCGAGATGGCGTTAAGTACAGCTTGCTCCAACCATTTGGATAAGGCGTCGGCTGCTCCATTCAACACCCTCGGCTTATATGTCACTTCTATATCATATTCGAGTAATTTGGCGAGCCAATTCTGTTGATCTGGCATCGTAATGCGTTGTTCCAAGATGTATCGAAGTGCCTTCTAATCAGTCAGCACTTGGAATTTTCGGCCTAATAAATAAGGTCGCCAATGTTGTATTGCCAAGACCAAAGCCATGAGCTACTTCTCATACGTGGATTGAGCTAGGGTTGCCTCTGATAAGCCCTTGCTGAAGTAGGGTAAGGGCCTCCCTTTTTGCATGAGAATGGCTCCGATGCCCTTCCCCGATGCATTGCATTCCACGGTGAATTTCTCATTGAAGTCCGGCAGCCGAAGTACAGGAGATGTAGTCATCACGGCCTTTAACTTTTCAAAAGCTGTGCGGGCTTCCGCCCCCCAGATAAAAGTATCCTTCTTGAGAAGATTAGTAAGTGGGCGAGCCATCTTATCATAGCCCTTGACAAACCTCCTTTAATATCTTGTTAGTACCAAAAACTCCCGCACCTCTTTAACTGTTCTTGGAGTGGGCCATTGGCGTACACTGGATATCTTCCTTGGGTCCATAGCTACTCCCCCAGGATAGATTATATGCCCAAGATATTCAACCTACCGCTGCCTAAAACTGCATTTTTGTTTGTTAGCCACAAACTTGCTTGTGTGAAGAATGCCCAGGGCAATTTTCATATGTTCCAGGTGTTGTTTCCATGTGGGACTATACACCAAAATATCATCAAAGAAAACCAGAATGAATTTATGTAAGAAAGGACGGAAGGTGTCATTCATCACCGCTTGAAAAGTGACGGGAGCGTTCTTGAGGCCAAAAGGCATGACTCGGAACTCATAATGACCAGAATGGGTCCTAAAAGCGGTTTTGTGCGCATCCTCCACCCTTACCCTGATTTGATGATAGCCCGCTCGAAGGTCAATTTTGGAGAAATATTCCGCCCCATGTAATTCATCTATTAGTTCTTTAATAACCGGGATGGGGTACTTGTCAGGTACTGTGATGGAGTTGAGAGCTCGATAGTCCACGCAAAACCGCCAACTACTATCCTTTTTTCGAACAAGGATAACTGGACTGGAAAAAGGGCTTGAACTTGGTTGGATAATACCGGCCACCGGCATCTCTTGCACTAGCCGCTCCATTTCGTCTTTTTGGTGATGCGCATAACGGTAGGGTCTCACCTTCACTGGTCCTTCACCGGCTTGAGTCACTATTGCATGGTCCAAGTTTCTAGCCGGTGGAAATGGACTCTGCTCTGCAAAGACCTCTGCGTAGCCCTATAGCAGCTCCTGTAACTGCTGATTTTGTTGGGGGGTTAACTCATTGTGCTGAACCTTGTCATCGGATATGAGATCAACAGCCCAAATGATACCCCTAAACTCCGTGTCCATGCTGGAGTCCTTTTCCAAGTTCCTCACCGAGGCCAGCGTCCGAGTGAGAGAGGGGTTTCCTTTGATAGTAACCTCTTGTCCTTCACAACTAACCTTCATATATTTGAGGCCCCAGTCCACCTATGTCTCGCCTAAGGTTTCCAGCCATGCCATACCAAGGACTAGATCAACACCCCCTAAACCAAAGAGATATCCCTCTAGCATGGTGCTATACGTTCCCTGGGATATTTGTAGATAACAACATTTCCCCTGTGTCTAGACTTTAGCTCCATCTCCTAGGCTCACCCCATAAGAAGGGGTAGGCGTGATAGGCCATCCGTGAGTGTTGATGAAGCGTGCTGATATGAAATTGTGATTGGCGCCACTGTCAATCAGAACTATTAAGGGAACACTATTTACCGCCCCTTGTAGCATCATGGTGCAAGGGCCTGAAATGCCGCCCACTGAATAGAAAGATAGCTCCATACTTTTACAAGTTGGTTCGCATGGGTCTGGGTTCCCCACGATCATCTCTTCACTCTCAGCCACTAATTGCACCCCAATGTCCCCAGCCTCATCTTCATCACTGATGAGCAATAGACGAAAGCTTTTAGTTCCGCATTGATGGGCTGGATGATACAGCTGATCGCATCGAAAACATAGTCCTTTTTCTCGCTCGCTAATGTAATCTTGGTAGGACACCATTCTCCCTCCTTTAGGGCGTTCGCCCCCAGAGCTAGCATTGCCTATGTAAGACCTTTGATGACCTCCTTCTTTCATTCAAGCGCGATCAGGGACATTACTCTTTATCCCTCCTTGTACTCCGGGTGGCCGATTCACACTCAAACTAGATGTTGACCCAGCATAAGATGGAGCGGCAATTGTTTGGGCAGCAACATGCTTATGGAAAGAGTATTGGCCAGGAGCACCGGAGCTCCTACTCGTAGACCCCCAAGAAGTAGATCGTCCTTTAGTGTCATTTCCTCAGTGTTCAATAATGCGGGCAAGTGTCATAGCTTGCACAATGTCCGTGGGGAAAAAATCTCGCACTTTTCCCCTAATCTCGACTCTTAATCTCTTCAAAAAGAACTCCACATATTGTTGCTTAGGTAAATTTGGAATCTGAGACACTATCTCCTCATATGCGGTGATGTACTGAGTGACGGTCATCGACCCTTGCTCGAGCGCTGCCAAGTGCTCATAAGCGGTGGTAGCAGGGAACTCGCTGTACCGTCGTAGCAATTCTTCTTTCAGAATGTCCCATGATAGGTTTGGTTCCCTTCTTTTTAGCCATCTAAACCAATGATTAGCTTGTCCCTCCATGCTAATGAAGGCCATGGGGATTTTGTACTCGGCCGTGGTGCCTTGGATTTCAAAATATTGTTCCGCCCGGGCTATCCACTCCGTCGGGTCTATACCATCAAAGCCAAGCAGCTCAACACGTCGATGTATCCATCTCCGGTCATCGCCTCCCATCGTATCCTTGTCCTGGTCTTTTGGGCGATACGCCCCACCACGTCTGTCGTTAGAAATATGTCCATGTGTCGGAAGATCTAACCCGGATTCTTGCGGAGACCAACGCTCTTCACGGATCTGTGGAGGTCGATATGGTTCAGTGCGGGGGTCTGGTAGACCTATCCCTTCATCCACTCTTCCTCCTCCCCATTGTGAACTACTGCCCACCACGCGAACGGCCAGAGCTTCAGTCCGCCTCTTCTTGGCCATCTCGGTGAGCAAGGTTCGCATCTCATCTAGTGTCCCCAATCTTCTATCGATCTCTGTTTGATGCCGGTTAATCTCAGCTAACTCTTCACGTTGTTGTCTCCTCTCCTCAGCGGCTGCCAAGGACTTCATTCGTCGATCTTTGCCCACCGCTTGAAGTTCAGTTTGCACAGCCGCAATGGTGGTGCAGAGCCTCCATCGACGTCTCCAAAGCTTCTAGGCGGGACTCGCTTCGTGTGGTCGTCATCGCTATCAATTTGGGTCACTGGATATGGAAAGCCAGGTGCTCCACTCTACGTCACCCGCTGCCGTTCACTTCCGCCTGGTTTGGCAATAGCGGAAGGTGGAAAGAAGCTTCGGGGCTTAGCGAGCTTCGTTGAACGTCGCCACCTATTGCTGCAGCAGTGGAAGAAGGGGCTAGGGATTCCGCCGCCAAACTCCTTCAGATCTAGTACAACTTGCGTGCGTCTCCTCCCATGATTCCTTCTCCTCTTCCGCCAATGCCGTGCAAAGATTTTAGCCGCCGATTCCCTTCAATCGAGAAAGTCCCACTCCGCAACTTCCCGCACTGGTGAGAACAAGTGGTAATAGCAAGAACACATTTCCCTCAACCGGAAGGCTCCGGTGAGTTCAGATCCCCAAACTAGTACAAACAAAATAGCCTACCTCACATTTGCCCTCCTCCCCTCCTTAATACCTCCCCCCCTACAGAAAATACAATACGCTCGGCCTAGTTAAGACTGAACCGGCCCAGCCCCAGTTCGCCGAGTGTAGACTCGCCAAACTGGGGGCCAATCCAGTTCAGTAACACAGACCAATTACGTAAACGAGTCACTTTTTTTGTATTCAAGATCATAATAGTAACTAATTAACTAATTTATAATTTATTTCTTCAACCATTTTTTTTAAAGTTCAAATGTACTTTTCTGACAGAGGAACTTATGTTTTCCGCAAGATGCTAAGCCATCTGCACAAGTTACAGGTGAGTTAGAATCCTACACCTAAACATATTTCACTTGAAAGTTGAAACCACAAATTAAAACATCATCCGAATCATTGCTGGAAACCTATTGGACTTTTACAAATGACCACCTAGTCTCAGTGATTGAAATAATCTGGACATAAAAATAAATCATATCAAGCTGTACCTTGTGATCTACTTGTTAGTGTGTATTCATCTTATTATTTAGATCACGTCCGAGCAGCTGCTTTCACCTTCTTAGACAGTAGCAAGGAAAGGTATCTTATTGCTATTTCAACATGCAGTATTCTCAGTAGAATGGGTACACTTCTATGAAAAGGATGTGGTTGATTATTAGATTCATTGATTCCTTGGGGAAAAATGTTTATTTTTGAAAAAGGAAAATGAGATTTTAATGACAATTACTACAGTCAAAATTATACAGCTTTGCCTCTCCATTACAATTCCAAACTTCTGGAATAGAATTTTGATATGAAAATTATTTCAGGCAGAAGTCCTGTATAAGCTTATTGAGGAATGTGCTGGACTTAGAGGAGATGGCACAGAGATTGTTCTCGACCTATTTTGTGGAACAGGAAGTATTGGTTTGAGCCTTGCAAGAAGGTACTATTTGTTAATGTTAGAACAAAAAATGGATGGTTATATTACACTATATGATGGTTACATGGTGCCTCTAAACATAAAGGCTAAAGTACAATGAAAAAAAAAAAAAAAAAAAAAAATATATATATATATATTATGTAAATAGATTTTAAATGATAACTTACTGAAATTTATAGTTAATTGTGTACATTTTATAGAGAAAAAGTCCCATCTATTCATGCATGAGAAAGAAGCTAATGCACATGTATCACGGAGCCACTTGTCCATGCACATAAAAGATAGTATGTTACTTTGCATGTGGAGATAAGAATAATTCTTGTTCATGCTATGAGAAAAGAGAAAAGTCATGCAAGTAACTAAGAGCCGCTTGTCTATGTACGTGCAATAGTATTTGTTTGCACCAGCAGTATGAATATTACTTGTTCATGCAAGTAGAAATAATGCATAGTTGAGGTCACTGTTGGATAACCAAGAACAAGCTTGTTACGTGCTTGGAGTTGATTGTTGGGAAACCCCGGGGATGGCATATACACCTAACATTGATCTCACTTGTTTCTAGGTAGAGAAATTGGAGAAGACAAAGATGTTTTTGGATTGTAAGTTTATAATTGTCATCGGCAAAATTGTTACCGATAGCAAAGGGGAAATTCCGTAGGGATGGAACTTGTTGTTGCACCAAGTTAAAATAAAAGAGAAATAATTATGTTGCATGTATCATGATTTTATAGTGCATCTATATATGAAGACTAGAGTATAATGATAATAGAAATATATAATATGGTAATGGTTGTAAGTGTGAATAATAAGGCAATAAAATTTACTGTAATTAATATAAATTCCATATCTTCCAACAGTTATTTATGAGTTTCTGCGTGCAGATGTTTGTTGGCTGTTAATTTTTCATTTAAATCTAAAGTATGGACGCGTTCTCTCTCTTTATTTTCATTTAAGTTAGACAATTTTACAAGGCAGCCTTGGACATCTTTGTCTTCAGGGTTAGACATGTTTATGGGTTTGAAGTAGTTCCTGAAGCAATCTCAGATGCTCGTAGAAATGCCAAATTGAATGGCATACATAATGCAACATTTATTCAGGGAGATCTTAATAAAATCAGTGACAGTTTTGGAGATGAATTTCCAAAACCTGACATTGTTATTTCAGGTACTCTTTCTATCTGCTTCCTTGAACTGTATAGTGGATTAATTCAGCTTCAAGTTATTCTCAGATGGAATGTCTTCTATGAGTCTGCAGTTGCACTTGTAAATCATATTAGTGTAGCTGTTTTGTGTTTGCTATGTATATGTTTTTTTCTTTTGCAGTTTGAATCTCCATTCTAAATATATTTGTAGAAGCATGCATACAAATATTTGAAATTTGAGAAAGTTTGCGATTGAGAGGAGGAAAAATTTCAAACTTAAATTAACTGAGACATGAAATTTGCTTCTCTGTAGGTTGCATTTGTATTTAGTTGCTGTGGTTTTGAATCAAGATCTGTTGCCAGGAACGTACTTCATTTCGTTTTATGTTTGCTCTCCGAGCCTATTTTCTTCTAATGTGTTGATGGAAGTTTTGAAGTACCTATGAACAATTTAAATTTCCATGAGAAAAAAAACAATATGATAATTACAAGATTCGGCTGTTTACCTCATGCATCTTGTTTTTTATTCTCTTACAATATTGCTGCTGATGCATGTTTAATAATACTTAATTGTTCTAATTTTCTTTAAAAGGAAATAGTAATTGGGTGAGCGCAACATTACCATAAATTTTTTATTTACTCATGATTTTCTTTATCTTCAATTACATTTTCTTAATATGCAGATCCAAATCGACCTGGCATGCATACCAAGTTGATCAGATATCTACTTAAACTGAGAGCACCACGTATTGTCTATGTTTCATGTAACCCTGCCACGTTGGCCCGTGATCTGGATTATCTTTGTCATGGTTGTGTATGTATCCATCTGTTCATTCTTTGGTTTTATATATTTTTTGGGAATATTAATTTCACATTATGCAAATTACAATCATTATATACAGGCTGAAATAGGAATAAAAGGATGCTACAAATTGTTAAGTGTTCAGCCAGTTGATATGTTTCCTCATACTCCCCACATTGAATGCGTTTGCTTGCTGGAGCTTGGTTAAATGTGGCTTCCTGGTTTTCCCTTATTGTAGTCTGGAAACTACCAGCCTCCTAAAACGTAAGCACTTCCCGTGGTTATATGGCATTTGTACATCTAAACTTAACCTTATAGTTAGCCATTTTTATTTACTCTGCACACCTTACGAAAGTGCTATCTCAGACTGCTCATAATAACCTTATTTTATCAAATTGCTACATCAACTTTTTTGCCATTATTATTTATTACAGTATCCACCTATGCTATCGACTCAAAACTTTTTCATTATCAAATCTATGATTTGGTGGTCCAAATTGGATGTTGAACTCCTTATAAGTTAAGACCTCTATGATCTTGTTCAAATCCTGATTTAACAAAGGGAAGATCGAATGAGTCTTCAAGTAAACAGTATGACGTGTATTTTTGTTCAACTGGGTGAAATCAAAATTAACCATAGTTATTATGTTTCTTGTAGATCTTAAACCATTCATATGTCAATAAAAATTGAAAATAAGTGCTATTCTTTTTTGACTCATAATCTTGATGGGCCCTGAAAACATAAAGGAATGCAATTACGACAAGAAAATTATGTTGCACCTTCAATTGTGATGTCTGTGTTGGGCAGTTATTTGATGAGGCTATCAATGATTATGAAGATATTGTTTACTCAGAATCATGTTATTGAGGCACTATAGTCCATCCCTAGGAATTTGATTTGATCAGGCTATCAATGATTATGAATCTAATCATTTAAAAGATTCACCTTGATAAATATTAATTGTTTTCTTCTCTTGGTTTCAAGTTTATTAAACTTATGGCCAATTCAGCCTTCAAAAAGACCAATTGTTCTAATCACATGGTAGGTTGGAATTTCAATAATTTACAAAATTTAGTTTTTTTAATTTTTAATATTTCTATAACATAATTGGTATGTGGTGAGGAAAATAAGTCCTACCAATTAGAAGTGACATGTGGACCATGAACTAAAATTCTAATGAACCTACCAGCAATCCCGTTGATAATCGATAACTTATAAAAAAAACTTAGCTTAGATCTAGATCTACTGACTAGATGTTATGACTTTTTTACTTTCTCTTTTTTTTAAACTGTAATCAGCATACAAACACAGCCGTCTATGCTCGCATTGCTCGCAAAAAGGGGAGAGAAAGAATCACCAACAACGATGTTGAAACCTTACCGACTGAAAGAACTTCCTTCGTTTGTGAATAGAAACAAATTACAGATGAACGAGTTAAAATTTTTCCTAACACGCTTTGGCCACAGGCGACCCAAGCTTACAATTGCTCTCAAATTTCTCCCATCCTCACATCACTCAACACCAAACAAGAAAAGAGTAGGGGAAGAGGGAAAAAAGGATGAAGCCAGCCGAATCCACTTAGGCGCCAAGCTAGTTTTACGCCACGCCCTTTGCCAACGAACCTTCAAAATCCCACGAGTTTATTGCTAGCTCTGATTCCCTCGGTCACAGGTGGTCACTTCTCCCTCAAGTCTGAGGCACTCACTATGTTCGACGGTTCACAAAAACATACCTCTCTCCTTCACGTTGCAACCAGCCCTGAACATCTTTGACTTGTTGGCACTTGGCATATCTCCACCAACGCCCATGGCGGGAAGCTGTTCACAAAGTGGAAGAGGCAACCACAGGAGACATCCCTTCCACCTCTAGCAACAAAGAAGCAAATGCATTGGTGTAGTCTCGAATGGAGTCGGTGTGCCAAAGATGGAGGAGAAACTCTCATGCAACCTAGTCGGCGTCACCCGGAATAAACTGATGCCGAAACTTCTTTTTTAGCTCTGTCCAAGTAAAGACAATGCCAGGATCAGTGGATGGCGCCACCTGTAGCCGCTACCATAGTTTAGCTTTGCCGCACAATATACTGCATTGGTCACCGCTTGCTCGTCGGCGAGGATGTAGGCAGTCCGAAAATAGTTCCAAATCCCCCAGAAAGTTTTCCACCTCTTGAGCGTCACGGCGTCCCCGAAACTCGGCCAGTTCTGGTACCTGGCGCTTGACACCAGGCTCCTGGCAGACGGGCTCTACTAGCTTGAGCGGGGAAGGAGCTTACTGTTGTGCGCCCTCCAAAGCTTCCAGCCGTCGAGATAGATCATCTCGTTCGTTGTTGAGGATGTGAACTTTTGCGTCCAACTCCTTCATAAGGTCTCGAAGGAAGATGATGCAGGAAATGACCTTCTCTCCTTTTAATGTCTCTCCATCACCGAGAACCTCCTCCCAACTTTGTTACTCAGACCCAAGTTGTAGAACGGCGTCTAGGAGGGCGAGTGGGTGGAGGATGCGATGGCCTGCTAGGCTCTCCTCCGGTCAGCGTTGGGTTCTGCCTCTCAAGTGGAGTTGTGTCTATTGTCGTCAGAGCAATCGTTGAAGTTGTCATTATAGTTGGCTGCTCTGACACCATATGTTACGGCCTTTTTACTGTCTCATTTTTTACTTGACCATAATCGGCAGACTAGCACAGTCGCTTATGCTCGCCTCAGCCTTGCTCGCAAAAAGGGAAGCATGATGCGTGTTGAATCCACCAAAGCTTCTCCCTTGTCAAGTCAAATCAAGAAATAAAACTTGGTCTAGAGTTGTTGACCCATAAATTGACAATTGTTTCGTTCCAATTAAGTCAAGGATTTGATTCAATTGAAATTAATTCCAAGTCCATTTGACCATCACCAGGTCCACCCAATTGGGCCGCCAAAACCCGATCAGCACAAGTCAAATAGTTAACGAGTGAAGTATGTTAGCTCTTTCTGGCTCTTTCACGCATGCATAGGTCCGATGTTGTTTTATGCACTGCTACACGTTTGCATTATGTTATTCGTTTGTAGACGTCCTACAAACTCAAGAACTCAAACTCTATAGCACGTGCACATGCCAAGTGGAGTCGTGACGTAGTTTGTTCGCTCGCTCGTATACGCTCTATATCGTGCAATAGATGCGTCATATACAACGGCCTCGTCCTCGTGTACTTGAGCACATAGGGTTGCCTAAACCTCCAACTCGTGCTGTCGCCTTTGCTTCCCCGCAAATGAGAAGAATATCGCATATCGCCCCAGACAATATGCTACTCAACCAGTATCGCCTGGGAGTACCGCGCTCGCACGTCACTCCCGATAGTGCACTGCTTACGTTGCCCTCGGTAAGCACCCTCGACTATACGCTACTTAACGTGTCGTCAATCTAGGCATGACTCTTTGGATTTGTTGTTGTCATCACACCAGAGAAAGAGATAGAGCTCAACTTTACAGATTGAGTCTAATTTTTGAGTTGATTTGATTGGACCAGTTCGAAGAGTCAGGTTGAGTTCGTCAGGACTTGGATGATCAAGTACATGAGTGTCAATCATTCATAACCCATTTTCTACCAAACAAGGGCCAAGTACTTGTTACTAATCTCCCTATGGACGCAATAAACTAGACCATGTAAGAATTCTTTATGGACTCGCATTAATCTCTTGGCTATTCCATTTCATTCTCATTTTGATATCTATTCCACTTAAGCATCTAATGAGACCGCTTGGGGTAAAAATCCAAGGCCTCTCTTCTTGTAGGCATGCCTTGTTAGGCCTAAAGATGCTCATCTTCTAAACAAAGGCCTTAAAGAGTAGTTCTGGTGAATATTTCTGGGTCAATTATTTTTCTATATTATCATATTAGTACGAGAAAGAGAACTAACAATGATACGGAAAATCCTAATTATCAATCTGGACATGAATCAAATTAATAAAGACATGGAGGGAATCTTTCTTTAAACCCTAGAGCATCTACATCCTTAACATGATGTTTGATAGTAGTTTTGAATTTTGATTCAAGTTTATGTTGATCCTAGCACATTCCAATATAATTCCACTCTTTTGGTGAAGTCAAGAATGAGCTTCTACAACTTATGAAAATCCTCAGCATCATGGTCCATACACAGATTCCTGTTGCTTTAGGCTTGCTAATTACCCATAATCAATCTATAAAACTTAGAGGTTGTCAATTCATGGCCCAAATTAAATTGTATGATTGTGACCTTTGGGATAATTTCTGAATGAAAGGACAACCTCTTGAATATCCTATCATCTAGACGGAATCGAAGGTCTAGAAGCTTGAATCAATCACGGGAAGAACTTGAATGATTATATTCAGATGCCTTTAATGTTCTATAATGATAGCATTTGGATTATATTCAGATGCCTTATGGCCATAACTAGTGCTGCATTATTCCTTTCAGATTTGAGGAGCATGAGGCGCCCGCGCCCGGTTTAAAGTTATTTTTCACTGAGATCATTGCCTCAGTTTCAGGCAGTAATTTTTCAAATAATGGAAGGTTTTTTTTTTCCCTTTTCCCGGTTGTTGCTTCCTAATATTTCTCTTCAGAAATCTTAGTTTCGATTATGGCGCATTGTCTTGGTACTTAAGCCATTTAGTACTCTTTATTTAAAATGTGGCAATCAAATCCTTAATAAAGAGCTTTGCGTTTCTGATGCTAGTGTGTTAAGGGACAAACAGATTCAGGACCTCTTGCAACATTTCAGGTCCATGAACACTTGAAACTAATTATCCAAATGAGAACAATTCCTTTTAACATAGTTCAATCCACTACGCCTACATGTTCTTTGGTCAGCTGTTATCTTTGTTGAGATGGATTTGCGAGTAGCACGGGTTCATACTGGTACTAGTTTCAGTTATTCAGTGATGAACTAATTTTAGCATTTGGACTTCTATTTATTCTTTAACGCATTGTGCATTTGATCTGCTGCCATATAGTTTGAGAACCTAAGGGTTTGTTTGTTAAGACATCATTTTGCAGTTTTTAGTTTTTAGTTTAAAGACCGTTAATTTATTTAGTAGAAATGACAAAATATATCATATGTATACGCAATGTATTGAGAAAGTCTTCTAGGTCGGGGAATCATCCACTTGTGTTATTTTTAGTAAAGGACATGATCATTCAAGTCTTTAGTAAGACTGAATAATGTTTGCATTTTAGAACATAGTCTTGATAAAGTGATTTCAGTAATTTTTGATACTACCTTACTTTGAAACCTTTTCGTGAAAATACTCAATTATTGGTCATGCATATCCCACATCAGTTGGGTAAGGATGAGTTGCTTATCATTCTCCTAACAATTTCCATTGATACCCTACTATACCTTTTTGCCACCCTATTTTGCTAAGGTATCTCTTATCATGCACGTGTCATCTCTTTCTAGGAGCATTGCAAGTGGACTTTGACATTATCCTAACTCATAATGTTACCTAGAATGTGTTCACCACCTATGTTATATCCTATGATGTCCATCTTCTTTTTTATTGACTTCCAACCTCACTCATGCATTCCAAAGTAGTGCTTCAAAAGATCCACATAACATAATGTGTAATTTCAAAAAGTTGAGTGATGCTTATGAACCCTTCTTAACCTCATGTAGATTAGAGTTCAAAGTTGGCTCATTTGTGTCCCCTGAGTAATTCCAGTTTGTTGATAAAGAAAGTTGCTTTGTAATACCTATAAGAAGAGACGAAGACTTAAAAAAGTCTACCAATGCATCTCTCTAACACTCAAATTTGATTGAGATTGGTGGATGGTGATTGAAAATAGAGTAAAATATCAAGAGTGTGGTGGCTGTTGGCTATCACAGCAGTGTGTCGAAAGTACAAAATAATATTCAATACATGAAATTCCTCACAAAGTTAGGTATTTGTATGCACTCCTGTGACGCGTACAATGTCAACAAGCTGTCATTGATTAAATGTGGTAGTGGCATGGCTGTTTGGTATGGCGAGTTATGTGATTTGACCAGGGCAATCGAAATAATTGAGTGGTGTGGCTGCCTCTAGTAGTCCGCCTCTTTGTGGTGTGAGTGATTTGTCTAGGCAGCTGGGCGCAGGGCTAGCTTTGCATGGGTTATATGAGGCTAGATTATTAAGTTGGCTGATTGGCCGCCACTCACCACTCATCATTTTTCAATTCGATCTGAGCCATTCGTTCGTAGAGCTATTTACTCGATCGCAAACATTTCTGCAACACCTCTAACAGAGGAACAAATAGTCAATTTTAAGAGAACTTATTGTCAACCTCTTTCAGATATGAATCTATCTGATTCAGAAGGGAAGAACTTGCATCAGTATCTCAGTTTCAATTCAAATATGGGTTTGATTCACACTCCATGTTCTGAAAAATATTTACCATTTGGAAAGAGGGAAAAAAAACGAAGTCCTTCTCTAAAGATTTCTTTATTGACAAGCTACTTCTCGGTTTCAAATGCAAAAATAGTATGAGTTTGGAAAAACTGATAGGGAGCTGTTTTTGGTTATTTTTTAGCTATAGTAATGTATTCTTTTTACATCTCATATCAGCACTTATATTCGTACGATTTTTATATGGTAAAATTATTTTTTTAAATTATTATTTAAATAAAAATATTAAATTTAAAATTATTTTCTATTAGTATTTAAAATTTTTCCATTTACAAAAATTTTAGCAAAAAAATTTATTATTTTAATAAAAATTATTAAAATTATTATTTAATTTAATTTTTAATTTAAAATTAACAATTATTTTAGTTTTATTTTTAAATAATACTTTTAAAATTTTTATTTTTTTAAAAAAATTTTTAAAAAAATAAAAAGATTAACTAGCACAATATTTCACCCAAACACTTTTTAATTTTTCCAACTAATTACTTTTCAACTAGAATTTTAAATAAGCAAAAGTTACACTCACGTATATATTTAAATAATAATAATTTTCCTTTATTTTTATTTTTACAGTCACCTATTACTAATTTACTGTTAATAAAAGTAAATATTGATGCTTATTTAACATAATATGTAATATTTAAAATTTATAAGCTCATTGTGGTACAATATTATAAATAAATAATGTTTTAATTTATTTATTAAAAATAGTGGCATTGTGACCTAAAAACTATAACGGGTTGTAAAAATATTTTTTTTGAAAGTTAGAAGCAGCAAAATAATAAATTTGAACATTTTATTTTTTTTCTTGTTTTTTTCACTATTTTTACTTTTTCATAACTAAATATTTTTAATCTAATTTTTAATCTATTTAATTGCCCAAATCTCGCTTAAGCTTAACTGCCTCTTTGTGCAAGCACCATGTTGCTTTGGGAGTTGCAAATTGGAGAGAAAGGAAAGGAGGGAGAGGATAAAGGAATCATGTGTGATGGGCGAGCGGTGAGGTCGTTCGCTGTTGGCAACGACGACAATCTCATGCGGACGGCGAGAGGCGAGGGCGAGCTTGCATGAATGGCGAGAGGCGAGTAGCAAGCTCTCGTGGATGATGAGCAGTGAGCGATGAGGGACAGCAGTGAGCATGGACAAGCGTCTCGAGCGTCTACAGTGGACTTTTCGCCTGATTTGAGCCAAATGCATTTCGACGAAAAATGCTATTATTTTTTGTCCTCCGTTCCATCCATCCTTCCTACTAAATAAGGAAAAATTTTATTTTTCGTTCCTTTCCACTCTTTCCTTCCTATTTTCTCTCATACGAAAGGCTGTGTTTCCTTAGAAGGAAAGAAAACAGAAAGGAAATGAAGCAGTGGGAGAGAGGAAACTATGAAGGATGAAAATTTTGTTCACGTGCCGTCATGTGAGTTGAATAGGAGAGGAAGGGTGAGCTCGCTGCGACGGGAGGCAGCAGTGGGGGCAAGCTTGCTGCAACGTTGGCAGCAGCAGGGGTTGGAGGAGGAAGCCAGGGCGACGGTTGAAGGAGGAGGCAGCAGAGGCGATGGCGGAAGGAGGTAGCGAAAGCGATGGCAGGGGTTGGAGGAGGAAGCAGCACCGGAGGTTGAGGGAGGCGAAGGCAGGGGCTGAAGGAGACATTGGAAGCGACAATAGGGGATGGAGGAGGTAGTGGAAGCAGTGGTAGAGGCTAGAGGAGGTGGCGACAATAGCTTGATAGAGAGGAAGTTGCACGTTTAATTTTTCGCTCGAATTGGGCGGAAGCTAAAACAAGAAAAAAAACCTTTATGATGTTTTTCCTCCAAGGAAACACACCCTCGGAGTTTTGCGCTTTAATCTATTTTGTTGGTTTCATTTTCATAAACCTTGGTTACTAGTAAATCAAAGCTCTAATAAATTCATGAATTTCCATCTTTGATTAATATACTAAATCAAGCTTCTGGATGCAATAAAATCAACACAAACTTTTTTACCTATCCACGTGGCGCTTCGACGCCCCCTCTCATTCATTCTTGCTGACTCGACCATCCCTTAAATTCTTACACTAGAATGATAACCGCTGTTTGCTGTAGCAGGCGCCGTTTTGTTTACTAGCCAATAATTGAATGCACCGAAACAGAGGAGAGCCATCAAGTGTATGGTTCACGGGATGGACATACTGGACCACGAACACTCCGATCCAGTGCTGGCTGCTGGATCAGACGCAACACAACTCTCGATCGCCCATCTGATCCTTGCCCCATTAAGCTTATCTTGACCTGCATTATGTGGATCATATTAAGTTAGGCCGGACCTATGTATTTATCTCTTTCCCTACCTCTCTTTATCCACCTATCAATCATGTTCCCTCCCACTCTCTCTCTCTCTCTCTCTCTCTCTCTCTCTCTCCTCTCTTTGTGTTGATGTTGATAAACTGACACCATGTGTGGAGCACGGATGAGTGACACAGATCCACATTAGCCCCACCGTGAAGGCCCTTCCATTATTGTACCCGCATCTTCTGACAGCCGTCTCTTCTCGATCGGACGGTGGTCATGGGAATTCATTCCTAAAGGCCCCTCTTTAATCCTCCACTCACAAAGGCGGTATCTCTGGGTAGTAAATAGCAGTTCTGTCCGCAAAAGAAGAGGAACGTGTCTTCTCGGCACGCGCGCATGTCCGAATGTGCCCCTTCCACTCTCCACGTGTCCTAGCACAAACCCGCTTGCTCAATTCCGTCTCCGTCACGCTGCGGCCCACAACGTTACAGCCACCGCCTCGCCACCTCAAAACTGCCAGACGCCGTTAGTTTCGCAGCCTCCAGATATTTCTTGACCCCAGGCCGATCAAACGCGGTAACCTGACCGACCCCTGGCCTCCCATTTATACCCTTCGTCGAAGTCCTGCAACCAAAGAACAATAGAGTCGAGAGCGATGATGCTCCAACGCAGCATGACCAGCATCGGCCATCTGAATCCGACGGTGCACGTACCGCCTTGGTCCCCCTTCGATCCAACGGCCGGCATGGACTACGGTGGCGGGGACGTCGGCGCCCTCGACGAGGCCGCGCTCGCGGCCCTGCGGATCTGCCTCACCCGCGACAAGGCCGCGGAGGACGACGCTGACGTGCCTTTGGTCGACGCGTACGCCTCGGACGCATTCCGGATGTACGAGTTCAAGGTGCGGCCGTGCGCCCGCGGGCGGAACCACGACTGGACCGAGTGCCCCTTCGCGCACCCGGGCGAGAAGGCCCGCCGCCGCGACCCGCTTCGGCAACGGTACTCCGGCTCGCCGTGCCCGGCCTTCCGCAAGGCCGGAGGCTGCAAGCGCGGCGACGCCTGCGAGTTCGCTCACGGGGTGTTTGAGTGCTGGCTCCACCCGGACCGCTACCGCACCCAGCCCTGCAAGGACGGCACCGCCTGCCGCCGCCGCGTCTGCTTCTTCGCGCACACCCCCGAGCAGCTCCGCGTGGTCACGCCGCGGAGTATGGCCGGCGCCTCGGTAGACACCGCCGTCGACTTGTACGACGGATCGCTTGTTCGCCGCTTGAAGAGTCTCGTTTCTTCGCCGACGTCGACGCTGAACTCTCCACCCAAGTCCCCACCGATCGAGTCACCGCCGATATCGCCAAACAAGTGGCAGGCGGGCACGCCGGTGAATGACATAGTGTCATCACTAAGGCAGTTGCAGCTCGGGTCGAAATCGATCGCGGGCTCCTGTGGATTTGCTTCACCGAGAGGGGCTTCTTCTGGGTTCAACGCTGCTTTCCGCAGTCTCCCGTCAACCCCGACGGCAGCGGCGACAGGGTGTTTGAACGAGGCGGCGGAGAGGGTGGAATCCGGGAGGGCGCTTAGGGCTAGAATGTTCGAGAAGCTGAGCAAAGACGCCAAGTGGGAGAAGCCGGAGGCGAGTGTGCCGGACGTGACTTGGGTCTCAGATTTGCTGAAATAGAACAAAGCCATTAATACAGAGAAAAGAAAATAATAATAAAAAATAAAGTCTGAAGGGCAGAAATATATTGGATTTGAATGCGATTAATCTCATTAATTCATTCTTGTAAGGATTGGCGTTTTGGAATCTGCAAGCGTCAGCCGTCATGGACTCATGGGTTCACTTTGTTGTATATAGAAGCGACGGTGGCGAAGATGTTGTACAGTTAAGTGTGGAAGAGCCTACTGAAGAGTGAAGAAGACTACTCATGGGAATTGCAGCGTGTAGTGTTATCGATTATGCTTATTCATCTTATGTGGAGGTGAACAATGGCCTGTCGAACAAGTGGATTACTATGTACTTTGTATCCATATCACGTAAACACTGTAACTTATCGTTGTCTCCAGATGCTACTGAAGGATGATTCTTATTTTTCTGTTTCTACTTTTAAAAGTTTTTATTTTTATTACTTAATTAGATTATTTAGATCATTTTACGTGAACCTATAAGTATATTTATTTTAAATCAATTAATAAAATTATATAATTTATTTGTGAAGATTTTAACACTTAGAGTAACTATACAATTTACACAGTGTTTACTTGGACGGAAAACTAGGAGGAAAGGATGAAAAATGCATTGAATCTAGATACAAAGTTTTGAAGGACAAATTAAAGATAGATAAGTGGTGATAAAGTTGGAGGGGAAGATGATTTGAAGGACAAATTAAAGATAGATAAGTGGTGATAAAGTTGGAGGGGAAGATGCTGATGATGATGATGATATCTAGAGGGGCAAGGGGGTGACGAAGTGAATGGAAAAAAATTTTTGAGCAGCCTGGCTGCTCAGAATTTTGGAGCACAGTCTCATCAGCACGTTAAATATGCTTTTGAGATTCGTGCTTATTATCTTATGATTTGTGTCCATCATTTATACATTAAAATTATGCAGAGCATGAATCTCAAAGCATGTTTAACGGGCTGATAGGGGCTGTGCTCCGAAAATTTTTTCAAGTGAATGGGAGGGGATGTGAGGCGAGGAAGGAGAGGAACTAATTTTTTTGGCTTGATTTAAGAGAAAAATAAAAATTTAAAATAAGAGTATGTTTGGCTTATTTTTTAAAATTTATAAGATATTTAATTAATAATTTTTTAATTATTATTAAATTTTAAAATAATAAATAAATATATTATTTTAAATTATTTAAAATACTAATATATTATTTTATTTAGTATTAAAATTTTAAAATATTTAAAATAATAATATTTAAAATTTTAAATAATATTATATAAATTATTTTTTAAAGAACAAAAGCGGTAAAAATATTAAATTATTTTTTAAAATTTTACTTTTTTAACTTTTTTTATTTTGCTTTTTATTACTAAATTGTTTCTGTTTAAAAGCAGAGTCAAATAGACATTAAAGTTTCAGGAGTTGAATTAGACGAATTTATTTATTAATGGTGTAAATTGGCTCAATGAATGAACGGATTTGATTTGAGTTGGGTTTGATGGGCTTAGGGCCATTTTGGTTATCGTCTGTCAAATCAATAACTGACCTAAATTGCCTGTTCTGTCTGGTCCAGTGTGCGGTTAGATTTTTGAAGGAATTGAAATAAAATAAAATTTGTAAACAAATTAAAAAGAATTATTAATCGTCAACGAATCCTTTCGCCTTGCTCACGTGGGCGGTCGGGACCACTGCCTGCGGTTTGAAGAATCCGACCGTTACAGCGCCATTTTTAATTTAGTTCTATTTTTTGCTTCTCTGTGCTGTCTTCCAGCCTCGAATCAGGGTTCCGCCAGCGACTGAATCCTCCCTCGTCGCCGCCCTCGCCGCTCTCCCTTTGTCGATCCCCCACCGCCGCCGGATGACGATCGCTAACGAATCGCGTGAAGACGTGAAGGTAAATCGATTGCGTTCCTGATCCCCCTCTGGTTCCTGACGGCAATTATCTGACGAGTTTAGGGTTCCTCTTTTCCACCCCCTCATTTGCGGCCACCAGTATCTTAATAGATTTGGCATTTTGTCACTTTTTTATGTCTCGTTACGAGTCAAGAATCTACATATGTTGGATTCCGCTGTTACGGGTCAAGAGATTATTTCAATTGCTTGGGGCAAAAATTAGGAAATTTTTGAATTGTGCTTGGGCTACAAATTGGGTTTTTCTTCTCATACTGTGATCACGACTTCGGATAATGTACACATACAGCAATCTGTAGTATTGAATGTTTTATTTATTACAGACTCCATCAAAGGCTTTGGAGAAGCGATGGACGCTTAATGATTTTGATATCGGGAAGCCTCTAGGAAGAGGAAAGTTTGGTCATGTCTACCTGGCGAGGGAAAAGAAGGTATGAGTTATCGAACTATGCATTTATTGTTTGTCTTATAAGCCAACACTATTTATTGGCTTCAATTCTTAAACCCACAGCACGCTGTGCGTTCATTGTCATGGTTTGGTTGGTTCCATTACGGCTAAACTCAATTAAAAATTTGGAAAACAGAGTAATCATATAGTGGCACTGAAAGTGCTTTTCAAGAGCCAGCTCAAACAATCTCAAGTCGAGCATCAGCTGAGACGGGAAGTCGAGATACAGAGCCACCTCCGCCATCCAAACATTCTACGTTTATATGGTTACTTCTATGATCAGGTTCTATCACTTTGCCAAAGCTGTTACTTTGTATATGCTTTTTTCCCTATATTTGAGCTGAATTATGCAATGCCACCTCCATTGACTCTTGATTTTCTTGTTTAGCAGACTCGTGTTTACTTGATATTAGAATATGCAGCAAAAGGTGAACTTTACAAGGACTTACAGAAGTGCAAATACTTCAGTGAAAGGCGTACTGCTAATGTTAGTGCTTTTGAATATGCTTCATAATAAGATTTCTTTCTGGTCATCTACCTTCTGTATTTAGAGTTCTTTCTTTCACCTCATTTTTCGTTGTGTGCGATGCATTATTTCTGGTTTTAACCCAGGAATTTGCCCAGATTATTCTGTACCAATATATCGTGTGAAAATTTCTCTTTGCTAATTGTATGCCTTGTTTTCCTTCACTATTTTTCAGTATATTGCGTCCTTAGCACGAGCATTGATATACTTGCATGGGAAGCATGTGATCCATAGAGATATCAAACCAGAGAATTTATTGATTGATGTCCAGGTATCCGCTACTATTTTTCATTAACATATAGGAAACTTTTTTAAATGCTTATGATCATTCCTATGTACAGGATGAGCTGAAAATTGCAGATTTTGGATGGTCAGTTCACACATTCAATCGCAGACAAACAATGTGTGGCACATTAGATTACCTTCCACCTGAAATGGGTATCTCTACTGAGCTACATTTCACCAGTGTCTTCTATATTTTGTATTGTCATACGTCACAGTTCTTTCTTAATGTTATTGTGTCAGTGGAAAATGTCGAACATGATGCTAATGTGGATATTTGGAGCTTAGGCATATTGTGCTACGAGTTCCTTTATGGTGTTCCTCCATTTGAAGCAAAGGAGCACTCAGATACATACAAAAGGTATGCAAACAAGTGTCTTTCCGGATATCTCTCCAATGTTGAATAGTGTGTGTGCTATGGTCTATTTTTTCCATAAAAACAAATGGGAATAAGAACAAACGATCACTAATCCTAACCATAGGCTCTATGTGATTGACGATTCATTTTTGGGAATAAGAACAAACGCTATAATTGTGTATAGCAGTTCTTGAAGGAGACACTCGAGTTGCTTTGAAAGCGTGGTGTTGCATTCCTTAGAGACCTTTGAGAGTTGCTTAAGGAAAGAGGTCGAGAAGAGTCGGAATTGAGATTGAAAGGAAGAAGGATCACGGTAAGGAGAGTGAGAGGAGGGAGTAAAAAATATTAAATTAACTGTTTTACATGCAATAATTGACAATTTGTTATTTATTTGAACATTATATAGCATAACTTTAAATTGCTTAAATGAAAATTCAAACTACTTAATAATTTGATTTACATTAAATATATCATGATTAACTTTCAAGGAATAAACTTATAGAATAACATTCATAATTAAAATTTCTTTAACTAAATTGAAGAGTTGAATTAGGAAATATAACTTAAGAAAGAATAAATATTAATAAAAAAGATGCAAGCTAGTTGAATCCAGGCTAGCTTGTTTGCTTGGTTTTATCATATCTTCACAATTTAGACTAGTTCATGGGTTATTTTCTTCATAAATCACCCAAGTCATCTTTTTGTCCTATTTTCTCTTGTGCCTCGAGCATTTGAGAGTCAAAGATCCTTGATGCTAATTTGAACCCTGCTATACGCAATGATCAAGATGATGAACTGCTTGATAGGCCCAATAAGAACAAACCCTACTATACGCAATGATCAAGATGATGAACTGCTTGATATCCCCATTGAGGAGGTTTTAAAGTGTGAAATTTGAATCAAATAAGGATTCCCCCTAATCCACGGGCCTACACATGTCGTCTATCACATCAAGTAATGAGGTGTTATAGCCTTGTATGCCCAATAAATAATTAATTTGTGTGTAGTCCAAATTAATTAATGCTAAATCAGAAATTTCAACATATGCGACCTCATTGCATACTATACTGTACATCTTACAAGGACACGTTGTTGTCACTTGTTTATTGTTGGAGACTAAAGCTAACAATAATCTTTTATGCAAGAATAGTTATTCTATTTGATTTCTTGTCCAACTATTATTTAGTTTCTTTCGATATGCAGAAAATAAAAAACCAAGTAATATACTAATACTTAACGATGTGTTTTCTACAATTACTTGATGCTTTACCATGTTATTTATATTTGTTTTATTTGGCACTTGGTATATGAACACATGTAGATAAAAAAATATTTAATTATTTGATAAGATTTTCCAAGTGTTTTTCTCCTACGATCTTTTTCCGTGTAACCTTTATTATTTCTGGATACCAATTGTAGATGCTGACAAGTGACTGCCACAATATTGCATATCTGACTGGATTTTTTTTTTTCCCAAGTTATTCTAGTGCTTAGAAATGGTTTGGGCCTTTTACCCTGTTCATGCAGGATACTAAGCGTTGATCTGAAGTTCCCGGCAAAGCCAATTGTTTCTTCTGGTGCCAAGGACCTCATCAGCCAGGTCATTTTATGAGATCCTTGTGTGTTGCTGCTTCTTTCTCTTCTCTCCGTTGCATCAACATAGCCTTAACAAGTATTTTCTGCAGATGCTCGTCAAAGATTCATCAAAACGCCTTCCTCTTCACAAGGTGCTCGAGCATCCATGGATTCTGCAAAATGCAGATGCCTCACGTGTACGTGCCTGCCGAGGATGACTAATTTCCACGTTGTTGAGTGGGTTGTAATTCAATATTCAGATGAATTTTTCTTCTTGTGCTTTGTGTACAAGCTATTGGAAAGTATCAGTTTCTCAATTCCTTGCTTGATATTTCTCATCCTCGCATTTTTCCTTAATGCTGTGTTTAATGGGGAAGAAAGAAAGTTAAAAAAAAAAAAAATAAAAAAAATAATAATAAGATTTTTCATCATTGTGTTTATTTAGAAGGAAAGAAAATTAGAGAGATTAATAAATGTACTTTATTTTTTTTATTTTTATGTCGATGACGACGATGAGAGGCGACAGTGAAATATCGGCGATGAGAGATAAGAGACAACGGTGAAGAGACGACGATGATAACGACAGCAGCAATAGCGATGGCGATGACAACGATAGCAATGACGACGACGATGACAATGATGATGAAAAAGGTTGCAAGAAAAACATGAGAAGAAGAGTGGACATAAAAAAGAAAAGGGTGAAAATAGGTATGAGAAGGGTAAATCTAACTTTTTGTCTGATTTTTTGCTCAATTTGGGCGGAAAGCAAATAGAGCTATTTTTCCTCTCATTTTCCTTTCATTTTTCCTTCCTTATTTTCATTCGTCCTACTAAACACGATTTTATAGCTCTCCTTCCAACTTTCCATCCATTCTTTCCTCTTTTTCTTCATACTAAACATGCTATAAGGGTCTGTTTTCTTAGAAGGAAAATTAGAGGAAAAGGAAAGAAAAATAATTTTTCTGTTGTTTCCTTGGGCGGAGGGAAAAATTTGAGTGGAAAAGTGGATGAAAAATTTTGTAACTTTTTCTCCAAAACTTTTCCGCCCGAATTGGATGGAAAAATTGGAGAAAACACAACGCTACTTCGTCCAACATTCGAAATTAATTTTTCTTCTTCTTTTTCTTCCTTCCAAGGAAACAGGATATAGATTTTTTTTCTTTCCCTAGAGTTTTCTTTCCTTGTAGTTTTTTATTCCTTACAGTTTTCCTTCCCTCTAAGGATACAGAGGGTAAATGAATAATATTATCAAATCAAATTGTCATACAATATGACCAACTAAATGAACAAAACAAGAACTCAGAAGCCACACAATCTCAGTTCTACACTTGCATATTTCACCCTTTTTGTGCAATTTATTATTTTTATTTTAATTATTTGTATGTTTATATAAATAAAACTTGATGAATAGGCTCAGTGGCCAGTATATTAATGTTGGTCTACTTGTAAGTTGTAACTTGTATGCTGTGAGATTTTTTGGAGATACATAAATTAATTGATATCTAATTATAAATTTATAAAAGTTGCAATTACTTTAGGAGCAAAAAAAAAATTTCCAATTTTGGCTTAAACTTTGAACACAAAAAATATAGAACTTTAAATAACAGAAATCTGAAAAAAAAAGGAAAAAAAAAAAAAGAAAAGCTATTCCCTCACATGCAAGTTGTACTCTAGATTATGAATTTCTTTTCTATATAATTAGAACTCAAAGAGTCCTCACAATCTACCCTTTTTATACCCACCAATTGGAGAAGGGGATGGTGGGTCCGCGTACTATCAGCAAGCTTGCCGCAGGATCTTTTATTGTGTGCAACCTTGCCGCCTAATATCGTGCGCCAGCAGCCGGTTCCTCCATTATTGGGGGTTACCGGTTAACTTCACTGCCAGACCACCTCCAAGCGAGCACGGTACAAAGTGCGGACAGAGAAACCCAAGATATTCTCCTCCTCTGATCTTCCTTCTCGATCGGATCCCATTCCATGGGTTCCGCCTTCTCGTCAGGGGCGTCGCCGCCCGGCGAGGCCGCCGTGACCCCTGTCGTGCTCAATGTGTACGACCTCACCCCATTGAACAACTACGTGCATTGGCTTGGCATCGGCATCTTCCATTCCGGAATCGAAGGTGAGTGCGCGCTTACCTAGCTTACTAAGAAGTTGCACTTTTCAGATTCCTCTTTCAATTGCGTTGCTGGAATTAATACTGACGCTTAGTGGCATTTAGTGGGATTCAGTAAAAGCGCTCCAAAATTTGGATATCTTCTCTTTTATTTGTGAAGTAAAACTAAATTAAATTTGGCGATCTCAGGGTTCAAATGAATCTTTATATGTTATTGGTTGGAAATCATTTTACCGATGTCAGGAACTCAAGAATAAGTGAAGAGCAGGAAAGATGAGAATTTGTAAGGTTGGGTAGAGTGGTCCAACTTAACTTATTTAGAAATGAAGTTCCACGCTATTATCATATTCACACAAAGGAAAACGTATAATCAAGAACAAGATTATTAAAATGGTTGTGACTTGTGAATAAGCAAGTAAATGACTTTCAATTTCTTTCTATGTGATTTCAGTTAGAGAAGATTATTTGTTAATAGTTCTTTTCTTGCCAATAACTTCCTCATGAATCCCATAAAGTCTGTTTCTTTTCCAGTTGTGAACTTTCGATACTTAGCCGTTGACACAGAGGATAAAGTGGATTAACATATGCAACTAGTAGATACAGAACCAATGAAGCAAATATATCCAATCCCAAACAGTCCTTTACTCTTCAAGCAGAGCATAAAGTAATTATGAGAACTTACGAACAATATTTTAATTATTTTTGGATCTTCTACTCCATCTAGCCTGATGAGTATCTTCTCTTGAAAATGGTTCTAGAAATAATTGTCTTCAATATATCTTTTAATTACCAGCAAGGGGATTGCTTTTTTCTAGTATGTTTCCTAGATATTTATTTTTGACGTAGCAATCCAATTGTTAGAGATGAAAACGATTGACAATATTCCTGTTCACAGTGCTAAGTCTTCTATAGTAAGTTAATGCGCTACGTGTAAGAGAAAAGCTATAACCTTACATACTCTCCAAGAGGATGTTCCTAGATTTAAGATTCCAAATCAACCAATTTTTGTGTCATAGTTTCTTTATGGTACGACCTCACCATCTATGACAAGCACTATGCTAGTTCTAATATTCAAGTATGTCTTAATTTTGCTTCATATATGTGGTAAGGAAAGCAATTATCTGCTCTAGGCCTAAATACAAAAAAAAAAAGAGAGAGACTTTAACTGATGAAACTAAGATACTATAATGAAAATTTTCTATTTAATCCTACACAGAACCACTTCATATGCTCAAGTTGTTAGTTTCAGGCTGATCTTGATGAAGAGGTTATCATCTCTGTGTATGATATTGGAGAATCCCAAACAATCCCATAAAGCTTGCGTATTCTACTTTTTAAAAATAAGATTTGTGTTGGGGAACTGAGACTTGTTTTTTTCTTTTTTTCCATAGATCACAAGGACATGCTTGTGGACCTACTTAACATCATTTAATATGCCAGTCAGTTTTTCATCAACAGGAAAACATGTTCTAGAGTGAATTAACTGTTAACCTTAGGAAAGGATTGCAAGTTGCTCTAGTATCTATTGCAATGACACAGTTAGCCTTTTGGCTTAATAACTTGTTTAGATATGCATGAGATCCAAATTGTTTAAGCTGAAGATAATTGTGGAAAAATGATCCGGTTCTTAACAACCTCTTACGTGGGACAATTTGGCTATCACAAACTAACTGATTCTATCAGGTTTATGAAATCCTTAGGATGCAGTTAGACTTTCTTAGATTTATAACTTTTGACTGTGAATAATTGGTGCTACTATTTTGTTTTTCTAAGTACACTTTATCATCTCATGCTTATCAGATAATTGGATAAATAAAATTCCCTAAACCACCAAATCCTATCTAAGAAACCTTTGTAAGTTTAGCGATGATTCACGATTAGGGGCCTGTTTGGCGCAGCTTAAAAGCTGCTTCGGCTGACCGCAAACGCAGAATATGAAACGTCTGGCGCCAGCTGAATCTTGGTGCGTTTGGTTATCAACCGAGAAGTAGATGCTGTGAGAAGCGCATGCATAGCTGCTTTTCTTCCTCACTTTTCGCTGGTCAAGGGGTCAACTCTCTCGATGCCCTAAACTGTCGCGACATGCGAATGCTGTCTTGACGCCGCTCTCTGCCGCTTGTCTCGTTGAACGAAGCTGAGCAGCTCCAGACGCATTGAACGAAGCCCGCCGCCTCTCCTGGAGTCCCCTCATCTTCGCTAGATCGTCCTCCGGTGATGGATTGGCTCGAGACCCCTTCCTCCCACATCTTCAAGATCGACATCCCAGGTACTTTCCGCCTCCCCTATTGCCTCCTCTGTTTTAGCGATTTCTACTTTGAGGACACTGCGAGTTGTTAATTTGGAACTGGAGCTTAGGGTTCGGAAAGGAGGACGTGAAGGTGCAGCTGGAGGAGGGGAACATCCTATCAGGGTGGAGGGCTCGGCGGCGGTGATAGGCCCTGCAAGTGCACGGTTTCTATCGAAGTAGTAAATAAGATCGTTCCCACAGGGAGCAGGTGTCAAGTACCGACTTTACGCGTCATTGTTAGCTAGATAATTCGAACTCAAAATGAAAGAACTACACTAAACTAATTTTATCGATCCAAGAAGTTGACGATCGTGAAAATACAATTTAAAAGATGTTCGGAACTCTAGATTTCACCGCGTTGAATGTTTTTAATGTAAAACATTGAATCTAATTAGATTAAAACAAACGGATCTCCTTCTCTTGAAGCTCAATTCGACAGTAAGTAACTTAAGGCAATCTTTCTTATGGTACGGGTTACCTTCTCTCGAAGCGTAAACCGGTATCTCGCATAAGCTAATTCCGTACTCTCGTAGCAAAATTAGCCTGAGAGACCCATTAGGCTCTATGAAAGATCGTGAGTCCTCGAGTGACGTCGAACGACTCTCGTAATTCTAATCACAAGTTTAAATGAGCACGATCGAATGTTACAATTCACCTCTCGGTACTTCTCGTAACACTTAACACATATAAATTGTCTGTACACAACAATCATACGCAATAAGTGCAACTCATTTAAATAAGCTAAATTACTTAACGATTTCACTGAGATTCATAATATTGTTTTACATGAGGAGAATTGTTTAACGGGCTACGCTCGAGTCCCGAACAAGGGTTTTATTCTAGAAAATACATCGTTACTCAATGAAAACCCAATAAAATATATTCGAAAAGAGGGGAATTATAGATTAAAGGTAGGAGACGATGAATCTTGAGTCTTCTCTCGAAAGCCCCAAAGAATTTCGTCGAATCGAGCCTTCAATCAAGCAAAAACGCCCTTTTTCGCCCTAGGTCGCCTCTCTCCAAAGTTCGACCCCCAAAATCGCTCCAAAAATCCTATTTTATGGTTCTATCTCTTCCTTGGGCAGTTAGGGAGTTTCCCTCCAAATTTCAGCCAATTCCGAGTTTGGAATCACTCAAATCGGGCAAAAAACCGTCGCAAGGTCAATCTGTACGGAAGCTGTCACGGCCGTGCTAATCGGCCAGACCGTGCTAATAAGCACGGCCAGACCGTGCTTGGCTCTGGAACTTGCGACGGAGTAAGCACGGCCGTGCGTCTGGACACGGGCAAGCCGTGTCGACTTCGGCGATCTGCGGGTATATAAGCACGGCCGTGCTTCTGAACACGGGCAGGTCGTGCTTCTTTCGCCGAGTGCTGATTCTGAAGCCGTGATGAACACGGCCGTGATCACAAGCACGGGTAGGCCGTGTTCTCCATAGAAAACTCCAAAAACTCTAAAATTTTGCCTGTAACTTCGCCGAACTATTACAAATCTTTTCGTAACATTAGATCTTCAAAATTCTTCATAAAAATGTGGAGAAATGAGCTGTATTTCACAAATAAATGAAAAAGAGTGAAGATTCCATACTTTACAAGAAAAGATATCAAAATTTGACATAAAATAGAACTTAAGCTTATAATGATGGTATTGATATGATTCTAAATCCTATAAAAATAACACCTATCAAAATATCACAGACTTAGAATCTTGCTTGTCCTCAAGCAATTACATTATCTGAACTAATCAGAGAATCAGGAAGACTGCATATTCAAAAGCTAAAGTAGAAACCTCATATGACAACATTTATACTGAATCTTAGGTTGAATAAAATACACTGAGATATGATCTATACTGGAGCAGAGAATAATGTTCATGAGGTCAAACCACAAATCTGAAATAAGAAAAACACTCCACCATGTTAAGACTATTCATACTCATCATTTCCTTCTAAACTTAGCCAATCAAGTATAGTTGCATTAGATAACTTATTCTACACATTTAAACTTGGAAACATGAATTTTCAATCGGTGAGTTCAAGCTACTTCCATGAATTCTTTTTCAACCTTGTCACGCGAAGGACAAACATTTGTGATGAATGCACCCCCGGTACTTAGTTAGAGAACGAACTCAAGGTGGATACATCACATAATGCATACAAACTCATTTCTTCACTATAAAGTAGAAGAAAGAGGAGTTGTTCACTTTTCCCTCACCCTTTCTTTTCTCTCATGTTCCTTTCTTTTTAACTTGTCGACAGTGCCAAGTTAGATGAAGCCTTTGGTTCATTGTCACTTAGGTACCACTGCCCCTTGTTTTCAAATATTATTTTTTTTTGTTTTTTTTTGTTTTTCAAAATGTTTATAAGTGTAATGCAACTAGATTGAAAAGCTCTTGTAATAAGGACTATGATAAGCATGAACAATCAATAACATAATGTCGTGATAAAAGTAATTCAGAAAAAGAAAGATTAACCTCGGAAACATCATGCAAGCCACAGTAAACATACTCAAGTACAATCTAAAACCAAGGATTCCTAAGCATAAAAGTAGTCATATTTAGAATTTCATTCCCTTAACTCAAGAGACAGACATATCTTCATGGTTCTCATCATGAATCAGAATAACATAAAAACTGAGGACAAGAATGAGGAATACCATACCATCACAGACTTAATTCGTTGCAATCTTCACAGAGAAAATATAATAAGCATGCATTCTATGGAATCTCAGAAGAACAACACATGCAAGCACAATATAAATTTTAGAAATAACGAGTACATAACACAAACAACACGAACAACACAAACAAAGAGGGAAACCCTCTACCCACGGCAAAGAACTGGATAGTCTCCTATGCAGTCAAAAGTACATGATAGAAATAAAAAGAAAGTAAACAACTTACTAAGGGAATAAAGCACGGAAAAGAATGTCGTGTTCATTTGGCAGAAATACTCCAAACACTGACGAGACGATCACGGCCATGACCGCCGGCATGGCCAGGCCGTGTTCATCGCGGCAACGGGTAAAAATTCCTGGAAAAATTGCAGCAAATTCCCAATATTAGTAACATGTTTTTCAATGTATAAAATCATAAAAATTTTGCCATGAGATAGCACAAGAATTATCAAAACAAATAACATTACAACAAAACAATCAATCACAACTATAAACATCAAGTCTATTTAAACAACACAACATAATAAAAGATAAATACTTGGGGTGCCTCCCAAGCAACGCTGCTTTAAGGTCACAGCTCCACCAATGACTGTGCCTTATTATGGCATGTCCAATGGATCAGAGGCAGAAGAAATGACATATGCACGCCCCTTTCTTCGTCGCCTAAAATTCACACCTATAGAGATAAGTAATAAGAGCAATAGGTGTACATAGTAAAATGTCCTCAAATCATATGAAATAAGAACTTGTCCAAATTCAAAGTCTGTCTTCCCAGAAACTAATAAAGACTTCACATCATCACCACTACAGAACATCGGCGCACAGCCAAAATCGGGGTCTGCAGCAAACAAGTCTTCAAGAGTAGTCCATGCATCCCTCTTCGTTATAGCACCTGCGCCCAATTCAGCATAGCGGTGGGACGCAAGAAAATCCCACTTTTGGCATGAACAATGTGCAAGCGCAGGCACTGTCTCAACACTACAACACGAGCCTGCAAAAGGAAAATCTGGCATATCAACTATTAAATTAAAGTGTAAAGTAGTATCACAAAAGTTCAGAGATAATTTCCCTCTCTGGACATCTATAACTGCCCCAGTGGTAGCTAGGAAAGGGCGGCCCAAAATAAGTGGTAATCTTGAATTTTCGGACATATCCAAAACTACAAAGTCGACTGGAACAAAGAGTTCCCCGACTTTAATCGGCACGTCCTCTACTATTCCCACTGGGCGATGTATAGAGCCATTTGCGAATTGCAGAGCTATAGGCGTGGGCTCCAAGCCTCCCAAGTCTAAACTTTGGAACAATGAGAGAGGCATGATACTTACACTAGCCCCCAAATCACAGAGAGCTCTCTCTATAGAAATATCACTGATACTACATGCAATTAGAGGTGGCCATGGGCCGTGCCCGGGCCCGGGCCCGCCTCGGCCCGACTTCTGGCGGGCCGTGCCTGGCACGGCCTGATTGTAACCGTGCCGTGCCGTGCCGGGCACGGCACGACAGAAAAATACCCAGGCCCGGCACGGCCCGCGGTACGTTTAGGCGTGTCGGCCCAGGTACGGTTCAGCTTCTAGCCGGGCCCGGATCCGGCACGCGGGCCGAATCCGGCACGCGGGCTGAAACTGGCCCGCGGGCTATGGTCGGCCCAGCAGGCTGTGCCAGGCACGGCCCGAATGTGGCCCACGGGCCGACTTTGGCCCGCTTCATTAAATTAAATAAAATATTAATAAAATAAGAAATTGAGAATTATGTATTTTGCATAATTTTTTTTAAAAAATATTTAATTATTATTTAATTAATTATTTTATTTTAAGCTTCTGGCCGGGCCCGGATCCGGCACGCGGGCCGAATCCGGCACGCGGGCTGAAACTTGCCCGCGGGCTATGGTCGGCCCAGCAGGCCGTGCAGGCACGGCCCGAATGTGGCCCACGGGCCGACTTTGGCCCGCTTCATTAAATAAAATAAAATAAGAAATTGAGAATTATGTATTTTGCATAATTTTTTTTAAAAAATATTTAATTATTATTTAATTAATTATTTTATTTTAAACATATATAATTTTAATTTTAATATATTTTATTAAATTAATATTAATTTATTTATTAACAATACTAACAACACATGACTAAAGTTAAAACCAACTCGATTAAATTTCATATTCATAAATTATACATTTAAGCTTAAATCAATTGCCGACATAATGGGCATACACAATTGACCCGTAGCCAACTACGCAAGCAGCTACTATGGAAGATATGCAAGCATTGTGTTAAGCATACTTGCGCTCCGTGCTCCATCTTCTCTATGCATATTGCGCACTCCATGTTTTCAGCTCTACCTCCTTCTATAATAAAAAACTCAAGTGACTCTTGTGCTTGGTTTGTTTCGATATATTGCTCCGGCTCATCGTTGATATTATCACTATCCTCCTCACTATCACTTATTTCAAAGTCATCAACCTCTATCTCAATCTCAACCTCAGAAGGAGAGGGAGAAGCCAAAAATTCTTGTCTTGCATGATCAGATAAGTGGATAAAATGTTCTTCAAACCTGAATACATCAATTCGTATAAGTTGACTAACACGTTCGATAATACTTAAAATAGTGATTCTCCATTGATCAACATTGAAGAAATTTAAAGTAGATGTAAGGAAGATTGAACGTTGAGAATTTGGCATAATGATAATTATCTTCACTCTTCTATTATCTGTCATTTTTCTCTATGTTTCGTGCTTGTGCTCACCACGTGATAATTATATTATAAAAGTAAATTAATTTAATACTTACTTGATCTTCTCCACGTCTAGTCACGTGGTGAGCACGAGGCATAGAAAAAAATGACTAGTCTAGACCGAGAGAGCATTGAATTCTTGATGGCTAAAAAGAAGCTTAAGTTTGAGTTCAATTAAGAAACTAATTGTAACTCAAGACTTAGAAAAGAGATTAAGAGAGTATTAAGAGAGAATGAGAAATTATTCCAAAGATAGTTGGAAACTTATGTGAAGAAATGAGAGGGTTGGGGGGGTCAATTTATAGGGATGAATTGGGTGTATAATTACATATTTATACCCTATTTTTAATTATTAAAAGGGGCTAAAATAGTAATTTTATACCATAAAGACAATTATATCCCTAACTTTTAAAATTTTTATAACTATTATGAGGGCATTTAGGTAAAAATGCATGTTCATGTCGCGCCGTGCCTGGCCCGGCCCGCGTGCCATGCCTGGCTCGGCCCGCGTGCCATGCCTGGCACGGCATGCCTGTGGGCCGTGCCCGGCCCGGCCCACGGGCCGCGAACCCTCGGCCCAACACGACCTGAGCCGGGCCACGGGCCGCCCACGGCCCGTTGACTTGGTCAACGGGCCGTGCCGTGCTCGGCCTGTGTCGTGCCAGGCCGTGCGGGCCGCGGGCCGGCCCGGCCCGTTGGCCACCTCTACATGCAACAGAAAAACTGCCAAGATCAGGAAGCTTCGCAGGCATCAGCGAGCTGTACTGTCCTGTCAATGCCGTGGCCAATCTCTGAGGACCGGAGACAGGTGGTGTGAGAAGTGGTGACGAAATGATGATCGGTTCTGGCTTGACCTGAGACTCTACGGGTAGTTCCTCTGAATACTGGGGAGCTGAGCTATCAACGTCTGCCTCGCCAACAGGACACTCTCTGAGGGACACATGTGGGGCTTCCAATTGAGTTCCACTACAAGTCAGAATCGCGTTGTAGTGTTCTCTTGGATTTGCCTCAGCTTGAGAAGGAAGCTTCCCAGAAGGTCGCGCAGATGAACTTCCCTGTTGGGCAATCTGGTTCTCCAGCATCCTTGAGTGCGTGATCAATGAATTCACCTTTGAATTCAGTTGCCCCACCGTAGAACTCAATTGCCCCACCGTGGAACTCATTTGCCCCACCGTAGAACTCAGCTGCCTAATAGACTGGTCCACATCATCATTTTTCTTAGACTGCGTGGTGACAAAGTTCTCTAGTAGTAGTTCCAAATTGGACTTCTGCTGTTGATTGAATGGTCGCGGTGGAAGTCCAGGTGGTGGCCTAAAGGATGACTGGGGAAACTGATTGCCAAAATTTTCCTGGGGAGCCTGATTGTTGAAATTCTGGGGAATGGCCTGGTTCTGGTTGTTTCGATAGGAGAAGTTGGGATGATTTCTCCAACCGGGATTATAGGTGCCTGAGAAAGGATCATTCTGCTGCCGCTGATTGAAATTGCTTATAGCATTCACATGATCTACAAACACATCAGAAGAAGAAGAAGGTGCCATTATCTGGCAGTTAGTAACACCATGTCCAGAATTCCCACAAATTTCACAAGTAATTGAATTAAGAGACGATGCATTAAAATTCATTGAAGTAAGTTGGTGGGACAAAGAGTCAACCTTTACCGCCAACGAACTCAACATATCTAAGTCATGCTTATCTCCTCCTCTTACCGGGACGTTCCTGTCACTCGTCCACTGGTAGTGATTGAGGGTCATGTCTTCGATTAAATTCATGACATCGTCTACATTCTTCTTTATTAGCGCACCCCATGCGGCTGCATCCACAGACAAACGAGTTTGATACAAGAGACCATTATAAAAAATATGCACAAGTACCCATTTTTCCAGTCCGTGATGCGGGCACATGTGTAGCAACTCCTTAAAACGGTCCCAGACTTCATATAATGACTCGCCTTCTCTCTGGCTGAAATTCGTTATCTGGGTCCTCAATTGAGCGGTCTTGCTCGGCGGGAAATACTTGGAGAGGAACGCGTGGGAAAGCTGTTTCCACGTTGTGATTGAGCCTTGGGGAAGAGACTGTAGCCATGCTCGCGCGCGATCCCTAAGGGAAAAGGGAAAAAGACGTAAGCGTATTGCATCAGATGTTACCCCGTTTATCTTCAGGGTATCACAGTATTCAAGGAAAATGGACAAATGAAGATTGAGATCTTCCTGTGGTGAACCGCTGAACTGGTTACCTTGAACCATATGCACAAGGGCCGGCTTGATCTCAAAATTATTTGCTTCGACCGAGGGTCGAGCAATGCTAGAGTGCAAGCCCTGTACATTAGGTGCAGCAAAATCACGTAGTGCGCGGTTCTGGTCCATTGCAGTTGACAGGTTCGGATGGGCTTCCTCAAGTTGTTGATCCTGAATTTTCCTCTGAGCTCGGAGGGTTCTTTCAATCTCTGGATTTTCTGGCACTAGCTGACCTGTTCTAATTGTTCTTAGCATGCACAAGGTTAGCTAACCAGATAATACAAGCTTGAAGAAAGGAAGACAAGAACTATTAACAAAATGAACTAAAATAAATAACACAAAAAGAAATTAACAAAAAGTATCTAGTTTATCAACTCAACAGTTAAATCAAGATTGACAACGCCTCGCTCCCCGGCAACGGCGTCAAAAACTTGATAGGCCCGCAAGTGCACGGTTTCTATCGAAGTAGTAAATAAGATCGTTCCCACAGGGAGCAAATGTCAAGTACCGACTTTACGCGTCATTGTTAGCTAGATAATTCAAACTCAAAATGAAAGAACTACACTAAACTACTTTTATCGATCCAAGAAGTTGACGACCGGGAAAATACAATTTAAAAGATGTTCGGAACTCTAGATTTCACCGCGTTGAATGTTTTTAATGTAAAACATTGAATCTAATTAGATTAAAACAAACGGATCTCTTTCTCTCGAAACTCAATCCGACAGTAAGTAACTTAAGGCAATCTTTCCTATGGTACGGGTTACCTTCTCTCGAAGCGTAAACCGGTATCTCGCATAAGTTAATTCCCTACTCTCGTAGCAAAATAGCCCTGAGAGACCCATTAGGCTCTATGAAAGATCGTGAGTCCTTGAGTGACGTCGAACGACTCTCGTAATTCTAATCACAAGTTTAAATGAGCACGATCGAGTGTTATGATTCACCTCTCGGTACTTCTCGTAACACTTAACACATATAAATTGTTTGTACACAACAATCATACGCAATAAGTGCAACTCATTTAAATAAGCTAAATTACTTAACGATTTCACTGAGATTCATAATAATGTTTTACATGAGGAGAATTGTTCAACGGGTTACGCCCGAGTCCCGAACTAGGGTTTTACTCTAGAAAATACATCGTTACTCAATGAAAACCCAATAAAATATATTCGAAAAGAGGGGAATTATAGATTAAGGGTAGGAGACGATGAATCTTCAGTCTTCTCTCGAAAGCCCCAAAGAATTTCGTCGAATCGAGCCTTCAATCAAGCGAAAATGCCCTTTTTCGCCCTAGGTCGCCTCTCTCCAAAGTTCGACCCCCCAAAACTGCTCCAAAAATCCTATTTTATGGTTCTATCTCTTCCTTGGGCAGTTAGGAAGTTTCCCTCCAAATTTCAGCCAATTCCGAGTTCGGAATCACTCAAATCGGGCGAAAAATCGTCGAAAGGTCAATCTGTGCGGAAGCTGTCACGGCCGTGCTTGGCTCTGGAACTTGCAACGAAGTAAGCACGGGTGTGCATCTGGACACGGGCAGGCCGTGTCGACTTTGGCGATCTGCGGGTATATAAGCACGGCCGTGCTTCTGAACACGGGCAGGCCGTGCTTCTTTCGCCGAGTGCTGATTCTGAAGCCGTGATGAACACGGCCGTGATCACAAGCACGGGCAGACCGTGTTCTCCATATAAAACTCCAAAAACTCTAAAATTTTGCCTGCAACTTCACCGAACTATTACAAATCTTTTCGTAACATTAGATCTTCAAAATTCTTCATAAAAATGTGGAGAAATGAGCTGCATTTCACAAATAAACGAAAAAGAGTGAAGATTCCATACTTTACAAGAAAAGATATCAAAATTTGACATAAAATAGAACTTAAGCCTATAATGATGGTATTGATATGACTCTAAATCCTATAAAAATAACACCTATCAGGCGGCGGCGAGGGAGGAGCAAAACTAGCCTGAGGAGGCTATGTGGCACGTAACAGAGAGGGGGGAGGGGGAGCTTCTCACGCCAGATCGGGCTGCCAGACAATGTGAGGACGGATCAGATCAAAGCGGGGGTAGAGAATGGCGTGCTTACCGTGTTCATCCCCAATAGGCTGATCCATGATCTGCCGCCTATCTCGCCGATCATCGCTGCCGACCCTTAAAGCCCTTGGTATTGCTTTCAAAATAATAGATTTAATACACTTCTTTGACAAGAATTCATCCAATCTATTTTTTCACTCATTGGAAATGTTACCAATCCTGAAGCTGCGTGAGAATTGTTAGTATTGATAGCATATTTTCCACTCATTCATCCAACAAATTACCTGCGAATTGCCTCAATTACTTCAAAAATTGTTTAAAAATAATCTAAGTTGCTGGCCAGCACAGTTATTTATCCAAACACTACTCAACTTTTCCATCCAGATATTTTTCAATCAACACTTTCTCAACCAGCAGAAGTTAAAAGCTTCAGCTACGCCAAACGCAGCCTAGGTTAGTTCAATTCATCACTCGAAAAGCCAAGACTATGATTGAGATGTGAGTGAAGATTCTTATATAATGTGATATGCAGGACTATGTATAGCCTCATTAACTAACTTGAACTGTAGTTCATGATATGATTTCAGAAAGCCTACCTGAACTTCAATTTTTGATTAGCATATTAGTGTTAAAAAGATCTAGATAGACTGCTGCTGTGCGATTCTTACTACAATAAAGTACCAATGAATTACTTGAGCAATCTGACTTGGTTGTTGAAAGAACAAAAAGATTAAAAAGTTTGAAGTATTTTAGTTTGAGATAACATGATTATGTATTACGCATGAGAGGGGTAGAAGTTGTGAAGGCGTTTTACTTAGCGTAGGGTTTAAGATACCAGTCCGGTACCGGCCGGTTTATCCTGTTTGTATTGGTCGGATCAGTTTTACTATAGCATAGTATCGGTACGACCAGTTTCATAATAGCACAGTGTCGGGTTCACTATAGCAACTGGTCCGAGATTAGACCGGTACATCAGTTTTTATCTTAAATCATGTTAACAAGTAGTCACAACGTACTTCTAAGATACTCCACGTTATTGCTCTGATTCCCAAAAGATGGGATGTGAATCTACTGCCAAGGACTAGTGTGCCTTTAGTATTGCTCTTTATAGAATAACTAATACTATGATATAGTTATTATGGGTAAAAAACTACACGTTACTAGTGGAAAAAGAGCTAAATTACCTAAAAATCTCAAAATCTTGAAAAAAACTGTTAACAGAAAAATCCAACACCATATATAACCAAAAAAATTCAATATGAATCTAGAGATATAAACTTGTAACTACAAGCCCAAAAATTACGAAAGAAGATGGGACCGCCGGATAGTTTGGAATCTAGCCACTTTCAGAAATTATGGCCCATCCACATAAACCAATAGCTATAATGGTGGACTAATTGTTTACTCTGGATTTGCTCTCACAACAAGTTGACTTGTAAAGATCCTCAAATCTTGGCCACTTTCAATTGGGAAGTCATGCGTTTATATTTTATGCACTATATACTAGTTTGGCCCACAAGGTGGTTCCAGTGATCAAAATTGGCTGGCTATTTAGGAAGCCTGACATCAAAAGGGTGAGATAATAAAGAAAAGCATTGGTTTTGGAAACAAGTTTGTTCAATTCAGTATTGTTTTTTTATCTTTTCAGAGCATGACAAAGCGAAGTTGAGGAACCTCAGATTTAATGCTACTGGTTTGAATACGAGGGAATATGCTTGTGGCATCTTCCTCTTATGAGCGTAGGAATAAAGCCTTTATGAGAATGTAGGATCATACAAACAATGCATCTTGTTACCAAAAAATTTCTTTCGCATTACTGAGCGGTTAATGCGTTTCTCATTGCCTAATTTTGCAGATATGAGTATGTCAATCAGAACACTAGGTTAACAATAGTCCCTTTCAGTTTGAGTGCTACAGCAGTTCGTAGAGTAATTGCTACATGTTGTCTTTGTGTACAAAGTTGCGTGTCATCAAAATACAAGAAACTTGAAAAACAATGAGAGATGTTAAAAAGAACATGAAAACCTTTGGAAAGAATGAGTCTCTGGTTGCTATGGTGTTTAGTTCCTTGATGATGGAAAGCTCCCCTGCCTCTTTCATCAAGTTAGGTTTTCAATTTTTTTTAACATCTCCTGTGTCCACGATCAACAAGGTGAAAACAGTAATTTCAAACCTACGTTTCACTATCACATGTGATTCACATGCTCCCATCCTCTTGAATCAATGTCTTGCTTGTGGGGTTAACCTGGTGTTAAGGTCTGAAATAAGAAATCTTGTTTTTTTATTTATTATTTATTTTTTTATGTTGCTGTTAGAGTAAGAACCCTGTCTATTTTCTGTTGATGTATCTAGGTAATATAAGTATATGAGCTCTGAAAGCTGTAAGTACTGTAAATGATTATTTGCATAAAAGACATTCATAGTTTAGGTTTTCTTCTTTGCTACAAAATAGTTATTTAGTATGGAACAGAATATAATTATATTATATATGAGCTGTGAAAGCGATGAGTACTCTAAATGATTATTGGCATAGTAGATGTTCATAGTTTAGGTTTCCTTCTTTGCTACAAAAATAAATATTCAGTATTGAACAGAATGCAAGTACTCTAAATGATTATTCGTATAAAAGATGTTCATAGTAGGTTTCATTTTCTTTGAAACAGTCCACGGTTTGGAGTATGGATTTGGAGCCCATGATCTCCCTACAAGTGGAGTGTTTGAGGTGGAACCAAAGACCTGTCCTGGGTTCCTGTACAGATGTTCCATTTTGATGGGTCATACAAGCTTGCCTCCCTCCGAATTCCGTGCGTTCATTGAAAGCATTGCTTCAGAGTACCATGGCGACACCTACCACCTCATTTCAAAAAATTGCAATCACTTCACCGACGACGTCACTGAGAGACTGACTGGACGGCAGATTCCACAGTGGGTTAACAGGCTCGCAGGCTTAGGTAATTAGGTATTAATTTTATCAACAACAGAATCATCTTTTCGAATTCTTGTTAGTCCTTATGACGGAATTGGGTTCTTTAGGTGCCTTCTGTAATTGTCTGCTACCTGAATGTCTTCGTCTGCCAGCGGTCAAGCAGATGGAAGAATACCAAGGTTTCTCAGGTTAGCAAATCATAGTCTGATCTCGAGTTTACTTGGCTTTGGTATCACACGCCCTTAGTTGTATATCCACTGAAATGGCTTTGTTCTCTCCTCCAGAGGATGGTTCTGGGTCCTTCTCAGTCATTACCACTATGACTCACGATCCACAGGAGGGCGATGATGATGCAGATCAAGACAAGCATCTTTTATCACCTTCCAGTGGGGAGCTCACCATTGTCAAAGAGTTCCACAGGTGAAACTTTGCTAGTACCCGTCCATGGTCATTGAATGGTGCAGTTTCCTCCATGGCATTGGCCATTAGTGCTTCTGTAATCTCGTAGCAATGTGATTCTTTCTTGTCGTCCCTGTACATTTAATTCCAATCGATCTAGTAGACTACAATAACCATTCTTATTTTCTTCTACGATTTCTAGCTATTCTTTCTTCAGCACCATGGCTTATCTGTAGAATTGTGTTGTCCAGAACCTATAATTTGAAGGAATAGTTGGATGTTGTGTGCTCTTAAACCTGCATTTTGTGACTCTCTTTGTAGTTAGTTTTAATTCAGATTGTAAATTGAAACTTGTTAAACAATAGCTATTCTTTCTTCAGCTCCATGGCTTATCTGTAGAATTGTGTTGTCCAGAACCTGGAATTTCAAGGAATACTTGGATGTTGTGTGCTCTTAAACCTGCATTTTGGTGACTCTCTTTGTAGTTAGTTTTAATTCAGATTGTAAATTGAAACTTGTTAAACAATACTATTAGAGTATTCCTGTAATTCGCGTATCAAAACTATAATGCAAGTTATGAGAACCAACAGATTGCCCCTATTTTTTGGTCCTTCTTGTCAATATTGCCTTGATATTCCTTCTTGCATGATCCACCCTAGGCGGATTGCTTCCCTCCAAGTTAGAAAAATAAAAAAGGCTGCATTGGAGATCAGATCCGGTCACGGCCGGTGACCCGGAAACGGGTAAACCCCCCCGCGCATCCTCCCCATCCGCCCCGGGTTCCCTGCGCAAGCGTACGGCATCTGCGACATTCCGAGGCAGCTGAGCCCATCTCCCGGCGCCCCCATGCACTCTGGCAGCGGCCTCTGCATGCCGCCCCACGGAATGCAATTCCCGGCAAAATCAAACCACACATTCCTGAAGAAGAGCCCCGCGCAGTCCCGGCTGAAGCCCGAAAAGAAGTTGTACGACACCGTGAGGTTCGCCAGGCTCCTCAAATCGCACACCCCCTCCGGCAGGTCGCCGGAGAGCTGGTTGTGCGCGACGTTCAGCACCTCGACCTCCCCCAGACACGCCAGCGAGCTCGGCAGCCGCCCCGTGAATAGATTGGAGCTCAGATCCAGCACCTCGATCCCGCTCAAGTACCCAACGCCCTCGGGAATGCAGCCAGTTAAGTTGTTGTTGAGGAAGAGCACCTCCTTGATCCCCGACCCCGTGTACCCAAAGCTCAGCGGGATGGAGCCGGAGAAGCGGTTGTTGGCCAGCGTGATGACGGAGGCAGGGGACGCCCAAAGGGTCATCGGGATCTGCCCCTCGAACTGGTTGTTGTTGAGGAAGATGGCGTCGAGCCCCTTGAGGAAGAGCTCGTCCGGGAGCTCCCCGGAGAAGGCGTTGAACCTGAGGTCGAGGTAGATGAGGCCGGGGATGAGGAGGACGGGGACGGGGAAGGCCCCGGAGAAGAGGTTGTTGCTGAGGTCGAGCTCCGTGAGGAAATGGAGATCTCTGAAGGTGGCCGGGACGGTGCCGGAAAACCGGTTGCTGTTGAGGTGGAGGATCGAGAGGTGGGTAAGGAGGGCGAGTTCGGGCACCAGGGTGCCCTTGAGGTTGGCGTGGTTGAGGTCGATCCCGGAGACTACTACTTGGAGGGGGGCAAAGGTTGGGTCATTGGAGCAGAAGACGCCGCGGTAGGAGCAGACGTCGGGGCCGAGCCAGGTGGAAAGGATGCCGGATGGGTCATCGGCGATGGCTGAACGCCAGGCTTGCAAGGCTGTGTACTCCCTACTGCTGGAGGTGGGATCTTGAGGGGAGTAGGCTGACTTAGGGGTGGATAGCTGCAGAAGGATGAGGATTAGGGGCAGCCATGTTCTCCGCATGGTTCAGTGGAGGTGAAGGATTGGTGCTTTGGGAGAGAGGTATTGGACAGATTTGGGGTCGAGTGACATGACTGGCTTGTGTGCTGATGAACGATTGATCATGGCAGTGGCCTTAAACCAAGCCTATGGGAAAGAGGTATTTATCATGAAACTCATGCTTAACACTTTTCTATCGTCCAAACATGCTCCATTAAGAACTTCCATTTTGCTGTGCCAGGATATTGACTGTATCTTCATTCTGCAGAACACTGTTCTCCTCATTTTAAATATTCCGGAAATGATCACTTTTGTAATTGGTTGTGGTTGAGATCTTCTTCTCCTCTTTAATTAAAGCTTCAGCAACTGTTTTCTTTGGCTTTTCACATGTCTGCTGCATAAAGCTCCTTGCACCTTGTTCGGTCTTTCAGTGGTGCCATGTGCAGTGTGGGGGTGAGCACTGGACAGTGAGTGACTGCGTTCTCCACTATCCCCTATTGGAGAGCTTCCAGCGCCATCATTCTCTTTTCCTGGTATCTTTCTGCACCCAGTTAAAAAGTTGCTATGAGTTCAATTGTTAATACCAAGTAATCTAAGACCCAGTTAAAAAGTTGCTATGAGTTCAATTGTTAATACCAAGTAATCTAAGAAAACTTTTTGTGGAATATGTCAGCAAATCCAATAGCTTCCAATTTGTTCAATTAGCTGATAATTCAACTTAATTAGACTGTTCTTTCTTTGTTTTAAAATATTGAAACATAATGTAAATGCTCACTTTTATGTTCTTCCTTCCCACAATTTGGTTGGCTGCAACTGCACAATCTGCTGCTTAAACTCTTGAGTAATTATCTACTTCCTTTGTGTCCTCACATCACATATGAAAACTTCAAACATTTGATACATCTTTGTTGAAAGGCAAAAAGATACTGCAAAAGGTGAGCTAAGATGATGGACACAGAAATACTAGAGGTCCCAGAAGAACTTTAACATAATGGTGATATATGATGTGTTTTGACTTCACTGGGATTTTTTTGAAGTTACTGCTAAACAGCTGTCTGATATTGTTACATAGCTGACTCCTTCCACCAATTACATGCTTCGATTTGCTTCATTTTCGTTTACTTCAGTTTTTGTAGTACAACTACTGTTCAATTCCAATTATGTGGAGCATTTGGCTGCACAAAAATCATATTCGCACTATTTAGAATTGTTCACTGCAGTCTTTTGAATACGCTGAAAGTTTTTAAGCATTGATTTGAAAGCTAGTCTGAGCCTTTGGCAACACATCCGTTGATGTCTATTGGATGAGAAAAATATAAAAAAGACTATTATAGCAGTCGTTAGGTGCTAACGTGTGTACTTTATTAATACCCGTTGTCAACTATTACGAGCCGTCAGAGTTAATTGTGGATGCTACATGTTATTTGTGCATTAATGATTTCTATTTTTTTTCTTTATTTTTTTGATTTCTATCAACCTGGAACATCAGTTACATCATGGGGTGTTTATTCTAGGTTTAACTTATATGGAATGTCTAATTTTTATTTAAAATTAAGCTTCAATGCATATCTAAGATTTATTTTTCTAATCTTCTCTTCTATTTTATACCTATTTTATTTTGTGTTATTGATTTAAATAATTAAAAGTTATGCCAATAAATTTTTATTTATGCTTAAATATGGTTTTACATGAAATTTTAGAGCTACATCTTATTATTCACCGGTCCTTTTAGTTTTTAAAATGCTCCTCTCATTTTCATACCAGTGAACATGTTGCATGCTATAAAATCGTAGAGAGAAGCGCAATAGTTAAGAAGCAGTTGTTGAAATAGAATGAGTTAATTTTTAGCCTGTGCTTCCTCGGAAAGAACCCACGTGGAAAAGAAAAAAAAAATATTTTTTTTATTATTTTAGACGAAAAAAAACGAAAAAAAAAGAAAAATACTTAGGTTTTTTTTTTGAAAATTTTTTTACTTAAATCGGACGGAAACCAAAACTCGCATCACTCATGTCGCGTGAACGCAATGCTCTCCTTTCTTTCTTGCCCCGCATCTCCTCCTTTTCTCTCCCTTTATGTCGACGTCGCCCTCCTCCTTTCCTCCTCCCTTCTCCCGTCACTGAGCTCGCTAGCTTACCATTGTCAAGCTCGTGTTGCCTCGCCTCGCCTCTTGTCACCGAGCTTGCTAGCCTCCCGTCGCCGAGCTCACATTGCTTCGCCTTGTTGAGCCAGCCTTTTGTCACCAAGCTCGCCTCGCTAGCCTCTCTCTCGGTGAGTTCACCTCGCCTTTGTCGCAAGCTTGGCTAAAAATCATGTGCGAAGCATATGGTAAAATTTTTCCCCCCACATGCTTTCCTCCTGTTGTGTTATTCTGCTGTTCTAATTTTCCTTCTAGCAAACAGGGCTAGTCTTTTTTTTTTTAAAACAAAATTTTATTGAATTATATCTGTCTATTACATCCCTGATCAAAAGTCTGGTCAATTCAGTTGGCCAGTTGGTATTTCATACATATTGGATTTTGAGATTCTTCACATATCTTGCCAACCAGTTGGCAGGTTCATTTCCTTCTCTTTTGATGTACTTGAAATGATAGCTTTTAGCCATCTTCATAAAATTGATTTCATCTCGGAGAGCATGAGTTTCAATTGGTGTATGAGTATTTCTTCCCCTAATGGCTTGTATCTATCTGACTCAATTTAAAATATATATGTTGTCAAGTTCGAGCTGGAGTGAATATAACTCATCACACTCCTAATTGCCAAAAGCTTGGAATATAGTATAAATGGACTTTTATGATAAGCTGCAGCTATAAGTGTTTCCTGGCTGTTCCTAATAATATAAAACAGGCCTAGTCTTATTCATTATCCTTCTTCATAATTTATCTCACAGGGCCTTTCCGAATGTCAAATGAGTTGGTCACGTGAGACGGGTAGCGGGTGGCAAGTCATCGGATCGAAAACTGTCGGTTTCATTTCAACGTCCAAACCACGTCATCATCCATGCTTAAGTTAGCCATCAAAGCCCACTTTAATCCCTCAACGGAGAGTTGCATCTCTACGCCACAGGACGCCGTCATCCTTCCATCTTCACCGTCGATCTCGGCTGACGCTTCCTGCCAGGAATTGTCGAGGGCCTCGCCGAGTGGACTCTCTCGTTTTTCCACCGCGGCTTCCCCACTGGATCTCCTAGGGTTTCATGGCAGGAACGGAAGTTCTCTGACTAAGTTCCTTCCTTCCTCCCCACGATTCTTGTCTGATTCTGCGTGTTTTGATTGGGATTAGTGATCGCCTCTCTTGGAGCTCCCGATTGATTCGCAAATCATTGAAATATCTTATAATTCCAGATCCTTGTGCTTAGGTGTGATTTTGTAGGAATTTGTACGATTTTTATTTGTTCGTCCGGGAAGTAAGGTATGAGCATAACGGAGTTTGAGAAAGGAGAATCCGAGGATTCTTGCAATCCCAGCGGTCGGGAGATTGTGCCGGTGAAGGCGAAAAGGGCGATTGTTGGGGCGGGAGCGCGGGTTCTTTTCTATCCAACTCTCATGTACAATGTTTTACGGAACTTGATCCAGGCTGAATTCCGCTGGTGGGACGAAGTGGATCAGGTGATTCTTCATTATTTGTAGATCAATTGCTCTTTTGTTATAAGATTGCATGATTCGGACATGTTCCCTCTACTCTGCTGCCAAATATGCTGGTCAAAGAATAATTTTAATGCCTCAGTTATTGTTTACTTATTTCTGGTCGCAACTTTTTGTCTAGGGTTCACTTTCAATTATTGTGATAATCTGTTTGCCCTTTATCTGCTTTTATGTTTCTCTCTGTCAATCTTCCTTGTCGATCTTGCTAATAGCTTCATTTTTTTTGGTTTAACTTTGCAGTTTGTTTTGCTTGGGGCTGTTCCATTTCCCACAGACATACCGCGCTTGCAGCAGCTCGGAGTTCAGGGTGTCGTTACCTTGAACGAGCCCTATGAGACTTTGGTTCCATCATCATTATATCAGGTTTTATGTGGTTATAAACTCATAGTATTAAATATTTATGTTTTTCATAATCAGAAATTCCCCATCTGGAGTTTGCATATATTGAAGTTAACACTCTGTTTACTTTGCTTTACAGATGCATGGAATTGATAACTTGGTGATTCCTACAAGAGACTATCTTTTTGCACCTTCGTCTGTTGATATATGCCGTGCTGTTGATTTCATTCATAGTAAGATTACAACGTTCAACCACACACTTTGAGTTTTAGCATGTTCTTTGCATGCGCTATCTATCCATCGAGAATTCTGCATTATCTAATGCCTTGAACTGGCTTTCTTCTGTTTATTTTGTGTCTTTAGTATATAGTAATTCACAGCTATTGTTTTAATTGTAGAATTCATTTAGGTGTTTACCTTTTGACATTTCTTTCTTATAGACACCTAACTACAGCTTTTGCTGTCTGTATTTTATATGATAAATTCATACGTACATGTGTATGATGCTTTATAGTGAGTACTGATAGGCTTCAAGCTATAGATGAATAAACATTCACAGAGTGAAGAAGCCGATTTATTAGTTGTTGTATCTAACATTAGGTACCATTTTATGGATTGACTAAGATGCATAATACTGTTGTTTACCAGTTTTTCTTCCATGTTTACAGTTGGAATGTTAACCTTCCATATATAGTATTATAGTCATCTCTTTTAGTATGATTACGCAAAAACCCTTCATACGCATCTGCAATTTAACCATCCAGCTTTTATTCTATTTTAAATGATTTTGTCACCCCTCCTTCCTATTGCATAATATATTCAAGGTATCTAAAGGTCTTACTACTAGGATTTTTCTTCATCTTACTTTCTCTCATTTTTTTTTCTTTTACCATTGCTCTATTTCATTTCCAATATTTTAAATCCTATTTTCTTTAAATGCTTTGATTTCTAAATTTTATCTTCATAAATTAATTTTATAAATAGTCCCAATTGTGCTACTAACGGTCAATTCAATGTTTTTGGGAAATAAGATACACCATTGAGTTATATATTGTGCCTAGTATGGCCATCCATCCCTAAAGCTCAAGGTTCGTCTTAAAGCAGATCTTAGTGTAACCCTATAGTTATTGGAAATTTATTAAACATGCTACATAGCTCTAAAAACATATGTACATTTATATGTGTATATATACATACAAACATATAAACAAACACACAAATAGACATACATATAGATGCATTCAAACGTGCAAACACATGTAGATATATAGGCACATGTTGACATATATATATGCAAACACATACAGATGTGCGGATACACATATGTACAAATAGACATGGACATAGACGCACACGTGTACACATGCATACACATATAGACATACACGAATGCAAAGCACATGCAGTTATACACTCCTACACAGACAAAAGCAAACACATGCGTTGATCCACACGTAGGTAAAGAAACATTAATACTGAGGTGCATGATATGCAAGGATTCTCCTTTTCTCACTCATTTTCTTACTTGCCACGATATTAAGGATTTTCATTATCACACATCACCTTTTCTTACGTGCAACACTAGTAGATGTAAAGGGTTTAGATGACTTTGAATTGGTAATAGAGGCCCAAAGAGTCATTTTCTTTGAACTGTAAAATTTTGTTTTGTACATATTTTGAGTACAAACTCCTTATAATACATATGATGAGCACAGCAAATTATATTTCCAAACTCAAGTCTCATATGAAGTCTCTATAGTTTGTTTACGCGTGGATATGATCTGCCTATTTATATGTTGCAATTGTTCCTTTAGATTTATCTTATCTTTGAATTTGCTAATGAGATCTCAAATTTGACACCTTTGTGTTTCAGGAAATGCTTCTGCTGGGAGGATGACCTATGTTCACTGTAAAGCTGGAAGAGGTCGCAGCACAACTATTGTTTTATGCTATTTGGTAATGTTGCTAATTCCAATAGAACTTATTGTCTCACGCAACTTCTGGTTAATAAGGTGGACTAGTAAATTTTGAAATTTGACAATCTTCTGTAGTCTCATTCTAATTCACTGTCACAGGTTAAGTATAAGAATATGACACCTGCAGCTGCTCTGGAATACGTGAGATCAAGAAGACCAAGAGTTCTATTAGCTCCTTCTCAATGGCGGGTATGCAACACAGATTTCCTTGTTTTGTTCATAGTAGTCTTGCTATCCCTTCCTTGTTAACAGACAAACTTTGTTTGTTGCTATTATTTTCTCTTTTTATTGAGCTACATGTTTAGTGTGATTCCTACATTGCTCAATCTTGTACATTTGTGATTCTCAGAAAGCCTATTGATACTTTAGTTTTGTTGTACGTAACTGCTAAGTGTAGATTATGGATTTTTTGTACTGCACATGCTGGTAAGTGGTGAGTACTTGTCTGGAACATCCTACTGTTCAACAGTGTGCATCAGCTGTCGGAATGCATTAAAGCTTCTTTTTTTATTAATTGAATCTATTCAATGGTGTAACCAAAGTATGCATCTAAATAATATTGAGCCATTATTTACTTAGAATGATGTATGCTAAAATGGTGCATCTTTGTTCCCAGTAACTAATTTTCACCATGGCATACATCTAATCATGTTGCTACTTGTCATAAAGATGTAAAAGCTATGTTGGTCTACCTCTTTAGTCATGCAAGAGTTCAAAGACATGCTGCCCTCTGTCTGGAGGTGGTTACCCTATGAAATTCTGATTCTGTGCTTCCATATGCATATGGCTATTCTTCATTGTGTCCATGAGAGGAAAAAAAATAGTTTGCCTAATTTGTATCTAAAACTTATCAATTTGGTTCCTGTTTTTCATTTTAATTGGATTTATTGTATAAACATGTCATTTCAAAGAACCTCCAAGATTTTGATAGAATGTATTTCATTTAGCAAAGTGCGAACTCGACGATGGTACATTTTGTTACTGCAGTAACTATCTTAGTATGCCCTAGTCAAGTAACCTTTTACTAAGACATCTGTCGTGAAGTTATATGCTGAGTAGTTTGTGCTGAATTGATTGCTTCCTATCACTTGGTTAATTTCAGGCTGTACAAGACTTCAACAAGCGAAAACTGGAATGCCGAACAACTAAAAGCTGCCCAAATTTAACATCAGCTGGAGACGCCGTGTTGATTACAGAGGCGGATCTAGAAGGTTATAGCGCCTCTGAGATTCCATCAATGGAACTGACGACCACATCTTATCGAATAGCACGGGCTAGGCCTATGATGGCGAGGATCTCTTGTCTTTTTGCAGCTCTAAGATTGGGTAGCGCTCCAATTCCTTCTCGAATGCCGGAACTAAGAGCTTGTTAGTGGGTAAGATGGACATAAGGTTTGTACAAGAACCAATGTATATAAGTTTCAACATTGTGCGCATATACCATACAACTATTGCACATGTAAGTATGTTTTCCGTCAGTCGATATGTAAATTATTGGCACACCTTGGCTTCTTTTATGAAAAAAGTGCTTTCTCAAGAAAAAAAATTTACTCGGCAATTTCTGGAATGGGCCCCTAGTCTGGGGTATCGAGCAAATATGTTCCCATTATATAAATTGACCAAACTTGAAGGCGATCTTTCTAAAAACAAAATTGCCTGTGGAATTTAAACTGGAATATAGTTTTTCTTTGAAATAGTTATTATCACATTGTTTCTTGTTGCCTTGGTCAATTAGATTTGTTGTATCACTGAACTATTGCAGCGAAAAAGTGAGTTCCAGCAAAACGTTGCCTCAGTACACCTCAGAGACCTTAACATCATCAAAGAGCTTTACATTAAGTCATAATAATTGTATAAAACAAATTGTATTATATAAAAGCATTCACGATGAAAAATTAGTTCCCCTATAAATTACATACCATATGCTAATACGCTTTACATTAGATATATTAATATCTTCAATCATTGAACCCCCTACATTTCTTAACTTAAAATAAATAAACAATAGAGGGTTTTTATACAAATTAGTGCTATACGAAAATTATATGTTATCAGAACATCCATGTTGCTGGGCCCTCAAACCAAGTAAGCGTTGGTTGGTGGATTCTCTACTTTTATGAATTGCGCTTGCATAGGATGCTCCATTCCTCCTTTTTCTTGTGACCATGACCTGCACTTACTGCAAAAGTGATTCTCTTGCAAATTTATTTATTTATCTATTAAAATTATCAGCCATTGGTTCATCTAAAAGGCTCCAGGTCAAGTGACTTCAAATTTAGAATTTTAATTAATTAATTTTTTAAATTTATTTATATTAATTAATGGTACATATAGTATATTATATATATTATAACTCATAATTTGTATATGTTTTAAGATTCGTGCATGCGTATAATTATAAAGAAATATTATATTATTATTATTATTCATGAGATTAGTTTAAAAAAATCTGCACAAAATGCGCCCTCCCCTCTCGCATTCGCGAACCTTCCATGATGAGCTGCTATTTGCCAAATACCGTTCATTTTCGCGTACGCATTTTGGGATTTTGGCGCCAGATATTTATCAACAGCAAGATTCCACGCTTCGCCATCCTAGCCGTCCATCTTTTTCGAGTCCCGTCGGTCCGTTCATTTACTGGGCGGTGTCTGGGCTCCACGCGCAAATGGTCCGGAGATCTTTTTTTCCTTTTCTGTGGCGGTGTCGGAGCCCCGACGCTATTTATTAGTATTTACTACTCCCCAGTCTGCAGTGGGGAGATATCGAGCGAACAGGCTGTGAGCAGCGGAGGGGAAGGAAGGGGAGCAAGGAGAGGGGGCGATGTCGTGGCAAGCGTACGTCGACGAACATCTGCTCTGCGAGATCGACGGCCAGCATCTCACGGCCGCCGCCATCCTCGGCCACGACGGCAGCGTCTGGGCCCAAAGCGATTCCTTCCCCCAGGTCCAATCCTCTTTCTTCCTATTATTCTTATTCTCCTCGATGTCTTCCCTGTTTTATGGATCTTGTGACTGAAAGTGTAGGCGGAGGATTAGATCTGCGTTCCTGCTTTCCTACTAATGTTTATGTGTGTGGGGTTGCTTGTTTAGGAGCGTCCATTTCGATTAGCTTCTCTGCATGGTGGTAGAGATATGATATAAGTGCTGAAAATCTGGGATTCTTATTTGATCTTTTGAAGATTTCTTTCCGTTGTTTGAGAGATCTGATGCCTGACCGCTGAAATTTTGCTTGTTCGATGTTAGGTTTGAACTCGCTAGTTCTGTTTTGAGAAAAGAGTAGAATGTACACACACAAAAGTTAAAAAAAGATCTAACTATGCTTGTTGTTGGATCATATATATGGCTATCGGAAATCGATCTTACTTTCTCGTCTCCTTATTACTGCGCGATACATCAAAATAGTAGATGATCAGTTGATAAAGAGCAAATAAATCATGGACGGAGTTAAATGATCAATGTGGATCGATCGGGCTTATTTACTCTCTCATCTGGGACTCTAAACTCTTGGATTGGTGGATGGACTTCAGGATATCCTTTTCGAAGTTGATGAGATGGCAGCATCACATGCTGTTTGCATTTTGCATCATCAGTTGGGTGTGTTCACTGAGAGTTTGATTTTATTTTGGTTTTCTCTTGATCACTGAATAACGTACATTTATTCTAGTTTTTTTATGTTTTCTTTTCATGTATGTGATCATTAATATATTACCTGTAGTACGTCAATCTCGAGCGTTTAAGTTTGATATTGTTATTAGAATGGATGTCTACTGGATCTTAATATCTGGTATTACTAGTAAACTCTATTTTGCTTTTATAACTTGTTTTGAGCTGATTATCATTTTCGTTCTGAGCAACATATTTGCTGCCTTGTCCTTAGACTTTGCTTTCGTCTTTGTTTCTGTAATAGTTTTTTTTTGTGTGTTGTTCTGCTTTTTCTTTTCCGTTCTCTCGTATAATTTGCTTATATTTGTGATCTGTTGTCTTACTTTTCTGTTTAATTGTTTGTTAGAAATACCTGGATATCTTATTGTGTGTAGCGATGTGTTAAAGCTATGTAAATTTCGCAAATTTCATACTGATGGTCTGGAATCATTTTAAAAATAATGTTCGTTAACATTTAATATTTGTGCTAATTAAACCCAAAGTCTGTCATATTTTATGTTAAGCACATATGTATGATAAAAAATGCTTGCATGTTGAGCCATTATTTTCATACGGAGTTACTCCCTGAGCTGGTATGCATCGTGTCAACATATTTACTCTGGTCATATCTTGTTCCTATTCCAATGTTCTTGTGTCATGTGCTATGTTGCTCATTTAGGTGGGTATTCCTTCGTTACAACATAGAGAAGGGCGAGAAGAAAAGCAGCAGATCCAGTGCAACAAATATTGTTATATAAATTGCTATGCGTTTGTTCTCCACTTGCTATAAATTTGAAGGAACAAGTAAAACTGTTTTCAACCGCTTTTAAATTTTCCTTTTTATTTTAAGTCGAGTTGGGGTTAGGAAATAATTTGAAGTAAAAAGCAGCCTATGCAGTTCTAACTCGCCTTGAGATCATGCAAAGTCGTCAAAACACATTTTATGGTGCAGCAGAGCAGTTCCTGTCTTGTTTCTTCTCATCTGCTAATGAACTTCGGATTCCTAATACAGTTCAAACCTGAAGAGATTGCTGCAATCATGGCTGACTTTAATGAACCTGGATCTCTTGCACCTACTGGATTATATCTTGGTGGAACAAAGTACATGGTCATTCAAGGTGAAGCTGGTGCTGTAATTCGAGGGAAGAAGGTTAGTGCTCCATAGTTGTTCATAGCCTACGCTTTTAATTAGCTATCTACAATTGCATTTTGTTGGGCATCTAATTTTTTACATTTTTCCAGCATGACCTTGGCATGTATGTACTTGTTATTCACATGGAATCTGCATTCATGGATATTTTGGGTATTCCTTTTTTAAATGGTTAATATTCTCTTTTCTTGCAAACATGGTATTGTTTGGCGCACAAATTTGGTATTATAGTTTTTACTAATAATGTTCTTTACTGAGATCATATCTCCCTAAGAACTTATCTGTTACATGTATCTACTTATGATCAAAATTTTCTCCACTCAGCCATCGTTATTCTAGTTGGCAGTGTATGTAAAAAGTTTGCTGAGAAGTTATCTCGTTTTATCTAGGAATGTACAAACTTGTCATCACTCGATCGTCTCCTTTGCTTAGCTTACGAACTATTTAACTTGGCTGTCGTAAGTTTAACTAGCATGCAACGATGAGAGCTTATCTATTGCCTATCTACTAACGAACAAATTAGTCATCTGTCAGATGGCTCCTTTGATTAGAATAGAAAATATTCAAGTTGGCTTTGGTCATAGCCGAGTTTCGTGATTATTTTTTTCTTTAAAGATATAATTTACCGCAAATTTAAATCAAATCCAGCACATGATAATTTAGTCTGGATGCACTAACTCTCTAAGGGACATGCACACATATTCGTGACTAATTGCATTTTGGTACAATATTGCTATTGACACTTGAATGCTAACTTTTTTACATATTGATTATGACGGGTAGAACTGATGGAAACCAATCCAAGACCTATAAAAAATATAATCTGAATGCACCAACCGTCCAAGTAAATGGATATGTCCACATATAATATGTAATTAGTAACTGCAGTGCACTGCATTGTAATGAGCATCTGCCTTTTTAGTTCAGTCATTTTTCTCGTAGGCTTATACCACTGTCAACACATCTAGTAAATAATATCTTACCAAAAACTTTCTTTTCCTCTTCTAATTATCTCAAATACATGAAAACGATGTCTTTCAGGGTACTGGTGGCATCACAGTGAAGAAAACTAATTTGGCTTTGATCATCGGCATATATGATGAGCCAATGACTGGTGGCCAGTGTAACATGATTGTTGAGAGGCTTGGCGATTATCTTTGTGAACAGGGTTTCTGAATTTGTTAATTATGCATTGGATATTATCTTGGCATTTTCCATAATTTCATGAATGGGCTTGCAATTACCTGACATTGCCTTGAATGCAATGAAATAATCGGCTTGAATGGTGTTGAGGTTTTCTTTTCTGTTCGTTGATGTGAGCTCCGAGTAATTAGACTTTTAGTTGTATCATTTATCATCCCGGTGAACATTTCTTTGCGTGGTCATTCATGTACTGGAGAAGTTTATAAAATGTTTAATGTAATTTGATCCTTCTAGTGTGTCACACTAAAGCACTATTAACTATGAAGTGGTTGTATAAATCTTATTCATCCTTGTTTTTACACTGCGAAACAGCTTCCTACACTTCATGCATGCTGGAATCAAGATCATAGAGGTTATACCAAGAATTTGTCTTCATTTGTTTATTCAGAGCACGCAGACCTCATATCATAGTAAGAAGGTAAAATTAAACAGACCTAAGGAAATTTCTTCTAATTTATTATGAAATGAATCCATTCATCAATTCATAATAGTGTTCATAATTATGAATTGAAGAGCATCTGATTTTTATTAACTATTTGGTATGGAAGATTGTTTTATCTTGATAAATTGTACATGAATAGATTTTTGTGGATCTTGCTATGCATATGGTAAAATATTTTCTTTGAAAGTTGCAAGCCCTCTTACCACGATGTTATACACAGATAATTTTGCACTTGGACTTTTTTTTAAACAAAATACAGGATTTAGTTCTGGCTGGAATTCGCCTCGCAACTTTTGTTTGTCCTTGTCTTTAGACTTATCAGTTATCACCACTGAAAGTAGCTCAAACATCATATTGATTTGTACTGCTTCCTTTTAAAGGTTCATCTACCCTAAGCTTGTTTGTCAAATGTCTCAAAGGGAAGCATATGGTCGGTTTTTTTTTATTATTATTATTATTTTATTTTTAGCATATGGTCGGTTTGAAACGCTTCTCTTTGTGACATTCCTATATTTTTTTATGATGATGCGATCACTTTAGCTTATTCTCACGCTTCAGAGCTCCACTGTTCCATAAGTCTAGTGGACAATTAGATAGTGCCCATATGCTATTATTTCATAAGGTCTTGGATCGGTAGATTGACTGTTAGATTAACGCAAGGCAAGCAAAAAAAGCATGTTGGACAGTGTTCTTTCTTTTTTCCAACTAAGCTTCTTTTAAAGGATTTCTCAAGCTCTGATCTATGCACAATCCTCTCCTTGTCTTTTTCCCCATTTGACAAAATTGGTCAAAGAGGGTGGAATTCGTTGAAATAAGAGTTGAACCCCTTTAGTCTTATTAATGGTATCTTTTATGATGTTTTTTTTCCTTTTTCACAAGAAGTTAAGCTGGTAGAATTATCCACTGTAAGTAGGGTGGGACCCAAGATCGTTGCCACTGCAAAATTTTTCCGATGAGGATGAGTGAGTGAGGTGTGCGGTGTCCTTCCTTTATACGGTCCTCTGATCTCCATGTTCCTCCTGTCGGTAACCAACGACAGTGGGAACTGTGGAGGAGCGGGCGACGTGTCGGGGGCACGCACTCCCATTGCCACTGGACACCTCAACGTCTCGCCACCGTCCGCTTCGTGAAGCAGAGGACACGTAGGCCCCGCTCCCCTACAAGGTATCCACCAATTGAATTGACAGAGCCGTAGGACTGCGAATGAATCGAGTGCAGGGACCAGCCAGAACCTCCGCCAATCAAATACGACGACACGAAGCCAGAGGCAAGTGCTACACTTACTGCAATGGTGATTCCATTCTTTCAAACTCAGATGATTCTTTGTTTTCAGATCAGCTCTGTAGCTTGCACAGATAAGAGTGGAGTTGAACTTAGATGAGCTGATTTGAAATTGTCTAGATTACAACACAACAAGAGCAAGGAGTCGGAGACAAACACGCAGTCACCATCTTCTTCACATCGCTACTTCCTCTGCAAGTGCTCTGACTGAGTCCTCTCCAGCTTCCCAACCACAGCTCTCCTGAACTCTAATGCCTCAACCGAACCGCCACCCACGTCGGCCTTGACCTCCGCGTTTATTTCGCCCAGCGGCCGCCGCCTCGGCTGAGCCCACCGCTTTGCGGCCGATGATTGCGTGCTTGCCATGTATTTGGGAGACTGGGAATCCACCACGCGCGACTTGGGCGTGCTTTTTCCAGCGGGGGCGGGCGACCGGCAGTTCTCGCCGTCCCGGAGCTGGCGGCGGTGGGGGATGGATATTCGAGCGGGAAGTTGGCGCGAATAATCTGTTCGTCTTTCCTGTGATCGACATGGATCATGTAGATGAAGTCAACTCAGTGCATGCAACCGGATGGTAATTAGAAATCGATTTGTGCGCACCAAGGCTCTAATGGCGGCTTGCTTCCGAGCGAGGTCGCCTCTGACCAAGGCTTGTAGTTTGACCATTCCTCTGAGAGCTCCAAGCGCTCTCCTCGCCTTGCAAAGACAGCGATCACAAGAACATTAGAGCACTATCCACTTTTTTCAGATAAACAGATCAAATCACTCTCACGCATTACCAGGTATCCCCTGAACGCTGTTTGGATTCTGACCGCCGCCGGCCGCGCCAGCCCGCCTCTCCTATGGGGGCCAAAACGCACAGCCTCGGCCGCCACCCGCGCCGCCGCAACCGCTGCATTGGCTGCCGCGGCAGTGGCCACCGCCACTGCAACGGCTCGCCTGCTCTGTTCCTCCATCCAGTCAACGTCGGAGTTGTGCCACGCTGCAATACCCAAGTTCTCTCTGGAACATTTCTTGAAGCTCCACCGTTTCTTCTCAAACCCCTCCCCCCCTCCGCAGGTCTTCCTCTCCTTGCTGCCGCTCCAGAGACTCCGCAGCCACCGAGCTGCCCGGCTCATCTTCCTCAGGCGCCCCAACAACGAGGGAGGGAAAGAATCACAAATCAAATAATTGGCACACTGCATCAAACGTACGCATTTATATGGAAAAATGATGCTTCTTTAAAGCGGTAAAAAACAAGAATTGCTGGCAGCGGTGAAAGGAACAACAGCTGTAGTGGCTGCGATGGTTAACGAAAGAACAGATGGCATTGGCAACAGCAGAAACAGCTCACTTACTCGATTGCATTAAGCCATTAGCAAACAAAAGAGAGGACAAAAAGGTAGATCGGACAGGGAAGAAATGGTGAATGCTCTCAAATTTCAAATGCAGCGCAGGGGTGTTTTACTTTCTATCTGGAAATGATTTACTACTTACTGTAGCGGCATGGATATTTTGATTCTATGTTGCGGTCCTCGTCGCAAGTCAATGCTTCTGGACATCTCCCACAATCCGTAGATCCGTCCCTAGGTGTAAGCAAGTGTCAGTACTGGAATGTGTATGAATTTTGTGTAAAATTTTGTGATGATATAGTGAATTTATTATTATTTTTTTAAAATTAAAATTTTAACTAGCAAATGTAACAAAATTATTAAATTATATTTCGTTTGTTTAAATCACAGTTTAAGTAATATATTTAACCTTGAATTATCCTGAAAAATTAGTAGCCTTAATCACTATTTTCTCTGTACAAATCTGGCTTAGGGTTTTGATAGCAGCTCCTATTATTGAAATATGAACCAATTAGATCTGCAAACCCAGCGTTACCTAACCACATAGCAATCCATACTGTTGTATCGACAATTCTTTCTGTTCTTGTGATCACACGTGAAATTGCCTACCTTACCTAACAACAAATCCATCGATCTATTACTTCACAATGCAAACCCAGTAGATCTCCAAGGATCTATCGCCCCCCAACTATTTGGAGATCCTCCGGTGATCACGCATGATCTTTCGTAGAATCGATAAAAAAATAGATAGATAGATAGATAGAAGAATGTTCGAGTAGATATTGCGTCTTCTCTTCGCCAACCTTCGCTGTCGAATCGAACGAACTAAATCTGTTATGCAGAGATCGATCAAGATCTGGTGAGTCTACACTAAAACAGCTTGCTGTTCTTCGTTTTGTGAAACTCTCAGTTCGATCTCTCTCGAGTTCTAGTTTCTGATTCACGTGCACTGTAGCTTTTTTTGCTGGCCTTGTTTTCGTCCGTGTTAGGTTCTGAATAGTTGACTGACTGCAGATCAGTCTTCTTCTTCTTCTTGCTGAATAATTGACTGTACAGTAATCTGCTCCCCATGAGTGCACTTTACTTGGCAGTCCTGTCACCTGTGACCAACTACCCTTCTTGAACTTTTTACTTGTTTGACCGAAGCTCGGAGGCAGATGAAATCTAGTTGGTGAGAAGTCAAACTGTTCTTTCTAGTACCAATCTATACCTAATTGCTCTGAATTTGAATGTTTGAGTTGCAGTCTACATGGATATTGCCCAACCTCCAGTCACAACTAAACTAATAGTCTTGTTGTTCTTCACAGTTGATCCTATAATTAATCTAAATTAATTGCATATGTTCAGATTTGATTTACATACTAATTTTAACCCATTAATATTGATCTTATTTGGTACTTTTTAGAGCAAATAGATGGTGTTTTTTTTGTTCTTCTTTATTTTTTTTTAAAAAAAAGAGAGAGAGAAAAAGATTGTATTATAATAATTAAGAGGAAGTAATTAATTTATGATACTTAAGACAATTCAAAATTGTAGTGCCTATGAATGTTTAAGTGTTTACATAAGAACAATGGCTTCACAAACAATAAAAAAGAAGTTATTAATAAGATATAAATTCATTTGTAACCCTTATTCCTAACATTAATCTTAAAACTAAGTGTTAGTTCAAGATTTATTAAACAAACACAATATTTCATTAGAAGATGATGAGTGAGATAAACATATTACAAAGTTAAGGACGATGATTACCATACGATATAATTTTTCTTTTTGAAAAAAAATATAGCAATTATATTTTAGCCCCCTTTTTATCTTATTATTTGTTTTTACATTTTAAAGCTATAGGTCGATATAAAATTTGTAGATTGATATTGAACTACTTGATAGTTGTACTTTATTTCAGACATATCTGTCTACTTTCTATTATAATTTCAAAAGGCTACCCTTGGTAAAATGGCCATATACACAATTAAACCAACCTCATGGGCATTGACTTCTACTTGATATTTAGACCTATCGTTGATAAACTAGCTATTTAATATACATCTAACATGTTCTTTCAAAATAATATTGGCAATTGTATCTTAATTAATATTAATTAATGAGCAATAAACATCTAGTAACATAGAGATAATAAGTTTGTTTTACACATAAACCTAACAATGTTTATCCATTTTCACCTTTGCTTGGTAAAATGGTTTGTAAATTTAGAGTAGTGTAAACTAGATACTTAGACAACCAAATGATGCCAACAACTAAGATAGAGACATACGAAGAGAACGAGTCTTGTCTTAATTTGTCCTATTGTTTGGAGCAATTAACTTAAGCAATGTTTAGAAGGATCAAGAGACTAATCCAATTGATCTAGATATATGGTCATTCCAAATTTGCTCCCTAGCTTCACATTTGAGAGTAAAAGATCCATTTGAAAATTTTATAACTTATAATTCATCTATTAATTTGCAATAAGCTATCCACCAAGATAGAGCTCTTCCTTTTTGTAATAAGGCAAGTGATAACTAATAGTGAAGATGAGATGTTAATCTATGACTTTGTTATAACAACTAAGATCTATATCAATTGAGCTAACTAGCACTTTCTCTTATCGATAAGGTTATTTTTGTTCACTCTCTCATTTTCTTTCCTCTTATTGTAGTAATTCTTAGATATTGAGAACACACACGAGGATTACTCAATCATCATGAAAATCACAATTAGTGTAGCATAGGAGTGCAGTATTCCATCTATTCTTTTTATTTATTATGCATAAAATGAAATTTCTATATGGTTTTCTCTACTTTATTTGAGAAAAAGAACCTAAACATGGTATTCTTATATGAACAATATATACACACATGATAGATTACTAGTTAATTGTTGAGGATCTAGCATAACCCTAATTTAAACATTTTGATTCATCTCTTCATAAATTTTAAACTCACTAAGCTAAGTTCAACTTCTTCAAATCTAGGCAGGTATATCTATCCTCCATTTCATCACCTTGTTGCCATTAAACTTGTGCACCAAACCCTAATCCTACTAACAGTTCCAACTATCTTAGTTTAACTAGCATAGGCAAAATCATAACTAAGTACTCAACTACAAAGCTTTCAAACTCAAACACTTTGTTCATCTCATTGATCAAGTAGAACCTAACTTGAATTGAATGTTTAGAACAATTGATAAAAATTCTTAATATAAGTTAATAAGTTCCTACACAGATACATAAATCTAGAACACAATACACATGCATATGAAATTTAAGTTCAAGTAGCCATACAATAATTACTTGGATTAGCTTAATACCTTCATGATGAGATGTAAGTGCCAGCCAAGGAATTAAGCTTTCATGCAAGAACTAAATTCAAACCTAAGGGAAGTAGTGGAAGTCGTCTTCCCAAAATCCTGGAAGCCCAAAACTTGGATCAACAGGAATGCTAGTCTCTGCATGCTGCATGAAGGCGTTTCCATCGATGAAGCAATCAAAGGGATCGGAGAAGGCATCGACAGTGCTGTTCAATCCGCCAAAGCCAAATTGACCGCGCGGCGGTTCTTGAGGAGCAGGAGGAGGAGGAGGAGGCGGAGGAGGAGGAGGACAGGAAGGTGAAGGAACAGTAATGTTGGTATCGGGTACTGTATTGCTGTTGCTAGGGTTTGCGGAGGAGGGAGCGGGCGGCGTGTCGAGAGGAGGAGCGTTGAAGGGCTTGTGGGTGCGGGGATCTATCCCTTGCTTGATGAGCTTCTTGCTGAGATGCGTGTTCCAGTAGTTCTTGATCTCGTTGTCGGTGCGGCCAGGGATTCTACCGGCGATCAGCGACCACCTGTTGGTTATTTGTGTTTAAGTTTTCTTTTTCTTTTCTTCCTACGATATGAGGTTGTTGGAACCCTAGAAATGAGAAAGAGAATTGCGAGCGTGCCTGTTGCCGAGGAGGCGGTGGAGGCGCAGGATGAGGTCCTCCTCGTCGGGGGCGATAGGGCCGTGCTTGATCGAGGGGCGGAGGTAGTTCATCCAGCGGAGCCGGCAGCTCTTGCCGCAGCGGAGCAGCCCGGCGCGCTTCGGCAGCGTGCGCCACCGCCCTTCCCCCTCCCGCTGCACGAAGCTCGTCAGCAGTGCGTCCTCGTCCGCCGTCCACGGCCCCCGCTTCATACCCACCTTGCTGCAGCACGGCGTCGGCGTCCATGTCGGTGTTTGCCTAGGCATCCTCATCTCTCTCTCTCTCTCTCTCTCTCTCTCTCTCTCTGAATCTCTCTCTGGGGATTAGGGTTACGATGGAGTGAGCGAGAGGCGGTGCATGAATTGATAAGTTTTCGCTTCATCCAGGAGATTTCTTGGCGGCGACGCATGGTGGTCACTGAATTGTAGGCTTGCTTTTGGCCGCCGACGATGGTAGGGACAGGTGAATGGATAATGGTAGTCGTTTGTGCACGCTTCTTTGCATGCTAGGTAGCCATCAGATTGTAGCCTTTATTTTGTACTCATCCTTCAACTTTTAGGGCTGTCCAAATCCAAACATCACTTTAATTCCATTTTATCATTTTTTTTTCGCAAAATTTACTTATGTCCTACTTGAGTGAACTCTTTCTATAAAAATGTAGACATGATTTCAAGCTTCGACCATTTGGAACGTAGCTTTGATTTCCTATTGAATAGTCTAGCATATGAAAGGTGTGGTCGATGCAAGTCGAAGACTCTTGCCGTACGAATCAAGCTTAGAATATCATCTGAATCGCTTTTACAACCCTAAGAGGTCTATGAGAATGGAGCACTTGGTAATGCTACAAGAATTTAGCACTTGAGATGTAGTTTTAGTTCTATACATAAAAGATGCAGTGGGTGTACGTTGCACACTATTGGCATACGAATCAAGTTTAGAATATCATCTGAATCGCTCTTACGACCCTAAGAGGTCTATCAGAATTGATCACTTAGTAATGTTGTAAGAATTAAACACTTGGGATGTAGTTTTAGTCTCGTACATAAAAGGTTTGGTGGATGTAAGTTGAAGGCTATTGACGTATGAATCAAGCTTAGAATATTATCTAAATCGCTTTTACGACCCAAACAGGTCTATGAGAATTCAACACTTGGGATGTAATTTTAGTTCGGTACATAAAGGTGTGGTGGGTGTATGTTGAAGGCTATTGACGTACGAATCAAGCTTAGAATATTATCTAAATCGCTTTTATGAACTGAAAGAGTTGACTCACAAAACCTATATACATAATGACATGAGAATTTAGCACTTGAGATGTGTTAACAAGTGGAGCACAAATGAAATGCTAATATATTTGAAATTAATTACCTAGGTTGTTAAATATTTATGTGATTCGGTGAGTAAATTCAAATTGTTTTGGGTTCAAGGAATGGTTATAGGGTGACATTCTCAACATTGGTAACTTGAAGATCCACAATCACAAAAATTCCATCCAATTTAGTGATTATTGAATTATAAACCCCCGTAAAAGAGGGAAACAAGGAATGCTCAACGTGATGAAAAGCAACACAAACAAGAGCAAGAGCTCACTTAGATTCTTCCAACCACATTTGGTACTAAATAGTCACTTGACTCAAATTCTATAACTCATTTATTTGGTGTAATTTTAAGTAGTCAAGATGTCTTAGTCATTCAAAAAACTTTTCTATGTGTTTGTAGGATATCGGAGAAGTAGAAAAAAATGTTCACTAGAGTTTTGGTTGATTTTGATAAAAATAGACTAAGTTAGATCTTAGTCGTTATCTTAGACGATATAATTAATCAAAATCAAATTACATGCTTTTTTTTTGGGAAAAATAGTAACATCTTGACCTAACTCTTTCTATAAAAAGTTCAAGTTTTACTTCAAATTTTGAGTTTTACTCCAAGTTTTACTTCACTATTTGGAAAGGTGCTTAGAGGCATATGCATTCTCACAAAATATTAGTAGTTAATATCAATATGCACAAATTAATTGACTTTAATGTATGTTATGCATTTTATTTAATTTTTGTACTTTCAGAAAGAGTATATACCCATTAATTTAATAAAGATTATAGTTGTGCAAATTCTCTTGAACATCCTTATTTAATTACTACCTTTTCCTCCAATTTTGAAGGAATTCAATTTCGTTTAAATAAAAAGAATAGATGTGAAATTATGAGGAATATGTGTAGCAATCAACCACAATTAGTGCCACACCGGTTCTCCATTTTGTGCACAAGTCACAATCTTCTCAATTATTTTAGACAAGACTTAGTAGTCAACCACAACAGTAAATATGATATCATGATTTAGTTTAAGTAAAAAAGTACTAATTGAAAAGATGGTGAATTTGATACACAACTTTTGATTAGGTTATTATAATTTATCTAAATTTTTTATTAATAATAAATATTTTTTTATTCAAAATATTACTAATATAAAATTATATATCTAAATTTTTAGTTAATTATAATTAAAATATTTATTAGAAATATTATAGGTTATACTATTAATTTTTTAATAGTAATTAAAATATATTTTTTTAATAGTAATTAAAATATATTTTTTTAATAGTAATTAAAATACATTTTTTTAATAATAATTAAAATATATATTAAAAATATTATATGTTACACTACCAAATATCTTTAAAAAAATAAAATATTTATTAAAAATATTATTAAATTAAAAATTATATTACTAAATTTTTAATAATAATTTAAAATATTTTAAATGATACTAAACATATTTTATTGGTAAGCTCACGAGAGAAAAAAAGAGAAGCTGGAAGCCACCCAATATGGCCTGATGAATTTAATATTATTAACTAAAGCTTAAACATTGTAAATTATACCATATTATCATTTGACTTACAAAGTTAATTAGTTACTTTACTTATTAAGTAGGTTATAAAGAATAGTATAAGAGCAAACTTAATTCTAGGTATAATAAAAGACTAATAAAAAAAAAAGCTCTTGAGGATGGTAGGTGACTAGGTGTCATCCCAGAATTAATGTAACAAAAATTTTAGTAAATTACACCCGAGTCAACACTTTGACTCGCACCCAAGCACGCCCACGCAGGGGCTAACCGGCTGAACTGCGGATCTGAGCGTGACCAGCAGGAGTCCGTCCTCGACGCACTCCTCAACCTATCCCAGGCGGCCACCTCGGCTCTCGTTTCGACGAACCATCGACCGCCATATGCCCATGAGGACCGCTGCTCGCTCCAACTCCCAAGTCCTCCAAAATACATCACCCGAGACTCGACGTCGGCGCAGCGCACGTCAGAGTCCGGTACACCAGAAAAGAAGTAAATCCGCACGCAGGCGGAGGCGCACACTCGCGCAAGAGACGACGTCACGCAGGACGCCGGGCACACGCCAAAAGCTCCGACTAGACCGCACGCAGGCGATCGAACTCACTGTTCGCCCAAAGGGGATGTCTCGCAGACGTCCGGCACAGACAAACCGGCCAACGCCGGGCAACACCACACATGGCCGGCGCACTTGACCGGAACGCAAAGAGGGGCGAGGAGTCGCCGATCGAGAAAGACAATTCGGCCAGGAGCACGAGGCTCGGGGAGTCGGAGAGAGGAAGACGCCGACCGAGGGCAGCTGATCGGCCGGGAACGGGAACCGTGTCCGGAACCCGCTAGAGGAGCACGCACAGAAAACGAGGCACATGCACGTAACCCGAGGCAACGGACCAACGACCGGAAGATCGTCGGAAACCACCTGAGGCTTGCCGGAGCCCAGTCCAGCCGAGCCGGAGCCAAAGGCAACGCCAGCGAACTCGCCGGAGTCACCGGACGCCAGCCAAAGAGGGGAACCGCTTCCCCACTTCACCGGACGGCGTTGGGAAGAGCAGGCGAGGCCCCCAGACACGCCGGTCGTCCACGATCTCGCCGGAAAAGGGGAGAAGGCGGAGGACGCGACGGAGGGGAGGAAGAAAGGTTGGCGCAACCTCGCCGACGGAAGCCTACCCGCCAGACGAAGCTGGAACGGGAAGTGAAAGAGGCTTACCTCGGCGGACGACCGTCCGCCGGCTCCACCACCGGCGACGCCGAAGAGACCGGAGGAAGAAGGAAACGGGGACGCCGCCCGTTGCTCCGTTGCTTCCCGCACCGCTGCACCCAACCCACGAGGAAGCCGCCGGAGACCGTCGCCGCTGCCGGAGACCCACGCCGGAGCCGCACTCGACGGAGGGGAGAATGGGGAGAGCAGCCGCCGCCGCCGCTATCGCGTTCGATCGAACACCTCCTGTTACTGTAGCACCAAGGGCACTGTAGCCCTAATCGTGTGCAACGCGATTTCCAACCGAATTCGGGTCCGCCGCCCGTTAACCCGACACCCGACCCGCTTGACTTAGTTAATTAAGTAAATGGGCCGCCAGCTGGGCTTGGGCTGCGCGCATGCACATGGCCCAATGCCAAGAAATGGGCCTAACAGTAGGTTTGACAAAGATAATAAGTCTAAAATGAGTTTAATCGAAAATAATGTATAACTTCACTAACATAAGTCAAACTTAGTTTAGATAATATAGAACTAGTTTGTATAAGTTCTACCTTATCTAAGAGGAAGGGTTATTTGGGTAGTTGAAGATTTGGGTGTCTAATATAGGAATGGTAGTTGGGTAGTATTTTTAACGAGTACCTACGTTGCTCGAATTTGTTTTCAAGTAATTAAGTACCTGTTAATCGGGTTCAATTTGGTATAAGTAGTGTATATGCTACCCAAGTTGGGTTCGAGTTACATAGGACAGATATCCACTACTCGAACCCGGTTATATATATATATATAGCTACTAAGGACACATTTGGCATAGTTGTACCGGTGTAGCTGTTACCATAGCAAATGCTATTAAGGATGTTTGGTAGAGCAGCTGTGATGATAATGTTGTTGTTATTTTAAATTTTAAATATTATAATTAAATAATACTAATGAGTGAGAGTTTACTCGTGTATATTTCTTATAATTAAAAAATTTTAAGTTTTTTAAATATTTAGTTTATAAAATTATTAATTTATTTATTAACTAATAAATTAATTAATTAATAAATACTAATTAATTAAATTATATATATTATAATTAGAAAAAATAATTGAATTTGAAATTACATATTTTTTATAGCTAAAGAAGACTTATTTTATAAATTTAAAACAATTATTTTTATAACATTATTATTTTTTATAAGAGCAAATAATTATTTTTAATATAAAATTTAATGATTAATTTTATGTATAAAGAAGTTTAATTAAAATTATTATATATTAGATTAATCAATATAATGATATATTAAACTTTAATACATATTTAATATAATATATAAATATATATTATATTTAATATTTAATTTAAATATTAGTATATTATATATTTAATATTTAAATAGATATAATTATATATATATATATAGAATTATTAAAATATACAATATTTTTATTGGAAAGAAGGAGCAGGAGAGGTGAAGGAAAAAGAAAAAAAAGGAAAACTGGGTTAGGATTTGGACCATGCGCTCTTTTATCCGAAAAAAATTTTGAGGCAAGGTACCCTTCTATGACGATCGCAGAAGGGTTCTCACATCTTCTTAGCACGCATCTAAAAGTGTACTTGTTATATGATATTTTAATATTTATATAATATAGTGTTATACGATAATACATGTGTTATCAGATATTTTAACTGGACATATTATACCATAATGCAGATATATAACACATACGCATTATCGGATGACACTTTTATCGTATAATATTAATATATTATCGTATAATCCGCTATCATATAAATCTTAAAATATCGTATAACAAGTACACTTTTAGAGGTGGTACCCTGCTGCTATCATCGCCCTAAAAAGTAGAAAAAACAATAGGGAAGTTAATTCCAAAAGTTAACCAACCTAATAACGAATAGAGGGCGTAGCCGCGTAGGTCGCGTGGGCCGTAGGCCCGCAAAGCAATCACAAACGCGCTTGTTTTCACCGCTTCACAGAGTTGACCGACGATGACCGGACGTTTTTCAGCCGGTTCAGCCTACGGGCCTCTCCTCCTGCAGGCCGGTTGGCGGTTTTTTTCTTCGCTAAATATTTTCCCTACCTTTTTTCGATGTCGAGCCGCACATCGCCGTTGTACCGTCTGAAATCCTAGACACATCGACGCGAAGGGTTTTTCTCCTGTTTCCCCTTTCGACACCGATCAAGCTGCGCCACCGTTCCTCTCGAAGCAGCCAACTGCGCCACCGTTCCTCTCGAAGAAGCCTGATTTCTCATGCTCGCGTCGCCAGCAGCATCGCCAGGAGGGGCGGCGTTATCGGCAAGACGAAGCGTCAATCCCGCTTCAATCCTGCCATCAAAGAACCCTCTATCTTGTTTGTCCCCTTCGCTCCCCCTCTTTCTTGCTAAGGATGATTTGTTGATCTTGATGACCGATCTGTGTTGATGCGTCAGGTGAACATCTTCATCGGCAACACGGCTCGCTTCCTCAACTCATTCTCTTCTCTTTGTAAGGATAAGCTCGCCCTAATCCACAGGTAGCAGATTTACAGTTCCAATTATCTTCGCATTCGTCAAAATTGAAAATTCTTGATAAAACTTGTTTGAGTTTAATCATGCCTATTTTTATTTGAGCAAGCCAGATCCTATTTACTTCAATTAATTATTGTTCCCTTTCTTTTGGGAGCAGCATATTCTGTTCATCATCTGCTGTAATAGGATTAGTGAAAAAACCGATGTACGCATAGAAGAGTTAATGAATGTGAGGTAATTATATATTTATTTTAAGATACCAATAACTTTTTGCTAACTATTCTTTCCATAGTTTAAGTTCCATATAGCAATTGAAATCGCATACAAGTATTCATAGAAGTTTATAGTTGAAAATCTCTTTAATTAATATTTTAGTAATGTTTATAGTATTCTGTTTACTTAATTATTATTTTTAATTTTTTTATAAAATTTTATAGTATTTTTTACAACAGCAATCTACAGCACTTCACAGCAAATAATACTATTTTTAATTTTACAACACAATAAATAGTACTGTTTATACAACCTACAACTACAAGACCTGCACTGCAATCCCAAACTGACCCGGAATCCTAAATCTAAACCCATTAACGTTAACACAAAATATTTATCCCTATTCTAATTTTCTCCACACTCAAATCTATACGATTCAGAAGTCAGAACCATATTTTCACCGATGCTTCGCCGCCGATCACCAAGAAGGGACGTTGACACTGACTTGCCGAGCACTTAGCCAGCCTGCAAATCTTGCCTTGTTGCCGCTAGTTCGGCCCTAGTTCTCCGCCTGTTCGCCGTGACGCTGCCCGAAGACATACATTTCATAGTTGCCGCCAATTCACCGTCTCCTCGCCTCTTTGCCACGACGAAGACAGACACCAACATGAGTATTCTTTCTAAACTACACCAACACCAACAGCAAGTGAGTGATTCTAATTCACTGATTTGGTATGCAAAACCCTACTTATATGAAGATTTTAGTTGTTTATTTCGTTGCTATACTATTTCGTTAGTTCTTTATCTTTGTGGCCGCAGGCATCTTTTCCTACAGGATATAAGAGATATATTTATTCTTTGACACTATACAATCAAGTGCATTTTGGTATATAATAACAATGATCTATTTTGGTATGCAAAGCCCTACCTATAGTTTGGTATTATTGTATGACAATTGTGGGTCTTGATAATTTGTTAGATGCAATTTTCTTATTATGTTGTTGTGCAATTATTGCTTTTCTTTTATTTATATTATTTTATTTGTGTACTGAAAATTATATATTTTTTTATATATTAGTCGGGTTGTTAGGTACCCGTTTTACCTACCCAAAATTTCACTATTATTAGGGTTTTTATAGGGTCGGTATTCAAATTTTATTCGGGTAACTACCTACATAGGTTAAATTTAATAGGGTAGGTATTTAAGTTGGGTATTTATAGGGTTCCGGTATTGAATAGGTAGTAAATTTTTAATAGGGTAGGGTTCGAGTAGGGGTTCTAAAAAAAGGGTAGCTTTTCGGGTATGGGTAGTAGAAGAATTATTCAAGTTCAGAGTACAGGTAGTTTCAAAAATGCGGGTATCCTATCTGCTGTCATCCCTATACCTTATTGTCACCACGTAACCTGTCAGCTGCGCTTTCTTTTTTTCCTCAAGTTTCCACGCAAATTTGATCCCTTGAAAACCCTTTTTTCTTCTCCGAGCGATGATCGGCGTAATCTATTGTGGTGGCGAGTCCTCCGACAATTTCTCCTTTTCCTCCTGGCGTGTGGAACACTACGTGAAGGGGTTTCCTTCTTTCTTCAATAATGTAGTGACGCCGGCAGACCCTTGCCTCTTCTCATCAGTTTGGAGCGCAACTTGAAGACTGAGTTATTATTCCGTTACTCTGAACAATTTCGGAGCATCAAGTGTCAACTCTGATTTCTTTTTAGTCGAAGACAAGGTGAGATTCCTGCCGATTCCGCTCTTTCAAGTATATTTGGGCATGGCTTTGTGTGGTTTTCTTTGTTTTTGCTCATTGATACCATCTTCTTGGGCCTCCTCACCACCCAAGTTAATCTGATATAGATGTTAGAATAAGGGTACTTGTAGTAGTTCTCAATTTCTGGTCTTGTTGGCTTTTTATGGCTAATCTTGGATGGGATTTGTATGCGGGCTCTGAATTGAGTATGACTTATTGTTTTGAGTGTTTCCATATTGTGAGTTTCTTTCTAGCATAAAAACATAGTTTGAGATAGTATTATGTGTTGGAGATTTGTTTTTCATTTAGGGTAATAGAGAGTAATTAGTTCATCCGTAGTATTGTTATAAAATGATTATTTTTGTTATGTTTTACTTCCTTTAATTAATACATGGCAAATATTTATGGAAAATTGCATGGACTTTATCTTTCAAGAAACCTCATCCAGCAAAAATGATGCAAGCTACAAAATTGAGCAAACACATTCAAAGAGGGCTGTCAGAACTCAGAAGTCTATTCGCTATAGGATGCATTGATCAAATAAATTAAAGTTGGTTGGATGTTGAGCCAACACTTTATCAGAGAGCCCGTTATAAAGTAGATTGATCAATAATTAACATAATTAGGATTTTTTATATTATATAAATAAATATATATAGAGTTAGGTTAATCATGGTAATAAGCATCAAATGCTTGACATATGCCTTTATTTGAACATTGACTTACTTTTAAATGCCTTTTCTATTATTATGGATATGTGATTGCTTAATTACGACAGCTGCTTGCTTGCGCCGAGAGGGTGCTTACCATGAAGCTTTCCTATATTCTTTATCTTCTCTATTTACAATTGTTCTTCAGCATATGTGATTACTTAATTACGACAGCTGCTTGCTTGCACCGAGAGGGTGCTTACCATGAAGCTTTCCTATATTCTTTGTCTTCTCTATTTACAATTGTTCTTTAGCTGTAGCAACTTTCTAACTAATCCATCATTGTTGCCACCACTTGCTTCCTTCATGTTGCTTGCTGATGAAGCCACATCTCTCCTCTCTAGAGCCACAAGTCTCCCCCTATTAACCGCATTCCCGTTTGTCATTGTCGATCCGCTCCACCTCCAATTGCCAAAAGGCCATTTGTGTTTTCTCATTGTTGACAACAGCCTTTTGTTACTTCCACAAAGTTGAATGACCACAAGTTGATGATGGCCAAATTCTCTTTTTATTGCTCGATGTGTAGTCTCTAGGAAGAAGAAAGAACCACTCGTGTTTGAATCAAGGTTTTAATATTTGTTCTGAGGGTATGTTCTAAACCACGCTCGGTACTGGTCGGTACAAATGATACAAGAAGCGGAAGCACACAAGTTGCGAGCGTGCAACGGAAGAAGCAGACATCGGACCTCTCCTCCTCTTCTTCTTCCCTTCTCCTCTTGTGTCCGCTCGGTTCCGCCTCTAGCATCCACTGCTTCTGCCTCCTACTTCCGTCGCCACTGCCTCCCGGTACGCCTCCACATCTCCTCCACCTGTTCCTTCTCTTTTTTCTTCTTCTCCTTCTTCCTGTCCATCCTCTCTTCTCCTTCTCCATCTAGTTGCATCCCGCTTTTGCAGCTTGGTCTAGTCCAAAGCTCTATTGGACCTATACGAATTGGAAAAATCGGTCTATTCGGACTGGTTTTTAAAACATTGGTTGGGATCAATATTTATAAAATCGGTCCGAACCAGTCAAATTTTCTGATTTGTGCTAGTCCGACCAAGGTCCGGTTTTGGACTATACAAAAAATCAGGCTATGCAGCAAAACAAGTGGAGAAGAGGAGTTGAGGAGAGGAGAAAAGGAAAAGGAGAGAAGAGGAGGAAGAAGCCGGCTTCGTCCACTCCCCAGCTTCCGCTATGATAGAACGAGTGGAGAAGAAGAGAAAGGAGCAAGCTTAGCTTCCGCCGTGGCGGAGCGAGCGGAGAAGAAGAGGAGGAGAGGAAAGGAGAAGAGGAGAGGAACAAGAAAGAAAAAAATAGCGGCAAAAGCGGGTTCGCATCCGCAAATTCTTCTTCGGCTTCTTCTTCTTCTTCTCGGAGTGAGTTAGAATCCTCACTTGCATTTATTTAATCATGTTATGACCTGTATAATGAGCAAACTGACCAACGAGTAAGACTCCTCACCTGTATCTATTTAATTATGTTATCCCCATAATAAGCAAACTGACCCATTAAATTTGTAAGCCAAATGACAATGTAACTCAATTTAAAATACCCAAACCTAAGTTAATAGTAGTAAACTCACTAAGCCTTATACACAATATCATTAATTCTCTTACTTCTTATGTGAGACTAAACCAGAGTATCATAATCTCTCCCACTTAGACTTGACATACTAGTCAAGCCCAAGGCTTAACACATCTTTAACAACCATCCTTTAGTCAGCAACATTTGAACCATCCCTTAGTTAGTAACACTAGATCAAGTGGCTCCACCATCCCTTTCTTATTAGCCTTTCGCGTGCTTAGGAGTAAGGTAGCTCTGATACATTTGTTATAACCCGCTTAATGAATCAACTAACCCATTAACTTGGTGAGCCAAATGACCATGCAGCCCAATTTAAAATACTCAACCCAAGTTAATAGTAAAAGCTCATTAAACTTTATATACAATATTATCATTTCTTTCACTTTTTATATGAGACTACATGGAGTACCACAAATCAAGATTGGATTGAACCCAAAATCTAAACCATAGCCTAATTGTCAAGCACAAAAAGGATATCTAGTTTGGTAAAATTCTTTTTTTATCTATTTATTAAAGTTTCCAATGGTCTACATTGTTTATACCATATCTAGGTTGCTTCTGATCGAAAGCTGATTCTTAGCAACTCAGACCCCATCTTCCAAATCTAACCCCAGATCATCCATCATATGGCTTTTAAAAGTAGATCCAAATTTACAGGAATGATTTTTGCATGTCATTCAGATCAAAGCTCTAACACACATGTTTGGATTAGATTTTGTTATTGTTCAGTTCAATCAAAAGATTCAACCTCTTACCAAGTTACTTGCCTTTCAATTATTTAGATAATAAAGAACTAAGAACAATGTTTATAAATTATGGTCTCTATAAGTTGTTGTAAGAGGTGGCTAGTGAGCACAGCATTAAAATGTAAAATTATTAATTTTCTATTATCACTTTAAGCTTTGCAAGTCCATGAGGATGGCTTGAAACTAGTCAAGATGTCCATTGTCCATCTTGCATTTAAAGCCCGGACTCTGTTTTGATGTCCACTTGCTCTCTTGTTATTTACCGATGTATAATAAATTTGTTTTAAGCATCTTTGTTATCTTGTCCTCAATGATTCCCTGAAGCACTTCATCAAACAACAAAAAGTGAATGGATACCATTGAAGTTGTTCACTTATGATCCGCCCTTTGATAGTATAAAAACTGGGTTCTCTCATTGTGAAGCTCACATATCTTGACTTGCAATATTGTGAAGCTCTGTGTAGGACCTAGCCAATTAACATGATAGATTCTTCTCTCGTTGTTGTAATTAATTTGGTCTTATGTCTCTAACCTTTAATAGTACTTGTTTGGCATCATTGAGATACCAATTTGCTTAATTTTGTAGAAGAACTGAGAAGACACACACGAAAGTGTTTAATCTCATTAGTTGATCCTCTATGAGTCATGAACTCATGATAGTAGTTATCTTCCCTTATGCTTGGCAAACTTTCTTCTTATAATATCAGTAGAGCATTTGATTCAAATATTACATATATCATTCACATAGTGAATTCATACTTTTACCAACATTCATTATCATAATCAAATATCAATTATAGTAAATAATAAGACGCCACTCACTTTTTCATCTAAACTTTTGATATTGATTCATAGTTCATGGGATGTTGTCACAACTTTATCATATATTCTTCAAGAGGGCTAAGTTTGGCATAACTCATTGACTAGTCAAAGGATGCAAGTGGCTCATGGCACCCTTACTACCACAACTAGCTCAGCCATTTGGACATCTTGGCTCAGGATAGTAGAACATTGTACTAGACATGACATAAGTTGTAGGCTGGACATGATGCAACCCACAAGCTTGGCACAAACATCACATGATGATGGTATTATTCATAAACGTTAAATTCCTATTAAATGCCCTCAAGAAGAACATAAATATTACTTAGGAAAAGTGTAATGAATAAATATTAAAATTTAAAATATTCTACTTTGCATATATGACCAAACTAAAACCATGAAGTACTCATTAAAAATATTATATTATATCGTATAAAATATTTTGTAAGTGCTCTAGTAATTTGGAGGAACAAATAGGAATGACAATGAGTCAAGTTCTTTTTTTTTACCCAACACTTGAATCCAACTTGGATATTTATGATTCCCAATTCTATAATTTTTAAATTCTTCTATAAATTATATAAATTAAACTATTTTATGTAATTATTTAATTTTTATTTTATGATTAATTGGTGGAGGATTTAGGGTATTATTATTATTAATTTATTAATATTTTTAATGTATTGGGTACCCATCCCCTTGAATAAAACTAGATGCATCAAACTTGAACCCACCCGACTAGTTAAATTAGGTACATGAATATGTGATAGCCAAGTCGAGTTGGGTTGGATAGCCAACTAATTTGGATTTAATTACCACTCTTAGGAGCAATTAAAATAATTAAATAATTTGCAAGTATAGTTGTGGTATTGTTAAAAAATTGATATACATTGCACAAATTAGCAACAAACCATACAAGGATATTAAGGTACTTAACTAATAATTAATTTTACTATATAATTATAAATCAATAATAAATAGAGGACAAAATTCTAATATAAATATGCACAAGTGGCAAAAAGTATAATACACATCTTATATGGAGATGAAGTAATGAGAATAATGTAAATGAATAACTTGGAAGTTTTTCAAATGAGTGGGGTTGAAGTTTAGATTAAAATGCCTTTCCAAAACATGGTATCACCAACCGGTATGTGTCAAATGGTACGTTCGGTTTGTACCGGTTTGAACATGTGCCGGTTATATATATATATATGTGTGTGTGTGTGTATGTCAGTATGTGTTGGTACCATCAACTGGGAAGCTTGGACTGGTATATTGAACACATGGTTTTAAAAATTGTTTCGGATGCTTTGTATCGGTCTAAGCAGGGATTATTAAGGGAATCTTGGGAGCAATGAAAGAGGAAAGAAGAAGAAAGAAGAGGAAGAAAAGAAAGAAAAGAAGGAGAAGAAGAAAAAGAAGAGTAAGAGAGAAGAAGAAGAAAGTTAGAAGAAAAGAAGGAAAAGAGAAGAAGAAAAAGGAGAGGGTAAGAGTTGTTGACCGCTGCTGAGCTTTTGTTGCAAGCATGCACAGCGAGCGGAGGCGAATGCAGTCATGCAAGTGGTGCTGGTTCCTACCTCCTATTCTTCTTCCACCAAGTGGTGCATGTGGCAAGTGGAGGCGGACGCGAGCGTTGTGTCCTCTTCTTTTCCTCTTCCTCTTCTCGACCGGACCGACCTATAAAGAAAAAAATTTTAATCCTTGCTTGAACCTTGCTTTGAAGTAATGATAATGTATGGAAATTGCCTTGTCTATAATAGTAGAAAAGGAATAAGAGAAATGCTAGAGAAATGAAAGAAAGTTAAATGGAAATATATTTTATTTTCTTATTTTGTTCACAATAAATTTTAAAAAAAATCAAAAAATGAAGAAGATTGTTTAGACCATATTTTTAGTTTTCTTTATTTATTGCTTTTTAAAAAATAGCTTTGGAAAAGCTTTATATCATTTTAATTATCTTCCTTTTATTTCCCTTCAATTAAAAGAACCCTTAAGAGTTCAATTTGATGTTTAACTTATTTTTTATATAATTTAGAAAACACTGTGTATTAACACTTGCTGTTTGCAATTAGATTTTAAATTCAGTAATTCAAGCTACAATGATAAAGTAAAGTTCGGACAAACCATGGACCAAGAAAAGTTATATTTTTTTCCACAAGAAGCATTGACATTATATAATATTTATGATGAGTTCTAAAGAACTCTCTTACTGACCCGTACGATCTCCCATTCTGCACTTGCATGTTTATTTATCAGTTTTATGGGCTATCCATTCCTACAGTTTTCGGTATAAGAAGAGGGTTTACATGTGGGTAAGACATTTCTCCCATACTTGTGTAACTTTGCCCTTCTTTCTCCCTCCTCATTGCGGCCTTTGAGTCCTTTTGGATTTTAGAAACCTTAAACCTGTCTGTTCGGATTGCACCGGATCAGAACTCATGATGTCACCGGACTTGCAGATGTGAATTGAATTTTGTTTGATATTGGATTCAATAATGTTTCATATCAATCGCTTTAATGCTTATTGATAATTCTAGGTTTTGTCAATCTGATTCTTTGTTTACGAGCAGTGGGTTGGATTTCAATGTGGTAGACCTTAGCCCCACAAAACAAGCTTAATAGGTATGCTATCTATTCTGTTCTTTTACCTAAAAATTAATTTCAGTACCTTCTTTTGAAAGATTCTACTTCCATTGGACTGCAATTGAATATTTTCTCAATATTTGATTAATTCTATCAAAATTTCTTTCTTTTGCAACCACTAGAATCATTTGATAGTAACAACTTTGTTTTATTTTATATCCACATAGTTACTATATGGTATATGTTCTTCAGATTTAGTTAGGCATGAACATATTTGTTGGGGATTTTCCTTGATCCCCCAATTTTCTTGTATTTTTAAAATTAAAACCTAGTTGTATTTTTTTAATTAGAAGAAAATAGTTATTTCAGTTCAAAGTTCAAACTGTAATTTCCTTTACATTGTTTGAGAAAGTTAAATGCTGTCAGTTTACTTTCAAATAAAAAAATATTTTCAGTTGTTTGCTGTCTCCTTACAGTTCTACATCTTTTGTTCCTTTACTTTCTCTTGGAAGGTTTTGAAATTTTTTGTATACTTCTTTTTATGGGCTAGTTTAGAAACAAAACATTTCGGGCATTGGATTTCCTATTGCATATTTTTAACAACTACTGTTTTGGGGATTAAGAAAACCTGTTCGAAAAATTTTATGGAACAGAATTATTGGAATTCTCATTCCATAGTTTCTATGAATTAATGAGTTTGGCATTAAGAAAAGTTGAAAAATGGAATTCCAACTGTTATCCAAATCCTAGTAGAAAGGTAAGATTTTTCAAATCCCATCACGTTCATTGTCCGATTACTTTGATACCAGTAGTAATTAGTTAGTAGGTGACATTCTCAAAATTAACAATGATAATCTATTCAAAACAAAATTAGACTTATGACTCTGAATGCAAAAGTTGAAATTCAATTTCTTAGGAATTATTTTCTACAGAATTTTTCTATTTACGGAATTGTTTCCAAACAAGCTAAGTTTGACTTGTACTAAAGAAAGATCCTGGTGTATCGTGTTTAGAATTAACGATTCAACATATTCAATAAGCTCTAACATATCTATTAACATGATTATGCTCATACTATGTGATTTTAATATATGCCATGATCTGTTTAAAATAAATATATGTTTAAAGCCATTACTGAGTTTATTGAACATGAGGAAAGAAATTTCAGTATTTTTTTCTTATGGTTTCCGGATTTGTGTTCTCTGTTTAGTTAAAGAATCAGATATGCTGATATTTTGTGTATGGATGTTGTCCATATAGTGTTGCTTCATGCTTTACGTTTATGTTGGTTATACTCGACCAGTGGACTTGTCAACTTGGGCATGCATATAAAATTATTAAAGCATTGGAGTTATATCATGTATAATGTGCTTATTTCACAGTTAAGTTCTTCTGCAGATTTATTTGGAACATTGATTTTCAATGTAATGATTCAAAGGTTTGTGTCTCATGACGATCAGGACATGGCATCATCAATATTGGCTTATTTTCAAAACATCTGGCCATTTTTGAAATCTAAGACTGATGACTTGAAAATTTCAACTCAACTGGTTCACAAGCTTTCGATCCCTGAAAAGACGAAGCATTTTGTCTTCGCTCTTCGTGAACCTGACTCCAATTCTGTGGTATATATATTAGCTGCTCAGAGTTTATCATTACAATCAGCCTTAGATGCAGAGTATCTGATCAAAGAAGTTCAGCCCAAACTTGTAGTGGCGCAGGTATCCCCATCAGTTTTACCAGATATTCAAGCAGAGAACAAGTGCTTAAGAAATGGTGATGTAGATGATGTGCCCGTATCTTATTTCGGAGTTCTTAAAAGATGTTTCTGTGAAAAGATAAACAAAAGTCATTATGAGAGTTATGCTGGGAGCCACGTCTTACAAGAGATTTTTGGGGTTGGATTTTATGGTCATTTTTTGGCTGCCAAGAAGGCTGCAAGAGAGACAGATTCACATTTTATGCTACTTGAATCACCATATGAGAAAGCATGTCCTACAACTTGTGTAGAAAGTGATAAAGATGGGGGTAAGCATCACGGGTTACATGTACAAGCTAGTGGTTTTCTTCGTGGAAGAATTACATCTACAAGCTATTCAAGCTCTAAAAGGTTATGTTGTGATGGTTCTCTTCAGCCTCAGACAATTAGATCAGTGATTCCTTCTCTTGATCTAATAATCTCAAAACAGAATTTGACCGATCGTGATCCAGAAGTGCAACCTGAACAAGATGAGCCAGTTTCCAATTACAAAGTGCCCCAGTTTGCACAATCTTTTTACACTTTACTCGTAGATTTGCATGACATCTTCATTGAACTGCCATCTATTTCAAAAGCAATGGTTTCTGTGCAGAAAATGCTTTCTGATATCAATGATGGGCAGCCAGTTAATATTCGAACCTTAGCTAATGTACACATCTTCAGAATTGCAATGGAAGGTCTAAGAGTAGCTTTAAACCATTCTGCTCGTTGTCCATTGCAAACAACAGAGAAAATCAACTTAACAATATCGGAGTTCTCCAAGCTTCCTTTAGAAGAGAAATCTCATGTTCTTTGTGTGCAAGCTCTCAGGGGCCAAGCTAAGAAGTACGAATCTATAGTGGCTATAGTTGATGCAAGTTGCTTGGCTGGTCTCAGGAGACATTGGAATACATCTGTGCCTCTCAAGGTCACAGAGCTAACGGATCTCTCTTTCACTGAATATTCTGATGATGATCTCGATACTAATGCTGAAAAAATGGATGGTGCGAGTAAAACAGGGCTTTTGGCAGAAAAGCCAGTAGTGGCAGTTGGTGCAGGAGCTACTGCAATTCTTGGTGTGTCATCCCTTACAAAAGCAATTCCTACATCTTTCGTTAAGCTTGCAACATCTCAGATTCCAGCCACATTAAAATTTGGGGTGGCAAATCTGCAAAGATCAGTTGCTTTCGGACTTGGGAAAATCCTTGGCTCTTCAAATCCCGTTATACATGGGCTTGCAAGTGCCGGAACCAAAACCTCCACACTGAAGTTCACAGCATCAGCTGAGAGAATTCGTGCGATAACGCACATTGCGATAACTTCAGCTGAGAGGACTAGTTTATTGGCAATGAGGACATCCTTCTATGAGATGATGAGGAGAAGGGGTGTTCGGCCATTCAGGTTTGCTCCAATGGCTACCTTTGGTTGTAGTATGGTTGCTTGCACTGGGCTCTTGGCATATGGGGATGGGCTTGAGTGTGCTGCTGAATCATTACCTTCTGTGCCTATGATCGCCTCTTTGGGTCGGGGGCTACAGAGCTTGCACCAAGCGTCCAAGGAAGTAAGAATGACAAATAGTAGCAAGATACAGGAAACTTCAGAGTCTCTAATGCACAATTTGATGAAAATGAGAACACATTGAAGAAAATGTTTTCAGATATCTTGGTTATTTTGTTTGTAATTAGTCAACAGCCATAGAGGAAGGTGCATTGCCCTATTACAGTTATATTATAGAAAAAGTGGATGGAAGTGAGTAAGGTGGCTAGAAATAGAAAAATATGATCGTTTCTTTCGATTATTTTTTTTCTTTCCAAAGTAATTTAAGAAAATAATTTAGGACTCATTTATTGTATAGAAATATGCTTTGGAATCTAGCCACACATCTGTTTAAGTCATGTGATATGAGCTTTTCGTCTGTGTCCAATCATTTAGTTTTTTGTTTAAAAATTTCTTTAGTCTAGATGATATTGATGCGTGCACACAATGTAACGAGACAGTTCTAATATTTTAATATACCTTAAAGGTTATATGAAATATAATGAAAGTAAAATATAATCATTGAGAATTGGACTCTACAAGTGCAATAATTAATATGAATGCATTAATCATCCGAACAAAATAAGTCATATACACTACGGGTCTCCTTAGCACAGCTACGCGGTTGCTGGTGTGTAATAAATGTAGCTGTTGTTTGGCAAGTTGTGGTGCAGTAGCTATTGTCAAAATTCTGCAGTTAGGCAGGTAATTTGTGTGATGAATATACAACCATGACCTCGGTGGAGCTAGGCAACATGCCATGATCTCGATTGAGCTGGACGCCAGGGATCGGTGCCACTTGTGGCTCAACAGTGCGAGCTCAGCCACAGCTCGTCAGCGCCACACCAATGGCATTAGTGCGACCTCGGTGGTGAGGTCAATGCAACCTTCGCCGCAACTCATCAACGCCGCACTGGTGCCTGGTGGCGTGCTTCGTGGAAGGTCAGTGTAACCTCCAATCTAGTTCGTCCACACCAGTGGCCTCGGCACAAGCAAGCCACAACTGAACCAAACATGTGCAAAGCCGCATTTCGCGCCTCGTTGAGGCACATTACATGGCCCCACGCAGCCTAAGCTTAGGATCACAAGCACCAACTCGAAGCAACAGCATAGAGGGTTTTATCTTCGGTAATTGGATAGACGACCTACGTTAAGGCAAGAAACTTGAATATCACAAATGCCTCGTTTTACCAAAACCGTCAGAGGGTGCGAAGGATATGGATTACAGAACACGCCCTGATGTCAGATTAATACCAAACCCTCACCGTCCTTGTACGTCCTTTTTGTCGACTAATATTTTTGACAATTTATCAATAATAAAAAAAAGCCAATGAATACAAGAAAAATATTTTACGATGCATAGCAAAACAAATTATATTTACACATTCAAATAGTCGAATCAGAAAAAAAAATAACCATACTTACATAGATTTAGTAAGTAAATTTTATGCATAGTATTAAGTATTCCTTGCTCCTTAATGTAAGCGCAGTACGTGGTGATAGTACTGCATAAATAGGGTAAGATTCCTGTACACTTTGAATGACCAGCTTCTGTACATGAGGCCAACGAAGAAGGGCTTCCAAGGTAGACGAGTCGTTGCATGTACAGTCTGCTTCCTATATTTTTAAGACTCGGTCCCTGGGAAGCAAGAGCATGAATGGGTTGATCCAAACCCACGTCAGATTAACTATCCACTTTAAGGAACAGATCGGAAAGAGCATCATAGAGAATGGCAGCTGCTGGAGGCCTTGGCATCGATCCGAGCAGTATGTCCGACGCCTTGACAGGAGCACCGTAGAAGCGCGAGTTTTCTGAAGTGCGAGTCATGACTATGTTACCATTCAGGGCACAACCTACAAATGCACCTGGCACACGAGAATTCCATAGGTTCATTATGGACAGAATATAATATCACAAGGTACGTTGGTGAAATAAATACAGGAGCAAAGACGCAAAATTTACGTACATAGCAATTCATAAACGTGAGGTTAGTTTCAAGTTAACCCTGAAGTATGATTCGATTAGCCACTTTGGCTGATGTATCTTAAGAAAAAAAATGGCCCTATAGTTAGATAATTGCAAATCGTTTCACGGACCACTCCCATCTAGCTATATGACATGAACAAGATTAGAAGATAGATAAGATATAACAAAGTACTAAATCAATATATCATGGATCAAAAGCTTTCCTCATTACAACACTTGCAAGTCCCTTCATATACTTTAACAGCACACAATGACCACATTAATTAGACTTAATCAACCCTTAACCTTAGAATTAATAAGAACAACAATAATTACAAATATATTAATTAGTTACATATTACTAATATATTAATTTACTAAGTAATTAATTAATTCTATCACTATAGCAGAAAAGAAATAGTTTGCACTTTGCAGTGTTGATCAACTTGATATCAATTATCAAACAAAAAGGGACTAGCCTTGTGATACTCTAATGTAGTATTATTAAGCTACCTTGAGCATTGAGATAGCTATGAGCTATATATTAGGGCGAGGACGTCAAAGGCTTAAAGGAAGAGATTTTGATACCTCATTTTAATCCTAGGTGAAAAATAGAAGAATTGTCATATTATATAAGATCCAATGAGTTTACTAACATTAACTTAGGCTTAAGTATTATATATTGAGTCATCAAATCAATGGATCAGTTATCTAATCAGGTGGGTGAGCGGATCATTAGACGTTTATATTTTTAAATGCATAGGTTAAATTGCAAACAAGAGCAAAGTACAAAGTTCAAGTTGGATTAATAACAATTATCAAAAATATATGAAATAATTAGAATTATTAGGGCATGGAAATAAGAAACTACAGATCAATCTTAAAGTAACATTCTTAGTTAACATATTTTCGCTATTTTCATCAGAAATTATTACCTTGGTATTCCTACCCCTTTACTTTCCTAGTTTCCCACTAGTTGTCAAGGGTGCTGAAAAAAATATGAATATTACAATAATAATTTGCCAATTTCCATATGCCAATGAAAGAATAAATAGGACTATGATCATTTGGAAAATAGTGGTTCCGCATTGTTGTACCCAAATCACACAGAACATGGTGAATGTTAGAGACAACCATAAAAATGAAAAAGTAATCAATGCAATATTAGCAGTAACGGGGTGTTGGTCATGAGAAGTTAGATCCTAATATGAAATAACATCCTAAAAAGAATATAATTTACATTATCCTTTTGTGGAAATCATGTTCCCTTGTTTCATGAAATGTTGAGAACATTCTATGAACCTAAGGCATTCTTCTAAAGGTTAGAGTTCAGTAGATGGATCTACATTCTTCTGATACCCGTATCATCAAGTACTATCAAGAGATCACAAAAATACAAACTTAAATGAAGCAGACTCCTGAATTAAATAGATCTACACCAACCAATTATAAATGAATAATATTAATCTTCAGATGCAGATGGATGTTTTGGACGAAACATACCTTTACTACAGCTATATGTATAACAAGCAGCATAACTATTGTAACCTGCCCGTATGTCAGCCTCAGCTGCCCGTCCAAAAATGCCAGCAGCTGCACTCAATCCTGCACCAAATGATAAATGTGCACCGCCACAAAAAGTTTTGATAGCATCTTTGTTCCTCAGTACGACTATAAAATCAGTTAGCTCGCCTCCAGCCTGTGGGAGAACAAAAAGGAAAAGAACGAATATTGTCATTTGCATCTCATGGTCATGAAAATCTTCGGTAATTTGATAACAATTAAAAGATAGAAACAAACAGACCTGCGCCCCCCATCCCAAACCAAAGGAAGAGATAGCAGAAGGAGGAGACCAGGATCCATCCTCTCTACGAGCAACAACAAGACCAGTGCCAACTTTGTAAGTGACCATTACTCCAACATTTACAACAGTCAGAATAGCAAGGCCTTTTGCTTGTTTCAGAATAGCATCAGGAATGGACTTCTCTGGTCTAAGTGAACCCACCTAGAAATAATTTAATGACATGCTCTGAGTTTCTACTGAATAGATAAGATACTGACTAAAATTATGGTGGAATTTTAGATCTCAAGTATGCATGTATGTATCTATATATATACACACACTTGATCCTTAAAAGAAGTAGAAGAGTTCAATAAATAATGTTGTTTTGAACAATTTCAAGTCAACAAAAAGATAGGACTTTAGGACGTAATAATATCTAGTATTTCAGTCATTTTCATTGAATATATTCAAGTCTATTTCTTTGCAACTATGAGCATCACTTATATGACAGTTAAACATGGGTGTACTGAGCATTTTCTTTTTTTAGATTTGGCAAGTGGTGGTGGTGGTGCAGGTAGGATTTGATAGCAAGAACTTGTTATCACTAACTAAATCTTTACCAATTGAAGAAACTGGCACCTTTTCTATGTAGCGTTTTCCAAGTTAATATAGAAAGAAAACAAGCTAGCTTGATTTGTAAATTTGATGAATTCAAGAAATTGAAGTGAAATAACATAATGCAATAAATAGAAAAGGAAGCTCCTCTAGCCATGAAGAAATGGTCTTATTCGAGCAAAAAGAGATTAAGCAAATTGTCAATCATAATAAGGCAAAATAACTATAGGTAGCCAAACTGGGAAACTGAAGAATACAGAAAACAAGAACATCCTTAATTAACATATGTGATTAAACTAGTGTCCAACTATAAAACTTGTAAGTTATAGATGGTTAATCCTCAAACCCAGCTCAACACTTTAGATGATGACTGTTAACTCAAAACCATACTACAAAAAAAGGTCAAATGCATATTTGAGTAGTTTCATGAAGCAAAATGCTTGAACAAAAGTTGCTATATTTGATTGAGTAACTATTCAGAAAATTAGATTTACATTTCTGTAGCCACGAATTATATTTGATGCCTTGTAAATTTCATAATCCATAGTCTGTCCCCATGGAAAGTTCAACCATGATCGCAAGGTGCTGAGGTCAGTCAAATCATGTGTTGGAAGCTGTGCAGCATGACTAATTTGATCCATTAAGTATGGCTGTACAGGTTCCAGTCGAACACAACAAACATCACAAACCCTTTGCGGATCTGCGACTCTGAATTTTGAAGGCAACAAAGCCCTTCCCTTGGAGCAATCATTGCAAAACAGTCCACCACAAAATCGGCAATGGTGCCGAGAACACATGATTGGGTGAAAGCGCACATTGCAAAGCATGCAAGCAGCTGCAGTGCTGTCAGACAACCACTTGGCTGGCTCTGTTTCAAGAATCTCCATGCTATGGCCAAAGTTGGCCTCCGCAAGAGTGTTTGCCATCTCTTTCCAAGTTTCCTCTAGGAGATCTGTTGACAACCAAGGGCCTGAGCGTCTTTGCAGATTTCCTGAGGTTAGGTCCCAAACTTTCCCTCTAGCCGCAAAAAGCATCTCAGAAACTACATCCCACATGGTCATCTCCTTGTCTTTACCAGAAGATTGGTCCCAACTGAATTCCCTATCAGGAAAGTACCCACCATTGGAACTGAGGCCTTTGCACCATTCATAATGGTTGCTTTCAGACATAGGTGGGACAGACACAGGTATCCAAATGCCTGTTTCTTCATAGTGTGGAGAATCATAATAAAAGTATTTTCCTGATTCTTGTTGTGGAGAATCTCGAGCAATGTCACTTCTGCTAACAGCTTCCTGAATAAATTCTGACGAAGAATTTGCTTTCTTGGGTGAAGAGCTACTGTCGTGATCATTACTTTGATTAGGTACCTAAAAAAACCAGAACTATCAGCAAACAAATTTATTGTACTAATTCATGTATGTAAACCAAATAATATAGGAAGGCACTTTCCTAAAATCTTAAACTTTTGAAATAATGGTCAACCAATCAAATATATAATATAGAGCTCAAGTCTGGCATTTGAATCCTAGCTGACCCCTAGCAGCAAGTCATGGGTTGAGAGGTGCATGGCGTAACCTATGTGATCAGGACTGCAAACGTATCATACATATAAGTCTTTTGTACTCAGAGTCAAGGTCAGACCATATCATAGACTCAGAGGACAATTGTGTGTATGTATGGGCATCATGGTCTCGCAAGTGGAATGTTGAGCCTAACAAAGCCTTTGGATCATATGGTACATAATGATACATAATGGCCACAACATTGAGGTACCTTGTACATGTTCGTCTATCATTTTGGATATAATTCCCTTATAATTATATTAATATCTTTATGACTTCACCAAGTTTTATAGTATAAGGTATTTAGTCTAACATTTCATGTTCCTCGCATATTATTCATATTGTCCAAATTCAATATTTTGTGTATTAAAGGTTGATTATCACGCCGTAGCTAGATAGTGAGCTAAACAACACGAACTAACCTAAGCAAAAAGTTTGGGCTGTGATAGTTAATATTGGAGCAAGAGAAAGTTGTTAATACATCTTCATGTGGGAAAGATGATACTGGTGCAAATTTATGGTACAATTTAGAGTGAGATAATGATAGTATCAAGATCGAGGTCATCAAGAGGAATCACACAAGGGTAGATTGGTAAAAAAAACTGATAAAATACCCACTAACCCCCTAGTAGATAAAGTACATTACATAGTCCATTTTAGAGATTTGTCACTTACCAATTTAGTGACTTTCGCACAGGATGTTACTAAAGTGGTTTGCGTTGCGTGAATTAGAGAATAAATAATTGTTTGTTAGCATTCAGGCCTTTTCCTTTCAAGTTTCAAGGCCTATACGAAATGTAGTCCAGTACCACTTAGTCGTGAATATCTGAATAGGACAAACCGGACTCCATGGATATCTTTGGTTTGGAACAAAACAATTTGAATTAAGCTCAGTTAACCGAAATATGTATTATCTATATAGGGATCTATTCAAAATAAGATTGCAAATACATTTTGATGGACCAAGCAAGGTGTTGTGCAAGTTGGAGAGAGTTGGCTGGAGCACCTTGGTGAAATACACTTACTTGGTGAAATACACTTATGAATGACGCAAAATGCACCAAAGTGTTGAATGATAGATTTTGAGTGGCATAAACTTTAATTGGAGGTGACCTTTGCAATGTGAAACATTAATAGGTGGCAAACCAAAGGAATTAAAGATTACAAGATGATACAATAGACTATCTTGACCATTCCAGCGTGAAGACTCAGCAAACTTATGCAATGATTGATAAGGTAGATCAAAAAACTGATAGCCAGAATTTTTTGCGCATGACGATTATCTAAACAAGTGAGTGAGACACACATAGTCATCCGATGGTGGGGTTATGTAACAACATTGTTATAGAGGGGAACACAACAAAAGGAGTTTCTTTTTGACCTATAATATAAATTCAAAATTATCAAGCCCAAGCAAACGAGTTCAAGGTGTTAATAGCTACTTGATATTTGATTAAGAAACGTTAAGCTATGGTGGCAGAAATGCTACAATGATAGCAATGATGCACTATGGTGACATGGATGAAGTTGAAGACAGAATTGAAGGATCAAACACTCTAGCAAGAGAAAGCTATGACATTACACAATGGAAGTTGACAACACAACAATACATTTATTCAGGAAGTGAAGTAATTTCTATACAACTATGGACCTTCATTCTTCTAAATCCATGGCATACTAGGTTACAATGGTCAAGCTAGATGTAGAGAGCCAAGTTAGCAAAGCAATAACTATTGGACCATGCAACTAGGGAATTGCATATAGCTTTGATAGAGGAGAATATCTCGAGGTGAAGCATGGTAAGCACCCTTATGTTGGATTGCTGGGTATGCAAAGTAATCCTCTAATATATTCACATTAGTAATAGGCAAGCTAATAGAATGTTGAGGATTGGGAATTTACACACGCAACGATGGTTCACAAACTTCATGTCAAACTGGGATGATAGGGAAGATAAGGTCTTTGCTAAATCATTAGTCCTCAAAGTCTTCTAGTTTGGGAAGGGTTCTACAAGTTGCTCTAGGTGCAAATATTTGATGTTACTAACCTTCTACACAAAGTATCATATTTGGAGCAAGTATTACCCTTAAATGTAGTTCCTTGCAACTGTAGTAGTGGAGACCTTGGTACATCAAGCAATAGAAGGAGGTGTACTTTATCAAGTAGGAGTGACTAGGATCATGTTGTTTCTAGTAGTTGGAGAAGCAAAAGCCATTTGGGAAGTGTCACAACAAGCATATGGGTACATGAACTTTTCAATGCAACATGGAACGAGCCAAGTTATCAATGAAACAAGAGTTGTTGAAGGAGGCAATTTAGGAGTTAATCTTCATAGGCATCAAACTCAGTGTTGAAATACCAAACGTGATCGCTCAAGTTGTGGAATTTTGGGAGATGCACAATTCTACCTCACAAAGTGCCAAGTGATGGAGGAGTGCATAACATAAATCATATCACATTAGACAATAGGTATAGGCAATGCATGTTTGTGCTAAATCAAAACCTTATTATGATAATGGAGGAATTTGGAGACTTTATGATAGAGAAGCCATCCTAGAAGCCGAAGGACTTAACTCCAGATAGAGTGGTTGAGCACAACACATCAGTGCATGCAAGTTCTCAACCAATTTGTATCTAAATTGCTCCATTGAATTTGGGAAATCCTTGGGCAGATAAGCAATGAGGAAAGCCAACATCAATGCAAGTTTGATGAGTGGGTGACTCTATATCTAACAAGAGGTAGTGTCAACAAGAACCAACTGGATTTTTGGGGGAAGAAATGATGAAGAGATGGACATAAGGGGAAAACAACAACATCCTAGTTTGGATGAAAGAAAACCAGCCAAAACTCTAACTCAGTTACACATAAACTCAATATAAATATAGACCCACCAAAGGTAAGTTACAAACCTGTTAAGAAAAAGTTACATGGAACCCACTAGCTCATTATTTACAACATTTCTAACACTCCCACTCAAGCTTGTGTATAGATATCCATCATGCCTAGCTTGTTGCATAATATATGAAATATAGTCAAGTTTAGAGCCTTTGTGAAGATGTTGGTCAATTGCTCTCAAGAGTTCAACTTAGTGTATAACGTGCATATCAGTTTACTTGAAAAGTTAAAATAGCTCCCCTAACAAATTGACAATCAACCTCTGTGTGGTCCTTTCATAAAATATTGGGTTGTTGGCAATGAAAATTATAGATTGATTATCACAAAACATGCTCATTGGTGTCTCCACATATATGTCAAATTTTGATAAGAAACTATGAAGCAACTTTATTTCAATGGTCATGTGAGCCATAGCTTTATATTCAACTCCATAGCTAGATCTTGCTACTACATTTTGTTATTACTTTTCCAAGTAATATAAAGATCCAATACCCCGAAGATAGATTTTCTATCATTAATGTTTTTTGCTTAATCAGCATCAGTTTTAGTGTGTCCATGTCTTTTATAAAGAAGACCTTTCCATGGGACACCTTTGATATACTAAACTATTCTAAGTGCAACATGGCAATGATCTAATGTTGATCTTTACGTGAATTGACTCAGCTCCCACCACATACGAGATGTTTGGTTGGGTGACAATAAGATAGATAAGTTTGCCAACTAGTTACTAATAATTTGTTACATCAATATGTTATGACTCTTTCATAGTGCTGAATTTTTCATTAGGAGTCATAGGAGTATCAGCTAGCTCGCAGTCAAGTATCTTAGTTTCCTTAAGTCTAGTGCATATTTTTGCTACAAGAGAGACTAGAGTTCCTCTATACGCAATTTCAATGCCTAGGAAATATTTAGGTTTGCCTAGATCTCTTAAGGAGAAGGAGAAGGAGAAATACAACAGAAGGTACTTCCTTGTCTCAAGTATCAAGTTATTGCCAGTGAAAAGTATGTCATCAACATAAATAGCTAAACTCACAATACCTAATTTTGACTTGCAAATAAATATTGAGTGATATGCACTACTATGATGAAATGCAATTAAAGACATAATCTGAGAATTTGCAGAAGCTTCAGCCCCCGAATAACAACCATGCTCCATATAAACACCTTACATGAGATCACCATGTAAAAAGACCTTCTCAGTGTCAAGCTGATGGAATGACCAATTAAGATTGATGGCAAGTGAAAAATGAACCTGAACTAAACTTAGGAATGTGTAAAATTAGCATATCATAGTCGAATAAAACCTTTGAATCATAAGAAGAACTTATTAAGTACCTCGGTGGTGCACATAGCCACAACCCTTAAGGACCTTGGTTTGTGTCTGCACATCATTTTGGATATATATTTTTGTTATAATAATACTTTTACACATCATCAAAGGAGTTCAAACCGATACATATCGGTCAATCCCTGTTTGTATCAGTACATGGTACAGACAATATATATACATATATGTATGTATATACATACATATATACATACATGTGTATATATATACACATGTATGTATATATATATATATATATATATATATATATATATATATATATATATACACATACACACATAGTTCGGATTGGTCTAAATTACATGAGTACAATGGAACATTGCAGTAAATTTTAGTTTTACTCTTCCATTTGGATCAAAATCAAAGGTTTGACTTAAAGAGTATGATTACATGTTTTACTTTTTTACTATGTTTCTGTTTTGATCCCATGGGATTAAGGATATTCTGCTGGTAAGTTTTGGACTAGATTTACTCTGTTTCAGATTGTCTGACTTGGGATTTTAGGTTGGACTAACATGCTGCAGGTTTTTGGACAGTCTTCACTTAGTCTTTAGCCTACGTCCAACTAATTCCTGCAGTAGGTTACGGCAGGTTGCCCAACCGATTTCTCAGCCAACTAGTTGAGATCCAACTTAAAGTTACTAATAGATTACTACAGAAACAAAAGAAGACAGCAATCGGAAAGCAGCAAAGCACTAACCAAGAATATAATACGAACACTATATCACACAATCACTATCCAAGGATTCCAACAAAAAGAGTTGCAATCATAATAGGGCAAATGGGTGCAACCTTCCAATATACAAACCAAAGCACAATTCAACCCAACGCGCAACAAAAAAAAAAAGGGGGTGAATCATGGAAGAAGCAACAACAAATTAACATCATATAAAACCGAATAAAAACGATTTTTCCTGAACTAAACTTATGAGATAGATGATGGATAGCAAATTCAAAAATAATTGTTCGAAATTGATGAGATAGATGATGGATAGCAAATAGGAGCGCATGGATACGAAGGCGCCACCTGAGTCATCATCTTGGAGGACGAAGGTGAGTTCTCCTCGCCCCGCCCGGTAACATCAGAAACCCTATCATCGATCGCCTCCATGGACACGGAAAAGGGTTCTGGCTCCTCAGTTGGGATTGCAGGGTAGAGGTTGAGGCTCCCAGGCATGGTGATGCGATTGCGCAGGCGGTGGTCGCCAATTGCAGGCCCCAATTCGAGAGGGAGGTTCGCAATCGGGAGTGGATTTGGGAATTCGAAAAGCGTGAGGATTTAGACTACGGTTGATGGGCAAGCAAGATGAAATGAATATATAAGCCTGTTTATGAGGAAAGAGTTAATTCCACTTTGCACCCCGAGTTTTAGAATAATTTTTAATATTTTGAACTCTTTACAAATTTCTAATTTAAACCTCCATTTCTAGATTCTAAAAGAACAAAAAATGCGGAAAATATATTTTATATAATAAAAATATTCATTTCGTACAAATTTACATTTTAATGTAGCCTAAAATGATTTATGAAATATCTTAGAAAAAATCAAAATTATCATTTTTTTTCTTTTTTTTAAGTAGAACATAGACTCCGTCTTCAATATTATTTTTTTATGCTTATTTAATATATTTATTTAATTTCACTATACAATAGTTAATTCCATAATTTCCAAGACACCACTAGCATATGTTTAAACTAATATTTTTTTTTCAAATACTCTAAACAGTAAGAATTCCCTTCTAATGAGTATATAAAATATTTTTTTATTTTTTATAATATAAATGTTTTAGAACTCAAAAGTTATTTTAGGCCTTGACATTATAAAACTTGAAATGGTACTTAAATTTATTTTTTATGGTCATTTAATTGTTAATTTAATTTCATAGTATAACAATACTTGATAAAAATAATTTTTTTTTATTATAACTAAGAAAAACTTATAAATAAATGAAGCTATACACCTTGATGATCATGATGAAATCAAAGCCCCCTTATTTGTGATGCTTTGTAAAGATTTCTATAAATTGCATTATTATCCCAATAGGATCGAAGGTGACATAATATAATATATGCATATGTAAAAAAATTGACAAGATTTTATATTATAATATGTATATATAAAAAAATTATATTCTTATCTAAATTTATTAAAATATTTAAACTCAAGTTAATAGTATAAATCTTATATATTATACTATCTCCTTTTCTATTTCTAATACGAAACTAAACTAGAGAATTACAACTATACTAATGAAAGAGAATTACAACTATACTAATGAGAGATATAAATACTAAATAATAAGCAACTCAAGATATCAATAAATACCAAATACCAATAGTGTCTTTGTTCTCCTCCCCCCCCCCCAACAAAAAAAAAGGATTGAAATTATTAATAAGGAAGACATTGACACCACTATAGGTAGTTCTCCTTAATCTAAAAAATAATTACACCAATATTAAGATACATAAAGCACTTTGTGATATTTAGATTTAGGCTCTGTTTTGAAGCTTATTTTAATCAGTTTTTAAGTAGAAAGCATTTAGAAAAACTGTTTGGTAATAAAAAGTAAAAGCAGAAAAAAGCAGCAAAAAGTAGAAGTTATGAAAGCTACAATTTGATGCTTTTACAGCTTCTGCTTCTCTAAAAAAATAATTTACATAATTTTATTTAAAATTTTAAGTATTATTATTTTAAATAATTTAAAATTTTCATATTAAAAGAAAAAAAATATTATATTATTTTAAATAATTTAAAATAATATATTTATTTATTATTTTAAATTTTGATAACAATTAAAAAGTTATTAACTAAATATCTTATAAATTTTAACAGTACAATACAATTTAGCACAATTATAAAATTATTAATAGTGAGACCAAATAGACGGTTACACATGCGAAATTGATATAAGAATTGTTATAGTATATAAAACTTAATAATTTTATTATTATTAATTTAGACTTAAGTAAGGTGACCCGAATGCAGCCATTGGAGTCAGGGCCTGCGTAAGGTGACCCAACCCGGGGTCGCTGCCAAGGATTAATACGAAGACACAGCAGAAGAATGCAGCCTTCGAGTGGCGGCTACGCAAAAGGAAGCACCGGCGTTCCAGTCTATCTACATCCAGCGAGGACGAGAAGCAAACAAACTACAACCCAGCACAAATGCGACCAAGTCAAAGAAACGAACATCAGTGATGCAGGGTGATCCATTGATGACCCTCATCTCCTGAAACGATGTCAATCTCAAACCTCCCCAATTCCAATTCAAACCTACTTCGGTTTGTTAAAACATCAGCTACTCCATGCACCGTAATCTACACATAATCTGCCGTTACATATCTGTCACTTGAGCTCAGTCATCAACTGCCCAAAGAACTGAAACGCTGCAATAAGCTGCAGTTATGCTCTCATACATAACTATTGAGAGTTAAAAACTTCAGTGTTTCATCCACTTCTACCATTAGAAACTCTCCTACCTGATCGCATCAGATAGACCTTGCATTGGATCACTGTAGAGCTGATTCTAAACCCAGGGACGACAGTGAATCCAACCATGGCCGGTTTGACCCAATCATCATCATCATCGTAATCGCCTACGCTCTCCATGTACAGCTCAGAGAACCGGATCCCCCGTCGCGCCTGGAAGATGGACCGGTCTGCCTCCTGCTCGAATGAGAAGAATAAACAGTGGAGTAACCAAACTCGTCTAGCCATCTCCGCAAACCCAGTGAAGAAGGCTGAGTTGGGGAACCTCTGACCAGAGCTCAGCATTATCCTCTGTTCAAGATTGCCAAAAAATGTCGATTCCATTTTAGGATGCACGAGCGCCAAATACTTTATCCTGAAGAAATTGGAAATTGCTGAGTTCTGGTGTAACTCTGGAACCTTTTCTACATGTCTCAGCTGGATGAACTCGTTGAAGAACTCGCGCCAACCCCATGTTTCGCGTTCTTCCAAACCAGGAAGATTATAGCTTTTGTGGTGGAAGTCTGAGAACATCCTCTGGCAAACAAAGGACTGGAAAGCAAAGGCCCGGTCGGCGGACTTGAGCTTTTTGAAGAGGAGAACATCAGGTTGGATTGCGACTGCAGCAGCGTCAAGATCCCATCCAGCTGACTTCATCTCTTTCACCATTCGCTTGACAAAGGATCTAATGGATTTGAAAGCACCGCGAAGTACAGCAAGAAAGTTGCTGGAATTTACTGTAGATGTATGCACGTCATCCCAGGCTGATCGGCTGGGTTGGAGTTTTGACTTTAAAGGTTGATTTCTGTTCTCCGACTCAAGGAGCTCAGTCTCAAGCGAGAAGAACACAGAATTCTTGAGTTTGAGGTCAGCTTTGAGGTTGCCCATGGTGATCTGGTATGTCTTGATTAGATTCCACTGTTCCTCAATCTGCGCAGCAAGCACAGACTGAGTGTTACAAGGACAGGGTATGAGGCATTGGTTCTTGAAGTATGATTTCTTCAACTTAGAGACTCGTTTCAGCTCAGTAACGATGGCTAAATCAGAAGACTGTATTAAGTCAGGGTCATAGGACGACTGTGCTCGCTGCATCTGGGCATAGGCAGCTTTAATTGCAGCGATGCTTGCAAAGATGTTTGCAAGGATGGACTTCATGGATTCTTCCTCCTTCGCGGATATGTCCTGCTGCTGCTTCTCGTGCTTGTTGTTGGAGTCATCACCAACTTCAGACAGGCCAGTGGAATTTTCACTGATGTTCTGCGATACCTTGAGCTTGTGGATTGAGAGGTCATCTTCATCAAGAGCAACGCCAGTACCATTGGCAGAGCTGGTGACAGAGCGGTAGACGCGAAGGATCTTGTTGAAACTCTTGAAACTGTGAGTTAATGTCCCCAACTTTGTCAGTGGCAATACACCGTAGGACTCCATTTCTTCTACTTTTTTTCTAGATTGAAAAAAAGAGAGAGAATTAGAGCAGTAGCTAAAGAAGAGGAAGACTAATAGATTACATAGAAGAATATAGATATAGTAGCAGACTTTTTGATTCAGAACAAAGTTTCTATTGGTTTTTTGTTCTATTTTAAAGAGAATGTGCAAATAATGGTGGTGACGAGAAGAAGAAAAAGAACAAAATAATATCAAAATACAAGTGCATGAACTTACAAAAGCAGGAAAGTTGACATCTTTGAATTAAAGGAAAGAAAAGAGAAGGTATTTAAAGAGTGAATGAATATGATTTGTTTTGGGACGTCACATTCTTGTAATTTATGGGCACGTTGAGCATGCCTCTTGTCGGGTCAAATCTACAAGGGGCAACAGAAGAATCAAAAGCAAAAATATTGAGAGAAAAGCGACTGTTCATGCAGAATTTGCCGAAAGAACAATCAAGATAAGACAGCTACGAGTTCTTGAAAAATGCCATACTCACCAGTTGGAGTCATAAAATATGGATCACAGTTTGCACGAAAGTTGTAGATATTATCTCTAAAAATGTGGAGCCAATAGCTTAGGAGAACTTCTCCCCACAAACCAAACCATCAAAACCAATATATGGCAAGGCCCCCATTATATACTTACATATTAACATACAACAGAAGATGGAAAACAAATACAAGCAGTTAAAGGTGAAGTAGATCAATCAACATCATTTGTACTTTTTTACCCTTTTTATACAAGCACCAAAACAGTTTGATTAATTTGACAAGTTCAATTAGATACAGTTCGCTGGTTGTATCCGAAAGAAAATGACTAGAAAATCAAACAGCGTCACTCAATTTAGAAGAGGCACGGTGATGTCTGAGCTGCCAATGCGTACCATTGAGTTTGACATGACAAAAATAAAACTCTATGAGTAGAAGATAAGAAGACACACATGTCTGAATAAACTATGAGGCCCGATTGAGAACTAATCTTTGTTCACAATATTACCAAAGCATAAAATAGAAACAGATATAAATGTTAAAATAGTTAAGTTGACTAATCATAAGTCAATAGATAAAAAACAGGTTTCCAAAGGGACTCACAATAGAGCCTACCTTAAGTTTTCACCTCTTGCCAATATTTGTTTGGACTAATACAACTTGGTAATTACAAACACAGAGTAAGCATTCTGTAATGTCATGATCTATGCACAGAAAGTGTCAGACCATAAGGACCGGTATTTAATTAAGTTGCTATATGTATAGAACTAACGAGAACGATGGTAGGTGCACCATTGTCAAGTGAACTATTTCACTAGCACCTTTCTCAAGAAATCAACTTGATACTATGGAAGAAATGTTTAGGGAGCCTACTGCTCAACATGTTGGATCCATGGATTTTGGTGTAAGTTAGTAGAGATGCGTACCTACTTTAATCCAAAGGCTGACATGTACAGGTGATCCAACAGTGTCTTAACAGAGTTTTCCTCATAAAATGCACTGCAATACTACTGTTTTCTAAGAAGCCTCCATATGAGAAAGAAGTGTTCTCAACTAACAGCCCACAGTGCGACAATTTATATGTAAAACAAGCTTCACATGCCATAGAAGCATTTTCAGGAACTAAGCCCAATGGAGCAAATGGACAAAAGTTCTCAGAGGTGAGAATAGATAAAACCCCAGAGAATAGAATGGAACAAGAATTAATTATTACTGGCTACCAAACATTAAAAAAAAAAATTAATCCGTGCATCGACACTTCCCCTAACTTTCTCTTTTGAGCTCAAACTGCTTCCAACATCCTCGTGTATACCAGGTACAAACAAAAGGCATACAAAACAAATGCGGCTTACCATGTAGAAAGGTAGATAGAGAACTCGTGCACAGCTAACACTAGTCACTGAGGTACCGTAAAAGGAGATTCAGAGAAAATTGGGGAAAATCCGATTTAATGAGGGAAAACAGAGAGAGTTGAGAGCGAAAAATGTGTAGATGTATACCCTTTTCTTTGCTCAAATAGCGATTTGTTTTCTGAGGATTAAGAAAGGGATAGGCGGCTGCAAGGCTTCATTTGAATCTAAGAGAAGGAAGAAGCCTCCGACGAGCCTTCCACCCTTTTCGATGCCGCGCGTCACAAAGCAGCAGCTAGAGCCTAGAGCAATCATTCATGGAAGCAAAGCACGCCGGCACTCCGACAGACCGCGTGCGAGGTCGGAAATGGAGAAAACGATAGAATCTTTGGAGCAGAGCCCCCCGTCGTCGTCTTCTTCTTCTTCGGAATCCGATCGAGCTTGCGCCGGCCGACTGCTCGTAGAGCGCGCGAAACGGAGAGAGAAAGAAGTCGGGTCGTCGCAGGACAAAAAAAAAAGAACCGCCACTGGCTGCGGTGGAATCAGCTTTTTTTTACTACCGTAAATGCCCTCGTCTTTTACCTAAAATGACGAAAGTGTTTCTTTCGTGTTTAACTGTGAATTCCGAGGAAATTATGTGCTTATTTAGGGGTAGAGAGGGAAATATTGGATGTTATGCGGACTGGCGCAGTATATTCCAGGTGGATTTGGGTTGGGAATTTTGTCTTTTTATATTTTGATTTTTAGATTTTTGGATTTAATTAAAGAGTGTGATTTCTCGTGAAAAAACATATTAATGAAATGACATATTTGTAAGCTTCTAGACAGACGCTTTCGGCTGATATCATCCATGAAATTTCCTAAAATTACTAAATTTCAACCTGAATAAATTGATTTAATTATGACCTAAATATAATTATATTTAATTTCAATTAGACCTGATAATTCGGATCAGCGGATCATAAATGAGTCATGTCAACTATGACCCGTGACCCGATTAAGCCAACTCGTACATGACCCGTTTAATTAATTTGGGTCAAACTGTCTAACACGAACATGACCCGAATATAATTGGGTCAACCCGACACGACCCGAATAACTCATTTATTATTTATATTTTAAATATAAATAATAAATTGATAAAAATTTTATTAAAAATATAAATTTTTGGGCTTATGTGTAGGGCAAAATCTGGGTTAAAAAATAGTTAGAAGATATTTGGGCTTATGGGCTACTAATGAGAGTTAGGTGAGCTTATATTTAAATTTTTTATATATAAATATATAATGTAATCAGGTTAAGCAGGTCAACCCATTTACAACCTGACACGACCCGATTATTTTTGGGTCATAAACGGGTTGACCTGTTTATGACCCGAATATGATTATGGTTGATCCAAACCCACCTAACTTCGTGTCGAATCGGGTCGGGTCATGTTTTGCGAGGTCTAATTTCAATCCATCTAATGTTAGATTGAGTGAAGTAGATATGCTTAATTTATTTTTATTATTATTATTATTAATTAATTAATTAATAAAAGAAGTTATTATATTATTTATCATACAACAAAACGTATTGACAAATCTAGAGATCCTTCACGAAACCAAACCCTACATATCCATGGCTAACGGGACCATATTTGGCCATCATATGCAGTAAGCAATTAAGAAGTTACCGAGTGCTGAGAGCTTCCAACATATCTCTATTGAGAGAGTGATCGATAGGGATAGCATGAATCGAAAAGAATACTTGGGACCATGGGACACCAATTGTGGATGTGGCAAATGATAAGATGTGCATTGGTGTTGTTTGGGGCTCAAATACTTACACTGTGTTTCCTAAAAATGAAAGAAAAGGGAGAGAAAGAAAAAAAATGGGAAAAAGGTAAAAATGGAGAGAACGAAAAAAAATACGTGCGTTGCATGTGATCATCTTTGTAGAGGAGAAAATCGGTGAAGCTCGGCAAGCGGTGCCAAAAGGGATGAACAGCGGGTGGAGCCTGAAGAGCAAACATGGTGAGCTCGCCAGCAAATCGCTTTCCATCAGCTTCGCCAACATCACCAGCTACTCATGCTCTCTAGGTTAGCCATGGGCATGGAGCCCATCTTCGGCACGAAACAATGAGAGCTCCTTAGCCTCACGCTACAACGCTCGTCTACGTTTTTCCCTCCGCCCTCAGCCTTGCCGTCTCCACGTAGGTAGGGAATGAACTCGACGCCATGAGCGAGCGGGCGAGCTCTGTTGAAGGCACGGGAGAAAGGGGTGAGCAAGCTCCCTCGCACGACGTCGTGAGCGAGCAAGCGAGCAGGGTTGTGAGCATGAGAGAAAGGGCGAACAGCGTCATGAGCATGGGAGAAAGGGCAAGCGACATCGTGAGCACGAGAGAAAGTGGGCATGAAGGCTGAAAACGTTGTTCCCAGCTTTTTTTATCTAATTTGGGAGGATCAGAAAGGAAAGAAAAAAAATTAATTTTTTCTTTTTATTTTTTCTTTCAAAATTTTTTGATTACCAAGGAAACAGCGGAAACTTATCAAATTCATCTATTCTCTCTAATTTTTTTTCTTAGGAAACAAGTAGTTCTTCAGCAACCGAAAAAGGAAATAGAATGTTAAGAAAGATAGATCTTAATCACTTGATACTAAAATAAGAATTACCATTGAAAGGATAATAAATAAATAATAAAATTTATGGGAAGACAAATTTGGGTTTAAGTTTGGACGAATTAAAAATTTTCATACTAATCCTTGCCTCACTCTATAAAAATCGAGGTTAACCTGAACCTAAGTTAAATTTCTATTTTTTTAAAAAATGAGTTTTTTATAATCAAAGTTCAGTAGAGTTATATTAGGTTTAATTTTTTTCCCAACCCTAATCTTTATCCTTTATTAGATATCATCAATTTCAAAAACTCAAGAATTATGACATGTAACTCCCCTTTTGACGGAATAAGAATTGCATTAGGGCATTACTTAGTGTCACGCCCCTGTTGGATCAACCCTAAACTAGCCTTAAACTGGTGTCTTAGGGTTGTCCGACGGAACACCAAAGCGTGAACTCACTAGGGTTTCCGGGCAAAATCTTTCCCCAAATTAGAAACCCTAATTTCCCCAAACAAATTTTTATCCCCAAATTACAATTGCACGGGAAAACCCTAATCTTAATTTAGGAAATCAAACTCTAAATCAAAATCAAATGACCTCTCTTTCGACTCCAATCCCAATTTTACCTCTCCCCAATTTTGACCCACTAGTCAAAATTGCTATTGCCGCGCCAAATTAAATCTGTTGTCCTACGTCAGTGCTGCCTTGCTGACGTCAGCTCCAAAATCAATTTTCGACGAAATCTGATTTCCGCTCGTGCTCCGATTTTTCGATTTCACTGACGTCACGCCGACGACCAGGGGTCGCCTGCGACGGAGAAGAAATAGTTGTACGGTTGAAGTATTAATAAAGATTTCTTCTTCTACCTCCCTTGTTTCCGAGTTCTCCTGTGGCGACGATGGTTTCCGGTGGCAGGTGGCCGCCGGACGACGAACGACGGTGGAAGGAGGAAGGGCGACGCCTGCCTTCTCCGACGAGTCCACGCGTGAGGACGACGCTCAGACGCAGGCGGCGTCGAGCAAAGGTTGAAGACGACAAGCAATTTCGAATGATCAGCGTTCGAAACGAGGCAAGAAGTCAAAATCGACGCGGTCAACAGCGGAAGGTGAATTCGATTTCGCGATTCAATTTCAGTGGCTGACGTCGGCGTGACGTCAACGAAATCAAAAAATCGGAGCGGGAGTGAAAATCAGATTTCGACGAAAATTGATTTTGGGGCTGACGTCAGCAAGGCAGCGCTAACGTAGGACAACAGATTTAATTCGGCGCGGCAACAGTAATTTTGACAAGTGGGTCAAAATTGGGGAGAGGTAAAATTGGGATTGGAGTCGAAAGAGAGGCAATTTGATTTTGATTTAGGTTTTGATTTTCTAAATTAGGGTTAGGGTTTTTTTGTGCGATTGTAATTTGGGGATAAAAAATTATTCAGGGAAATTAGGATTTCTGATTTGGGGAAAAATTTTGCCCAGAAACCCTAGTGAGTTCACGCTCTGATATTCCGCCGAACAACCCTAAGACACCAGTTTAGGGCTAGTTTAGGATTGATCTGACCGGGGCGTGACACTTAGTACCCTAATCATCTAATACATTCTCAAACATATCACAATAATCAGGTTGATTTTTTGCTATGCACACATGATCAATACAACTAACTAGATGATTGTGCTAATTTTTTATTTCACTTGCACATCTAACGAGCACACATTAACCCTACGTATAATGCTCCTATATAACACTCTTGCATAGGATTCCAATATTGGTTATATAAACTTCGTTTTAGACAATTTGGTAGATATTTTTTGAATATTAGTTGAGAGATAAAAATGTCAGATAAGATACATATGCATGGTATCTTTTAAGGGTTTTTGATTAAGCGATTTTTTAAACCGAATCAAATATATCAGTTCGGACAAAATATGAAATTGGTAGAAGGTGTTAACCAATTTTTTGATACGATTAATCATCAATTTTTGATTAATCGACCAACGATCAATGATGGGTGGCCGATGATTGTTCATTGCTCTAAAGCTAAATACATGAGTACCCAAGCATTCCCCTGTTGAGTCACTTGCTGGCCACTCCGTAAAGCTCCTTTGATGCAATCATGCAGATCCCTTTTTAATTGAATGATCTGCTGAGCAATCTGACTCTTTCTCCACAGACACACAAATGTCAATCAAAAGATTTCGCCGAATCCAATGAGGCTACGTCCATTTCACGTGCTGTTATGCAGCTGGAGCCACGTCAGATGCGGGCCACCGCCCAATGGGGAAAATGGCACTCTGGGTGGTGCTGACCTGACTTTCAGCAATGCCGGGCCCCGGCACACGTGTTCTGCTTGCTGTGACTGGTTCAGGAATCTGACTTGGTCCACAAGGCACGCAGTTTCGAAAAAAATTTGTCAGCGGGTAGAGGTGCTGCAGTTTTTGCAACGTTGTGTCTGGGATCGTGAAATCTCAAATTGTGAAATCTCGGGGTAGGGGTGCTGCAGTTTCTGCTGTGTTGTGTCTGGAATCGTGAAATCTGAAATCTTAAATATTATGAAAATTTCACAATATTGTAAAATTTCATGATCTGAAATTTCACAATATCGTGAAAATATCGTGAAATCTCCGTTGCAAAAACTGCAACACCCCTACCCCGCTGCCAAATTTTTTTCTGCAGTTTCTGCCTGCCATGAGCTCAGATCGGTCCTGCCTGTTATGTTAATTGATTCATTGGGCCATGCCCTTCAATTCAACTGTGTGCAAACGATGGAAGAAGCCATCATATTTCAGATGGCAACAAAGAAAGTAGAGCGTCATTTATTCAAATAACCTGATGACGATGTACTACTACTTTACAGCATAAAAACAGTCCAATAAACATATTCAATTGCGAGAATCAAAATAGGAAAATTATAAGCACATAGATATATTTTTCAGCAACTATCTCAAACAGCTTAGCGGGGACTCCTGCAACTAACGAACTCCCAACTTTGTCAAACAGCTTAGCACATAGATATATTTCGCTTGCACCTCGTTGTAATGGTCAGCGGCTGCAGAAAGTGATTGTATTGATACAGGAAATCCCGGTCCCATCTGAAGGAGAGTAGAAATTGTTTTTAAAATGTGCGCAGTCATAATCTGTTACCAATGTCTCAAACAAAAATGCTTATATATATGTGCAAATATAAACTATATTATATCGAGATGTGAAGTAGGCATATAAACAACATTCGAATAATAATCAAATAAAAATTCAAGATTCTAAAAACCGATACACTGTACCAACACTAGATACTGACTATACTGGATATTATATATATACACAGTACATTTGAATCCTTCAGTTCATATACGATCCTCAAGAGTTCAGCATCAGAACTGGCAAGCAGAAACTAAATGTACGCTTTTAAGATGTTTGTAAACGTAACTCAACCACAGCAAAGAAAAGGACCATATCATTTGGCCACAAATGAAAGAGTCTGGGAAAATCAGACTTTTCGATTATTACAAAATCAATCACTATTAGTTGCAATTAAAGCATATTGTATCTTATACGTTGAATTTGGTAGTTACATCGTGAAGTAACTAGCCCTTTCAATCTACGTCTATACAACATAGTCAAAGATATGACGAGTATATAGATCTTTTGTGCCAGTACACCCAATACCATCTACGCATTGTACTCCCGATGCATAATGGTCCACTCTCACTAATATTAACTAAGATTAGAAACCTTGGAAGTAATCATTCAATTATCAGCAGAAAATACTCCAGATTGGTAACTGGACACTTTCATAACTTCAGATAAATGGTTCAGAATAGTAACAAAATAAATTGTGGCACTCTAACACATTATGAACTTCATATTTTTCTACAAAGCAATTGGTTTGAGCCACTTACCGTACTACTAATAGTGAAGTTCTTAATATATCCAGCATATTTGGAAGCTGCATTGCCAAGAAATTCAGAATGAGCACAGATTTAAAATATTAAGGCAAACAAAGAACAAGATAACAGAAGAAACTTAAGGCTTTCGTTGAGAGTACATATAGCATTACAAGCGAACTATTTAATATTTACTGACAGTATACTTTAAAAAAAAAAATTAAAGAAACAGCTGTTAATTTAAGGTGGCTCATCCAATAGATTAAAGACCCTACATCAGCGTCAAGATGTTCATCAATGCCCACGAACAAAATTGTATTGTGAGTAACAAAAAGAAAATCAAAAGCTGAAAAGTAACTGTTGCAAATCCAACAGGCTTTACGGGTGGTAGTGTTGCTCGTAACAGAAAATTTCCTCAATGCACACGACCAAAGTTGTCTGTGCGTAACAGAAAAAAATCTTCAAAGTTGGAAAAGTAAAAGCGACTCACTTTTTTTAAGTCCAACAGGCTTTGCAAGCAATAGTGCATGAACAAAAGCTCCAATATTTTCACGAAGAGACTCCTCAGAGAAGATGACCTGAGAATTGCAGCAAGAAAAGAATCTAGATTCATCGGAAATTAGAGCACTAATCAGAAAGAATATGTTGGCGCTTCCAATTTCACATATGTTGGGATCAAGAATCCAAGAGTTGCTTCCTTGCTTGAATAGATTAATTTCCTATTCAATACACAGGTTTTTATTCTACATCTCAATTTTCCTTGTTTTCTCAATTTGTAAGACCAAATTTTAACAGAATTGTTTTGTCAATCTAATATTGTATAATTGTCCATCAAACGGGTTCATTTTACCATTTTGTCTGAGGGACAGAAAATCCAACATATAGCTTGTGCAAGTGTGATGAAAGGCAAGAGCAGGGACATCAAGCAACATCCATGTTCAATAAAATGTAATCTGAACAATAGGCTTGTATGACCAAAATCAATTAAAATAGAACAAGTTTGCATCCATGCAATGCGTAGACATATGTAATAAATAAGAAACGCATACAACCTAAAGTGCAGAAGGATTATATGATTTATGCAATTGTGAATCTCAAATCAATTTCTTATTATGAACACAACGCTTCTATCAGAATTTAGGATTGCAGCTCTGAACTCGTGTGAAAAACAATAGACCTTGCTAATGCATCTTCTGAGATTCACAAAAGTACAATAGAAAGTATACCTTCCCAAGTCCTGCATGAACGATAGCAGTTTTATCGATCTTAAAATCAATACGGCCAGATTTTGCCTCTTTCACAGCACCATAGACATCACTTGTCACAGACCCTAGCTATATAAAGGACGAAATCATTAGAGAAACATCACAAACACACATTTCATTACTTTATAATAAAATAATTGAAGAAACTCACTTTGGGATTTGGCATTAAACCTCGAGGACCAAGGATCCTAGCAATCTGGTAACAAGTCTAGCAAGTTATGCAATGAATAATATGTTGCAAAACCAAATCTGTGAATGTCACATTTCCTGCTACCAAACCTTTGAAAGACGTGGCATGTACATGGGAGTAGCTATGCATTTGTCAAAGTTAAGTTTGCCCCCTCCTGAACAAACAAGTATTAAGTCATTTGAAGTAGTTAAAAGATGTGACAAGAATTCCAGCAAAAAAAAAACAGTGGAAACTTGTACTATGATTGTGTATCAAGAACTGATTTAATAAATATCATTCATGATTATGGATCCTCAAATAAGAAGTCGGAAAAAAGACACAGAAAATTAAGAAAAATATGGGAAAGACAAATATAGAAGCGATCATACCAAGTTTTATAAGAAAACCAGAGATGCTAAGCGGCAGCACATATCGTGTCCACTTAATTGGATAGAGAAAGGTAGCGCATTTAGGCTAGTTGCCATAGGGTCTCAGGTTTGTTTCTTATCTTTTACACATGTATACTTCTTGTAACATTTAACATATAATAATTTAAAAAGTAGTAGCGAACTAAACTGAATGCTTGCTTCCTCACAACAAATCACTGGAAAGGAAACATCTACTAATGATTAAATACAAAAAGGAGAATTTGGCATCTGGTTAAAAAACAAGTGCCTGAAAATAGCAATTGATAAAACTTTTAAAAGAAACACTATCTGACTTCTATCATAAGCATATTACAAATTTATAATAATGCATAGACACCAAAAATATTCAGAGCAACAGAGTTTTGCTATTAAGAAAGTTGTAATACCAATTTTAATCTCTTCAATAAGCTCATCGCCACCAACAATATCAGCTCCAGCAACTCTGGCTTCTTCTGCTGCAGCCCCTTCAGCAAAAACAGCCACTCTAACCCTCTAAAATGCCAAAGGCTATAAGTATCATTAACAAAATAGAAGTAATAAAATTACCTTCAGTATAACTATAATACCTTTCCAGTGCCATGTGGTAATGTCAGTGCACCACGAACCATCTGCAACAGTGATATGTTCCCACAGAAATAAAGAAAACCAGCAGGTCAATAATAGAAGAATATTTGTTAGTGGTGTGCCTGCAAATTAATACATGATATGCAAATTGAACAAAATAATGATAATACAGTTATTAATATTTTTTATAAGACAAACACCATTCAATGAGATCCATACAACCCTTGGTTCTTAGAACAATCACATATTAAATAGTGATGATGATGATTTAAGAACAACCTAGATTTATGGGCATAGTCATAGTTGGCAATGTCATAGAGAATCTAAATTTGACTTGCTATACATCAAGAGGGGCATAATTTTACAAGAATCTTATTTTCAATAAAAAGTGTTAAGATTATGTCATTTGAAAAAAAAAATAGCAAATAAAAAATATGAAATATTTTCAAAATCGATGTAATAATATGTCCACTAAATTTTAAGTTGTAACATCATAAGATTAATTAAAAATATATTTCCTAAACAAAATAATAAAATGTTGAAGAGTTATGGCTATGCCCTTCACATAAATGCTAAATCTGTAATCTGATCTATAAGATTGAACGTAGATGAAAGTGTTAAGATCATGTCATTTGAAAAAAAATACCAAATAAAAAATATGAAAATATTTTCAAAATCAATGTAATAATATGCCCACTAAATTTTAACATCATAAGATTAACTAAAAATATATTTCCTAAATAAAATAATAAATAGTTGAAGAGTTTTGATTATGCCCTTCACATAAATGCTAGAACTGTGATCTGATCTATAAGATTAAACATAGATGAATGTGCACGTCAGTCAAGGCATACTGTCAGGCACTAATCACCTTGACTCTCGAAGTAAGGACATAAGTTATACAATTCATAGGCCGCTAAGATCATGGGTGTCAACTAGTGTTATTGTTTTTCAAAATCATACCATGCTCAGAAGTAGAAATAGTAAAATATTCATAAACTTGATTTTTATTTGACTTTTGTATTTAGTTTAGTCAGCTTTCTAGCTTATTATTTTAATATTTTTAACTTACAACATAGTACATTCGTACAAAGGTAGACATGGTCTTTGTTCAAAATGTGGCAATTAGTTTAAGATAAAAAAAGTGAGTAAGTATTTATAAATTTTAATTTGATATTGAAATAATTTAAAAAGTTTCTAAACTATAAATTTAATTTGCACTTGTTCAAAATTTGCAAAAAAAAAACAATGATTAAAATTTAGGGTAAACGTCTGAACTTAAGAAAAGCTATAGTGGGGATCCTCAAACATGCTCAAGTAGTTGTAAACTTAACTAGAAGACATTCACGTTGATGCACACCAAATTCCTAATAGACTCCACGTTGATGCACACCTAATTCCTAATAGACTCCCTGCCATCAACTCGAGAATTTGGTCTATAAGCTCTACACATGGTCATGTAGTTGAGAATCTTACAACAGAAGAACAAAGAGACAAAAAAAGATGTTAATCCATTCAACTCATTTGTCCAACATGACAAAAAACTCAGTGATGAAATAATGGCTAGTCATCAAATAAAATGATCTACCAATGGATGATCTAGGAATATCAATCTCATCCATCATAATTCATTTCTTAGCTAATTTGTGGCATGATTACAGGTGCAAGTGCAAGTGTAAATGACAAACCAAGTCAAGAGAAAGAATGCAATAGTGATTACCTGGAGCAGAGAATCCTAACCTGTCATACTCACCCAAATGCAACATAAACTAGAGCATAGGATGACACTAAATCAACTGGAGTCAACAACACAAACACAACCATGTTAAAGATAAGAGGTGTGTTGGCCAGGAAAATAGTATGTCAAAGACACAAGAAAGGGAAAGCATTAACATAACCTTTAGATTCCATTGTGGAAGTCTGCAATGAAGATGAGCCTACCTCCCACTCCAATGTAGCTAGTACTTGCATAGTTTGTGAGGATTTGAGTAATGTTGACAACAATACTAACACCCAAAATGGAGGAGCTAATGATGATGATAGATTTATGAGACAACAATATTAAAATCCACCATGATTCCAACACAATTAACTAACTAAACTCTGCTAACTAGGAACAAAAAAGATGGTCAATAACCTAGTTAAACAAATGTTGTATGCACAAACAACACTTTGAACAATATGTAACAATGTTTGCACACATGTAAGCAGTAAACAACAGGTGTAAAGAATAAGGTAGTATAAGGTACCACTCCCATGGGGAAAGAATGTAAGGGTCTAAGTATTTAATATCAAAACGTTATTGCGTCTATCAAAATCTACAAGGAAATGGACAGAGAGTACGAAGCTTCAGGAGACCATATGATAAATGTGTGATGACTACTGTTGGGAGAAACCGATTGAACAAGGATTTTATCTGGGAGTACTCATATAGATTTGGAGTCATGAAACTGTTTTAGCTGATCCAAAATAGCCTAGATAGTACCTTCGAATACCAAGCATGTCAAAACGAAATATTCAAGATTCCATGGCATTGATAAACAATAGGAAAGCATGACGAAATGGGAAATTATATATTTTATGCATCATCATCAGAAAAGGATGTTTATAACAAACCTGGTCACCTCTACGTGGATCAACACCCAAATTCACATGAGCTTCAACTGTTTCTACGAACTGACGTTTTGCATTAGCCTGAACAATGGCTAGAAATTATAAAGGATAGTAAGTATTTAACTGGCAAGATAACACAAAAGCATAAAGGAGTGCAATTAAAACGAAATAAGTTAAAGGTTTGAGGATCATATGATTACTAATAGTCTGCCAACTCATTGGATATATGCAATAAATTTATTCTAAAAATTACCAGTTGAAATAACTTTTTTTAACTCCTGTTACTCCAGCAAGTCTACTTATACTTCGTATTGACCTGTAACTATTGTCTTAATATGATGTTAAATATTTAGTAAATCTAAGATAGATTTTAATAAAATAAAACAGTAATATTGCAGCTATCAAAAAGATTCATGCAAGTGTTACGTAACAGTCCTTCATTTGTAATACTAGTACTTTAGACATATGCACATAACCGTTACACTTGCAGGTTTCATTTTCTTTTTCTACAAAATTGTAACTGACTTGCATTAATTATAATTCCAAAACTCTACATAATCATTTCAGTTCAGAACACTCTTAGATCTCTTCCCTAAACGCTGATGGAAGAAATTAAATCTAGTCTGACTACAATTCAACCTAACCAGAAGAAATTAAATCTAGTCTGACTACAATTCAACCTAACCAGCAAGGATGTAAATGAATCATGTATTTCTAAACAAGCTTGATACTCTGCTTGGTGAGAGAGTTACATATTCACCTGAGATAAATAAACAATAATGAATCAAATTTAAAGCTTAAGATAAAAAAGAAACAAGCTTAACATAGATGTGCTCAGCTCATTAGTATTCTTGAATGAAGTTTGGGAATTGTATGGGAACAAATTATTTTAAAGGCACATATATGAATTTAGTAGATATAAATATTTAGGATTTCACTCTAATAATTATATATTTTCATAAAGGCACGAATGCATTCATATAAAATATACAAATAAATTGAATACTTATCACACTTACAAATAAGCTTTTAAATCCTAGAATCCATGACAAAGATTTAAATTTCTACGCAGAAGTTAAGATTCAATTATTTGCTTGAGTTTGAGTAGATCTATATTGACTCATTATTAGTGTGAGGTAGGCTTGTGAGATTGATAAGCTTTTCTAAACAATTTTGAACATAACCGTCAGCTTGGGGCTTAAGCTCACTAAATCACCTTTCTTTGATAAACAAGATTGGACAATAAGCTCATCTCTGTTTGACTGAGCTCATTCATACTAGACTAATTACCTCCTCTTAGATGAAAAATAGGTATTTGGATTTTCATGGTTTTAGTAATGTGCCACTATGGATTTGTTGTAATGTGTGATCAACAATTGTATTAAAAAAACTACAAAATATCTAAAATTAAACTTAAAAAAATCTCAAAGACTACAATTTGATACGGAGAGGATATTCAAATATGTGTTCAATGATTTTGCTAATTGACTTTGAATTTTCAAGAATATATTAAATATGAATATTCAGACATAGGTGATCTCAGTTGATTATGGATTTATTTCATTCATTGTCAAACTTATCTACCAAACCTTTTGCTCTCATATCAGCACAATTTCTCTCGGTTAAGGATTCTTCTACAATAAGAAAAAAAATAACACGCTCATCTTAAACAACAACGTCCTACCAACATTGAGTAAGCTCAACTTATTCAATAACTTTCAGCTGCAATATTATAGAGTCAAACATGAAGCAATTCCAAACGTTACAATATGACCTAGGTTGTCATTGTTCCTACCTAAAAAAGTGAATATTCCATGGGATCAAATCATAGGGTCATAAGATCCTACTAAATAGTAAAAATTATATTTTAATAAATTTATATTTATATCCTGTAAGAAAATTAAACACAAACATAGTAACATAATAACATAACTCCTTAGTTGTTGAAAACAAGGTGTCAATTAGTTAAAGATCTTAGTTGTTGAAAACAAGGTGTCAATTAGTACAATTAGGTAAAGACCTTAGTTGTTGATAACAAGGTCTTGGATCAAGTCTCATCTTCAATACTTACTTACCTATGTCAAGAAAAATAATATAGCACTAATTACATTGGATTGAATATGTTATATGTGCCTACTATTTAATGTTTAGCACTTCAAAAAAGTAAAATCAATTAAATACTAATCAAAGAAAGAAACAAGTAAAAGATTATCAATGGTTTTAATCTCCAACAATAATAACTCTGACAACATGTAGCGCAGCAAAAAGGATAAGACAAAGAGGTAGCAACATGTTTGCAGTAGGATGAGTTTGCCAATAAATTGAGATATATTTTATGAGATTGATGGTAGAGGCACTAGCGAATTCAATGATAAAATGGAAAATAGAGGCCACTGAAGCAGGACTGGTGAATGAAATAAAAATATTATATTATCTTAATTATTTAAATAACTTAGAAGCTCATATTAATAGTTTGCAAGTTATGAGTTAAAAGCTAGTGGGTTGCTGGGTTCACGCTTAATCTTCTATTTTGTTGAATCAGAATAGATTGTAGACCCCATATATCCTAGCATTCCTACACTTATTAGCCATTTAAGTCCCCATGCATGTTTGAATCATTTGGGATGATTTAGGCTGTAGGTTCATAAGATCAAAAACGAGTTCCTCTTGTGACCATGTGTCAAGTAAAAGAATGTTAACTAACACTGAACTAACAATTGAGTGTTGAAGTTGCAAACTACTGTAGTAGTCACAATCTTTTGCACCAGGACTCCCACAATGCGAATAAAAGCGCAGAATAATTAAAAAACTTCATGCTGAGACTCCTTTGTTTTAAGTCCATGAAAACGCAAGTAGATAGTAAAACCGTATGCTGACCTTGACTAGCCGAATGGCCTCCCCCAAATCCATCTGCACCTTCTGCGGCGTTTTTTCCTGGACGATGAGCGTAGGGAACGGAACCTTCACCTCATCCTGAAAAGCAAAGAAGCTCCGTGTACGGGTACCTGACTGGATCCTTCTGGACTCCCTCTCCAGCTGCTCGTCCTTAACCTTCTCCTCCTTCGTCCCCTCCTCCGCCTGATCCGGTACTGTGTACTCCGGCAGCGGCGCCACGCGCGACGGGTACGAGACCGGCGATATCGCCGGCGCATCCTTGACAAACCGGGCGTCCTCCCTCGTCCACGAGCGGGAATCCCCATCCAGCCCCGTACGAGATCGCCTCGGCGCCGCCGGCGCCGGCTGCGAAGGAGGCGGAGCGGCGTCCTGCGATGCGGTAGGCTCCCCTTCGTCGTGGGGATCTTTGTGTTTCACGGGGTAGGAGACGGGAGCGATGGGGGCAGAAGAGGAGAGGGATCGTGGGAAGGAGCTGAGTATTCGAGATGCTCCGGAGCCGGAGAGGAGAGAACTGAGGCGGTAGCAACGGCGGGTATGGGAGACGAGGAGAGCGAGGCGGGCCATTTTGCGCGAGGATGGAAGAGGAGATGGCGGAACAGGGGAGGAAGGAAGAGCAGCAGGCGGTGGAAATAGGCGGCGAACGGCAGGAGGAAGCGATGGAACATGCGGCGAATGGCAATGAAAAAGGGCTGCGACTAGGCGAGGAGCCGAGGACCAAGGAGGTGGAGCGGCTGCGACTCGGGCGGCTGTAGTGTCGAAGAAAGCTAAAAAAAAATTAAAAAGAAAAAATAGGTTAACTTGTTGATGGGCTGCTCGCTTGCTGAGTTGCTAAATATATACAATAAATGAGTTAAAACCGATTAACCCGTTTATGATCCGAGATAACTCAAAAGAGGATTATGTTTTACTAAGGAACATAATCCGTTTAAGATAGTTAAGTTTTTAAGGACCTCTTTAAGCTGACCTGTTTTGGTTTGAAGTATCTGAAGAGTTCTTTTAATCTGATGTGCAGTGGATTGTCTATCTAACACTTAGGTTATAACAATTTACAACAACACCTCTAACATCTCAAGCAATTCTTTAAAAGCAAATTGGAGAAGGACAAATCAAGTTATAAGAACATATTGTTAAGAAGATCATGGAATTTTCTAAATAAAAAATTATAAACTCTACGAGGATTACAAAGATTTCTTGGTATTCTCAACTATGCCAGACATTATATTACTAACTTAGGAAAGTACATCGGGCCTCCATATAATAAATGCTCACCTATTGGAGAACACAAGTTTAATAGACAAGATTGGAGTTCTATCAGGCAGATTATAAACTGTATCACAATCTACCTACCTTACAACTTCCTTTAGAAAAGACTTATATTATTATTGAAACAGATGGAAGTCTCACAGGATGTGGAGGAATTCTAAGAAACCTTTCTTAGAATTTGACAAGCTTGTTAATCCGGAACATCAGATACAAATTAGTAGAGAAAAGAAAACAGAATTGGTACCTACGAAAATCCTATATCAACATAGAATCTGGGAAACAAAACAAAAGGTCTTTCAACACTACTCAAAAGCAACATTGTCTTGTCATGGAACTCAACAAGAACAATTAAGCTTCGTTGCAGAAGAAATAGAAAGAAAACTGTTTGCTGAAGGATATACCACAATACACCTTGGATTGTATCTTATTGGTATTCATGGACTTCATCGTCCACAATTAGGATGTAAAGTCTTGTCAACTTTAGTTGACACCAGGTTCTCTGATCTCGAAAAATCAATAATAGGAACAATGGAAGTTGACATAACAACTAATAGAGAACTGATTTATTTTATCCCTGATTTTATGATGACTATTAAAGACTTTTGCAGACATGTTTACATGGTGATCCAAACAAAGGGATATGAAAGTTTGACAACAGGAGATAACCTCATGATAATTAAAGCCTTAGTTGCTCGATTTAGTAACAGATCACAATGTAACGTTCAGTTACAAATGAATGATGTTCTTCAACATCTGTGTACCCATGGAATAAAAGCATTACCTAGTGTCACGCCCCGGTCGGATCGGCCTAAAAACAACGCCTATCCGTTGTCTCAGGGCCGTCCGGCGGAACACCGGAACGTGATCGCGCTAGGATTTCCGGACCGAATCTCGTCCCTAAATTCGAAACCCTAGTTCCCGCTCACTTTTTATCCCCTAAATTACAATTCTCTCGAGAAACCCTAACCCTAATTAAGGAATCCGGAAAATAATCGAAAACCCCAAATCAAAATACCTCAAATTGATTTTGACCCGAGAGTCAAAATCACGCCGAATTTGCTTCGCTGACGTCGGATGACGTCAGCCTCCGATTTCGTTCGCCGCTCGCGAATTCAAATTCGCGCCGCACATGTTGACTTCCGCCCTGCTGACGTCGGCTTGCGTCAGCCGCCAAATCGATTCCGCCGAATCGATTTCTCGTCTGAATTTTACGTTGACCGCTGACTCGCTTTTCGTCCGCCTCGTTTCGAACGCCCGACGCGTTCGAACGAAGCCGACTGTTCATCGTCTTCCTCGCGTCGCCTGTTCGCCGTCCGGCAGCCGCCTGCCGTCGAAGCTCGTCGCCGATACCGCGGAAAGGATCACAAACAGGGGAAGAGGATATCGGAGTAGAGAAAGCTTCGTTTATTCCCGGAAAACATTACAAACTTCCTCTAAACTCGCCGTCGGCCCGCCGGCCGGTGCCCCTCTTCCCTCCCTCGCCATCGACCTCTGTCGACGGTTACAATCGCTCAAGCTCTCTCTCTCGCATCGACGCTCGTCGTCGCCGGCTCTTCAAACTCACAGACTATCCTTGTTCCGTCTGTGGGCTTGGAATGGGTGGCGGGCGACGGCGCGCCTTGCCATCGCCGGTGGCGGCGCACCCGCCGGGTGCCGCGCCTGGAGGTCGCCCTTCGTTGCGCACCTCTCCCAGATCTCGTCCGACCCGTCGGACCTTTATAGGGAGACTCCCGCCGCCTCTGTTCCTCTCCGTCTTCGAGTCGTCCGCGTCCTCGCCCGAGCTTCGCTCTGAAGCCGCCCACGTCCTCGTCCCGTTCGGTTTTCGCGGATACGACGCCGCACGAGCCTGCGTCCGTTCCGCCTTCCACGTTCGAGCTGCGTGGTGGAGAGCTCGCGGACGAAGCTCGCGTCTGCGCCCGCTCCTTCGCTTCCGCAGAAGACGTCGCCTGCCCGCTTCTCACGCGAACGCACGCCTGCGTTCGTTTGCGGCTTGCCTTTTCTTTGTCCTCGTCATGCTTCGAGTCCACGTTCGAAGCCCGCATGCTGCCCTCGATTCCCGATTCCTCTGCTCGACGCCGCCCGCGCCGCTCGCGTCCGCAGCGTTCGCGAAGACGCGTTCGCACGCTGCAACGCGCACGCGTGGTTGCGTTGCTCCGCTTGATTTGCTTGGTCAACCTCCTCAGTTGACCGGGCTTCTCCGTATGGGCCTGGGTTTGGGTTGGGCCGAACCGGCCTGACCCAGGCCTGACACCTAGTGTCACGCCCCGGTCGGATCGGCCTAAAAACAGCGCTTATCTGTTGTCTTAGGACTATCCAGCGGAATACGGGAACGCAACTATCTAGGGTTTCCGACCCAAAATTTGAAACCCTAACTCCCCGAATAATAATTATCCCCAAATTACAAGTTCGCACAGGAATTCCTAATTAGAAAATCAAAACCCTAAATCAAAGTCAAACCTGAGTCAACGCTAATCAAGTGCACCACTCGCCGATTACGCCGAAATCCCCTGTGCTGACGTCGTGCGACAGCGTTGAGAAATTGAAATCCGATTCGATTTTTTCACCGTTCGAAACTTTGGTTCCGGTCAAAATCAGAACTCCGCCTTCATCTTCTGCACAGAACGCCGCCTGTGTTCTCGATTACCGCCGAGCATCGCCGCGCCCTGAAGTAGGCCGGAAAGGGGGACTCGCCGCTTGCGCTTGGTCCTCCTCCCTCAGCTGCACTGCCGTTCGGAGCTATTGTCACCGGAGACGACGAGGATGGCCGCCGCCGTGCTCGAGAAACAGGGGAGGAAGTAGGGGAAATAGGAGAGCTTTATTTCACTAATCAAAGATTGCACTCGAAGCGTAGTAGAATCCTTACCATCCTTTACTAGTGACAAAAATTTTCTCCAACATCTCCATTCAAACGATGCGTTCCAAGAATTATTTGATAGTAGTTGGGAATATGAGGAAAGTGACTTTTTGATTCGTGGAAACTCAGCCTTCAAAGGTGAAATTTTACAGAATACGACAGCTTATTGTGAAATATTGGAAAGTTTTGAATTTGATGAAGCATACTATATTCTAAATCCGGAAAGAATTGCAATGGCTGAAGATGAAGGAAGTAGTGCAATAGTTCCTACTTCAAGAGTGACAAACTTTCCTACATTTGCTCCAACACCTAGGGTTGATCCAAGTCTACCACAAAAAGCAGCAGAAGTTTTTCTAGAAGCCTCTTCAAGTAGGCCAAGGCATCAAAAGCCATTGAGGTTTGATTCAACTCCAACCTTTCCTTATGCAAATATAACCAGTGGTTCTATATTACAGTTAGGTATCGTTATATCTCAATGGGAAGAAATCATAAGAAGATGGGAATCGAACACTATTACACATTGTGCAAATAAGCAGTTCGGGGATAATACAAAAAAAGTAGTTTATATTGAAAATCTCTTAGGTGAAACTGCAAAATTATATTTTCAGAATTGGCGCACAGCATTTCCTGATGAATTTCAGCAATTATCAATCATGGCCGACGACACCTCAAATGTCACTACCCAGGTTCGTCAAATTTTATTAAGGCATGATGAATGTAGAGGCTATACTCAAATGCAGAACTAGGCGATGCTAAATCTTGAAATATTTCAAATATGAAAGATATTCATATTTATTCTAACCAATATTTATCTTTAGCCTTTAAATCAGAAACTGTATTTATCTCTGAAGAAACTTCTGATAAGTATTTTAGAAAGTTGCCTCCACCATTCAACAACAAGCTGGCAGAAATGTGGAAAGAAAAATATCGAGTACGTCTTCTAAGCGCCTAGCGCTTAACCGGGAAAAAAGCCTCCTCACAGTGCACAAATCTCTATAAGTACCTCTAATACTAAAGCTAAAGATTACCCAAATCCCTAAAAACTAACCCTAATCCTAAGGCTAAAAGCGCTTACGGCGCTTAACTCGGAAAAGCGCTATAGGCGTTTAGAAGTTTTTTTAAAAAATATCCACGTATGAAGATAGGAGTGGCGCCACGAATTCATTTTACTTACCAAGTCCTTTAAGAGATATGCCGACAAAATGAGATAAATCGTCAAGCCAAGGATTTCTCTTTTTGCCAGAACATAGCAGTCGCAGGAAATTATGCACAGTCTGCTAAGCCAAGAAAGTTTTTAAGAAGAGCTTCAACTTATTGTAGCCATCAACATAAGAATTATGTGAGAAAGTTCAAAACAAAGAAGCCTGGAACCACAAAATGTAAGTATTTCATTTGTGGTGAAATAGGACATTTTACTAATAATTGTACTTCTAGGAAAGTAAATAAAGAAATACTAACCGTCTATTAGTAGTTAGAGTTATTGCCAGAATGGGATGTGGTAGACATGGATGAAAATGAAGATCCCGATGATCCTGACATTTGCTTATTTTCAGATGATGAAGATACAATTGAAAGAAATCAACTAGTTCTAATGATGATGGATTGGAATGCTGAAAGAGCAAACCAGATTCTGCTAGAAATAATAGCAAATTGTCATCATGATTGGGAATTACATCCGGAGCTCTTACCATTCACAAATAAATGTTTTTCTTGTCCAATCAAAACAGTACAAAGGACTAGAGCACGCTGTAAGCATTGCACTTATTACTTTGTCATATTTGCATAAAATTAAAGTTTGGAATTGAGCTTACGTTAGGACAAATGCCATAGGAGAAACCAAAAGCAGACCTCAAGAAATTAACTTTCGAACAAGCAAAGCACATAGTTGATTTGGAAAAGGAACTCACTTACTACAAAGCAAAAACAGATAAAAGGAAAAGAAATCTTGATGAAAGTTGAAGAATGTCAAGTAAAGTATGCAAGTATCAGTAATAATTTACTTAACTTAACAGCTACTCTGGAAATTGAAGGGCATGAATACAATGTTCAAGCAATTCTTGACACTAGAGCATCAAAATGTTACATCACTCTAGATGCACTGCCTCTTTCTTGTTATGAAGTAACCAATGAATACACCATATACGGGTCAATAGCATTCAGAAGACAAGTAAACTCTTGGAAAATGGTTTTCTCATATTGAACAAAGAAAAGTATCCAATGTAATTCACATATGTTTTACCCTTATCCATTAGAGATCGTACTCAACTTATTATAGGAATGAATTTCATATATGGTTTTCGCGGAGGATTACGTATTGAGCAAGGGATTTTGACTTTCTACAAGAAGGTTGAGGTTATACAAACAACCCCAATAAGTTCAAAAGTTCAGCTATGCCACTTACAAGAAGAAGAAGAATTAGGATATGGAGAAAGGACTAGCATTACGGAGTTATGTTATTATTCTCTCGAGAAAATGACAAAATTTGAAAATAAAATTTCTCCTATTTTAAAAGACCTAAAAAAAGCACAATATATTGGTTCTGATCCTAAGAAGCATTTGCATAAAGATACTATTCGATGTCATCTTGATATCATCAATCTAGATCTGACGATCCAAGATAAGCCGATTATTCCTACTCCAGAAATAAATGAAGAATTTAAGAAACATATATCTGAGCTATTAGAGCTAAAATTTATTCGGCCTTCAAAAAGTAATCATAGGACAGCTGCTTTTATTGTGAATAAGCATTCTGAAGTTGTTCGAGGAAAGTCAACGATGGTTTACAATTACAAAAGGTTGAACGACAATACACACAAAAACCAATATACCTGTTGACAGCAAAAAAGTAATGAACTAATTAATTAATTAATCATTAACTAATTAGTTATTAATTAACTAATTCAAACCACGTAACAATTCAATTTTGACCGCAAACCTTGATCTTGACTCATCAAAAATAAGTTGAGAGCGAAAATTGAAGAAGTTGGATTTTGACTATGATGTTTGATTTTGACCAAAAATTAGCCGAGAATGAAATCCCAAGCAAAAAGTGGATTTCAACCATACACTCAATTTTGACCCAAGCCAATAAAAAAACGAGTTGAGATGTAAAATTGGAATTCAATTTTTGACTAGATCTCTGTTAAAAATAAAAATCGAATGAGAATTGATCAAAATTGCTTTGAATTTTGTTTTGGTCAAAATTGCATTCGATTTCGTCGAAATTGTTTTTGTCCGGTCAAAATTGGCAAATATCCTGAGGCGTAGTGTATACATGGAAAACGAAAATAGCATAGCAAACAGATGCTGCACTCAAGTTAGTAAATTAGATGGGAGCCATTAAAATATTAAAAAAAAAGCCACGATTCTTATGTAGCCGCTTGCTAAATCCGACACAATCAAATACGTCGTGGTTAAAATTGACAAGAAAGAGGAATAAAATATTGCTTACGGAAAGCCGAATATGGAAAGCCTTCGAAAATCATGTACACGATCTGAATAATAATCTTTTATCTTTTCTTTCTCCTCCCTACTATCTCAATGGAGAGATACCTTCAAAATAAACCCCCCAATGATGAAGAAGATAACTCTGAAATAAACTATGGAGAGACAACTCTAAAATAAATCCCCTAATAATAGAGAAGATAATTATGTAATAAACAATGAAGAGACAACTTCAAAATAAACAATGGAGAAGGTAACTCCGAAATAAAAAGCCAGTGATGGAGAGATAACTCCGAAATAAACACATCCTGATAGAGAAAGTAACTCTGAAATAAAGAGCCAGTGATAGAGAGACAACTCCGAAATAAACACAAGGTAACTCCGAAATAAAGAGCCAGTGATAGAGAGACAACTCTAAAATAAACATGCACGGAGAAATAACTCCAGATTAAATTCTAGAGAGTAATACTCTAGTAAAAAATATATATCAAATGAATTTGGTGAAATTTCTCATCTGCCTAGAAACACAACCCCAATTGCCAGTCCGGGAGGTCTCGGCTAAATTTTTGTATCAACTTGGCAAGTGGATAAAAGGCAGAATTTTAATTTCTATCCTTTCTAAGGATAGAAATCAGATCAGAATTACGCTCAGATTTCAACAATTAAAGCAGCTGCTGTTGTCTATGAAAAAAAAATCAAAGTTACAGCTGAAGGAGATTCGGCTGGGAAAATTCATGAAGAAAAAATAGAAAAAGTTGCTCTCGGCTGGAAATTGCCTGTGAAATAAAAGCTGCCTTTTTTTACCAATTCCATAATTCCTAGCGATTATGATTTGGCAAGTTTGAAAGACTTTTGGTGATTTGGCGAGCATGAAAGATCTCTGATTATGGCCTCGGCCGGAAATCATACACACAAAAAAAGACATAGCTGTCATTAAAAATAATATTTGAAGGACTCTAATCTTCTCAGGGCTGTTTGAAGGACTCTAATCTTCCACTGAGAATTCCCTTTAAAAGATTAAGGATTCAATACATAAAAAGATGGCTACTGCTGGGAAGTAAATCCTATTTATGCGGCCAGGAGAAATCGGTAAAAAAATTAACCAAAACATGATCTCCATAAAGCCGACTACTTGAAGTTTCGATTTTTGCTGAAAATTGATAGAGAGTTGCTCTGATTCTCTTTAAAGAAGCAGGATTGTGATTCTGCTTAAGGTAATAAAAATCCTCAGCCTCCTGGTGCAAAACCGTGATTGAAATCCTCTCGGCGAAAAGTTTAATAAATTTTGTCTCTACCGCGAAATCCAGAGCAAAACAAAATTCCTTCAATTTAATTCCAGAAATTTCCATGCAATTTTACAAGGCTATACTCAGGTTACCATTGTGAAAAAAAAAGGCAAAGTCCTGGAATCATATAAAAAACAGAAATCTGTATTCTAAAAGATGCATGAGAGCTATGTGAAATTCCTAATCATAGTTAAACGAGAAGTTCTGCAGAAAAGTCTTAGGTTTGAACTTCAACGAGACCTATTCCTTCCAAGGATAAAGTCCTTTAATCGAAGGCCTGTTCTCATCCTCCTTGACTGAGCGTCCTTCTCCAGCGTCAACTCTGGCCATGGGGAAGGGGCCGTCGTCATAGGGGCTGCTGTACTACAGCCTGATTCCGCTGCTGCTATTCATGTTGCTCTAGCCGCTATTGCTCGAATAGATGACATCACTGACTGGGCTCCAATAATTCTGACACATACCGGGGTGGAGATTTCTCGCTGATGAGCTCGCCTTGTCCGTCACCGAGCAGGAGTCGCCAGATCTAGGGCGAAATTAAATTTGCTGACGAGCTCGCCTCGTTGAAGCTCGCCGGACGCATCTTCTGCCACCAAGCCTATCGTGAAAATACAACTGCTCAGGTTGGACCCACTGCCGAAACATTGGCGTTGCCCGCATAACTCGCTGGACAGAAGCACTTCTGTCAGAATTCGTTTTCTACCGCCGGAACTCGTTTGCTGGCGCCGAACTTGCCTGACGAGTCTGCTCCAAGTCTTGTCGCCAAGCAGCCGCTGCCTTTCAACCCGTGTTGGCCACCGGAAGTTATGTCGATAACCGTAGCTATCGAGCGCCTAGCCAACGGACGGCGGACGGCGGACGGCGGAAGGAGAAAAGCGAGCGACGGACGAACGGCGGATACTGTTTGCCTTCGTCACAAATGCCTCCAAAATCACCATTGGATCCAACGATCCATTTTTGGATGAGAGATAATCGAACGGCCTGGATTGAACTTAAAGTTAACGGCTTAGATTTGATCTATCTATTCTGATCTAATGGCTCAGATCTAATTACTTTAAGATCGATGGCCAGAATTAAATGCAAATCTAACAGCCAGATTTATTCACTTATAATCAATGGTCTGGATTAAAATTAAAAATACCTCCGATCAAAACTAAATTTGCCAGCTCAGATTCGGCCATCCAGAATCCAACGGTCCAAGTGGCCTTTTCTGTGAGCTGGATCTTTTGATCAGACGACCTAGATATGTCCTGGAATCAAAAATCCAATCAATCTAAAATCTGCTGATTCAGATGTAATCAACAGCTGAAATTGATTTACCTGAATCTAAACCAATCAGATGGTTTTCGAAATAATCTAGACATTGATCCTTACAAATTTGAGTTAGATCTTTCCAAATTCATCCTTGGATGTTCGATCAGAGATCTGGATCATTGCAGATAAAAAAAAAATTGAAATATCAACAGCTGAAATAAACTCACTCAAATCTCAGCCAATCAGATGGCTTCCAAAATGCTCTGAATGTCGGTCCATACTCGATTAAACCAGATCTTTCTAAATCCCCCTTTGGATTTTTGATCAGAAACCTACATCTAAGCAGATTTACAAATCACCAACTCAACCAAATTTCGAATGTTTAGCCTCACGGCTCATTCGTCAACTCAATCAAAATTTGAATGCTTGGCCCATTGGCTCATTCACCAATTCTAAACGTTTGGCCCATTGGCTCGTTCAACCGAATTTCGAACGCTTAGCCCATCAGCTCGTTCGCCCAAATCTAGAACGATTGGTCCCACGACCCGTTCATCCGAACTTTGAACGTTTGGCCTATCGGCTCATTCATCTAAATTTTGAATGTTTGGCCCAACGGCCAATTCATCCAATTTCGAACGTTTGGTCCCACGACCCATTCAATCAAATCTTAAACGTTTGGCCTCTCGGCTCGTTTATGCAAACTCCGAACGTTTGGTCCCACGACCCGTTCATCCAAATTTTGAATGCTTGGCCCATTGGCTTATTCAGTCAAACTTGAACGTTTGGTCCCACGACCCGTTCATCTAAACTTTGAACGCTTTGCTCATCGGCTCGTTCATCCAAATTCTGAATGTTTGGCCCATCGGCTCATTCACCCCAAACTTCGAACGTTTGGTCTCACGACTTGTTCACCCAACTCTTGCACTCAACTCTTCCAATTAATTCAAACATAGTCATGGACGATAATTTCCTGACGCGTGTTGTCAATGACGTTGTTTGGGAGATGCGTACGTCGATACTTCGTATCGGAGCATAGTTCTTCAACGTTGTTACAATGCAACTCAGATTTTTCCTTCATGACTCATGTCATATGAATATCAGTCTTGAGAGTGTACTCTTGTAATCAAATTATGAATGACATTATTCTTTCAACCATTTGTCTTCACTTTGTTATATGTTATAGATCATTTAATCAAAGGTGCCCTAGTATATTTAGGGGTAATTAACAGTGAATGCTTGCATTCATTGGAAGCTAGAACCTACTAAAACAAAAAAGCCTTATAATTTATAAGGTGAATTTGAATGGTCAAACTACTTTTCAATATTTCAATTTACATTGAAATATAACCAAAAATGACCCCACAATACCCTTCATGGTATGGACTTTCTCCTCACTAAAATCAAGGATAAAAAGGTCTTTAGTAAGTTTGATCTTAAATCTGGGTTTCACCAAGTACTAATGGATGAAAGCAACATTCCATGGACAACCTTCATATGTCCACAAGGCCACTTTGAATGGCTTGTTATGCCATTTGGATTGAAGAATGCTCCGTCAATTTTTCAAAGGAAAATGGATCTCATCTTTAAAACCTATGAAGATTTCATTATTGTGTATATTGATGACATCTTGGTCTTTTCTGACAATTTACAACAACACCTCCAACATCTCAAGCAATTCTTTAAAAGATGTAAAGAAAAGGGTTTGACTCTCTCTAAAACAAAAATGAAAGTCGGGGTCACAAAGGTGAAATTTTTAGTACTCGAAATTGGAGAAGGACAAATCAAGTTACAAGAATATATTGTTAAGAAGATCATGGAATTTTCGAATCAAGAATTAGAAACTCTATGAGAATTACAAAAATTTCTTAGTATTCTAAACTATGCCAGACATTATATTCCTAACTTAGGAAAGTACACCGGGCCTCTATATAATAAATGCTCACCTACTAGAGAACGCAACTTTAATAGACAAAACTGGGATTCTATCAGGCAGATTAAAAACTATATCAACAATCTCCCTGCCTTACAACTTCCTCCAGAAAAAGGCTTATATTATTATTAAAACATATGGAAGTCTCATAGGATAGGGAAGAATTCTTAAATGGAAACCAGCCAAGTATGATTCACCTGCCCAAGAAAAGATTGCCCGCTATTGTTCTGACAAATACAAGATAGCAATATCTAGTATAGATGTGAGATAATGACATGGATTTATAGCTTGGACAAATTTAAGATCTTCATATTGGATAAAAGAGAATTCACTTTACGAACTGATTATCATGCAATAGTATACTTCTTTCAGACCATGAATTCTAACAAACTCTCAAGAAATCGTTAGGTAAATTTCATAGATTATATTAGACAGGTGTTGAAGTCAAAATTGAGCATATAAAAGGTAAAGGTAATACCGGGGCAGACAAGCTATCAAGGATTATTGCTACTAATCACATTTTTATGATGCAAGCCTCTTTAGGGTTCGATGCTTTTGCCATACGAATGCAATTATCTTCTAGATTTAGACAAAGATTTCTTAATCAATTACCATAAAAGATTAAACAAACTATTTGGGAAAAATCACGTCTTGCAATAATTAATAGGATGATGGCTATCCAAGAAAGACTCAGGATGCAAGCTTTAATCTTGCCTGGCATAGAAATCTGTCAAGAATATGGTAGTGTCTGCTCTATACTACTAGTATCACTTATGATGACGTAGATCTACAAGATGAAAACTTCATCCAAGACCTTTTTGATTTCGGCATGGTAAGAAATATGGAGTTAGAAAATTGGACGCCTTATTTTTTTTCCCGCAAGCCTTAAAGAATGTGACTAGTCAAGATTTCCTTAGAAGCCTAGAAATTCACACATCAATGCCATATATGGATCAAGGAATATTCTATCATGTCAAGAGATACGTGAAGATTTATTGTCAGCGCATCTGGAGTTCAGATCTAATAGTATCGTATTTTACGAATATTTATGATGAACACTGTTATTCTATACGACTGGACGTACCTTCATCATACAATATCTAGATGACTAAATTTCAGAAGGTGGCTGACACACCTTTTCTAAAAGCCTGGCAACGTGTGCCAGAAGTACCTAATCCATTTGATTATTAAAGATCACCGGCAAAAGAAGATTCACCACCAAGAAAAAGAAATTCTCCACTGACAAAAGAAGATTCTCCACTACCAAAAAGGGATTCTCCACTTATGAAAGAAGATTGGCCACGATGCAAAAGAGAGTTGGGGGAAGGATTATAAAAGGAACAACGGAGCTGAAGTGAGGGGGTGCTTACAGAGGAAGTTGACTAGTGCTTACTGAAGTCGGTAGTATTGTGAGTGTTTGTGAGAGTCTTGAGTTTGGTGAGTTTGTTTGGTGTACTTCATTGTGAGGTTGTGTGCTTGTGCTTCATCATTGTGAGTTTGTGTGCTTGTGCTTCATTTTCTTGTATACGTAATCCCTATTGTACACCAAACAAACTCACCAAACTCCAGACGCACTGCCTCTTTCTTGTTATGAAACAACCAATGAATACACCATCTACGGGGTCAATAGCGTTCAGAAGACAAGTAAACGCTTGAAAAATGGTTTTCTCATATTGAATAAAGAAAAGTATCCAATGTCATTCACATATGCTTTACCCTTATCCATTGGAGATCGTACTCAACTTATTATAGGAATGAATTTCATATATGGTTTTCACGGAGGATTACGTATTGTTTTGGCAAATACAAGACAATAATATCTAGTATAGATGCTGAGATAATGGCATGCATTTATAGCTTGCACAAATTTAAGATCTTCATATTGGATAAAAGAGAATTCACTTTACAAACTGATTGTCATGCAATAGTATCCTTCTTTCAGACTGTGAATTCTAACAAGCTCTCAAGAAATCGTTGGGTAAATTTCATAGATTATGGCCCGGTTTGGGATTGCTGGCCGCCCGCTTTTGCTAGTGCGGCCAGCTGATTTTTAATGAACCTGGTTGTTTGGGAATCACGATCGCTGGGTGCACCGGCGATTTACTGCTGCGTGAGAGAAGCAGGTGTTTACCTGCTTCTGTGGAGAATCAGCCCGTGACCTGTCCTCCGCCGCATGCTCTCTACCGCCTTCCAACTCCCTTCTAGCTCGTGACTCTTCCCTTTCTGGCCCGTGACTCTTCACCGTGCTCTCTGCCGCCTTCTAGCTCGTGACTCTTCGCTTCCAGCTCGTGCTCTCTGCCGCCTCTCCGCCGCCTTCGAGCTCCAGGTAAGCTCCTCCAGCCGCCTTCGAGCCTCCTCCAGCCGCCTTCGAGCTCCCCGCCAGCCCTCTGCTCCAACTCTAGCCTCCTCCAGCTCTTCGCCTGCCCTAGCTCCGGCCTCCTCCAACTCCAGAGCTGCTCCCTGCCTGCTCCAACTCCAGAGCCTCCTCTAGCCGCCTTCGAGCTCCGGATCTGCTCCCGCCTTCTCTCAGGTTCACTGCTCTCCCCCCTGCTCCAACTCCAGAGCTCCTGCTCAAGCTCCAGAGAAGGTGCGGCAATGCACATGCATTTCCTTGAGTTCTTCTGCAAATTCTTTGCTTCTAGTAAGGCAATTGTTCCCTTCTCTACATGATCTACTGATTTTGGTCACCTAAGAGGATATGAAAAAGAATTCAAAAACAAAGAATATTGGATAAAGTTAGTGTTTTGAAGTGCTTCGAAGTTAGTTGTTTAAACCTGGGCTTCAATGTCATCGAGCATTTGCATCCACCAACACTACCTTGTATCTCTTCCATGTCCAAGAACATCTGAAAATTATATGTCACCAGTTGTTTAAACCTGGGCTTCGATGTCCAAGAACATCTGAAAATTATGTTTTAGTAACACTAACAATTCAAACAGGCATATAAGTTAGCTTTTTATCAATTACTACTCACTTGCTGTAGGTCAATCAATTACTACTCACTTGTTGAAACCATGCTATGTTTGCTGTTTTTGCTGAAAGCATGCTATTTTTGCTGGTTTTGTTGAAAGTATGCTATGAGTTCTGGATTTTGCAAGAGATTTCAAAATGGTGAATATTGCAAAAAATAAGTGATGCATTCCTAGTTTAAATAGTTGATTTCCTACAATTGTTAGTGTCTTTGTGATTCTTTGCACTATAAGCAAACCTCTATTTCTTAATCGTAATGAATTGTTATGAAGATATTTTAGTATTGTCTAGGCAAAAAAATAATATGAACTACACATGATAATACCCAAGTTAACTAACAAGAAATTTTAAGTGACAATGCCAATCAAAGAAAAAAATGGTTAAGACATAACAAAGTAGTCCGAGAATAAGTTACAAAGCCAGATAAAAGGTACATAATACAAAAAGGTACATAATACCATTACACTTTTTGTTTCTTGTTACCATTAAATTGTAGCTGTTGGGGTATGCCCTTAAAGGCTAATGTTTGAGGCATTGGGATTGTATCAGTATCATGTATAAACTCTTATGTTTATAAAGGCAATGGTTGTTATTCAGTATGTTACATTGTCTGCTGCAATAAGTGTGCTTCTGAATAATGTCTCAATGCTGTTCAGCTAGGCTGACATGCTGTAATGTCCTTAGTCGAGATATCTTGGTGAACATGAGACAGCCTTGATATGCTTGAGACTAATATGTGTTCTAATCTTATAGGATGCTTCGAGCATGGAATAAGATGTAGACTCATGGGTACATTGGATGTACTGGACAGACCCTACTAGGATATTCAATTGCTTGTCACAATGTGAATAATCCTTGTTTGCAACAAGTGGCACATGTCCTCTAACTTGAGATCACTTGTGTTTCTAAATGATGATTGTCATTGTTTTGAGGTGGTTCAATATCATTTGAAACATAATGGTTATAGACTATCTTGGATAATGATCATGAGTCATGTTAGGGCACTAGTGATAGATATAGGATTGCCGTCTCCTTGTTTAAGGAGTGAGATGTTCTAAAGGGGCCCCCCTGAATGAGATGATTGAGAATAGTGTATGGCCATACCCAGGTGACTATGCTCATCTGATCTAATCATGCTCATCATATTGGAGCTACAGGCTTGACACGCTTGTCCAATAATGAACATCCAGTGGCAAAGGAATCATGTATGCCTAGTGAGTTGATTCACACTTGTGCTGTGGTTTGGGTGTAGTCTTGGAAGACTCTTTCCTTTATATCGGGAGACAGTGATGTGTTGCTAGATACCCCTCACTGATCGTGATAACGTAAGTTATCGTTACCGACATTTAAAGGAAACCCTTAGGGTCGCACAATTTGATGATATGGCTTACTTAAGTCAGATCGTGTGGACTGAATTGTTTAGGTTCAGTTTAAAGGAGTTTAAACTCTGATTGTAAGTGAGATCTGGTCTGATCATGTTTGATTGATTAGGGCTTGAGATCGGTAAGCTTCGATCGAGAGATTTGATGCTAGATCGGTGAGATCAAGAGCATCGAGAGATCAACGGTTAGATCTTGAACCTTTAGGTTCAATGAGATCGACCATTGCTTGGGCTGATTTGGTCTTGAACCAAATTCAATTGAACCGGCTCATCATGTGAGCGCTTGGTTCAAAGGTTCGAATGGTGTAGAGGAGTTGCGGTTCACTTCATGTGAACGCATAACGGTTAGGAGTAATGGGTTGCTATTTTTGGATTGCAACGCCTCCACGTTGAAAAGAACGTTCTCTCTTATGGCCTCTCATCACCTCTTGACGGGTTCTTCCCTCTCGTGTGACAACGCTCTCGACGAGTGTAGAGGAAGGCTTTTTCGGCAAGCACCAAAGGATCTCATCTCCTCCACGCAAAGGACCCTTGAAGCTTTGCTAGCACAAAGACGACAAGGAGAAGCCATTCCTCATCTTGTGTGCGTCAACTAGGGAGAAGATCCCTTTCGATCTTTGCTTCCAACACACCATCCAAAGAATGGCGATGGTATGAACCTTCTTGATGTTTGCAATCGGTCTTTTCTATAGTTGATCATATATCATGCTAGTGATCCCTAGAAACCCTTTTTCCGCTGCAAAATTATACATGCGCCCTTTAGGGTTTCGCTCCCCCTTGAAGGGGACCCTTCAGTAGCATGTATTGATAAATTTTTATGTTTAATAGTCTTATCTTAATAGTTTAATAGTTTATGGTACTAAAAGTCTTATTTTTATTTTTCAAGCTTCAACCAGCAATTGTAGTTTCCCAAACAGCTTCTGCTTCTCTCAACCAGCTACTTTTCAACTATCAATTCTCCAGCCAGCAGCCAGCAGAAGCAGAATCAACCCCAAATTGGCCCATATATTACTCAGACAGGTGTTGAAGTCAAAATTGAGCATATAAAAGGTAAAAATAATACCGGGGCAGACAAGCTATCAAGGATTATTGCTACTAATTACATTTTTATGATGCAAGCCTCTTTGGGGTTCGATGCTTTTGCCATACGAATGCAATTATCTTCCAGATTTAGACAAAGATTTCTTAATCAATTACCACAAGAGATTAAACAAACTATTTGGGAAAAATCACGTCTTGCAATAATTAATAGGATGATGGCTATCCAAGAAAGACTTAGGATGCAAGCTTTAATCTTGCCCGGCATAGAAATCTGTTAAGAATATGGTAGTGTCTGCTCTATACTACCAGTATCACTTATGATGACGTAGATCTACAAGATGAAGACTTCATCCAAGACCTTTTTGATTTCGGCATGGTAAGAAATATGGAGTTAGAAAATCAGACGCTTTATTTTTTTCCCGCAAGCCTTAAAGAATGTGACTAGTCAAGATTTTCTTAGAAGCCTAGAAATTCACACCTCAATGCCATATATGGATCAAGGAATATTCTATCATGTCAAGAGATACGTGAAGATTTATTGTCAGCACATCTGGAGTTCAGATCTAATAGTATCGTATTTTACGAATATTTATGATGAACACCGTTATTCTATACGACTGGACGTACCTTCATCATACAATATCTAGATGAATAAATTTCTGAAGGTGGCCAACACACCTTTTCTAAAAGCCTGGCAACGTGTGCCAGAAGTACCTGATCCATTTGATTATTAAAGATCACCGACAAAAGAAGATTCACCACCAAGAAAAAGAAATTCTCCACTGACAAAAGAAGATTCTCCACTTATGAAAGAAGATTGGCCACGATGCAAAAGAGAGTTGGGGGAAGGATTATAAAAGGAACGAAGGAGCTGAAGTGAGAGGGTGCTTACAGAGGAAGTTGACTAGTGCTTACTGAAGTCGGTAGTATTGTGAGTGTTTGTGAGAGTCTTGAGTTTGGTGAGTTTGTTTGGTGTACTTCATTGTGAGGTTGTGTGCTTGTGCTTCATCATTGTGAGTTTGTGTGCTTGTGCTTCATTTTCTTGTATACGTAATCCCTATTGTACACCAAACAAACTCACCAAACTCCAGACGCACTGCCTCTTTCTTGTTATGAAACAACCAATGAATACACCATCTACGGGGTCAATAGCATTCAGAAGACAAGTAAACACTTGTAAAATGGTTTTCTCATATTGAATAAAGAAAAGTATCCAATGTCATTCACATATGCTTTACTCTTATCCATTGGAGATCGTACTCAACTTATTATAGGAATGAATTTCATATATGGTTTTCGCGGAGGATTACATATTGTTCTAGCAAATACAAGACAACAATATCTAGTATAGATGCTGAGATAATGGCATGCATTTATAGCTTGCACAAATTTAAGATATTCATATTGGATAAAAGAGAATTCACTTTATCAACTAATTGTCATGCAATAGTATCCTTCTTTCAGACCGTGAATTCTAACAAGCTCTCAAGAAATCGTTGGGTAAATTTCATAGATTATGGCCCGGTTTGGGATTGCTGGCTGCCCGCTTTTGCTGGTGCGGCCAGCTGATTTTTAATGAACCTGGTTGTTTGGGAATCACGATCGCTGGGCGCACCAGCGATTTACTACTGCGCGAGAGAAGCAGGTGTTTACCTGCTTCTGTGGAGAATCAGCCCGTGACTCGTCCTCTGCCGCCTGCTCTCTGCCGCCTTCCAGCTCCCTTCCAGCTCATGACTCTTCCCTTCTGGCCCGTGACTCTTCGTCGTGCTCTCTGCCGCCTTCCAGCTCCCTTCCAGCTCGTGACTCTTCCCTTCTGGCCCGTGACTCTTCGTCGTGCTCTCTGCCGCCTTCCAGCTCGTGCTCTCTGCCACCTCTCTGCCGCCTTCGAGCTCCAGGTAAGCTTCTCCAGCCACCTTCGAGCCTCCTCCAGCCGCCTTCGAGCTCCCCGCCAGCCCTCTGCTCTAGCTCTAGCCTCCTCCAGCTCTTCCCCTGCCCTAGCTCCGGCCTCCACCAACTAAAGAGCTGCTCCCTGCCTGCTCCAACTCCAGAGCTCCTCCAACTCCAGAGCCTCCTCCAACCGCCTTTGAGCTCCGGATCTGCTCCTGCCTTCTCTCAGGTTCACTGCTCTCCCGCCTGCTCCAACTCCAGAGCTCCTGCTCGAGCTCCAGAGAAGGTGCGGCAATGCACATGCATTTCCTTGAGTTCTTCTGCAAATTCTTTTCTTCTAGTAAGGCAATTGTTCCCTTCTCTACATGATCTACTGATTTTGGTCACCTAAGAGGATATGAAAAAGAATTCAAAAACAAAGAATATTGGATAAAGTTAGTGTTTTGAAGTGCTTCGAAGTTAGTTGTTTAAACCTGGGCTTCAATGTCATCGAGCATTTGCATCCACCAACACTACCTTGTATCTCTTCCATGTCCAAGAACATCTGAAAATTATATGTCACCAGTTGTTTAAACCTGGGCTTCAATGTCCAAGAGCATTTGAAAATTATGTTTTAGTAACACTAACAATTCAAACAGGCATATAAGTTAGTTTTTTATCAATTACTACTCACTTGTTGTAGGTCAATCAATTACTACTCACTTGTTGAAACCATGCTATGTTTGTTGTTTTTGCTAAAAGCATGCTATTTTTGCTGGTTTTGTTGAAAGTATGCTATGAGTTCTGGATTTTGCAAGGGATTTCAAAATGGTGAATATTGCAAAAAATAAGTGATGCATTACTAGTTTAAATAGTTGATTTCCTACAATTGTTAGTGTCTTTGTGATTCTTTGCACTATAAGCAAACCTCTATTTCTTAATCGTAATGAATTGTTATGAAGATATTTTAGTATTGTCTAGGCAAAAAAATAATATGAACTACACATGATAATACCCAAGTTAACTAACAAGAAATTTTAAGTGACAATGCCGATCAAAGAAAAAAAATGGTTAAGACATAACAAAGTAGTCCAAGAATAAGTTACAAAGCCAGATAAAAGGTAAATAATACAAAAAGGTACATAATACCATTATACTTTTTGTTTTTTGTTACTATTAAATTGTAGCATGTATTGATCAATTTTTATGTTTAATAGTCTTATCTTAATAGTTTAAAAGTTTATGGTACTAAAAGTCTTATTTTTATTTTTCAAGCTTCAACCAGCAATTGTAGTTTCCCAAATAGCTTCTGCTTCTCTCAACCAGCTACTTTTCAACCAGCAATTCTCTAGCCAGCAGCTAGCAGAAGCAGAATCAACCCTAAACTGGCCCTATATTACTCAGACAAGTGTTGAAGTCAAAATTGAGCATATAAAAGGTAAAAATAATACCGGGGCAAACAAGCTATCAAGGATTATTGCTACTAATCACATTTTTATGATGCAAGCCTCTTTAGTGTTCGATGCTTTTGCCATACGAATGCAATTATCTTCTAGATTTAGACAAAGATTTCTTAATCAATTACCAGAAGAGATTAAACAAACTATTTAGGAAAAATCACGTCTTGCAATAATTAATAAGATGATGGCTATCCAAGAAAGACTCAGGATGCAAGCTTGCGTAGAAATCTGTCAAGAATATGGTAGTTTGCTCTATACTACTAGTATCACTTATGATGACGTAGATCTACAAGATGAAGACTTCATCCAAGACCTTTTTTATTTCGGCATGGTAAGAAATATGGAGTTAGAAAATCGGACGCCTAATTTTTTCCCGCAAGCCTTAAAAAACGTGACTAATCAAGATTTTCTTAGAAGCCTAGAAATTCACACCTCAATGCCATATATGGATCAAGGAATATTCTATCATGTCAAGAGATACGTGAAGATTTATTGTCAGCGCATCTGGAGTTCAGATTTAACAGTACCGTATTTTACGAATATTTATGATGAACACTGTTATTCTATACGACTGAACGTACCTTCATCATACAATTTCTGGATGAATAAATTTCTGAAGGTGGCCGACATACCTTTTCTAAAAGCTTGGCAACGTGTGCCAGAAGTACCTGATCCATTTGATTATTAAAGATCACTAACAAAAGAAGATTCGCCACCAAGGAAAAGAGATTCTCCACTGACAAAAGAAGATTCTTCACCAAGAAAAAGAGATTCTCCACTAACAAAAAACTCTCACACGGAGTAGGTGAATCAAACTATCTTCGAGTTAGGTTAATTCACAAGTCATATTAATTTTTGTCAACCTTATTGTCTTATGTAGAGCTCAAATAGTTATATAGTTACTTGAACAACTTAAAAAAGAAATAAAAAATAGGATGTTAAAAAAGATGGATATTAATCACTTAAAACTAAGTACATATTACCATCGGATGATAATAAATAAATAATAAATTTGTGTCAAACCAAATTTAGGTTTGAGTTTGGACAATATTAAATTTTTCATGTTGGACCTTGCCCCACTATGTAAAATTTGGGTTTAACTTGAACCTAAATTTAATTTCTATTTTTTTAAAAAAATAATTTTTTTCTATAAAAATGAATTTCTCTTTCAAAAAATGGCTCGAGATATATTTGCAATCCCTGCATCTACTTTAGAATTAGAGTCAACTTTAAATAGTGGAGAGCGTGTCCTTAACTAATACCTAGGAATCACAATGGGTTGGGTACCCGTGTTTTCAACATAAACCCAAACTCGACCCGATTGCAAAACCCACTATCCGAACCCGGTCGAGTACCCTATTATATAACCCAAACTCGGGTCGAGTAATAATTATTTTATTTTATAAAATATATTTTAAAAAATTAAAATAAATATATTTATATAATAACTATTTATTATTTTTATATTTTTAATATTAACAAATATTTATATAATAGTTATTATATTATTATTTATATATTTTTTTATTGAACTTAGGTATCGGATACCCACATTCCTAACCCTGACCCCACCATAAACGGGTCAAGTCGGGTCGAGTACCTAAACACGATGGGTGAAATTGTCACCCCTACTAGTATCACAATTCATTGAAACCAACAACTGAAGAGGCACTTCTTTGCACCTGAGGCTAGATATTTGGAGAAATTGATAAAAAAAAATTATCATATAACTCATTATTTTCTTGTTATGATCATATTCCAAAGTTGCACTGTCTTGCTGGGTGGAAAATATTTAGTCAGAAAGGCACGTAAAAGTTTATCCCATGTAGTAATCGATCCGGTGGGAAGAGAATATAACCATGCCCATGCGCGATCCCTGAGAGAAAATGGAAACAATCTTAGTCTTATTGAATCAGAAGATACACCGTTTACCTTAACGGTATCACAATACTCTAAGACAACAGCAAGATGAAGATTAGGATCCTGTGTTGGGGAACCCCCAAATTGGTTCTGTTGAACCATAGTCATTAGTGCTAGTTTAAGCTCAAAATTGTTCGCCTCCATATTAGGTTGAATAATGCTAGAATTAAAACCCTGTATGTTAGGTACTGCAAAATCCCTTAGTGACTGATTGTTCGCCATCATGCCTTCTTCTATAACTTTTTTTAGTCTAAAACTATAATTTTCTTTGAAGGCGGAAGGTGCATTCAATCTCTAGATCTTCAGGAAATAAGGTACCTGTCTTTAAGGCCCTGGGCATACAACGTGTTAATCAAGTGAAATAAAAATAAATAACAGAAAATAACTAAAAAAGAAAAACTAAGTAAACGCTAAAATCAAAAGAAAAATGTCTAGTCTATAAACTTATCGATCAAATCGATATTGGCTGGCCTAATCCCCAGCAATGGCGCCAAAAATTTGTTACGTCTGCAAGTGCACAGATTTATCAAAGTAATAAAATAAGATATCATTCCCAACGAAGATCTTGCGATCAATTACCGATTACACGACTTGTTTATATCTAGACCGATCAATTTGTGGTTTTGTGTGAACTCTAAGTACGAAATGCAATAAAGGTAACTTTTGAGGGTAAAATCAGTTTTTAGGAGGTTGGGACTCGAGGTTTCACCACACTGACAATTAAGAATTTAATAAAAATTAGTCCTTGAATAGAATATTATAGTATTGAAAGGGATTTTTCCTAAGGTACATATTACCTTCTCCCGAACCATAATCCGGTACCTAGCTACGCTAATTCCCTACTCTCATGACAATTAACCTAGCTAGACCCATTAAGTTCTATGAAAAACCTTAAAATCCTACAAACGAATCCAAACTACTCTCGTGATTGGATTCGTAGGTTTGAAAAGAATAGTTCTGACATTGTGATTCACCTCTCGGTCCTTCTCGCAATGTCTAAGATGTAAACATACTTGGCCAGAGTAAATCACACAAATAACACACTTCTAATCAAATCAATACTATAAAATATCTTAACAAAGAATAAACATACAAATTTTAATCCAAAAACATCAGTGGGCTACATCCCTAATCTCGAAAACAAGTTTACTCGCTCATGTTCGAAGAAAATAGCATGTTCTTTGATGAAACTTGCATTGAATCTTAATAAAATACAAGAACATCACTAGACAAGTAATCAAAAATGTTGGTGTATATGCCCTTGGACCTAGTTTTGGTCCATCTTTGTACTACTTAACATTGATATTTATATATCATTTTGGCATTGTCATGATCATTGTTTATCTACATCTGCGATTATGTACTTACATGATAATGTCCCTAGAGACAGATTGGATCTGTGCTCATATTATTATCCCCAGTCGAGTACCTGAGTGGATATGGGACAACTCTGGTACATGTGAGACTAGTATATGGGCTAGTTAGGCACGAGATGCTAACGCAGATATATGGGTATATCAGTAATAGATATACTGGACTGACTCGTTGTGAGACTATGACTTGGTGTCATGAGTTATCCTCACAAGTGACAGGTGATGCATTGATCCCTTGACTTGAGGTCATTGACCATTCTACATTGTTAGAGACATACATTGATACAACCTAATACCTTGCCGTAGTTGGGAGGTAATAATAGGCCTGGCAAAAAATTATACGACCCGCCAACACGACACGACACGACACGAGTTTTCGCGGGTTTGGGTTTAACATAATCGTGTTTCATGTCATTATTGTGTCGACCCGTTTATGACACGCTAAAATTCGTGTCGTGTCGTGTCGTGTCGCGGGTTGACCCGTTTAACCCATATATAATATATATTATATAAAATTAATAATTTATAGATAATTTTAATATAGTGAGTATTCATGTCGTGTCGTGTCAATCGTGTCGTGTTGTGTCATCTAATAATTTTATATTATAAATCGTGTCAATCGTGCCGTGTCGTGTCGTGTTATGTGACACGACCTATTTATTAAACGTGTTAATCGTGTCGTGTCGTGTCACCTGTGAAATAAGCGGGTCGTGTCAGTGTTTCGTATATTGACACATATACATAAACGGGTCGTGTTCGTGTCAAGCACAATCGTGTCACGTGTCAAGTATGACACGACACGTTATGACACGTGAAACACGAATTGCCACCCCTAGGTAATAACGGTTATCATTGAGCATGTCGCGACCCATAAGAGAAGGTCAATGGACAGACAGAGGATTTGCCCCTTCCTGAGGGAAGCTTGATATCCACAGGGCCCCCTAATGGTTCTATAACTGAAAGTGTATGGCCATACCCAGGTGAGAACTTGATTTAGTCATAACCATGTGATTGGGCGAAAACAAGTGATGACACACTTGTTCAATCAGATATCAGTTCGGCAAAGAGACTGTAATGCATCTATACCTAGTTGCGATGATGGAGATGTCGATGTCGATATTCATTCTGATGACTTGGGTAGCAGCGATGCACTGCTAGGTGCCACTCACTACTTATGGTGACCTAAGGTCAGCACTGCCAACGTCAGAGGAACCTACAGGATCGCACACCTTGATACTCGAGTTCTCGTATTGATCGAGGAGCCTTATGATCGAGTTATTGGATAGCTCAGATCTATTTTGGAGATTTCGTCAGCGCCAATGGGCCTAATGAGATGGAAGAATGTTATTGGAGTAAAACTTTGTTTTTGGCAGGTTGACCCGAAATTGACCATGGTTGGTCACATTTAGATTAGGGTTGTATTGGATTGGATCCAATAGCTTAATCAACTCATGTAATGAAGTTTGGGCTTGCTCATCGCCCAATGAGGCCCAATAACAAGTTATCATGAAAAGAGAATAGGGCTCAAGGGTATAATGGGGAGAAAAATGAACCCATTGGCGCCTAGGGGCATAATGGGGTCATGTTGACGCCTATGGCTTCATTTGGAAGTCTTTAGCACCTTGCCCTTCATGCTTAGATGGAAACCTTGCCTCTATGGCAAGGCTTGAGGCATCTATGGTAGCATAGACTTCTATGGGAAGTCTTGGGCGATTGCAAGTGGTTTTAGGAAAAGTCTTGGAGACTTACCAAAACCCTAAACCCTAATTGCTCCCCATAACCCTAGCCGCCCCTTCATGATGTATTGCACCTCTCCCCTTGTGTTGCCGGCCCTTGCTCCATATATACTCTTGTATATGCGAGAGCACATGATTAAGCAATCATCTTGGCATGACTTAACATAAGGGCGAGAGCAAGAGTATTCTCCTTGGCGCATCCTCTTCCATCCAAAGCCAATAGCATCATTTCCTCCTTTCTCCTTGGCGCGAGGAGCATTGGTGTCTTGGTGGCTTGTCTTCATCCCTCTTCCATCATTGGCGCTTCATCCTTGGAGGTGGCACAAGCATAGAAGAAGGAGCACAAAGGCTTGGGTCTTCTTCCCGAGGCTAGCATTGGGCGAGGAAGAAGAGAGCTCGAGGCATCCGTGTGTGTGAGACTACAAAGGGCGCACGCTTGGGCGCCTACTTCGACATCGATCCTCATGCTTGCTCTAGGTATTTACTAACTCATCGTGTCGACCCCCTCGCAAGAGATCTTCACTGGGTTTTTGGGATTGGCTCATTTCGGGGATATTATTCCGCTGTATTTGTAATGTATTCTCTATGAAAAGTTGTAAAATATCCCCACGGTTTCCCAACAAAAATACTTTTCCTCGATTTGGAGATGAAGATGAAGTGCCTAATTCCCCCTTTGCGTGAATTGCCTTCTCGAATTTGGTTCTGGAAGTGAATTTTGCCCTAATCGCTGCCTCTATTCGTGCTTGCCCGTAAAAGCCTTCTTTGCCCTCCAAAAACTCTTCCTTTTATAGTTTAATCGGTTCAAAACTCTTCAAGGAAGATTTCTGGCGAGTTTGGTTCAATTTTGACTCGATTCGAGGCCGAATCGAGTGAAAAATCCATGATAGTGGAAAAACTCATGGCCCGTGAACTGTTCTTGCTGCGGCCATGAAAGTTTCTATGAACTAAAAGTTGTGTACACAGAGAAACTCATGGCTTCCCCCGTGAAAGTTTCTATAAACTTTTTAACTTAGCCGCAAAATCCATCCTCGAACACAAAACTCATGGCCATCCGCAAAACTCATAGCTGCAGTCGTGAATGTTGCATTTGACACTATTTTCACTCCAAATTTGATGTACGACTTTGTAATTTCCTCGAGAACCATGCTATGGCCTTAAAACTCACAAAATCTATTATTTTCATGCTATTTTACCTACATTTTCATAAAAACTAATAAGAGTAAAGATTCTATACAAAAGAAGATAAAAACACTAAAAATTATATAAAATCATTTAATTAGGCCCAAAATATCATGTAAAATATAGGCAAAAATGTAATGTAAATGCAACGCATTAGGAATAAAGTTAGACCAGTTGGAAATAAGCATATTATGATCACATTACATGAAATTTCTATGCTACACATCTATACTTGATCTATGTCGTTAATTGTATTGACATACGTGATGAAGGCCGTCTTGATGCTATGTTAATATATTCATGGACAGATTGATAGAGATAATTTTAGATAAAAGATAGCATTAAAAAGCTCATTAATGTATACAATTATATCAGTGCCCAAGTGGGAGTTTGTTAAATCAATTATTGTGGACCACACATAAATTAATTAATAATTGTATATGGCTATCTTGAATTTTAATTGTACTAAAGTGATCGATTAAGAAATTAATTATTACAACTAAATTATCTCAAAATTATATGGAATATTATTATGTGTAAAGACTTAGGATTTATTTTTATTTTTGTGATGGGTTAGAAATAGAAATTAATAATAAAATATATCGTGGTCCTTGCAGATATGTATTTTCTTATTTAATTAATAAGAAACCAAGATAGTTTCTTTTTCTCAATTTTAAAAATACTATGGATATTTAGGTACGCTTAATATTTTAACATATATGATTATTATGTTATAATTTAGTAATAGCCTATAGTTATCCTACCTAAGTCTTCTACTTTGAAAGCACACATGAATAGATGAGTTGAAATTATCAAAGGAAATTATGATGGAAGCGATACAGAATAATCACGGCGTGGTATTATGATTGTTTGGGCTTGACATAGGACAAAACTGAAAAGACACTCTGCGTGATGGTAAGGACGAAAAGAATAACAGCTGCGATGAGGGAAATGATGACCCATGGATTGCTGAAGAAATCGTGATTCAACTTGCCGAAGTAATCGCGATTCAACTTGGCGCGCCACCTGTTATAGTCAGTGTTGCAGTGCTGTTGGACGTCCTCGTACACCTCGGAGTAGGATTCCTGTGTTGAAAAGTAAAACTTGAATTCTACTAAGTCAAATGGTGCGAGCGAACTTCAAAAAGATGTGTTTAGACACTTCCATTTTGTGAACTTTATTACAGGCAAATGTATCTAGCCTGTATTTATCTTTATGCATTTAATTACAAGTATTCCAAGGGACATATAATCCCTATAAATATGTACACCCTATTTCATTTGAAATGAGCGAGTTCTAGTTTTTTCACTCCAATCCAATTGTACTCGTTCTCGGCGATTCCTAATTCCTTTTCTAACAAGTTGGTATCAGAGGCAGGGGGAGTCGCCGGTGTGAAGGAGAAGTGTGATAAGGGTTTCCTAAAGAAGAAGCCGCTGTCAGTCAAGGATACTGCAGCGTGGAAGTTTGTTCGGTCAGAGAGTAACAAGGAAACGTCCGGTCATCGAAGCACCGTGACGAAGAAGAAACGCAAGGTCAACGAGGCACCTTAGCGTAGAGAAAAGTCGGGTTAAGGGAAGAACCGCGACATTGAAGAAGAGATACGTCGAGAGGAGAAAACTCGACCAGAAGGAAAGAACCCTACATCACATCTTTTAATTCACGTACCTGTATCGTCATCAAGAAGGAAGCCATCATTAAAACCAGTGAGGAGAGTATAGTGTTCGGTGTTGAGGAGGGAAGAATAGAATCGAATTTCAGTTTTCATTCCAATCGAATTGCCGATGAGAGAGTCTCGCCGAGATTGCAAACAGCACAACAGGTTGCTGCAGAAACGTCCGGTCACACACAGGGACCGTGACAAGGAGGAGAGTCCGGCAAGAGAAGCTGTGACAGGAAGATCGTCCGGCAAGAGAAGCCGTGACAGGAAGATCGTCGGATCACACACAGTGATCGCGACGAGGTGGCCGAGAAAGAGGTCTCGTGCGCACCGGAAAAAGGAAAAAACCACTCACACCGCCACATACCTTCTCGTTGGAAAGATCCACCGCTGCAAGAAAGACAATCACCAGAGATAATCGCTGGAGAAATCTCGCCGTCGTGATCGTTGTCGTCGTCGCCGCGAACGGAGGAGGCAAGGTAAGAAATCAAAAGGAAAAGTGCTTGTCAGTGAGAAAAAAAGTAATTAATTGAAAGCGGAGAGAGAGGGACGAACAGCTGGCGATTGAAAAAAAAAAGTAGATTTGAGAAAAGAGTTGAGGAGAGATCGGTGAAAACAAGTTTGAAAAAGTCAAAATTGACTTGAGAAATTGGGTGAAAAAAATCGCGGAGAGATCGGCTAAAAAAGAAAGGGTTGAAAAACTCAAAATTAGTGTTGAGATGAGACAAAATTGAATTGAATCGTTGAGAGAAAAGAAGGGAGAGTAGAGTGCATTCAAAGAGATGAAGAAACAAGCCATTGACGATCGACGTCGTGCGTGGAGCAGTAGAGAGTCGCTGTCGATTGATTATCGTCGTGCGTAGAAGTAAGCTACAGCACAAACAAGCTGTAGTGAGGCTTAGAGAAGTCCGGTTAAGGAGTGACCGTGATAGAAGAGAAGGAAGTCCGATTAGAGGTAAAACCGTAACTTAGAAGCTACTGCCAAAGAAAGAAATTTGAAGCACTCTACCATACCTGTCATTGAAAAGATCCTTGCCATAGAAGATCCTGACTAGAGTTGTTTGATGGAAACGCTAGCCGAAGTTGTGCTGCCTCCATCACAGATGAAGACGCAGATGAAGACCCAGACGAAGACCTAGATGAAGATACAAAGAGGAAATTCAAGTTTTAGGGGGAATGTTGAAAAGTAAAACTTGAATTCTACTAAGTCAAAGGGTGCGAGCGAACTTCAAGAAGATGTGTTTAGACACTTCCATTTTGTGAACTTTATTACGGGCAAATGTATCTAGCATGTTAGTTATCTTTTTGTATTTAATTTAGTGGTAGGTTAAGGGACACAAGATCCCTATAAATATGTAAGCTTTTCTTTAGTTTAATAGATCAAGTTGCATTTGAACTTCACTCCCATTCAGCAACTTGTTTCTCCGACGGTTCTCAAATCCCATCCTTTCTAACATCCTGGATGTGGATCGCCACCTTACCGAGGTTGTTGAAGAGGATCGCCACCTCCTTGTTGTCGCCCAGGCAGTTCACGAGCACCCCGCTCTGCTGGAGCAACTCCACGTCCGCCTCGGTGTTGATGATGCTATCCAGCAGCCTTGCGTAGCTCGAGACGTGCATCTCCTCAGCGCAGCACTGCTCGAAGGTGATCAGGTTGTACAAGATGATCTCCGTGCTATTTCTCACTAATAGTTGGGGGGATCGTCATTCTGCCCTTCTTGAAGGTGATGTCGAAGCTAGACAGTCGAGTCTCACCATACCTAATGGTATGTTCAGTAGAGTGGATTCCATTGTGGAAAGGATGAAAATATCAATGAATCTAGATGGCTTTCCAACTAGATTCATTGATGTTTCCATCCTTTCCACGGTGGAATCCACTCTACCGAACATACTAAATATATAATTGATTAATTAATTATTAGCAAGCATGATCAATCAAGATTGAGATACAAAATATCTTGAACTGCATTTGTGACTCCATAATTTCTGCCACCTGAACCATCCTTTTTCTTCTTTAGTGACAAAAAAAATGCCGGCACTGTTGAGCTCAGTCGCACAAGGAGTCCAAGGCACTATGAACTTGTGGGGCGAGTAGGCCTTGGCATGGTTCCTGAAGCAGCAGTAGCATGAAGTAAGGCATCGCAGCATCTTCCGGGGTTCATGTGGGGGGATATTTCTCGGGATTAAGGAGGGGTGGACGAGGTGGAGGATGTGGAGGAAATCCCTGTTGCTCTGAGGTGGATCTGTATAATTACCACAATGAAATTTATACAAGTATATATCAGTAATATATATATATATATTATCAAAAAAAGATAGAAATGTAATTTTGTTTTAGGCATACTTGGGGTTCTAGAATGGCCATTGTTGCTGCCGATGGGGGGGGGGGGGGGGGGGGGGGGGGGATCTTCATAGTAAAAGGGACTATATATTTGAAGAAGTTAGAAAGCAACTCTTCAAGGCTTTTCACAGCCATGGATGAAAGAACAGAGTTGAACAAGTGGCGGATAAGAAAGAAAGGGAGCTGGTTCTCTAGCAGCAACATGTCTTGCATCATAACCGAAGAGGAATACCTCACGTTCACAAATGGGCTACAAGTCAGAATGCCATAATCGTCTTTAGGATCAGACATATCCATCGCCAATTCCAGGACGAAGCAGCAATCCAACAGTAGCATCTTGACAAAATCATTACTTGCAATGTTGAAGTCCTCCGCGTAGCCCATCCGGGCCTCACGCTCTCGCTCCCTGACCTGCTCGAGGTACTGGCGCAAGGAGATATTTTGGTTGCGGTTAAGGAACCTACCGAGGTAAAGCAGCTTGAGCTGCTTCATGGCTTGCAGGTGATGCTTGTGGTGGTGGTAGGGACCCAGTGACAAGATCTTGGGCTCAAATGCATTGGATTCACCGCCATGCAGGAGTTTTGGCACCATGGGGATTACTGGCCGCTTGCCTTTCCCCGACTTACTATTCGCCTCGATTAATTTCATCTCCGTGATACTCGTCTGCAAACCCGTCGCTAATGCATCTACATCTATACACAGCTCTTCGCCATTTCCGTTTGGCATGCCACCCGTGCCACTCATCTGCAAAGATATGTACTCTTCTGATGGCTTATTAATTGAATAATGTGTGTCACACAAATAGCTCAAGCTAGCTAGGCCATTTTAGTATTAAACTTTGTTCAAGGTTAAGAAGTGAAAGAAAACTCACCTGGTGTTAGGCCTGCGGGCCGAATTTGGGCGCGGCCCAAATAAAAGCCCAAACCAGCCCATGATTCCTTAGCCAACCGGGTTGGCGGGTGAAGGAATCGGATCGGGTGCAATGCCCGGATCCGGAATCGCCAACGGGCGATTTCACGCGCGGTTGCATGCGTGGGCAGGCCGACGCAGACGGGACGGGGCATGGGCGCTGACACCTCGGGCGGTGCGTTGACTTCGGTCGCGCGGTCGCCACGTCAACAGGGGCGGTGGATGAAAAGAAGGGAGGGCAGACGAGCGCGAGGAGAGCTTCGCCTACAACGGGATTTTTTCCGATCCCTCACCCTCGCCGCTCCCCTCTCCGTTGATCGTCGGCATTCCTCGTCGGACGTTCGTCGACAAAGTTTCCTGGCTGTTCCGCTGGTGCGGGCGGGTGGTGGAACGCAAAGGGGAAACTCTGTTCCTCTTCATCGTCGGCTTCGTGTTCCTTGCCTCGTCGTCGTCTCCGACGCCGGCGGAGCTCCAGATCGCCTCGGAAGGCGGCGACATCTACCGCTTCATCAAAAGGAAGGAGCCGGCGGCCTGAGTGATCGTCGAGGTACTCCTTTACCCCTCTGGTTCTTGTTCCTGGCCGAGTCCTCGGCTCCGGCGAACCCTCGTCGATCGCCTGCCTGTGGTGGCCGCTTACCCTCTCCTGCTCCTCCGGCGAGCCCTATCCCCTCTCTTGGCTGCCGACCCGCCTGCGCGCGGGAAGTTCCGGAGTCAACGTCGCCTGCGTGCGACGTCTTTCGACTGGAGGTCGCCGCCTGCGTGCGGTAGGGTTCTTTCTTCTTCTGGTGAGCAGCCTGGTGAGGCGACGAGTCTTCGACGAGCGTCCCTCCTCTTCCTTGGTGAGGATCCTCCCTGGGTGGCGCCTTCGTCGTCAGCGTGGAGTAGGTGTCAGCTCCTCTTCAGCCGCCATCCACCTGTAGCGTCTGGACAGTCACGTCCGAGCCTCCTTCAGCCGCCAGGTCACTTTCCGGCGCCGCCCTATCGCCGGAGGACATCCCTCCTCTTCTCCTTTGAACTCCCGGTGTCGAGGTGAGGGCCACCTGCCCTCCAACCCGCGGCATCCGGTGGACGCGATCGTACAGCCTCCGGGTCCGTCAGTCAGCTCGGGTCCTCTCGGCGTAGTGTGTACGTGCGTACGGCCATGCTGGGCGTCTCTCCGACCGTTCTTGCCCGCGAGCAAGAAGGACGAGGCTGCCGGTCTCCTCTCTCCTCCGTGTGATGTATCGACGAAGCGTCGTCCGGCCTCCTCGCCGGTAGCCGGCTAGATCCATGGACGTGTTGGTGAGTTTGGTTACTCCCCTCGGTTCTCTCTCCGGCACGAGAGCGTGCTCGGAAACTGTTGCGGACCTCGTCCGACGCGGTCGGTTACGAGTGAGTCCCGTTTGCATTCAGGTGAATCTGGTTTACCCCGACGACACCGATCTCCGGTGAATCGTCTACGTTGACCTGAGCCGAGTTGGAACGGCAGCGATCCTAGTTGAGTCCTTCGTCGGGCTGGGGGTCGGTTCGAGGAACCTTCCCTGCCAGTCGCGCCCAATCCAGCGGTTTCGACCATTGCGATAGCTGCGTTGACTTATTTGGACTCGAGTCAAGCGTTGACTCACGGGGAAATAATTTTAAAAAATAAAATAAAATATTACCATAAACGTGGGCGTGACAGCTTGGTATCAGAGTAGGTTCTGCACGTTCCAACTCGTACGAGCGTCATACTTGTGTTTTGTTATATCTAACTGATTGGACGTAGATGCGATCTGCGGCGAACCCCGGACTATCGTCCTTTGAGGACATGGTTAGAGATGGGGATTCAAATTCTTGTGTCATAGTGGAGAGCGTCTCCAAGTGGCTCGTCTCGGACGAGTGTCTCGTAGCTCGGGTGACTCGACGCACCAGGGAGCTAGAGGCATTTCAGGTAAAGGTTGCGATGCTGAAGCGCGCTCCGGCGGCTTCGATAGCATCGACCATGGCCGATTGCGGCCAAGAGACCGTCGTGCAACGACCCATATTTCGGTTCATGACCCACTTGAGCGCTCCGGTTATTCGGGTCGGGGCTCGTCGTGGGAGTGGACCCATAACCCACAGGTTGGAGGGGTGCGTTGCCCAATGGAAGTTGCGAACTTCCTCTGGGATATGGTGACATATTCCCACCCTATTCAGATCCCCGAGGGGGAGTAAACCCAGGCTTGTATCGAATCTCTCCGGAGACAATATGAGGAAGAGATAGCAGATTTTAAAACTGCTATTTGGGAACAAGGAGGGTGGACGAGGTCCAACTAAAACAAAAGAGATCCCTCTCCTTGGTCCAACTGAGCCAACCTCGCATAAGGGACGCCTTACGTGAGGGAAGCTTGGGAGGACAGCAGGGAAAAATCCTTGCAAACCGTCCGGGGTTCCTCGGCATATAGGGACGCTTGTATGAGTGGAGGAGACCCAGGGATAAAATGGTAATTGGGGCGAGCTAGGTTAGTCTTCGACGGGGGTGGTATGGGACGCCTTCGAAGAGGACGAGACTTAGGCGTGGCCAAGTTACGATGTTGGACGAGTTTCCTGGGAACAGATGTAATCCGATTGGATCGCGAGTGTTGTAGGACCCTTCCTACAATTCATTGAAAATTACGAGTGCAAGTCGAGTCGCACTAAAAGATTCGTCTAGGACGATGGATGGTTATAAGATTTGGACTTAAGAAGTCCCCAGCACAGGACCGAGGGAGGTCGGTTGGTGCCGCAGACCCCGAGGTCTTAGGGATATTGTACGATATGGATATCGTAATCGGCAGTTGGCAGGGTTGTGCTAACGAGATCCGATACTTCGGATCAAACATGGATGAGGTGTTGATACAGGATGGGCATCCTGTAGCTTTCGATAGTCGAAAGTTAAAATGAAACGGAGTAGAGATACTCTGCGCATGGAAAGAGAGATGGTTGTAGTGTTGCACTGCCTCCGAGTATGGAGAGTCCTTCTCCTGGGTATCGCCTTCGTGGCGAAAATTGATAAGGTGGTGGATACATATTTCACCACTTGGATGAGATTGCTGGCCAAGCTGGCCGGATGGCAGGAATTCCTAGCAAAATTCCGGTTCTAGGGGGAACATAAGCCTGAAAAGGCTGGTGTAGTGCTTGATGCACTGAGTAGGCTTAAAGCCTTTACCTGCTTTGCGATCTCCGGAGTGGAAGGAGATCTCCTTACGAGGATAAAAGCAGCAGTTGGGATCGATAAGGAATATCGAAAGTCTGTTGAGCAGACCAAGTCGGGTACGACCCGATGATAGTATCTGGGTAGACGAAGTAAGTCAATGTCCTCACGGAGGACTGCCTTTGTTATTTTGGGTGACTGCGAGTCAAAGGACTGGGTGAAGTGGAACGATTCGGCACAATCTGCCTAAAATCTCCACAGATCCCTGTCTACGGGGCACGGCCCGTTGAGTTTGTGATAGGGAGTCAATCCCTAACTTCGGTTGATATTGCGATGAGGACCTTCGAAAGGAGATGTCTTGCAATTTTATATGTAGTTCGTGAGCGAGTGGAGTCGCTCCAAGAGGCTAGAGACAGCTTCGAGGTAGCCACGAGACGAATGCAACTATATGTAAATCATCGTCGTGGGATGAAGCTGCGTCCGACATTCCATGTGAGCTTCCAAAAAGGGTTTTCACTAGGATCTGAGGGATCCGACTCGGTTACAGTTGCTTCGTGCGCCTCCTACGGTTCGAACGGAGTTCGACCAAAGGATCGGAAGGATCCTAGATCACCGAGTTTGGGGATATGGCAAGATGAACCAACGAACATAATTTTCTTGTTCAGTAGGAAGGTTCTCCATTGGAAGAAGTTACATGGTATAAAGCGTCCGAACTGTGGTAGTTTGAGGGTGAGATCCGACGTTATCTGGAGTCGCCGAGGGCAGCGACCCGCTTCGGAGGGGGAGAATGTTAGGCCTGCGGGCCGAATTTGGGCGCGGCCCAAATAAAAGCCCAAACCAGCCCATGATTCCTTAGCCAACCGGGTTGGCGGGTGAAGGAATCGGATCGGGTGCAATGCCCGGATCCGGAATCGCCAACGGGCGATTTCACGCGCGGTTGCGTGCGTGGGCAGGCCGACGCGGACGGGACGGGACGTGGGCGCTGACACCTCGGGCGGTGCGTTGACTTCGGTCGCGCGGTCGCCACATCAGCAGGGGCGGTGGATGAAAAGAAGGGAGGGCAGACGAGCGCGAGGAGAGCTTCGCCTACAACGGGATTTTTTCCGATCCCTCACCCTCGCCGCTCCCCTCTCCGTTGATCGTCGGCATTCCTCGTCGGACGTTCGTCGGCAAAGTTTCCTGGCTGTTCCGCTGGTGCGGGCGGGTGGTGGAACGCCAAGGGGAAACTCTGTTCCTCTTCATCGTCGGCTTCGTGTTCCTTGCCTCGTCGTCGTATCCGACGCCGGCGGAGCTCCAGATCGCCTCGGAAGGCGGCGACATCTACCGCTTCATCGAAAGGAAGGAGCCGGCGGCCTGAGTGATCGCCGAGGTACTCGTTTACCCCTCTGGTTCTTGTTCCCGGCCGAGTCCTCGGCTCCGGTGAACCCTCGTCGATCGCCTGCCTGGGTGGCCGCTTACCCTCTCCTGCTCCTCCGGCGAGCCCTTTCCCCTCTCTTGGCTGTCGGCCCGCCTGCGCGCGGGAAGTTCCTAAGTCAACGTCGCCTGCGTGCGACGTCTTTCGACTGGAGGTCGCCGCCTGCGTGCGGCAGGGTTCTTTCTTCTTCTGGTGAGCAGCCTGGTGAGGCGACGAGTCTTCGACGAGCGTCCCTCCTCTTCCTTGGTGAGGATCCTCCCCGGGTGGCGCCTTCGTCGTCAGCGTGGAGTAGGTGTCAGCTCCTCTTCAGCCGCCGTCCACCTGTAGCGTCCGGACAGTCGCGTCCGAGCCTCCTTCAGCCGTCAGGTCACTTTCCGGCGCCGCCCTATCGCCGGAGGACGTCCCTCCTCTTCTCCTTTGAACTCCCGGCGTCGAGGTGAGGGCCACCTGCCCTCCAACCCGCGGCATCCGGTGGACGCGATCGTACAGCCTCCGGGTCCGTCAGTCAGCTCGGTTCCTCTCGCCGTAGTCGTGTACGTACGTACGGCCCTGCTAGGCATCTCTCCGACCGTTCTTGCCCGCGAGCAAGAAGGATGAGGCTGCCGGTCTCCTGTCTCCTCCGTGTGATGTATCGGCGAAGCGTCGTCCGGCCTCCTCGCCGGTATGCGAGCGAGGAGCCGGTCGGATTCTCTCTGTCAACGGCGTGCGACGTCGTGTGAATAGTAGTCCTGATCGCCGAGCGCCGGCTAGATCCATGGACGTGTTGGTGAGTTTGGTTACTCCCCTCGGTTCTCTCTCCGGCACGAGAGCGTGCTCGGAAACTGTTGCGGACCTCGTCCGACGCGGTCAGTTACGAGTGAGTCCCGTTTGCATTCAGGTGAATCTGGTTTAACCCGACGACACCGATCTCCGGTGAATCATCTACGTTGACCTGAGCCGAGTTGGAACGGCAGCGATCCTAGTTGAGTCCTTCGTCGAGCTGGGGGTCGATTCGAGGAACCTTCCCTGCCAGTCGCGCCCAATCCAGCGGTTTCGACCGTTGCGATAGCTGCGTTGACTTATTTAGACTCGAGTCAAGCATTGACTCACGGGGAAATAATTTAAAAAATAAAATAAAATATTATCGTAAACATGGGCGTGACACCTGACAACCTTCGCTTTGCAGTGCACAAGCATATAATGCTCTTCTGTCAAATATATAGATGTGCATGCATGTGCTGCTGAAAGGAAATAATTTAAACAAAAGGACAAAGGGGTTGGATGGTTGGTGGCCAAAGAATAACCCAAACCTCAAGTAAGAATACACATCTTTAGGGTTCTTTTTGTCAGTGACAATACTCTAGGAACCGTACATGAAATCTCCAACGGATGTTGCGAGCAGCGCCACCCTGCTCGCCATCCGTGAGAAGGGTGGCAACCCTAATCATTTAAAATATAAAAATAAAAATTAGGATGATAAATTACGTATTTTTATCTATCCAAACGGTATCAATTTTGCCATCAATAAAATCTTCTACGATGAAAAATAAAATCATAAAAGATAATAAAAAATTTGCTAAGTAATATTCTTTTTATTATCTATTATTTTTTATTATCTTTTACGATTTTATTTTTTATTGTTGAAGATTTTGTTCATAACAATATTGGTACCGTTGGATAGATAAAAATACATAGACTATCACCCTAATTTTTATTTTTTTTTAGAATAATTAGGATGATAAAATTGCCACCCTTCTCACGGCAGGGTGGCGCTGCTCGCAACATCCGTTCTGAAATCTCAAGTATGGGACTAGAACCGTACATGAGATTTGGTGTGGCATTATGCCTTCAGAAGGAAGTTATCATGTGCAGTTAGGCGAATGATATTGGGTTGGCAGTGGAAAGATCGGGTCAACTGGATGCATTTATTGACTCAACAGTATCGATGTGCTTGCTGATAGGAAAGAATTTAGTCAAAGTATGAAAGGATTGGATGGTTGGTGGCCAAAGAATAAGAACCTGATTTCCCCAAACCTCGGGCAAGAGTACACATCTTTAGGGTCCTTTCATTAGTGATAGTACTAAAGGAAAATATAAGAACCTGATTTTCCACAACCTCGGGCAAGAATACACATCCTTAGGGTTCTTTCATTAATCATAGTACTAAAAGAAAATATGAAAACCACATTTCTCCAAACCTCGGGCAAGAATAGGTTCTTTCGTCAGTGATAATACTCAATAAATGCAGTGACTTTAAATTCTCAAGGCATTAATCATGTATCTTTTTGGTAGTAACTCAGAAGCACGATGACGAGAGAAAGCACACACACAAAAACAAAAGAGAGACAAACGTAATTACTTGTATTAAAATACTGCTATAACTTACAATAAAAATTACAAATATATATAGGAAATAAAATAGCTAGTCTACATGCCAAAAATAAAAAACCACTAACCCTCAATACACGACACATATGCACAACTCTCTCAACTCACGAGACCACTAAACCTCAACCCTCACGTAACACTGTCGTGTTTACATATTTGCTATTTTTAACACACCCCCTTAAATACGACTCTAACACTTTAACTTGACACTAACTCTAAGCATATGTCATAGAAAAAAAATTAACTAATGCCTTTACACTGCTGATATCTCATTCCCACGAGCTTTGCTTTATGCCTTTTTTTTCTTTCTTCAACTATATACCCTTTTACCTTTTGCATTAGCATGCTCTTCTATTTCTTCATTGATGATCCTTCTGAATTGATCATCTTCATTAACTTCAATAAAGTTAATAGGCTCTACATCTGCAAAGTGACATATAAAGATACCATTTTCAATATATGAGTCTTCTATTTCTGTTATGTGAGGATGTCTTGAGCTCTCTTCCATCTCCCAAGATACTCCATTTGATGGTCCTCTCTCAGTAACCTCTACTTGCGGCACTGTATCTTGCATAAAACCATCATCATCCTCAGTGTCTTTATGTAGCCTTTGTCTTCAACTTTTTCCAATCTTCCCAAATGTAGCTTGAGGCATAATTTCATATTCGTCAATGCTAGTCTTTTGATTTCCCTTTTCTTTTTCTTCGTCTTTGCTTTGCTCATGCTCATTATCCACATTTATCTCATCACAAACTCTTTCTCGTTCTTCATAGTCATCTGGGCATGCTTCCAAACATGTGACTATGACTTTCTCTTGTACATCCATCTTCAGAGAGTCTTCAGACATGGTAATGTCATTGTCATTCTCATTATCAAAATTTATAAAACAGAATGTATCTCCATATACGTCAATGTAACAAGGATCTACTTCCAATGTAGAGCTCTTATATGCCATTAAAAGCTTACAATCTAGCTCCTCATCACTCTCATTTTGATCCTCATTGCTCTCCTTTCGAGATAGATAAGCTCTTTCATTACGAGCATGATTGCATTCCCTAGCATAATGTCCAAACTTGTTACAGTTATAACATCTCACTTGTGATTTGTCATGCCTCTGAGTTTGATATGTTCTGCCTCTACCTCTTTCTTTTGTCAAGGTAAACTAAGAAGTATTTTTATGGGTCTATGCACCTCTACCTCTTGTAGAACCTTGACTTTGTCCTCGTCCACGACCTCGGCCTCTATAATTTTCAGGTTTTCTTCTTTTTGTCTCTTTCAAATTCAATTGTGACTAAAACCTACTCCAAAGGTTCTCTCTTCCTTATGTTTAATTTCTCCTCATGGGCTCCTAAGGAACCTGATAATTCTTCTAAGGACATTTCTTCCAAGTCCTTTGATTCTTCTATGGCCATGACAATATAGTCAAATTTTTCAGTCAAAGATCTGATAATCTTCTCAATTACCTTAATTTCAAGTACTTATTCACCAAGCCTTCTCATCTGAATTACAATTGTTGCAACCCTTGAGATATAATATGATACCTTCTCAGATTCTTCCATACATAGAGCTTCAAACTCTCCTCTCAAGCTTTGAAGGCAAACCCTTTTGGCTTTCAAACTTCCTTTACAAGCACTTTGCAACATTTCCCATAGTTGCTTGGCTGTTATTGCATTAGATATTTTCTCAAATGTTGCTTCATCTAATGCCTAATGAATCAAAGAAATAGCCTTCTGATCCTTCTTTCTTGAACTTTGAAGAAGATCTTTCTGTGCTTGAGTTAGAGTAGCTGGGTCAGCTGGAGCTACATATCCATTTTCTACCATGTCTCACACATCATGTGCACCTAATATTGCTTTCATCCGGATGCACCAGTTATCAAACTTTTCAGTGGAGAATTTTGGAACTTGGAATGACATCATGGTGTTATTCGTCATTTCACCCATGAAGTTCTGAATTCTGGTCCAATAAAATATGAACCAAAGTTCTTCTATAAATTGGGCTTGGCCTACTGAATTAATCATAGATCTGATCTGAGTTAATTGAATCGAAATGGTTCAAAACAGACCTCAATTGGTGAAACAAATTGGTCCAAATTAGACCAAGTAGGTTGACCAAAGATTAGGTCAAAATTGATGGTTCAGCGGGCGCTGAACCAAAATCTCATACGCGGCTTGTTTCTACTGCTGCTCGCGTTCGGCGTGGAGGCGGAAATGGCTCCATGCGCAGCAACTGTAAGCAGCGTTAGGCTGGCGGACGTCGTTCGGCAACGGTCGGCGACTGGCTAGAGGTGAATCGGTAGATGTTCATGAGAGGCGTTGAGCCGGCAAACGATGACTGGCTACGTAGTCGCGAGTGGCTTGACCTTGTGATGGTCAGCGGATGGACGAGACTCTTCTCGTCTTCTTCTTCAGAGACTGAAACCGGCGAAGAGGCTGACGTTCGCGAGCGGCTTTGAGCCAGCGAATGACAACAATGGGCAACGAATCTCAGAGAGATTCAGAGGTGGAAATCAGCTCATGGCAAAAGAGCTGGCGTTCGTCTCGTTCGGGAGCGGCAGCGACTAGCAACGAATCTCAGGAGCCAAAAACATAGATGAGCGGCGGATTTCGGCATTTGTCAAACAGATTTTTTTTGGACGAGATTCTTCTCATCTTCTTCGTCAAGCAGCGATCGGCTGGCAACTCTTTGATGCGCGAGCGAGCGACGTGCTGTCGGTGACTCGCTGCAAGCGGCATCGATTAGGCGGCGGATCTCAAAAGCGAGAAACGGATGTTTCTCGCGTTCGTCTCCAACGTGGAGACGGGAAAGAAATCGGCAAACGAACAGATGGAACAAATTGTTCGTGAGCGGCGAATAGGCGCAGATCTTCAGGCGACGAAGTCTAGTTTCTTTTGGTGTCCGGCGTGTGGGATCAGTGTCTCGACTTCTTGCAGAGAAATTACTGCTAAAAAATTTTTTCGGCGGAACGAGCAGGCGAGAGTCTTGTAAACGCACAAATCACGCTGTCAAAGATGCCGATCAAGCTGTCAAAGATGCCGAATCAAATCCTCCCAATGATGCTATTATCTAATATTGCAGCAATCACATTGGCCACGATTCAAGCAAATGAAATCGTAATCAAATCGTGGCAATGTTTCCTACACAGCGATCTTCCTATTTGTATATTTCCATTAATTCTTTGCCATCGTTTTGTATAAATTCAGAGGCTTGTAACACTATCAATCATCGAATACAATTATATTCTTCAACTTCTTCCCTGCTAAGTTTCTTACATGGTATCAGAGCGTTGAATTTCTGATCCAATTTGCTCCGTCGGCACGCTTCAAAGGAAGAAGTCCTCGATCCGGCTTGCTCCGTCGTTTCTGAAGAAGACGAGAAGACTCGTCATTATTCTCTTGCGAACGACAGCTGTTGATTGCTATCGTCTTCCGCCTGCTGATCAACCGACGATCGACCCACGCCGCGAGCCGCTGCGATTCCCTCTTACGACATTCGCAGCCCTTTTAATCCATCCACATGGATTCGGCACTCAGCTCTTCCTCACGGCAACCTGCTGGGTCGTCCACCACTTTAACCCCACCCAGCAGCGTGCCCTTTCTTCCTCTCAAGTTAACGAAGGACAATTTTCTATTATGGCGGACTCAATTCGTTCCTCTCCTACGCGCTCATGGCATGCTTGGCATCGTCGAAGGCACTGATCTTGCTCCTTCCTCAACGGACCCTTGTTACGCTGATTGGACCCTCAAAGACCAATTAATCCTCACCTGGATTAATTCCACTCTGACGGAAGAGGTTTTCCCTTTGGTGGTTGACCTCACCTCTTCCAAACTCGTCTGGGACACTCTTGCCACCGCCTTCCAGTCCAACTCTCGCGCCAGGGTGCTCCAACTTAAATCTCAACTGCAGGTGACTCGCCGCGGCACGGATTCTATTCATGACTATATGCAAAAAAATCAAGACTATTGCCAATAACTTGGCAGTGATCGGGCACCCTATCTCTGACACCTTTATTCCCAGTGTCACTACACGTCGCTCGGCCCCTCCTATGACACCTTTATTCCCAGCGTCACTGCACGCAATGATTCCTTGACTCTGGAAGAGGTTCATGAGATGTTATCCTCCCACGAACGTCTTATGCAACTTCAATCCATGCGCGACCTCGACATTACAAGTCCTGCCATTAACAACACTGTTCATCCTGGCTCAAGCTCTCGTGGCGGAGGACGCCATCATCGCGGAGGCCGCTCTCATAACGGTGGTCGCTTTCAAGGACGCGGCCGTGGCAGAGGACAGTGCCAAATCTGCTTCATTCCTGGGCACTATGCTCATGAATGTCGCAGACGTTTTGATACAGATTTTATTGGCGGTTTTTCTAGCCAAACCCCTACTCAGCATCCGGTCCGACCCGGAGTCTTCCACGCCACCACTCCTCATGACATATCATCTACCTCCACGGCTTGGTATCCGGACTCCGGCGCAACTCACCATGTCACCTCTGATCTCAACTCTCTCCAACAGGTGGCGCCCTACAATGGATACGACACGGTTCAAATAGGCAATGGTCAAGGTTTGCATATCACTCACCTTGGAAACACATCTTTTTCCGCCTCTAATCGTCTATTACACATGCGCAATATTCTTTGTGTTCTGTCAATTACTAAACCTTTGCTTTCTGTTCGTCAATTCGCTCACGATAATGACGTCTTCTTTGAATTTCATTCTAATGCCTGCTTTGTTAAGGACCGGCTCATGGGGACAACTCTGCTCCAAGGGGGAATTAAAAACGGCCTCTACCACATTCCACCACCATCCACAACTGCTCTACTCTCTCGGCGTGTGACCTCCAACACTTGGCATGCTCGACTTGGTCATCCCTCCATCCGCCTCGTCCAGCAAATAATCAACCACTATGGTGTACCTGCTCGGAATATTTTGTCTTCTACTTGTGATGCTTGTATGCGCTCAAAAAGTCACAAAACTCCGTTTTATCCGTCAATAAATAAAGCGTCTATTCCTTTACAACTTATTCATTCTGATGTTTGGAGCCCTGCTCCCATTCTTTCCGCCGGTGGTTACTCGTATTATGTCTCCTTTATTGATCATTACAGTAAATTTACTTGGCTTTTTCTCATGAAACGTAAATCTGACCTTTTGGATATATTTGTCATTTCCAACAGCACGTTGAGCGCTTCTTCAATCACAAAATTTTATGCGTTCAGTCTGATTGGGGTGGCGAATATCAGGCCCTTCATCACCATCTTGTGCGCTCCGGCATTGCCCATCGTATATCCTGTCCACACACTCCGGAACAAAATGGGTCCGCTGAACGTAAACACTGCCACATAGTTGAAACCGCCCTTTCCCTCTTGCATCATGCCTCTGTCCCCACCCACCATTGGGACGCTACTGTTTCCACCGCCGTCTATCTTATCAATCGCACGCCCACACCTTTACTTCAACATACCACTCCCTTGGAAGTCCTCTACAAACGCACCCCTACATACACCACTCTTCGAGTCTTTGGCTGCGCATGTTACCCTTGGCTGCGACCATATGCCAAACATAAGTTGCAACCCCGCTCCACTTTATGTGTTTTCCTTGGTTACAGTAATATGCACTCGGGTTATCGTTGTTTACATGTTCCCTCTGGCCGTATTTACATTTCCAGGCATGTTGTGTTTGATGAAACTGCATTTCCATTTGCGGCAGCTAACATTTCAGGCGGCGTCCCTGCCTCCGGTGCAGTCCTTCATCCCTTCCCTCCGAGGCTTTCAGTCCGCCAACGTCCTACTACTCGCTTGACGTCCGGCTCCTCTACTGAGGCATTATCTGATGTGCGCGCCTCCTCGCCCGAGCCTTCTCCTGCTGCACCATCTACTCCTACCACTCCGGCGACCTCTTCTGATGCGAGCATCTCTTCGCCAGGCTCTTCTTCTGCTTCTCCAACAACTCCAGCGGCTTTCCCTGATGCGAGCTCATCCACATCCCTCTCTACACCTCCAAGGCGCACTCGCGCTCTTGTTGATCTCTATGGCGCAACTGAACCACTTGTTCTTCACTCTACATCAGCCAGCAAACACGCTCTACCAGCCGCTCTCCTTCACTCCCTTTCCTCCGCTGCGCCAACATGCTTTACTCAAGCCTCCAAGGCTCCTGAATGGCGGGCGGCTATGGCTTCCGAGTTCGATGCCTTACTTCGCAATGGGACATGGAACCTTGTTCCACGACGATCTTCCATGAATGTTATTGGGTGCAAATGGATCTTCCGTCTCAAGCATTGTGCCGACGGCTCTATTGATTGACACAAGGCTCGCCTAGTTGCTAAGGGATTTCGCCAACTGCCCGGTATTGATTTCACCGAAACTTTTAGTCCTGTTATTAAGATAACAACTGTTCGTCTTCTCCTCGCAATTGTCGTCAGCTCCAATTGGCCCATTCGTCAATTGGATGTCTCTAATGCCTTTTTGCATGACCACTTACAAGAAACTGTATACATGGAGCAACCGTCTGGCTTTACTCATCCTCAGTTCCCCACTCATGTATGTCATCTACAGAAATCATTATACGGACTTCGGCAAGCTCCACGTGCATGGTTCCACCGCCTCAGGGGATGGCTTCACCAACAGGGCTTTCTGGGCTCCAAAACGGACACATCATTATTCTATCGCTACGACTCCAACTCTAAGACCTTTGTTCTAATATATGTTGATGACATTCTTGTCACTGGCGACAATGCGGTGCACATCACCACCCTAATCTCTGCACTGGGTACCGAATTCGCTATTTGAGATCTCGGCACTGCCCACTATTTCCTTGGTATTGAGTTGACGTCTCATCCCACTGGCTGTCTTCTCACTCAACGCAAATATGTCCTGGAACTACTTCAACGTACCAAGATGGATGCCGCACGACCAATCTCTACACCCGTCGCGCCTAACTTCAAAATGGATGTCTTCTCCCATGCTTGATCCCACACTTTACAGAAGCACTGTTGGCGCCCTCCAGTACGTCACCATTACTAGACCCGAGATCACCTACGCTGTCAACCGTGCCTGCCAACATATGCACTCTCCCACTACGCTCCATTGGGAGCACGTCAAATGCATACTCCGCTACCTTAAAGGTTCTCTTCTACATGGCCTTCTTATTCATCGGGATTCCTCTCGTGACATCCACGCTTACAGTGATGCTGACTGGGCCAGTTCTCCTATTGACTGTCGCTCAACCAGCAAGTTCGCAATTTTTCTTGGCAAAAATCTCATCTCCTGGGCCTCTAAGAAGCAATCTACCGCCTCTCGCTCTAGCACTGAGGCCGAGTACAAAGCCATTGCTAACGCAACGGCTGAAGTGATTTGGCTGCAATCCTTACTCTTGGAACTTAGCCTCTCGACTTCGTCAGCTCCGACGCTATGGTGCGACAACATAGGGGCCACGTATCTCGTTGCCAATCCAGTCTTTCACGCAAGGACCAAGCATGTGGAAATCGACTTCCACTTTGTCCGAGAACGCGTGGCCACCAAGCAGCTTCTTGTTTCCTTCATCTCCACCAAGGATCAACTTGCCGACATTCTTACCAAACCTCTCCCCAAGCTCCGGTTCCAGCACGTCACAGACAAACTCAACGTTGTACAATCCCACGCTGAGTTTGCGGGGGAGTGTAAACGCACAAATCACGCTGTCAAAGATGTCGAATCAAATCCTCCCAATGATGCTATTACCTAATATCGCAACAATCACATTGGCCACAATTCAAGCAAATGAAATCGTAATCAAATCGTGGCAATGTTTCCTACACAGCGATCTTCCTATTTGTATATTTCCATTTGTATATTTCCATTAATTCTTTGCCATCGTTTTGTATAAATTCAGAGGCTTGTAACACTATCAATCATCGAATACAATTATATTCTTCAACTTCTTCCCTGCTAAGTTTCTTACAAGTCTTTGGTGTCTCTTCTTCGTCAAGCAGAGCGGCTGTCTGCGACGGATCAGCAAGCATGAAACAAATGTTTCGCCTGGCACCGAATGAGTGATTTGCGAGCGCTGGTCTTGGCTTGTCGACAAGTGCTATGAACAGCGAACGAACTGGCACCAAAAATAGAGAGATGAACGAGCAAAGTCGGCGCTCGTTTTTCAGAACTGGATCTGCGAGCAAACAGAGAGGCAGATCTGCAAGCGATGAAATTTCCGTCTTCGTATAGCAATTTTATCTCGTCGTTTCACAAATGACACTTTAGTGATCTTCAAATCTCACTTAGAGATTTTTCTTCTCAAACTCTTTTCTCGTCAATGAATATACTTCTTTAAGTATTTCTATTTTTGAAGATAGACAAAAATATCGTTGGATGAGTTTACTATTATGGACTACAATGTTGAAGAGGTGACAAAAGAAACAAATGTAACTCAGGTATTGAATTTATGATATTTTATAATGTCTTGTTTTTTAACAAAAAAACTAATATAGATTGGCTTGTTTTTTCTTTTAGGTTTGAAGATGGATTAGTAGAAATATAATTTTTTAGTTAACTGATATTTTTTATAAAGTTAGATAAAATAGAAGAATGTCAATTTTGTAACTTTGACATATTTATATTTTTCTCGTGACATTGTAATGTGTGGCTATGAATTTATTAATATCATAAGAGAGTATTTTGAGGAATCATTTTGAAGTGAACATTTGACCAAAACTATTATATTAAGTGTCAATTATGATTTTTTGAATTTATACAATGATGTAGCTAAAAAATTTTGGCTTATAATGATACTAATTGTCACGCCCAGCCCAACTGGCCCCGTCCACGTCACCATCCTGCGTGAGACTGTGCAAATCTACCCCAAATCGAAATTTCAAAATTGAAATCGATTCACAATTTAGCTGTGTCGTCGAATTTTGCCGTTGACTCGGTCAACACCTCGAAGCGAACGCCGTCCGCTGCGTCGTCGTCTTCACGCATTTGAACGACGCCGCCTGCGTCGTTCGCTCGCTGGAGGGGACGGGGAGAGCGTGCGGCAGGCTCGGAGTCCGTCCGAGCCTCAGCCTTCAACCTCGCGGAAGCCTACATTGCCATGGTCGGAGATGGTGAAGGAGGCGCGTCTCGCCGGAAAACACAAAGGCTCTCGTCGGAGCCGGAGAAGGAGACAAACAAGCTTAGGGAAATTTACGTTGCTGGCCAGACAACCTACATAAACCCTCTTACATGCTCGCTCAGTCTCCCTCACGTCGACGGCACACTCGCCGCCGACTTACAGGTCGCTCATCGTCGCTGCTAGAGGTGGCCATGGGCCGTGCCCGCCTCGGCCCGGTTCCAGGCGGGCCGTGCCTGGCACGACCCGTTTCAAATCGTGCCGTGCCCGGCACGGCACGGCAGGAGAACCGCTGGGCCCAGCACGGCCCGCGGCCCGATTAACCGTGCCGGCCCAGGCACGGTTCGGTTGCAGCGTGAGCACGGATCCGGCACGCGGGCCAGGCACGGCACGCGGGCCAAATACAGCCCAACGGGCCCAATGAGAGACGCGGGCCGTGTTTGGCCCGGCCCGATTATGGCCCACGGGCCAACTTTGGCCCGTGTGCCAAATTTAAAAAAAAATAAATTAATTTAATAAGTAAATTATTATTTAATTAAAATATATAAAAATATAAAATATGAAAAAATAAAAAAAATTGAGAAATTGAGAATGTATATTGCACAAATTTTTGAAAAAATGTTAAAATTTTATATATTTTAGACCGGACCCATTACAGGCTGCCTACGTACCCCACTCAAAGGAGGAATCAGGTCTACGTAGTTCTCTTTTTACAACTGTTTTTACAACTCTTTCTACAACTCTTTTACAACTTTTTTTATAATTATTTATTACAATGTTTAGCCATTGTTGCTTCCGCTTGCACTTCCAAGACTTTGTTCATCATCATCGGATGAAGTTGAATGACCACCTTTATCTTGAAGACGATCTTCAGCATCTAGCCAATTTTTAAGACATACACATTTCCACGCTTTCTTCATTCATTCGGCTTCGCTTCTCGTCCAGCACCCTGCCGCCTGCACTAAAACAAGACTCCGATGCTACAGTAGACACCGGAGGAGTTAGTAGATCACGTGCCATGGCAGAAACCACAGGATATGATTTTCCTTGTGATCTCCACCATGATAAAATATCAAAATTATCTATTTGTTCTTCTGTGAGTAAAGATGTATGATTATTTTCTAAAAAAAATGTTAATTCATTAAAATTACTAGATCGACTTGTTGATGTTCCTTTTCTATTTAAAATTGTGCGTATTCTTCCTGTAATATTTTTATTACTAGTAGATACATTAGTTTGAGAGGATGTTGGATTCATTGTATTTCCAAATTTTAAATTATAAATATTATACATTTCATCTAATAAGGTAGAAACTTCATTTTTTTTCTCATCTACTCCTTCAAGTTCCATATTTTTATAATATTCATCTAATAAAATATGAACACCTTCTAATTTTAATCTAGGATCCATAATTGAAGCTAAACAATATAAAGGAGATATATTTTTCTAATATTTTTTAAATTTTATTTCCATTTTAAAAATTACTTGAAAAACATTTTCATCATGTCTATATTGAGAAAATATTTCACTAATTAAAACTAAATGTTCTAAAATTAAACATGATATAGGATAATAAACACTAGATAAATGAGTGCTAGCATTATAAAAAATTTCTAAAATATTATGTAATAACTTTACTTTATCCCAATCATTTTCTTCAATATTTCCATCAGGCATTCTTTCATTATAAAATAATGTAAGAGGATCCTTAAATGGAAAACATGTTGTTAGCATATCATAAGTAGAATTCCATCGTGTTTTAATATCAAGTTTAAATTTTTTATATGACAAACCATAAGATTTACATATTTGTCTAAAATCTTGATTTCTAGAAGTAGAAGAAGTAACAAATCTAACAGCATTTCTTAATTTAGTTACATGTTCATCTACTTCTCTTATTCCATCTTGAACACATAAGTTTAGAATATAGCATGCACATCGTATATGAAAAAAAGCACCATTAAATATTGGATTTAACAATCTTTTTAATTTATCAATTGCACTATCATTATTACTTGCATTATCAAAACTAATTGAAAAAATTTTATTAATTATATTATATGAATGTAAAATGCTATGAAATTGTCTAACTATAGCATTTGCAGTATGAGGATATTCAAAAATTTTAAATACAATAATTCTTTTTTGTAAAAAAAATTCACTATCTATCCAATGTGCCGTAATACACATGTATGACTGATCAGAATGATTACTGGTCCAAATATCAGATGTTAAAGAAATACAAGAAGTTAATGTAATTAAAGCTTGTAAAAGATTAGTTTTATATTCAGAAAAAATTTTTATAGCATCCCTACGCATGGTTTGTCTACTTACTTTTTTATATTTAGGTTGTAGTGATTTATGTATAAATTTTTCAAATTTATAATTTTCTGCTAAAGAAAATGGTTGTTCATCCCAAACAATAAATTTAGCTAATTCTTTTCTAAGAACTTCAGTAGAATAATTAAAAATTTCAAAAGAACTAGAGGAAAGATTTAGAGTAGCCTGTGCACGATCGATTTGAGCTTTATGGTTTCTGATATGGCGAGTCAAATGACCAGTTCCACCCGATGATTTGCAAGTCAAGATTTTTTTGCACTTCTTGCAGCTGGCTCTTTCTTCGCCGTTAATCATCACCACATCGAAGCTCTTCCAAACGTCGCTCGTGCGTTTTCTTGAGCTCAACACAATAGACTCGTGAGGGTTTGCACTGCATCCCTCCTCTCCCTGCATAGTGTTAGTAGGCTCCAAATCAACATGATCTTGCTGTTGTTGATTTAGGTCGTAAGGCGGAGGGTTGGCATCTTGATCGGGTGGCATAACGGGGGTAGTACTAGTCCCTATTAGCTCCTGCTGTATTGCCTCAAGCTCCCATGGCAAAAAATCCCATGTATTGTTAAATCCCGCCATTAATTCTACATATAATATTAAAAGTTAGCCAAAAAATTTATAAAATAAGATTAAATACTTACTAATAATAAATTATACATTAAAAAATTACCTTATCACGTGTTTGAAGATCACTTAGTAAGAACTAAGAAGTTGAGGTTTCAGCCTTCAACAACCTTAACTTAAACATAATTATGAAAAAAAATTTATATTAGAATAATTTAAATTTAAGTACAATTACATTATAAAAGACTAAAAGTAAATTAATTTACTACTTACTTGATCTTCTCCACGTGACTAGACCGAGGGAGCTTTGAAATCTTGATGACTAGACCGAGGGAGATTTGAAATCTTAATCTCTTTTCTAAGAGATTAAGAGAGCATTAAGAGAGAATGAGAAATTAATCCAAAGTTAATTGGAAACTTGTGTGAAGAAATGAGAGGGTTGGGGGTCAATTTATAGGGATGAATTGGGTATAAATTTACATATTTATCCCCTATTTTTAATTATTAAAAGGGGCTAAAATGATAATTTTATAACATAAAGACAATTATATCCCTAACTTTTAAATTTTTTCAAACCGTTATAGGGCTATTTGGGTAAAAACGCATGCTAAATTCAAATTTTCGAACGTTGCCGCCCAAATTATTCGTGCCGTGCCCGTGCCGGCCCGCGTGCCGTGCCTGTCACGACCACCGTGCCGTGCCGAGGCCGTGCACGGCCCGGCACGCCTACGGGCCGTGCCTAACCCGGCCCACGGGCCGCGAACCTCCGGCCCAGCACGACCCGAGCCGTGCCACGGGCCGCCCGCGGCCCGTTCAACGGGCCGGGCCGTGCCCGGCCCGTGTCGTGCCGGGCCGGCCCGGCCCGTTGGCCACCTCTAGTCGCTGCCACCGTCGGGGGAGGTGGAGGAGCACGCCGCCGGCTCCGGTCCCGCCTCCCCCTTCCTTTCCCCTCGTGGACGAAGCTTGAAGGGAGGCTACGCTCGTCTACTCCGGCGGCCTCCAAAGACAGGGGAACATTGCCTGCTCCCTTTCTCGTTCGTTGCCGACCGAATGCCCCTCCTCTCGTCGCTTGGTGCCTTAAAGAGGAGGAGGTGCCGCCTGGGTTGGAAGGGTATCGTCCGCCAGCCAACTTTCCAAAGCAGACGTTCGTGAATCACGCCTGGGTGCGTGATTCATTTCCTTCCTTCGTCCGCGACCCAATCTCCTCGCCGATGTCGCAGCCTCTATCTGCCTCCGCGTCCGCCCGCCGATCCTGCCGAAGATGGGGGCGTGGAAGCGCCGTCGACCTTGCCGCTACCGACGCCGAAGATGTCGCCGGGAAGATCGCCACTGATCGCGCCTTGGGACGAAGCCGATTCGTTCACTGAAGAACGAGCATACAGCGGGCCGCGTCCGCGTTGCTCGTCTGGGGTTTGGGCTTTGTCCAACCCAAAATGCCACTAGCCCGATCCGCTTAGGAGTAGGCATCACACTAATGTTGATGGTACATTGGTATTTATGGTTCATAGTTATTATGTCATTTAAATTATATAATAAATCATGATGATATTTTTTTGATGTTAGAATGTTGGTGGTATATATGGTTATTATGCTATTTGAATCATATTTTGATGATTTTTTTATGTTCTTATTTATAAGTAATTTATTTATTAAACAAGTTATTTGGGTTGTATCAAGTCACAAGTTAATATTTAATCGCGTTGTGTCACGTTAACTCGTTTAAATACATATCATGTTTAGGTTATACCTTCTTAACCCAATTAATTAAATGAATCATATTCGGGTTAGACTATTTGGGTCATGGTCATAGCAGACATGACCCATTTATTATCCGCTAACCCAAATTGCTACCCCTTATTAAATGCAGAGTAAAAATTTAAACTCAGGTATAAATATAATAAATTAAAAAGTTTGAACATGTAAGTGCAAATGCTTATATCACATACTTTTGACCAGAATTATTTTAATTTATCATACGTATCGATAATTGTAATTTATAATTCACCTAAGAATATAACAATTCTTAATTAATCAAAGATAATGATTATGTAAACTTATTTTCTGAAAAAAAAGAAGATTTTTTTAAAGCATAGAAACCCTAGCAGCTTCTTAATAGAGTCAACTATCGAGAAAAAAGATTCTAATTTCATGATAGAACTTAAGTCATTATATATTAAACTTCAATAGGATTTAAATTTAGTAGTCCTAACCTGATTTAATGTTGACTTTGCTCTCAAAATGTACCCAAATTGACTCGATTTGCACGAGTTGGAAAAGTCTTCGAGGGGTCATGGAGAGCATAGTGTATTTTCTAATAGTCGATCTCTCTAAAAGTTTAAAAAAAAACCTAATATGCTATTATCGGATTATCTACACCACAGTTGTGTCCCTTATATTAAGCTAAATACCATAACTTGCTAATATACACCAAAATCCATGAATTAGTTTTTTTTCTTCTAATCTAATAGTTTAAGAGCGTGGGCTAAGCCGGTTTCCCTACAAAGATTTTCCCCATGCATATAAGAGTTTAGTACCCCAATTAGCTAACCGAGATGAGTTTGAGTTTATAGGTAAGAATCCCCAACACCAGATAATATATACCATTGATATTAGACAAGAAAGATCAGTGATCACAGAAGTAAATGTATTTCTCATACTTTCTTAATTTCAAATACAGAAATTCATGAAATCTGCATACTTATGAGATATCTGGAACATTGGAATTCATCATAATCATGGAATTAGGATTCCTACTCCATAAACTATATGGTTCCAAACAATCTGGATGTTCTCAAATGTGCAACATATGAATGGTTTTTCTGAAGCTCGTGAAATGGTCTCTTATTGTACCAAAACATGCAACAATCAATTTGGAATCTCCAACACAATGCTAGGAATAATGAGCTTCCACACAAAGTTAGATAAATTGAGATCTGAAATCCAAGAAAAGTCGACAGAATGAATCACAAAAGGAAAATGTGAAATTCATATTGCAATATTTTGGATTAATTCACTGCACTACGTTCAAACTTAGCTCTAAAGTAGGGAAAAGATATACATTTCAAGGAACAAAAATATAAAGATAAATAACTCATGGTTCATGGTAATTGACAAAGAGGCAGAAACAAAAAAGAGAAGTGTATCGATCGGTGGAGGTGAACCAAATTCTATATCTCAGGCTGCTTCTCTGTTGGATTAGCATCTTTTGCTTCCACATTCTCAGTGATGCCCTCAGGCAGTTTTGCCTCAACAGCATTTTCTTTCTGCACATAACGCAACATTCTTAGTCTACAATTGACAAACCAGCAGCAGCAGAGATGTAGATAGCAAAACGATACGTTACTTCAGTCTAGTGAGTTATTATTCCTCCTTGCTCTTTAAACACTATGAACAATTTAACAAAAAAGATACTAATATGGAACAGAACTTGAATCCAGTAAAGTAACAAAGCAAAATTTTGCTGTAGGGGAAATGGAAGAACAAGAATTGTAAATTACTTGTGCTTTGGCAGTCTTGGCCAGGGATTGGCCAAGGGTGCCGCCAAGATCAACAACCATGTTTGGAAGCCTGCTGTGGTTGAAACCAAGAACCTTGCATATGGCCCTAGCGAACGCGCGGTGCGTCGTCTTCCTCTTGGTCTTAGCTACTGCGTGAGCATGCTGCACCAGCGCATTGCAAGTGGTGAACCTCCTTTCGCCCTTGCTTCCAAGCCCTTGACAAGCCAAGCATGCGAATTCCCCCTTCTCGTTGTTCTTCTCGTAGTACTCCCTCAATGACTCATCCTCCTCAAATAACTCAATAAAGAACTTCAAAGGTCTCATCTTTACCTCATCCATCTCGAATTCGCCAACACCTTCTTCCTCCTCGTCCTCACTATCATCGTCGTCACCGTCGCCGTCGTCGTCGTCATCCTCCTCGTCGGATTTGGCCATTTTAGAGAAGAATACTCTTGAGGCCCACATACCCCGGGATTGGGCATTGGCCGCGTTGATTCGGGCCTGCTTCTCGGGAGTGAGGTCCGGCAAGGTCACGGTGGTAGCGACCGGATTTGAAACCTCCCATTCAACCCAAGTGCGAGGCGGTGACTCGTACCTCTCGATAAGGGCTGCCCACGACGGGCCAGGGTCGACGGGTGGCGATGGGGATATCGAGGCCTCGTGGGAGCATCTACAACCGACTGGAAACTTTCTCAAACTTGGCTGCTTCTTCTTGAAGGAGGGTGCTATGGGATGGAGTAAATCGGAGCCCGGATTAGGGCTAGGGTTGCGTCTGCGGTTAGGCGGAGGGCCGCGCCGCCAGAGTTCATGCAGAGCGTAAACTTCTTTCGCGAGTTCTCTGTCGGAATCGCTCAGAGGGATGAGTCGGGAGTCCATGGCGGCAATCAGAGCAGCGTTGGAGAGGAGCTGTGACCACCCGCCGGAGGAGGCGAGGAGAACTGAATGATAAGGGAGCATAGAAAGAGTTTGCCCTTGCTTTAAGTTATTTCATTTTACCCCTATATTTTCAAACAATTTCATTTTGCTACAAAATTTTAAACAACTAATAAATTGAAAATAATTTGAAGTAAAAAATAATATACAAAATTTATTTCTACTTCCTGATTTTCTTATAAAATTGATTATAGATGTGTTGTAATATTGAGAAAAAATTTTGATTTAAATATTTAGATGTTTATAAAATAAATTAGTTTATATAAACTAGATGGATAATTGATACAATGGCCTTTATGGTTGATTAAAATATATAGATGGACTTAATTAATAATATGTAATGTAGAATTTGTACGCCATGGGCTTAAGTAAAAAATATTCGTTCAGAAGAAACTGATGAAAGGAAAAAAAAGGATAAAAATGGAAGGTTTTTTTTGTCATCCGCGGCGTCCCCCTCGCAGGTTCGTACCAGTTCGCGTGGCGGGAAGCTCTTCCAATTTCATCCGTGATCCGTCAACTACACGCTGCGCGCGAATCAATGGCGTCAACGACCACGCAGCGGTGATGTCACGATACCCTATCCATTGTACTTCTCATCATTCCATTTTTATTTTAAAATAAAGTAGGAGATTTCGCGTGTTCCATCCCTGCCTGCTCCCATGCCTCCGTCGCCGACACCGTCGTCCTCGATGTAAATTTATTGGATCAATCCGCCACGGACCGATTTTTTTAGGGCGGCCACGCGTAGGCGTCGCCTCGTCGGATCTCCGATTCTTTTCTGCAACTCGCTATTCTACAGTTTTTCTCTAAGGTATCCACTTGTGTTTCTCTCAATTTTTTTCTTCGGTTTCTGATATTGGATATTGGATTTGGAAGTCGTACTGTAGTAAAGATTCGATTTTCTGATATTGAAGGATTGATTTGGTTCTATGAGTGTAGAAAAGGTTCGATTTTTATTTTCTTTTGGATTCTAGGGTAGCTCAATTTGCCGGATGATGTTTTGGCCTTTTGAGAAACTTGTTCTTGATTAGCCAATAAATTATTCGCTTACTTTACTCATGCACTTTTTTTAACTTTAGATGATTGTGTGCTTATTTGAAATTTGATCTTACGTCTAGTGACTCTACGAAAAGATAGAATTTAACTGTTCTTCTGTCTTTTTCAGATTTGTTCGCATCTGGAGATGGTTCATTTACGCTCGTTCATTAAGGTAAGGTTTTTCTTGATTGACTATCTGATGCACTTGCACAATTAGCCTTTCTTGCAAATTTTTGTCATGCTGTTAGGTTTGATGTTTAATTGACTGTAGATTACATCACATTCATGATTCTTTTGCTGCACAAGCATCCTTAGGATCTGGATTTAACAACCCTAATCGATCCTTGTTTTGCTAGTTGGAAGATGTCTAGCTTACCGTAGATTGCATATTCTCAATAACTTAGTTAAATTGAGAAATAAAGCAATGGAGTTAGACATAAAGTCTTGAACAATTTGCTTAGGGTAATCATATCACATAACCTTATTGCCACCATAAGAAAATTGCTCAAATGTGCTTGACCAGCTTTTTCCATGTCCATGCATGATATAGTTAAACTTGGAAGAGCTAGGCGTTTTGGGTATGATATGGGCGTTTTGGGTATGATATGGTTCATTTGTTCTTTCTGCTGCTCGTTCCTATATTATAATCTAGTCTCTTATGAAACAAGTTATGCATTCATCTGGAAAATGTAAAGTTTCACTTTTTTGACTCTGATAGACTTGTCATGAACAATACTCTTGACAGTTATCATCCTTGAATATGGATTAGGATAATAAAGGCTCAGTATTCCCCCTAGAAACTGAACTGCTAATTTTGCCTTACCATACGGTGCATATACCCGGCATTCATTCTCTTGATAGTTATCCTAGTCTACATATGACGTGATTCTGGTAAAGTTCTATGGTGGCCAAAATTTTGTTTGCTTCTTCCTACGTTACAAATGTAATCTAATGTTGAACTTTCAAAATTTTCTTTTCAATTCCATCAGCACCATGGAGTCAAGTTTGTGTCTTGTGGTTTCTCTATCTAGATATCTGCATAAAGGAGCAAGTGCTGTAGTATCTCTTTATTTATTAAATGTACAGCAGTTTTGAAGATGCAATAAGTTTCAATTTTGCAGGTCTAAGCAGAAGTTAGGACTAACCAAAATTTCAGATTAAACAATATACTAGTTCTCGATAAAGTAGTATGGCGCCAGTGGACATATACAATTGCAAACAAGAACCTGATCATCTCCTTGTCCTAGTACACGGCATCTTGGCAAGGTAAAACTAGTATCTTTCTTGTGACGCATTTGTATTTTGGTACTGATGTTCCAATGTTGAACCCAATTAGGAATCAATCCTGTTCTCTAATACTAGTACAAGAAATAACATACATAGATGTTGCTCTAAGTGTCCCTCCATATATACTTAAGATATGTGGTTCTATACTAAACTGTTCTATGTGAAATATGCAGCTCTAGTGACTGGACATATGCGACAACTGTATTAAAAAGCCAACTAACAAACAACTTTTTAATCTATGGTATGTTTAATCTGGTAGTTACTTCAATCTTGAAGTGATTATTCTGTTGACTTTGACTTGTTGTTCATTGGAAATTTTCCTGGACTGTCTTAAGAATGTTTCATTAATGAAATCCTTTATTTTTTTTGCAGCAAGTTCATGTAATAGTTACACTAAAACATTTGATGGAATTGATAGATCTGGAAGACGACTGGCAGAAGAGGTAAGAGTCCAATTCTAATTTCAGGCCAAAGGATTTTATATACCATTACCTGTATAACTTCTAAAACATTAGATTCTTGGAACAGGTCTTGGATGTGGTCCGGAGTACAGGAAGCTTGAGAAAGATCTCTTTCTTAGCACATTCTCTGGGCGGTTTATTTACAAGATATGCAATTGCCGTTCTATGTTCTGCCAGCACCTTTCAAAAAGATCTGCATGATGTCAATTTAAATGGAAATTCAGGACATTCATTGAATTTGGGCACCATCGCTGGACTTGAACCTATAAATTTTATTACTCTGGCCACTCCACACATAGGGATTAGAGGGAAAAAGCAGGTGAACTACCGTGGACTGTTATCTCAAAGACCTTCATTCTTTCTAGTTGCTGGCATTGTTGTTGCTCCCCCATCATGGCTCTTTTTTCCTCTACTATCCTTGTTATTAGTTCTTTATGGTTTAACACTTTCTATTAGTTCTTTATGGACTAAGAAGAGTTTTCTTGTTCTTGTTCATTTCTTGGTTCTGTTTGTCTGTTTCTCTCATACTGGATAGAAATACCTTATCTGAGTTTGATCATTAAGGATAGATATACACGACATTAGACTCAGAACTGAGTTAGAAAACCTTAATCATTTAGTCGACAGTATGAAGTTAAGCTCTCTTAGTGCTTAAACATAAACTCTTGGCATAAAGAATTGTTTAGTGTAATTATAACATGCCTAAATTTTACTCTTAAAGCGAAACAGTATCATGATACAAGACAATGCCCCACAACAATAAGATATTTGTAATCAATTAAAAAACACTAAAGATTACATAGTCAATCCCATAAGTGCACAAGTTAAGGTTTTATTAAAAATGTTTAGATAATAAGCACCAAACACCATGAAATTACTTATAAATAAATTACTTGGTGGCATTCCCTCCTATTCTACAACCTCCATAGGTTTAGTATAACACCGACTAGGAAATCTCTTAAGATAAGATAAACAACAACGAAAATGCATGAATCCTATTGGGAAATTGTTATATGAATAATGATGCAACCATACCTTTTTAAACCACATTCATGTCTCACAATAATAATAATATTCAATTGGTGTTTATATAAAGTAATATATCACATACGCGAAATAACTATATTGGACACTCAAGAATGATACTACTAACTATTAGACACATCTTGAGACAAGTTTGAACTATCATGTGATAATTCACAATCCTAAGTGCCTTACCAGCAACAAATTATGCTTCACACTATATAATACACTATACATATACATACACATGCATCCTCATACTTGTTAGATATGCATAACATAAGGTCAAACAAAAGCATGAGGATTGAAGAAAATTAACACCATAATATATGTACATATGCATATATATATATATACATATATATGCATATATATGTATATATATACATATATGTACATGTATGTATGTACATATGCATATACATACATATACACAAAGTTTGAAAAACCTGTCCGAACCGGTATACCAAGTCTCGAATTGGAATGCTATAGTGAAACTGACTATAGGAAAACTGAACCTGGACCAGTAGAAACTAAAAATTTTGGCTGGGTATAGGCCAAAATCTCAAATCAATACACATATACAGGGAAACATTGTAATTGTAGGCCATAGAAAACTATCAGGGAAACATTGTAGGCCATAGAAAACTATCAGGGAAACATTGTACTATTTTGTGACAAGTCAAGCAGGACATTTGGTAATCTATTGACTTACCTGAGAAGCAATTTCTTTTCTTTGATATATGTATTGAATTTATTAAGTGTATCCTGTTCTGACAAGGAAGCATCTGACACTTGATCCTTTTTCCGTCAGCTGCCTTTTCTTCTGGGATTGCCCATTCTTGAAAAGCTTGCTCCACCATTAGCCCCAATACTTGTTGGACGAACTGGTCGCCAGCTGTTTCTTACTGATGAAAGACCTAACAAGCCTCCACTTCTTTTAAGAATGGCATCTGATTGTGAAGATTTGAAATTTATGTAAGTTGCAGCAATCAGATGCTTGCTTTTTCTTCTTCTCGTTTTGATTCTTAACGCTGTTCTGTTTTTCAGGTCTTCTCTGGTTGCATTTAGGAATCGTGTTCTTTATGCCAATGTTTCATACGATCGTATCCTTTCCAGTTAGAATAGCTTATAATTATTAAATTATAATCACATGACGGTGCCGTGAATGTGAAACTCCAGCCGTAGGAAATTTCATCCATGATTTCTTGTTTTCTTGAGCTTCATCCAGATCTGGTTGGCTGGCGCACATCATCAATCAGAAGAGAGACTGAGCTTCCGAAGGTACTTAATCAACGAGCATGCCTAGATTTTTCAAAGTTGGAGCAAGGGGTTTAAATTTGTGATACCATTTTGCATTAAAAACAAATCATTTTTTTAGCTTTTAGGGCTTGTTTATTCGGAGGAAAGTTAGAATGAAAACGAGAGAAAGTAAGAAGAAAAGAAGTATAGACTTGCTTATCTGGGCGGACGGATAGTTTAGTAGAGAAAGTAAGAGAAAAATTTAGGCATTAATCCCTCCATTTGCTTTCTGCTCAAATCAAGTGGAAAGCTAAAACTATACCCTAACTTCATTAACTTTACACCTCATTTTTCACCGCATTGCTACTCGGTCTCGCTCACTACGATCTTTCCTTGACTACTAGTCCTCGCTGTCGCTGCTTGAGCTCACCGCCATTGCTCATTCTTGTCGCCGCTTGTCCTCGCCGTCATTGCTCGTATTTAATATTTAATAATTCTATGATATTAATAATATTTATGTAATATGAGTAAAAAAAATAAAAATTAGGATGTATATATCAATTCTTTAAACTATTTTTTCTTCAAGCAAACACAAGAAAAGAAAACCTGTAACACATTCTATTTATCTTTTTTTTTTAATTCTCTTTGCACTTTCTATCCTCCAAGTAAACACAATGTTATATAATTCTTCTAAACTGAGTAGTTTTCCTTTTGTCCTTGTCTTTGACCAAGGAGAGAGAGAGATTGATAAATTCATAGCTCATTTCTCCTTCAGTATAAAACCTTCTCATGGCAGATGATTTATACATCTTTTATATCCTGATAAAATCACAGCCATGTCGTCGTTCGCTGGTCGGTTATAAGCACGTCGTAGATGTGGAATACTGCCCTCCTCTCTCAACCGAGGGTCCTCATTTCCCTTCGCAAGCAGCCAAGGCAAAAGAAGCTGCCCAAGCTGCCTCATACACGCAGAAAACTGTAGAATACTATGATCTAATGGAAGGCATGTTGTTGACATCTCCAAATCCGTTCATAGACACTGCTAATCCTCAGTTGACTCTGTTGTTTGACTTGATCTTTCATCTGATTCCAGAGGAGATGATACGCGGGCTACAAAGAGTAGGGTGGAAGAAGGTTGATGTCAGCTTCCATTCAGCAACTTGGCCATTCTTTGCTCACAATAACATTCATGTATGATTCTTAAATCCATTTTGTTATGATGATTATGTTAATTCAAATTTTTTTGCTTTTTTCTTGATGCAATCTCTTGCGATGGATGATGATTCAGGTCAAGAGCGAGTGGCTGCATAATGCAGGTGCTGGTGTTATAGCTCACGTTGCAGATAGTCTAAAGAGACAGGAATCTAGCCAAATTATCATGGCAAACCTGTAATGCACAGTTAGAGTTGACTTTTCAATCTTGTGAAAGTAACAAAGAATTGAAGGAAAATGAAACGAAATTTACGCTCTCAATGCAGTACTAGCTTTTTTTTCATGAGTTGTGTTCAAGAGGTGTTACCGTAATCTGACTGTAGCTCTTATGTTTGGCATATTGATTGCTTAAATTCCACCCGTTGTTCATGCTGCAAGGTCAAATGCTACAAAGTTAAGTATATTTTCCAGATTGTATAATCCCCCAAGATTCAAGAAGTTAGAGTTATCAGTTAAACTGTCTGATTTTTATGAAAAAAAAAAAGTTCTTTTTATCATTTTGGTTTTGTTCAAATTTAATGAAACAAAGAAAATATGTGGTTGACTAAATTTTTGTTTTTTTTTAATTATTTTTTTCCTTCTAGGATACATGTAAAAATATTAAGCAAGGGTGTATCAGGGTTTAGGAACACATTTTCTAAGCGGGGTGGGGCACTGAGCAGGGCACCTGCATTCGCCGTCGGGATTTGTGAGAATTTGTGTATATTTGCACAACACAAATCTTCATGTGCTTTTAACGAGATAAGATTACCCTATTTTTTGTGTTTTAAGTAGCCCCCTCCGCTTAGGAGTTTTGTTCAGGGTTTAGAGTTATCAATTAAATACATGATTTCTTATATGAAAAATAATTTTTTTCTTATCGTTTTTATTTTCTTCTTCATGTCTTTTTTTTCTAATAATAAGGATATTAGTATCATATCAATAGTATTACTCTTCAGGAATCCGAAAAACCAGCACAGAAGTTCAAGAACTATTAATTACTAACAAGTAGAGGATTTGAACATTTTGAGCTCAGCAACAAAAAAAACGAAAAGTACCGGTTGCAGAGCAACAACAGCGAGTTAAGTTATCATCAAGCATCAACTACAGACTTGGTGGTTGGTCTTTGTTCAGATTAAGAAAAAAACTATGGCTGATAATTTCAATCCAAGAGAGAAAACTCTACTGAACTCGAATCAGTTTGCAGCTGTTCGTGGCCTCACTGGTGTCTTTGAAGGGCTGACCCTGTGATTCAAGATTGTTAGGTTTAAGCCATTCTGAAAGCGGCAGTCTACAAGCAAAATCAGGATTTTTACCTGACAGGTAGAGTTCCTAAAATCATGCCGCTACACTTGAGAGCCAAAATTGCACTTTCAGCCTGTCACAGCATGTATCACAAGAGAAGTTACAAATCTATGGCAAACTATAGTTCGATAGATTAATATACAATTATCCCTTCATGTCTTCAATGCACCACCTCGATCACGAAAGGCACATTCAGATTAAGGAAAAAAGCCAAAAAGATCAAAGGCAGATGTGACATGTAGTTTAAGGTCAATTTAACTTTGCCCCTTTATAGTCGTAATCTCTCATACCCTAGTTTCTTTGTGAAATTTTAATTCTCTCTTTCATTCACTTCAAAGGATATATAAGGAAAATCTAATATTTTTTGTATCGTCTTTTTCATTCCATAATTATAGTCATACCCTTTACATTTATTTTCTTTTTACGATATACAACTAAGAGACACTTAAGGCCTATTTCTTTGGAGAGAATCCACAGCAGAAGAGAAAATACAATAAATTTGGTAGCTGAAACAGGCCCTAACAGATACATGGGTCTAGAGGTGGGAAAAAAAGCTGAAAAATCAACTTCTTAACTAGATCCACAACCTAAATCCACAACTTTTTCAGGATCTAGGTTTTCAGTTTCCTATGTCTTGGACTCGAGTTCTAGAGTAAAATACCCAAATACCAAGACCAGACCAACATCTAGTGTATAGAAAACAAAACATTTGAAAATTGTGAATCGTATAGAAAACAAAATATTTCAAAATTGTGAATCCTTCCTCGGACATTTCTTAGTAAATCTGCATTCTTTTTTATTCCAGTTTGTGAATTATATTGCTTTAACACAATAAAATTTTATTTCCATGCAATGTTTTTTTGGTATGTAAAAATTCAAACCTATTCCCCAAAACCGGAAGCTGATTAAATCCAAAATACTTTTTGACTCAAGCCCAGCTTAGGGTACTCTTTCAAAGTTTTTTTTTTATTTGCCTGCAAACAATCCAAAAAGTACAAAAACCCAACCCCACCTCCACTTGCGTCAGTGGCAGAAAACAATAAAGAAAGCAAAGCATGGTGCTGACAGTGTACAAGGTTACAATGTGAGCAAAAAATTGGACATAAAGTATTCCACATTATTGCTGACAAGTAAAAATTTTATTGTAAAAGGACTAGGCAAAAAAAAAATTTTAAGCCTGCATTCTTCTTCAATAGGGAAAAGTATAATCTAGCTTTCTAATTAAAGTGAATCATGGTCTTGAATTCCAGTTTATACCAAGGTTTAAAAAACCGGTCCGGCGACTCGGTCTAGTGAGTCGCCGGACCGGTATAGTACCAGTACCGGTACCATGAACCGAGTGGCAGCAGCAGCAGCGGGCGAGCAGCATGCAACGTGCAACAGCGGCGGGCGCTGGAAGCTTCGTTCGAGGCTTCCACTGCCATCGGAAGCTTCGTTCGAGGCTTCCACCGGCGGCAGAAGCTTCGAACAAAGCTTCCAACGCCCGCTGTCGCTCTGCTTGCTCGCTGCCACTGCTCATCCGCCCGTCGCCACCACCAGTGTCCGCTCACAACCACCGCTGCCAGTCCTCTTCTTCTCCCTCTTCTTTCTCTTCTTCTTCCTCTCCTTCTCATTCTCCTCCTTTCTCCTTCTCCTTCTCCTTCTCCTTCTCCTTCCTCTTTCCCTGCTGCCCGCTTCAGTTCCGTTGCTCTGCTACCGGTTCCTATTCGGACCGGTACGAACCAAGAAAACCGATCGAAACAGACCGGTTTTCAAATCACTGGTCTATACAAGTGTATGAGTCTAGCATCGAGGACTGTACGGTATCAGCACTGATGAGTTTTAATTATATATATTCATACATACATATATGTATCAGCACTGATGGGTTTTAATTATATATATTCATACATATATATATGATACCGCCTAATATAGACCAATTTTTTAAACTAGGCAATGAGTTACTTCTTATGGGACACTATTACTGTAGATGATCTATTTTAAGTAATTAAATGATTTATAACTTTATCAGAATTTAGGCACTTCCCAAGGTGAATTGTTGCTGAAGTACTAGATGGGAAAAATTTGGTAGAAGCATTAAAGAATAAGAATGAAGCAGAAATTCCTTTTTTTAATGATTTTACAGATCTTGAATTGAAATATATCAAACATGAAAAAATGACATTAACAAAATGACATATATCATGATTTTGATTATGTAATGGAGGGTATCTTTTGAAGCTTTCCACTTGATACACTATATATTCCAATTATATATAAATAAAGAACAAGCAGGTAATTCCACTATAATTCCGAAGACAAGTATCAGGAGAGATAGCAAAGGATCTTGATATCCTCAGTCTGTTAGTCAATGGAAAGAAAGCGCAATCACCAAAAATGACTTCATGGGGACTTCTAAAGCATATGATTCATTACATTAAACTAATGAAATTGTACAATTGTTGTCCTTAATCATTAGGAATTTGGTTTTGATTTATGATAAAGATGAAACTAGAACCACAGTTGATCAAGATGAGTATGCACAACTGCCTATTTATCAAGTTGTCCTTGACCCTTGTCCCTTTTCAAGCTAATTAGCTAAAGAGCATGTTATATTTTCTTCGCAATCTTACACTAGTCTTCCTCAACAAAGAAACCTCACTCTCCCCCTCTTCTATATTGCCTATTACATACACCTGATCTCACATGACTTCTCTCTCCCCCTCTCAAGAGAAGACTTCCCCTCGCCTAATTCATCAACATGAGGCAATAATTTGTAATGATGAAGCAAGGGGAAGCTAAGTTTCATTTGCTGGAATTGTTCAAGCCACCAGCATGAATAGCAACGCCCTGGTTTTTTCTTTGAAGAGTAGGATGACACGGCGTAAACAAATTCAAATTCCACAAGGAAAAAAAGAACTAGAGGATACAAAAAGATAACAAAGTAGCTGTGATAATATAATAGAAATTCACCTCTATCTCAATTCTAGGATGTGTTTTAAACAGTGCAAAGTTAGAGTAGTCAAAATACACACCTGAACAAACTCCACAAAGGCAATACGTGTAGAGTGTATATTATCACCAAGAAGTCTCAAACGAGAAACCTGTGTGGAAATAAATTGTGGTCATCAAAACTATACTATCAAAAGCATTATCATCAAACATTTACCAAAGAAGTAGCTGTTAATGGTAGTCAACTAACCTCACCACAGAATTGCTCAAAGAACAATTTGACATCTGTTTGAGTGACCTGCAAAAATACCACACTAAGGTTTCAAAATTATTCAATTCAATTAATAACGGATAGCCAATTTTTGAGATTAGCAAATAACTTGATTTTGTAAATCCATTTGACAATCTCAATCATAAGAAACTGTCTACTAAGAATTCCTCTACTCGCTCGTATGTATAAGAGGGAAATGGGATGCAGAGATCCACCTACCTTCTTGTCGATGTTTGTGCAATAAACTGTCCTTACAACCATTTCCTTCTCATCCTCCGACTGCATCAACATTTCAGCATTCAGAACTATTTTGATTAAGTAAAAGAAAGAAGTCATGAAGCATAGAACAATAAATGATTTGTTCTATCATATTAGTTTCAAATTTCAAATAGTTAAACCAGTTAAAAGTTTAAATATAGTCATTAAATGAACAAAACATCCTTACTCTAGGAAGAAATTTTGGATTCACGGGCAAAATTGCAGTCTTTGAAGGCAAAACTTTGACAGGATAATAACCCAGAATGGTCCCACAAAAACTTAGTGCTGCCCTTGCGCCATCTGTAGATAACCAAATTTAAGGAAAGAAATGCAAGGCACAGAAGGTAGAAGATCACAATGAATATCATATGGACTTACTCTCGTCTGCAAACTCTATGAATGCAAATCTTAGCACTGAATGAGTATCACCACAAATTCGGCAATCAACAACCTTCAGTAAAATACTTAGACTAATCAGAGAAAAACAAGAACGAAATAAGATGCAGTAGGTAAATCTGATAAGAAATTTTCTAGAATCAGGAGAAGTAAAAATGGAAAGTGCTTCCAACTGAATGAGTATCTCAGTTCATGTATTGTACACAACTGATGACAATATTTGAGTAAATGTTACAAGCTAAAAAATAGCATATCATATCAAATGTTCTGCCAAATATAATACAAAAAATTGCTAAGTGTAGGAAACTGCTTGAGTGTAGTGTCCATCACTACATGAACAGACATATAGCAAAAGTTTCATAAACCACCCAATCCGATGATATATACTGGTTCGAGAATCAATTGGTAGAAGTATATGTTAGTGTCATTACCAATACATATTGGTTCGAGACTAGGCCACTAGTAATGACCAAGATCTAAAACCTTGTCTATAGCATCCAACAAAGTGTTAAAGAAATGTACTATCATTTACTGCTGAAAAATATGCAACTTGAGGGTCAGGCAATTCCTCAAAGTCAATCATCCTGTTTGATCAATTGAACATTCTCAGTTGCAAAAATAATATCTTAGTCTTAAGCAGTATTTCTTGGAACTTCATATGACAGTCAAATCTCAATGAACAGTTAGCCTTGTAGGAACTTACCGCTCCACAAGTAGCAAATACCTCAGCAAGCTTCTCTTCAGTTACCTGAAAAATACTCCTTGTTAGTTTCACATCCAGCAACAAAGAATAGCTAGTTAGCTATCAATGACAGAAGAACAAAAATATTTTTGAAAATTACTTAAAATAGGGAACAGCAAAGGTAACAAGAATAAGGAAAGGCTAGCCATAAATTAATAAAAATGTCATCTCTTGACAGACTAACATGTTGATCAATGTCAGATACATATACAGTTCGCTTGATGCTATCCTCTCTCTCAGCTCTATCAAGTGTACCATCCATTCTCCTTTTTCCTTGGTTATAACCATTTCTTCTCTGCAATAAAATGATCACAAAAATACAAATCAATTATTTAATAATCAACTATCTAGAGGAGAAATGTAACGGAAAAAAAATTTCCGAAAAAACGAACCAAAATTATTATTTCCAGGATATAAAATCATATTTATGTTACATTCCCAATTTCATTATATCATTTTTTTCGCTCAATTTCTCATAAAGCGCATGGATAAAATCCACAGAAGATTGTTGATTTGAGTGAAAACTCGAAAACAATATATAGTATTCATCACATAAAGGTTGATCTCCGAAAATTAGTAAGAAACAAAATCGAAATAAAATCAAGGAAAAGAACCAAAATAAACACCTTGCGATTTGGCTGATAATTCACGAAACCAGTGCAGCTTAAATCCTTACTGCCGCCACTGCTAACAATCAGCCAGTAATTAGAATCTGCTGAGGCCACAAAGAGTGGCGCATCGGCTGAGAGCCTATCGTCAGGTTTCCGGTGCCCGCCGCCGCCACCGGAGGCAGAATATGAAGAAGGGAAGAATTCTTTCGCGGACGGGTTCAATTTGGAGAGTAAATCAACCAGCTTTTCCACATCACTCTGGTACTCCCTCTCCGCCTCCACCACCGCCGATCGCCGTCGGTGGATTAGCTGATCCTCCGATCCGATCGCCTTCTCGGCCACCGCAGCCATATTTTTACTTCCGTTTGCAGAAAAAAAAAATCAAAACACTAAATGCCAACAAGAATAACTTCAGAGACAATGGAAATCGGGTCCTGATCGTTACTACCAACGGAGACAATGAGATCAAGCGGTAACACCAGAAAAGCGAGATTTTTTTTTAGACTAGTAAAAAAATAAATGGCGAACGAGCCGCAAAAATCAACAAAAAAGCGATCTTTTCGCCATTGCTGAGTTGCTAGCACACGCTATCTACAGTTCTCCTTTTGGAGAAATTGGGAGCCGAAGATGGGCAATATAGAGACAGAGGGGGAGAAAGGAGAGATGAACCGAAATGAAGACATGCGCTGCGCTAAGCTCTAAATAGGAAAGGAGTTAGTCGCCTTGTCGCCATCTTTTTCTTGTTCTTTTCTTTGTGCTTAAAATAGAAAACAATTCATCAACCAATTCTTTTCTTTACACCAAAGGAGGCAAGGCAGAATTTCATTTTTGCTATCTAATATTTTAAAGCCACGGAATAATGGCATAGCGGAATTAGAGGATTGTCACTGTTGGAAAATTAGGATGATAATTGTGGAGATCAGATGACTAATCTTCTACGCCACATATATAATATGACAATATAATCTCTGCTTTCAACCTGAGACCAATTGAATGTCAAGAATGAAGTATAGAAAGTCAAATTGAAGGCCTGAACTCACGTAAGATTGGTGTATGGAAATAGGATTTCTATCTGTTGCTTTCTAATTTATCTTGAAATCTGATGCTAATGCTGGCATTAATTTTTTTAAAATATTACTGTCAAACAACTGCATTAAAATACTCCAAGCAAATCCATACAGAGAAACAGTCATGAATCATCTTACGCATGAAGACTGGACCGGGGAGCCGTGCTCAGTTTGAGTTTAGAGAGTTGGAATTTCTACGATTTGGATGAACACTGTACGTTTTACCTCTTCAATTTCTTTTGACCATTCCAGATCTTGGAGCTCCTTCCGCAGGTCAGGAACGCAGCCCTTTCAACATCTTTTTTTTCTCTGTGCATAGGCAGATTGTCAAAGTCATTGTTGGAAAGGAATGAGCAATTGTCCAAAAGTGGATCAGTCATTCAATTTTGTTTTTATCTGTACATAGGCATATTGTCAAGTCATTGTTGGAAAGGAATGAGCAATTGTCCAGAAGTAAATCAGTCATTCAATTTTCAAAATAACATCAAATGCTATAAAATTTCCTTCAGAAAGTCAACATGTGCTGAGCGCAAATAACATGGAAAGTTCTATTCATTTGTTAATACGCCTACTAACAACAGTTCTAGCCTTGAATAAATATAACTCGTGTTCTTCAGCACTTGCTTGGCAGTTGGATTTGTGAAAATATTCACCTCATCCCACTGTTTCATAATTGGATTTGATAGGACTTAAAATCAGTAAAAGAATGAGAACCTTCAAATAGAACACATCGATTTAATCAATAAATTTTCTTATCAGTCTTCTAAGAAAAATGATAATCCAATTCAAGTGAAAAAAAGACAAATTTCTCATACAATAACCCTACAAATTATCCAAGTTATTGCTTTCCGAATTATACAAAAATAAGTAGTATCGAGCTTAAGAAACACATACATATATACAACAACAAATAAGAGAGTCCCATACAAAACGTATCAATTACAGTGGTCAGAAGGCCAATGTATGAATCCATAAGAGCTTGAGGAACCTTATTTCTGGTACTCAGGGTTGAATGCAAGGGCCTCTCTGTAGATAAGTTCTTTCATCTGGTCTTCTGAGAGTGCATATTGCTCAAAGTCAAAGCTAAAGGGCATCATACATGCGGGCTCATCGCTAATGTCATGCAGAGATGCCAAGTAAGGGTGAGCAAGAGCTTCCTCAACTGACACCATAGGAAATTGAACAATGAGCACACAATAAGCCACTGTGAAGTGTGAGTATATAGGTATATGCGTAATACTGTAAGTATATAAACATCAATCAAGCGTAGTAAGAGCACACGTGTACATAAGAATCATATATGTTGCTTCAGGTAATTGGACAACGGTCTCCATTTAAAGCATCTGAGAATCAGCCTTCAAACTTTGCAAATAATACTTATTTAGAGAAAGGAACAAAAAAAAATAGGAAAAGAATTCTAAATAGTGTAGGGCAATCTCATTAAATCAAATATAGCTCGTGTACCATGATGATGTTAACTTCAAGTTAACTGATAATTCTATTTAAGTTTCCAAATCTATCCCTTGAATGTTTACACCTATTAGCTATTTCACGTGTCAAATAAAACACCCTATTTCATTTTTTTTTCAATTAAAAATAATCTTGATTACAGGAAGAAATGCAGATGTTATGGGAGCAAAAATATGTCGTGTACCTGCTACCAGAATGATTAACTATGAGTACCAGGGAAAGTAAAAAAAAGCTTTAGGACATCACCATCAATAAGAGTTCCAACCTATATGTGTATCTAAAACTATGAGCAATAGCGGATGAAATAACCTGCAATGCATATTCTTCTATCCAAAACAATTGTCATGGTTTCCTTGGCATGCCTGATACAATTGTACAAACCTAACCAAATTCTACTGTACACTAGCTTCCAAACAACCATCACGAACAGTAGTAAAAGAACAGGGAGGTCCTATTATCATATTAATACTATTTCACATGCAAAAGGTGTTGTACTAGTATGCTATTAAATGGCTACTTCTATTCCATGGTTTCTAGAATACAAGTTAACGTAGTTCTTTGTTCCATAACGAAAGGGGAAGCCTGATGAAGCTAAATTATGTCTTGAACAACAATCAATACTGTTTCTTTCAGGGATTAACCACAAATTACGCCTTCATTTCTCACACAGAGGACCATAGGTTATGAGGATAGTGAGATCTTACAAGATTATAATAGACTTATTTGAAATGGTTCGAACTCGTTTGATGCCACTCTGCAACGGTTAAGCTTCTATAAACCATGGTTCGTTTGCCAAAGAAAACACTGTTCGGAGTTCAGACTTTAGAGGTGCAATTGATTACTAGATATAGTGCAAAGTAATCAAATATTCTCATCATGGAAGTTCAAAAAAATGTGTTTAAACGTACCAATAATTTCTTAGCAAATTAAAATACCAAGAAAAAAAATCACTTTTTTAGAATAACTTCTAGATGCATACTAACAAAAGTAGTTGACTCATAAATGAGTAAGACCAAGAAATGCTGAGTACCAGTTATTCTTTGTCTAGGATCAAATGTTAACATTCTTTCAACGAGATCGATAGCTTCAGGATGAACATGGGGAAATTTTTCAGAAAAAGACTGTCTTGGATGACGAGGAAGTTGGCGAATGTATCTTCTAGCATTCTCATTTACAAAATCCAAATCAGCTTCATTTGGAGTGCCAATAAGCTGCATGAAGTAATAAAATTTCAGAGAAAAAATATTGGACATGCATTTGAACTAGCTAATATCAAATACAATGTCAACGATGAAGCAAAAGTGCATCAAGTCCCAACGCAATACGCATTTCCTCCTCCGGAGCTGCCCGATTGCTAGACAATCCTTTTCTGCCTCCACACTCATCCAAAATCTAGAACGATCAGTTCTCTATCTTAAACAAGGGATTTCCTGTCCTAACCTTTCCAAGACTTACACAATCCTCCCATACACTTAATTCTGCACTAGTTAAAAGATTCAATGGAAAGTGAAGCAACCGTTAAAAATTCTTCAGAAAATTTCCTATCTTTGCTCCAGTTACGCCCTCTAGATAATACCAGAAAATGAGACAAATCTCCTTGTTAAGGCCTCCAAGATCTCCACAATGAAGGATGTAACGCTCCAATTTAGTCTCTCACAGGAAATGAAAGGAAAATTATAATGGTATAAAAAGCCTAATGAGTTTACAAGTACTAACTTGGACTCAAGCGGCTACACCGAGTTAATGAGCAAGGTAGATTGTGACAACTAATATCAAAGAGTACTAGTTGATAAAGCCAACATTCAATTGTATCATATGTAGTTGACTAGGGATTGCTAGGGATATAGTTAAGCATTGGGACTTGAAGAGGATATCACACTTAAGTAGGTGAGGTTACAACTCCTTAGTTTGGTCCACACGGGACGTAGAACAACGATATATCAAAAATAATGAGTGTGTTATTGTTTGGGCTTAAGCATTTGCAATTGAGTCAGATTGTTTCAGGTTGACTACGATAATGAGTTAATTTTCTTAACCATAACAAAGGACACCCCTACGAAGTAGGTGTTCAATTTTTAAAATCCAAAGCAGATTAAGAGGATATTTTTTTAAAATAATAGTTAATAATACATCAGCATGAACTGTACGAGGAACTTTTTTTCATCTAGTCAGTTCAGGAATCATGCAACCAATTCAACGACGGGTCCAGGTTTACAAAACACAGAGACAGTTGGACTTTCTTTACACCCCTATGTAAATCATGGTAGTACACTTTTGTAATGCATAAATATATCCCAGTACAAGTCAACGACAAAAAAATCTATTGACTGATATTTTGGAGAAACTTGCAGCAATCCCAAGATGTTCCTTAAAGGCTATACGCAGATAATTGTAGATAAACCCGTATCAGTAATGAAAGTGAAGTTTTGCTAGTGATCAAGAAATTCTTGGGAAAGTCTGGTATTAGAAACTGGAATCATGATGTATGCAAGTTAAGGAAAAAAGTCAACATATCTTAATACAAGAGCTTGTGTTATCAATTTATAAGTCCAAAAGGCTAATTAGTAAGAAAAAAACCAATACGTATTCAAGCCTAAAGCTACCAAACAATTGTCTGTAATCATGACTTAGTATCAGTAATACAAAAGAATTAATAGATCATTTTGAACGGTGAGATTTGACATTGAAGCATAGGGGATTAACAAAGTCCAAATCCTGTTGTAACAGAATCAAGCATGAGAGAGATAGACATAATAAAAGGAATTAAAATCTCTTCATATGATGAACTGATATCAAAGTTTAAAACAGAATCCTGTACCTCCATCAACAGCCGTAGTTGGTGCACATGATCCCTTCCAGGAAATAGAGGTTTCCGATCCATCAGTTCCATGAAAATGCAACCTACGGACCACACATCAATCGCTGCAGTGTACTCTGAGGAATTCAACAATAGTTCTGGTGCTCGATACCATCTCGTAACAACATATTCAGTCATGAAATCAGTTTCAGAGGTAGTCCGAGCAAGCCCAAAGTCACAAATTTTCAGATCACAATTTGCATTTAAGAGGAGGTTGCTTGGTTTTAGATCTCTATGCAGGACATTTGCTGAATGTATGTACTTTAGCCCACGAAGAATCTGATAAAGAAAGTACTGCACGGGAAGAAAAGAAAGTCAAGCCATTGGAACGATTTCAATAATCAACAACGAGAACACTATCTAATTATTCAAATAGGCAAGAAAGAACTCTCTACATGATTAGGTTCAACAAATTGTGAAGAAGAAAACTGTTAAATTCCAACTGGAAATTCGGAAAATCAAGCTGCTAAGCATATAAATATTGGCAGACTCTAGGAGGAAACAAGTCCTAAGTCAAGAAAAGCTGACAGTTGCATCTTCAGGTTTAGCTGACTATATAAAGAGTATTTGAATATGCCAAAGTCAACTTGAGCGTTTACTCAACGGATAGTGAAATTAAATAAATAGAGATTAAATTAAACTGACATAACAAGCTTTTGACATTGTTCTTTTAAGACAAGAAAATTGTATCAATTGATATAGCCAAGGGGTAAAAAACAACCTGACAATGCTCCTCGGAAAGACCTTGATTTGAGCGGATAATTTGATGAAGGTCAGTGTCCATTAACTCGTAAGCAATATAAACATCATTGAATGTTTCTCGTACAGCAGGTGGTATGATATCTCTGATTGCAACAACCTGCAATTTATGTGCAAAGATTAGCATCAGAAGAAAAGGCCTTTTGTATACTAATGTTTAAACATTTTTCCGAGTTTGATACTACATTTCTTAAGTAAATAAAATTCCAGTTTGTGCCTTCACTTTTTTTTTTAATACTAGTTCATCTAAAACCACATTCATACACTTCCCACAGGCACAATGAACATGGAGAAGTGTGAAGCCCAAATTAAGTGACACTTTAACTAGGCGATTATAAAAAAAATTAATGAGCATATTATCTGAAATTAGGTAGCTAATATATTTTGAAACTCACTCATTAAAAACTAGAAACAAGAATTATATTTCCAGAAGGCATTTGAATTGGTAGGGGTGTATAAAATCCCAATAACATCAACCAAACCTGAAAGTTGATTCTACACAAGAACTACAGATTTTTATTAAAGCCAAAATATAACCTAGCTGGCCATCCTTGATTCAAATATTAAAAAATCTCAGAAAGTTTTATTTAAGAAACTTGAAAACAATCTGACATGACCTAATATACAACAAAAAAAACATAAAAAAATTGGATAATAGAAAACAAGACAGCATTTACAAATTTGAGAAAGTATGATACAATTAAAAACATTACATAACAATGATAACGAGAGTATATAGAATATATTAAAATATGAGTTATGAAATATATAACACAAGTAGAAAAAGTATTTTCCTTTAAGTTAGCATTAAAATTATAAAAATTTGTATTGTTTAACTATGACATAAATTGCTAAACATCATTTGAGATTGAATTGACGTTGATAACTATTTCAGGTCTGTGGGTAATGTCATATATCATCTCCCTGTCCATGTTAACTTTAGATGCAAAAGAAGATCTAGATAACATGGACTGCAACTACTTTAAACCATGGTCTTAAAAATTGATTTGTCCTAGACTTCTAGTTCAATAGTGAACCACTACACAGGAAAGGAGCAGTATTTAAACGTCGGTTTAAACTAATTATCCTTAAGCTTAGTTAGTTGCATCTCCAACAGCCAAGATAAACATTCTTCATTCTATCTCAACAATGAACTCCTCATTCACCTAATAATCTGTCTCTGACATTCAAATGCAACAAAAAAAGCCGAGTAAAGTAGTGATTTCAAAATTAGTGTTTTTCTTTCTACTCATAACAGTTATATAGTGCTTTTCCATCTCTTTTTTCCTTAACAATCTTGAACGTCAGATTAATAGCTTTTAAAAAAACACTCATCCATTAATTGTAAAGTATAATTTTGTATCTACACTAAGTATCTAGTTGTCAGAATGTTAATGCCAGCTAGCACTATTTTTTTATAAATTAACAAACAAATTGTAGGCTTACTTTTTCAGAAGTATGCTTATAGAGGTCAGAGGTATGATTGGAAGAACTAGATAGAGAGGAGAGATTTCTAGTCGTATCTTTCTTTATGTCAAAATCACCACCTTTCCGGTAATTCTCCACACGAATGAAACTTCTCTATGGTTTTCGTCAAGCACCTCTGCCCCATGACGGCATAACCCTTTCTCTATTCGAATTAAAGTAGATACATTCTATGAACCCTTATCATCTAGTGGAATCAGCAAAGTTAGTTCTTTCTACGCCTTAACTTAAGCTTATTCAGTCAGATTATTCAATTGCTTGAGTGATTAAACGAAAGGAAAAAGAATCAACAAAAACGAAACTTCCCTAGATATGCCGTTCAATAAAAGGTATGAACTTTGCGCTTGTTCATTTTTAGCACGTTAGATACCAAAAATGAACCTCGCTCTGCAAACTGATCATTTGACACTCATTAATCCTTCTGATTAAACAATATATTGCATTCATCATGAGATTTGGTTCGTTAAATTAGAAGGAAAAAAAACAAAGATGCAGAGAAAGAAGAGTAGACAAACTAACATTTTCGTGATCCAAGTGCCTGAGAAGCTTTATCTCACGGAGTGTCCTCTTCGCATCGATCTTGTTATCAAAGGCATTAGCAATCTTCTTGATCGCCACCTGCTCGCCCGTCTCTGAGTTCAATGCCGAACTAAACCAAAAAATGGCGACAAGATTCAAGCAACCCAACACGTACCAAGAGAAGGCAACTTCCCCGATCTCTTAAAGAGTGGAGAGGTAAGAAAGTTACCAAACGATTCCGTAGGCACCCTTTCCGATGGGCATGATGGGGGCCTTATACTTGGAGGTGACCTCAAAGACGTTCCCGAAGATGTTGTACTGGATGAACCTCCCGTCGTGGCTGAGCGTGGCCTGGATGTTCTCCAGGCCCTGCGCCGGGAGAGCCGCGGCCGCGGCCGACTGAGGCGGGGGCTGCCCTCCCGCCTCCGCCATCTCGGCGTCCGTCGGCTGAGTTCCTCCCTCCATCCCCCAACCTCCTCTTTCTGCTTCGCAAGCCCTAGGGATCGGTCCAATCCCCACCTCCTCCCGGCGTCGCTTTTTCGCTGCAAACAAAACAGATTTCACCACCAGTCCTTCGATTTCCACACCGCTTTGAGAGCTAAATTTACGCGTAAAAATTAGTCATCAAGAAGTAAAAAAAAAAAAAATATCCTTAATAATAGTAAATCCGTCGAATAAGAGGCCGTGGTTCTACGTCACGATGAAACCTGGGAAATAACGCGCTTGCAACATACATCGTTCACGCTCGAAAGAAAATTAAAAATAACTAAAAAATTGATATTTAATTTAAACGGGATTAAAACATATTTTAGAAAAGATGCGGGTACACTAATCTTATCATTACCGATCCTTACACAAATATGAAAGCATGATCAGCATACACGAAAGACGGGTCAATATATACAAAACCTAACTATGTCTTAACCCTCATTCTTAAAGTCAACGTACACGAATACGGGTTAATATATACGAAATGTGTTAAAGTTAGGGTGAAAATCTGATATCATTAATACACAAAAATTTGGTATAAATACATAAAAATATGGTATTAATACACAAAACTCTAGCATAAATACATGAAAATTTTGGACTGATTACATGAAAATCTGAATTGATTACACGAAAACTTGGTATTATTATATGAAATATGATATAAAATATACAAAAATTTGGTATAAATACACGAAATATGGTAAATTCACAAAAATCTAGATGGATTAGACGAAAATCTAATATTATTACACAAAATCTAGTATAAATACATAAAAATCTGATATAAACACATGAACATTTGGTATAAATACACAAAAATATGGGCTGAATTGCATGGGTGTTGACTTTAGCTTTGCGCATGTTGACTTTCAGAACTAGGGTTCAAAGTTGGTTAGATTTCGTATATGTTGATCTACTTTTTGTATATGTTGACTTTTTTTGTGTATGTTAATCTATTTTTCGAGTATATTGATCATGCTTTAATGTTCGTTTGAATGCTTTAAGATTAGTAATTGTAAGATTAAGGGTACCCTTCGATTAAAATATACACCTCGATCAAAGGATCAATAAATATAATATATTAATTTAAATAAATTATATGGATCAACCCGTTTATAACTTAACCTGATCCAATTCGATACGGGTTGACCCGATTATAAACGTCAAATTTTATCCCAAATCGAACTAAAATTTCCTCGTCAAAATTGAATGGTTTTGGTATCATTGCTAACACTACACTCCGCACATCAATACGAGTTTGATCGAGAGAAACGACACGAGGTAATACACGCCAATGATATAAAATAATATCCACGTCAAAATTTAAATGTGACACGCCCAATTCATGATATTAAATAATTCAATTATTAATAATTAATGCAGCCATAAAATCCGTATGTATCGTGGGCTTCCATGAAACATCAGCAATATTTGCAGAATCTAGCAACAAAATCTTCGATAAATTTAATAATTATTTATTAATTGGCGCAGGAAAAAGAGAGGTCCCCATGCGGTCAACAATCAGGCCCACTCCGCGTATGACTTTTCTTTTTCACCCGTAGCCATCCGTCCACTCACAAGCTGGCCACTTGGCGGGTCCCACCACCAGTCTCAATCAGTCAACCTCCGTGCCCTTTTCTTAATTGAAAAAAAATGAAATAAACTCGTTTGTATTTCATTTTCAAGCGGTCAGGCAGCGATCAAATCGCAAGATATCGTTCATATCAAATCCTGAGGCATACATTTTAATGTGTACTTAATGTGTGTGCATCACATTGACATTTTATTGTAATGGAATGTAATGTCACCATCTAACATATATGTAGTCGCTAATTGGATGTAGTACTAGCTTGAGTTTGAGCTCATTTAGTTGGAATATATCGAATTATCGTAAAGTATCTTCATTTTCTCGATCACAAGTCGTAAAAAATCTCGAGTGCTTCATCCCAAGCGCACTTAATTTACGGAGTGTTTTAATCATACAAGAGGTTTTTGTGTGCTTAGTGTGAGATGTGCTTTTTGTGTAGACTAGCCTCCATGTTTGCTATTTGTAAATGATTGTGCGCAAACAACTCTAAAAAGGAAGGAGATAGGGCACATCGATCAAACACCACCTCAAAGCATCTCCATCAAGGCGGATCAGGGAATATCTAATCTGAAACAGTAGAACACCACATGATCAGGCTAAGCTGTTTGGCTAATTAACATGAATAAGACCTGCAACCTAACTATCACAACACACTGTTCTTGCTCTACTTGTTAATGATTCATGGACCTGCGCTGTTGCCTGACGATCAGTCGATTAGGCTGACCTTTCTCATCAGTTACGAGGCCACATGAAATTTTTTTAAAGAAAAAGTACATACATGCGTGAATCGATGATCATGGCACACAGGACCTGCTCTGTACAAAATCCAGGAGGGAAAGATTAGGTTGCAGAAGGAAAAAGAGGCAGTATCTTTCCATATTTGGTTAAGTACTGTTAGGCCATGCAGGAGCAGGAGCAAGATTCTTGTTTGACGCCAGCATGTGAGCGTCAGAGGGCTGCTGCTGCTGCATGGCCGCCTCCTCCTCCTTCTCCTCCAGCACCGCCACCAGCACCGCCACCGCTACTCAGCCGCTCAAACTGCCCCAACCTGTTGTCTGCGAGCCTACTCTTGTAGACGCAACTTTTGTACTCGCACCATGTGAACTCCCTGTACAAGCTCTGCTCTCCCTCCCCCATCAGCAGGGGCAGTGGGGCCAGCCTTTCCTCTGAGGGTGGCCCGCCGAAGTAGATCATGGAGACCCTTGACTTGATGCCATTAGCCACCACCCTGTGCCTCACACTTGTGAATCTCCCATTTGTCAGGACCTAAGCAAGGCAAAGCAGAGCACCACCATCAGCAGCAAGCCAGAAGAGGTCTAAGCAAGCAAGAAGTTGCATGAAAGTCCACCTTCCTTGGGGAATGGATACGGAATCTTGTGGTTTAATTACGAACCTGCAAGGAGTCACCGACGTTGATGAAGAAGGATTCCCTGTCAGGGAGGACGGAGACCCAGCTGCCGTCTCTGAGAGAGATTTCGAGGCCGGAGGTGTTGTTGGAGCGAAGCACGGAGATGAGCTGCGGGTCAGTGTGCTCGCCGAATCCGGTCATGCTTCCGTTCAGCGCCTGAAGCATTGGGCATGGCGGGTAATGGTTGAGCCGCAGCACAGAGTCGCTTTCCTCGTCCATCACCACCTTGCTGAATATGTTCCTTGGCTCGATCTTCAGCCCCGCCGCCATCAGTTCCAACACCTCGCACGCCAGCTTCCTCACCGCCGATATGTACTCATTCAAAGCAGAGCTGCAAGCTATTGCAGTGTCAAATTCGCGCAAGGGGAAAAGAATGGTAATTACATGGCATCTATTTGTACCGGAAAGAGCTCGCAGAGGGCTCGCGGAGGAAGGCGGGCGACATGGGCTTGGAGGTGATCTCCAGGAGGAGGTACTCCACCCAGCCGACGTCGCCGCTGCTGCCGATCCTCCGGTTGCCGTAGCCGAAGGGGCTGGCGGACCCGGCCCCGGCTCGCTCCTTCTCCGGCTGCGGCAGGGCGAAGAACTTGGTCGCCTCTTCCTCTAGCCTGGCAATGAGCTCCATGGGGACGCCGTGGTTGGTGACTTTGAAGAAGCCGAGCTCCTCGCAGGCCTTGACGAGCAGCGCCTCTGCGCCGGGTTCCGAGAGGTTGATGGCCGGAATGCCGGAGAAGTAGGCGGCTGGTTTCTGCCCTGCTTTTGCTGACACCACCATATTGACGGCACACCACAGAGAGAGAGAGAGAGAGATATCTTTTTGGATTTGAACTAAAGGGGTTGCTTAGATTTTATAGGAAGGCGGCGGTTGAAACTTGGAAGCAGTGGTCGGGAATTTTACGTGGATTCAGGGAGAATCCAATCTAAATTTCCTAAGAAAATGATAAGGATGACGGAGGGAGGGGGGCACCTTGCTTCTTATTCACATGCAGGAGGACCATTTTTTAATAATGCCCTCGGGATGGAGTCCTATTTAATTTTAGACGTACGATTATTTCAATTTCAACCTTCTCTTTCGCTTGTTCTTCTTTTCAATTTAGCACCTATACTTTAGAAAATCTCGTTAGGGTGGATTAAATGGAGAACTTCTAACAATCTTTGAGATAGGTATTTCAAGCATACAAGGACGATAGTAAAATTTCAGACGTTTAGGGTTTAATTGAGAAATAGGTGAAAGAGAGTACATGCACAACAAATTGACCCCTTTTTGACTCAGTCAAAAAATTTCATAGCCTCGTGAGAATTCGGAGATCCAAATTATACAACACACGCGAACACGTGGTCGGCCGTCCACCCGAGCCGACATGATCTTTCGTCCTACACTTGTGACGAGGCAAGACCTAAAGCAAACCCCGAAAAGTCAACATGGTATTAGAACAAAATAAATAAACAAATTATCTCGATATCAAGTTTACTTTTTCTTTAACGAATTAAGCTTTTGGATTAATCAGTAATAATCGAGAAAGTACGGAGTAAAAAGAATTAATCTAGAAAGTGAGTCAACAAAGCAAAATATGTTGAAGAACGTAGCACGAGATCTAACGTCTCGAAGGTTAGATTGCGAGCGCCTGTGAGTGATGTGGTCAACACAGTATCTATTACCGCGCCCGCGGGTGAATATTTTCCTCGACAGCAACGCGGATTGACTAAATTTTCGCGGGTTCCGTTCTGGTGGGAGGGCGGGAACGACGGATGATGATTGACCACGACACGCTGGCGCGGGCCGCCCCGGCGACCGACGCCCCTCTCCCCTCCCTGCGCGGCGAAAGCGTGTCGCCCTCTCGTACACGCGAGTAATTGTCACGTGAAACCTCGTTTCGATGCTGCTGCCGCCCCCCCCCCCCCCCCCCCCCCCCCTTCTCCCCCGCGGATGTGGTCCAGGGCCTAAGCCTCCACGTCGTCGGGGCAGGGGCCCGCCGCCGCTGCCGCCAACCGAATGGAAAAGAGATCCGCCGCGGGCCTGGGCGGGCGGCCAGCGCTCGACACGTAGCCGCGGGAGCGCGGCCCGCGATCATGAGGCCGGGCTTTGGCGGGGTCGACGTGGCCGCCTTCGAGCCCTCTCCCCGGATGTCGGCTTATTAGTGGGAGCACTGAGGGCCGAGCTGCGTGTCCGCCCATCATTTGCTGCGGATAAGGATGGACGCAGTCACGCAGGCACGTCGCTGTTTCTGCTTGGCCGATCAGGACGCCCGCGTCTGTCCTCCACCCCGTGCCTAGGGGCCCTGCAGGCGACTGTCACCTTCAATTATATAACGCAGGCGAGGGAATCTAGGCAATGACACGCAGGTCTTTCAATGGAGGAGGACTAAGGTGAGAAATGAATGGGGTCAGGGGTCACTTGATCTTTTCAGATATTTGCCACAGGCAAAAGCGTGCTCTTGATTGATTAGATTTGATTTGATTAAACTAGATTAGGTTAGATTATACTAGATTGTTTCAATCTATACCCCATAAGGTTGAAAATGCAAAACTCAACTATTATCATTTCAAACTATTATGAAAATAAATTTATTTTTTTTAAAAAAAAATAATGCACGGGAGTAGGGATTGGTGGAGAATTCTTTGCCACTAGTTGTTGCTATACAATTAAATTGTTGTTCGCCATGCCTCTAGTGGATTCATGAAAACGATGATTTGGAGATACTAATAATGGCCATATCAATCCCACATCGATAAAAAGTATATATATAATATGATATGGCCATTATTAATATCTCCAAACGACTAAGAAAAAATAAGTATATTTTGCAACACTAAGTGTCCCTAATTCTTATAAGCAATCATTTTAAACTTTTTTATATAGTAATTTTATTTAGTAGACATATTTACATTTATTAGGTACTAGATAGATTCACATAATATGTAAGTGATATCAAGAAATTCAATAAAGTAATGCATTAACATATTGACATACATAAAATTCATACAAAATCAACAAATCAATCAAACTATAGAGAAAAGAGACTTGACCTACTTAATGTTGAGCTGATATTTGACCAATGTTGCTTATGTCATTGTCATATCGAGACATATAAAGTCAATTTGGCTCACTTTTATCTAGATAAATCAATTTTTTTTTTAAAAAAAAAAGAATAACTATTTTTAAATATGGTAAATAATACTCTAAGATTAGCAAATTTATAGTCTCCCTCTTTTAAATTTTTTCTTTTTTTTTTATTATATTCATAGTCTTTTATTTTACAAAAAAAATAATTTGATACATTTGGGTCACAAGAAAAAATGACAATTGGATAGCAATTTAGTGGGTACCTACTCTACCCGAACTCATTTAGATAAACGAGTATATGTTATTCGGGTTTGGATAGGGTATGGGTAGTGCATATGCTACCCGAGTCAACTCCGAATAGAGTTTGGATAGTATAGGGCGGATACCCACTACCCAAATCTAGTTTTATTTATTTATGTACTAAAAATTATATTGTTTTAATATATTAATCGAGTTTACGGATATCTATTTTATTTTAACTAAAATTTAATTATTATTAGGGTTTTCATAGGGTTGGTGCCCAAATTTTAATTGGGTAACCAGATATATAGATTAAAATTTTATAAGGTAGTTATTTAAGTCGGGTATTAAATTAGTAGTTAAATTTTTAAAATGATGAAGTATAAATAGAGGTTTAAAAAATAAATAGATAGTTTTATTTATTTATTTCACAAGGAGGGATGATGTAGCATTGGACTAAATAATTATTTTAAATTAGATATCAATCTTTTTCACATGAGTCACATAAGTCATAATTTAGTAGGGTTTTAAATTGTTTTATTGGGCAATGATTGATTTGTCCTTTAAACAAAATGTGGCATGAGGTTCACATGTTGCTTGGGCTGTTGAGGTCAAAGTATCAAGTGAATAAAAAGTTTTAGAAGATGCCCTTCTCCACTATGTGATGCATGTGGTATGTGTATATACATGATAATCATCCATAAAGTAAACACACATGCATAATATGATATAGAAGAGGCCCCCCATCACATCATAATATAGTTAGGACTAAAATATTAAAATATAAAATTTATTCAAACAATATAATAATTATTTAAATAATTATTAAAAACATAATTAAGTAAAAAAATAGGCACAAATGTGTGATGTATTATTTAAAATTTTTAAAAAAATCAAATTAAAAAATTAAAGAAAAATTGATTAGATCACATAAAAAAATTAAAGCTTAGCTAGACGATACCTCGTTTTTGAAAGATCCTTCGTCTGTTTCCTTTTGTAACGGTGCGACGTAAACGTATCGGTCCCCGTTACCAAAACAATTTGCTTCCCAGGATCGAAACGTCCTATTGGACACGTCCTCGCTCCACGTGGCGTCATCCATTGGTAAGCGAACAAAAATAATATCTAATTATTTGAAGTAAAGAAAATTACCGTTTTATAAATTCGATCGGACGGTCCCAGACCAAAACATCCCGATCGGACGGATCTCGAGCTCACAACTTTTTACAGATTGGCATATGGAGCCAGCCAACAGATGAGGAGACTGAAAGTGGAGGCCTTGCACGTGGCCGGTTACCGTTGCGGATGCCAACAAAAAAACCTGCAGAAAAAGTTTATGTTACGATCAAAACGAGAGAGAAAAATATATAAAATAAAAGAAAAAAAAAAGGAACGGACCATCCATATACGGAATCATGTGAAGAAGCTGAGATCCAGCAAGAACGATCCGATATTCCGATCGATGATGCTCTCTTCGCCGCCATCGCTGCACTTCATCTCCACCACCGCCGTGAAACCGCCCCTTCCGCTTCCTCCCAACCGCAACTGCTACCTCAATGCATGGGATCTCTCCACCCTCTCCATGGAGTACATCCAGAACGGCCTCCTCTTCCCCACCCCCATCCCTTCCCTCCCCACCGCTGACCTCGCCGGCCGGCTCCAAACCTCCCTCTCCCACGCCCTCCACCACTTCCGCCCCCTCGCTGGCCGCCTCGCCGCCGCCCCTTCCCCTGACGGATCCGGCACCCTCGTCTCCATCGCCTGCACGGACCAAGGCGCCGAGTTTGCCATCGCCGCCGCCCCCGATGTCTCCGTGGCCGACGTGCTCTCCCCCAATGTGCCCCCTTTCTTCCGATCCCTGTTCCCCCTCAATGGCGCCGTCAACTATGACGGCTGCACGCTGCCGCTCCTAGCCGTGCAGCTCACGGAGCTCGCCGACGGTCTCTTCCTCGCTTGCTCCTTCAACCACGCCGCGGGAGACGGCACGTCCTACTGGTCCTTCTTGAACGCGTGGGCGAACATATCGAGAGGTCGCGGCACCGGAAGCCCCTCGCCGCCTCCCATCTTTGAGCGTTGGTTGGCCGATGGCCAAAAAGTCCCCATCGAGCTTCCTTTCGTCCACCCTGACCAGTTCATCGACAGGCATCCGCAAGCCGGATCGTGGCGCGAGCGGGTGTTCCATTTCTCGCCGGAATCAGTCGCAACCCTAAAATCCATGGCCAACAGGGAGCGCGGCGGCGCCCCCATCTCCTCCTTCCAGTCCGTCGGTTCCCTTTTGTGGCGGTCGGTCATGCGCGCGCGGGGAGTGCCGGCAGAGAGGGAGACGAGATGCTACGTGGCGATCAACAACCGGACGAGGATCCGGCCGGCACTCGCTCCAGAGTACTTCGGCGGGGCGGTGGACGTCGTGGAGGCGGCGGCGCCGGCGGGGGAACTACTGGAGAGAGGACTTGGGTGGGGCGCGCGGCGGGTGCACGAGGCGGTGGCGGCGCACACCGACGGGGCAGTTCGGCGGGGGTTAGAGGACTGGATGGTGGCGCCGAAAATGTTCAAGTCGAGCGAGCTCAAGGTAGGGGTTAAGATGGGTAGCTCGGCAAGGTTTGAGGTGTACGAGTGTGACTTTGGGTGGGGAAGGCCGGTGGCCGTGCGGAGTGGAAGCGCGAACAAGTACGTGGGGAAGGTGACGTTCCACCCTGGGAGGGAGGGCGGCGGGAGCATGGAATTGGAGGTCTGCTTGGAGCCGGAAGCCATGGAAGCGCTGATGCGCGACACAGAGTTCGCCGGTGCTCTTCGCCGGTAACTTCAAAAAAAAAGTAATGGGGGCAATCGATGTTTAAATCGATGAAATTATCCTTTGTAAACATCGATTGCAAAGCAGCAATCGATGAAATTAGAGAAGATATCTAAAGAAATCTGAAGATATCTAGAAAAAAGTCAGCGCGATTATTTGATCATAAATGAAAGATATCTAAAGATAAGAAAATATGTTTTAAATGGATTCTTCAGAGTGATTGCCCACGTCGGATCAGTATCACGACCCTGATGCTTAACTTTGAAGCTGAATTTCTCCTTTTCAGGATTGTAGGATGCACTGCTCCTTAAATCGACTGATCAGCTGATTGAGCTAGAAAATACAATGCTTGTAGTCTTTAGAATAATGGCTTCCAGGCTGGTCTTATCGGTGTTTTGAACTTCAATCTCTGAGATGTCTCTTAAACTTCAATAAATTTTTATTTTGCAAAAAAGAAGAAGAAATAAACTAGTTTGAAAGAGAGTTCTGACATCTCAGCTGCTTCAAGAACTATGAATTTTTTTCCTTTATGTTACTGATTTGATAATGAGAAAGTAAGCAAGCAAGCAATGAAGCAATCGCCTAATGCAATGTGCAATCCGTCGTCTGGTCGAAATCAATGAATGGCACTGTCATCATCAATGATTTCCTGAATCAGAATCCTGTTCCGCTTCTTTTTCACGCCTCCATGAGCACAGAGCGAGGGAGAGAGAAAGCGCAACAAAGCCTGGGCAGCGGTGCAAAGTGCAAATTGCAATCCTTGCTCACCATTGCGTACCTTCCTGCACCTGCTTTCATGTGAAGCAACATGGCATTCATTAGCCATTGTCCTCTCTTTCTCCATGGCTGCTGCTGCTGCTACCTCTTGCTTGCCTTCCCTCAGCAGGAACGCCTTACCCCTTCTGCCATTTCTGCTCTGACCACCGCCACCGATCTCATTAATGCCTTACTTTAGTTAATTAACAAACTCTCCACATGGATCCGTCGCCCTCCACAAGCGAGACCTCGCCTGTGATTGCTTCAGGAGCTAGGGCTGGAAACACCTCACTGCCAGCTCAACTGCGATGGAAGCAAGTACAGGAGATGCTAGGTTTAGGACCAACCTAAAGCAGCATTTAATGCGGAAAAGTTTTGTTTTTTCTTGATAATTTGGGGCCGATCACCTCAAACATCGAATCTGATTCCAATCGTGAAAAGGAGAGGAAAAAAAGGACCTTGATTAGGGTTCTTAACACTGAAGTAGCAGTTGTGAAGAGCACAATAGTACAGACAAGCACAAATCAGATTTAAAAAAGATAAAGCAGTCATTCAAGCTTTCTGATTCTTTAATTCTTCTTTTATGTTGTTCTTTTGCCATAAAACAATTAGCTGAACAAGTGGCAGGAGCAGAAAGCTGCTGATTGTTCAGAGAAAGAGGCCAATCCTTGATTAGAATCTTCAACTGAGATTGGGGAGATCAATCATTGGGAGAAATGCATATTGAATCCATCTCTTCTCGGGGCTGGCTTCCAGGAAGCTGAAGCATCATCAACTGCAGCCATTACCACTTGTTTTGAGACAAAGCATGCATTGCCTTAACCAAGACAAATGGGAAAGAGACAATTCTTTTCCAATCTGAGCAAGCGTCCATCGCCTAATCTGCACGGAATAACATATTGGAAGAACTCCCCTTCTTCCTCGTCGCTCAATCCATTGATAAAAATTCTTATTTTATTCCTGAAAACTGAAGCAGAACAAAAAAATTCATCGCATTCCCTTTCGGCTGAGTCGCCAAGAAGAGCAAACACTAAGCAAAACTGAAACTTGCACACGAAATAGAAGCAAATGGTGGAGAAGTGAAGCAGCTGAATCAAAAAGACTGAATTTTTTCCACGTAAACAGGTAATGCAGCACCTCCCTGAAACTTGGAGCAAGAAGGAAGATGTTAATCGATTTCTTAGAATGGAGCAAGGAGGAAGCTGCGAGTGAAATGGGCTGGTGTAAATGATTACCAGGGCAGGTGTGGATGCGGTGGCGATGGCTCCTCATTCAGTGCATCAATGCCGGGAACTGGAGGGAGGCTTGCCGGCGATGCCGTCGTGCTCCTCGTCGCCTTGGAGTTGTGCCGGTACGCGGAAGGCCGAGAAGGCGGCGCCGGAAGCGAACCCGATCGAGGACACCGATGGGTGAAGCGCAAATTGCATCCGCTGGTCGGCCGCAGCGTCGACCGGGTCGGCCCACGCGCGAACTGTGGGCAGATTGTTACTGGACTGAAGGGGTCCCCTCTGAGAAAGAAGCAGGCTTTCGCCCAGCACGGAGTGCAGCGGCGGAGTATGCTGTGGTGGCAGAAAACTGACCATGTATCCACCGCCGACGTCGTTTGGCTCCGCCACGTTCCATGGAACGAGCCGCTGGGTCTGCTCGGCCCAGTCGGCCGCGGAGGTCGCGTCGAAGGAGAGCTGGCTGTGGTGGTGTTGCTGATGGCTAGGTTCTTGGCTGTGAAAGATTGGATCTTGGAAAGATTGGAGGGAGAGACGGAGGTCTTGAGCTTGGCTTGCTGTTCCGATGAAGCCGATGGAGTTGGGGGTAGAAGACGGCGGAGGAGCGGTGGGTGCAGCAGCCACAGGGAAAAAGGACTTGATGGTGTTGGCGATGGCGTCGGTATCCAACGACGGCGGAAGAAAACTAGCACTGTCATTGCCGCCACGGCGGTCGAAGGTAAAGGAAGGGGTAACGACATGTTCAGCTAGGGCAGCAACGTGTTCTCTGCTGGAATCCCCAATGCTTAGCTCGGGGGAGGGGGATTGGTCAGCTGGTACAGGAGCTGCGCGGGAGGCAGCAGCTGCGGCGAGGGTGGCGGAGGGGCTCCACGGGGGGAGCTCCGCGAGCTCGTCGATGGCGGCCTTGGCGTTTTTGATGAGCCAGTCGACGGCCTTGCTGGGGCGGTCGTATCCGAGGCGGTCCTGCACGTCGTAGAACTGAATGGCAGTGTGCGCAGCGAGGCGCACGCGACGGTCGCGCGGGCCCTTCGCGGTGCACACTTTGCTGTGCCGGTCCTTCCTTCCGGTCGACCGCACAATGTGCCCGCCCTGAACCTCCACGATCTCTCCCATCACCGCCGCCGCACCACCCCGCGCCCCACCGTACCGCGACCGCGACTGTGGCCGCCGCTCCTGCTGCTGCAGTTGCTGCTGGTGGTGGAGGAAGGCGAGCTGGTCGTAGCCCATCGTCCCCGGAAAGCGGGCATACTCGGAGGAAGAAGCCGTGGCGGGCGAGGTCGACGAGGAAGAAGGACCGGGGAGCAAAAAGGAGCTTCTGCCGAGGTGGAGGGAGCCGCCTTGTTCTTCCTCTACTTGTTGCGGCGCTCCGCCGCCTCTTTCTCTTTCTCTTGGGTCCAATTGAACAGGAAGGTAGAGACTCCTCCGCGGATCCAGATCCTTGTTCTCCTCCCTCTTGCGCTCCTGTTCCAGCGTTCAACCTCACGAGCTCACCTCTACTAGATCGTCTTGGCCCCCTCGGCTTCCTCCTTCCACTCGCTGTCCGGCATTTGCTGCTGTTCCCGCCGCTTGCTCTAGCCATCCAAACCAAAGAAACCCATCAGAACAACCAGCAAGCAGTGGAGAAGATCTCGCCCATCATATTGCTTCAAGAAGCGGAGAACGGCACGGCCATGGATGTGCTCGAGAGATGGGAGAGACAAAGAGCGACTATCTGTTTGTTGTGGTGGGCTTTGGCCTTATCATTCGATGGCTGCAAGCCAGCAACCGCGCTGTCCCATGGCAGGAGTGCCAGAGAGAGAGAGAAAGGAGGTTGGAGGTGAGGATTAGATCTTTGCTTCTCGCTGGTTCATAACTTTGTGAAAAGATAAGTTACCTTTTTCACATCCCTTTAATAAAGGTAGATTTAGGGCATCCAGTTGGTATTTTTAGTATCTATAACATGATATGACGAAATTTTTTAAGTAAAATTGAAAATGATTGGTATGTATTTAGGATTGCTTAGATTACTTGTTTAGACCCACTAGTTAAATGTTTGAGTGTCCGATCTATTATTGCATTCGTATTACTTAGACTTTGTAGTTGTGTTTGGCAGAGTTTTTCGTCTTAGTTTTAGTTTTGATCAACTTTTGGCCTATATATAAAAAGTTTCTTCTAAAGCTCGAGAAATTCAACTCATCTAGACTAATCACCTAGTGACTCTAAGGCACAAGCCATAAGCCCATGCCACAAAGTCCTTGACATAACCCTGAGTGCTCTAAGGGCTCTACTCCAACCCTGGGTGCGCCACTTAGGTCTTCAGCTCCAAGGTTTAGCTCACAAACCTTAGAGACGTCATCTAGGAAAACCCAAAAGCCCCCTTAGGTTCGACCAGCCCTATGCTCCATTTGTGTTAGCTCACAAACCCTATGCTTAGAGGTGGCCAACGGGCCGGGCTGGCCCGCGGCCCGCACGGCCCGGCACGATGCGGGTCGGCTGGGCCGGGCTGGGCATGGCCCGCAGGCGTGCCGGGCCAGGCACAGCACGCGGCCCGGCTCAGGCACGACACGTGGATTTGGGTGGTAACGTTCAAAAATTTCGAATTGAACATGCGTTTTTACCCAAATACCTCCATAAAGGTTAGAAAAAATTTAAAAGTTAGGGATATAATTGTCTTTATGTTATAAAATTACCATTTTAGCCCATTTTAATAATTAAAAATAGGGGATAAATATGTAAATTTACACCCAATTCATCCCTATAAATTGACCGCCCAACTCTCTCATTTCTTCACACAAGTTTCCAATTTGCTTTGGAATAATTTCTCATTCTCTCTTAATACTCTCTTAATCTCTTTTCTAAGTCTTGAGTTTCAATTAGCCATCAAGATTTTAAAGCTCCCTCGGTCTACTCACGTGGAGAAGATCAAGTAAGTATTAAATTAATTTACTTTTATAATATAATTGCACTTCAATTTAAATTATTATAATATTTTTTTTTCGTGATTATGTTTAAGTTAAGGTTTTGAAGGCTGAAACCTCAACTTCTTAGTTTTTACTAAGCGATCTTTAAACACATGATAAGGTAATTTTTTTAATGTATAATTTATTATTAGTAAGTATTTAATCTTGTTTTACAAATTTTTTTAGCTAACATTTAATATTATTTGTAGAATTAATTGCTGGATTTAACAAGACATGAGATTATTTGCCATGGGAGCTTGAGGCATTAGAGCAGATGCTAATGGGGACATCTCACCCCGTTATGCCACCCGAGCAAGATGTCAACCCTTCGCCTTACGACCCAAATCAACAACAGCAAGATCATATTGAGCCTACTAACACTATGCAAGGAGAGGAGGGATGCAGTGCAAACCCTCACGAGTCTACTGTGTCGGGCTCAAGAAAACGCACGAGTGACGTTTGGAAGAACTTTGATGTGGTGATGATTAACGGCGAAGAAAGAGCTAGCTGCAAAAAGTACAGAAAAGTAATGACTTGCAAATCATCGGGTGGAATTGGTCATTTGGCTTGCCACATCAAAAGTCATCAAACTCAAATTGATCGTGCACAAGCTACTCTCAACCTTTCCTCTAGTTCTTTTGAAGTTTTTAATTATTCTACTGAAGTTCTTAGAAAAGAATTAGCTAAATTTATTGTTTGGGATGAACAGTCTTTTTCTTTAGCAGAAAATTCTAAATTTAAAAAATTTAAACATAAATCACTACAACCTAAATATAAAAAGGTAAGTAGATAAACCATGCGTAGGGATGCTTTAAAAAAATTTTCTGAATATAAAACTAATCTTTTACAAATTTTAATTACATTAATTTCTTGTATTTCTTTAACATATGATATTTGCACTAGTAATCATTCTGATCAGTCATATATGTGTATTACAGCACATTGGATAGATAGTGATTTTCTAATACAAAAAAGAATTATTGCTATTAAAATTTTTGAATATCCTCATATTGCAAATGCTATAGTTAGACAATTTTGTAGTATTTTACATTAATATAATATAATTAATAAAAAAATTTCAATTTGATAATGCAAGTAATAATGATAATGCAATTGATAAATTAAAAAGAATGTTAAATCCAATATTTAATAATGTTTTTTTCCATATACTATGTGCATGTCATATTCTTAACTTATGTGTTCAAGATAGAATAAAAGAAGTAGATGAAGACGTAAATAAATTAAGAAATGCTGTTAGATTTGTTACTTCTTCTACTTCTAGAAATCAAGATTTTAAATAAATATGTAAATCTTATGGTTTATCATATAAAAAATTTAAACTTGATGTTAAAACACGATGGAATTCTACTTATGATATGCTAACAACATGTTTTCCATTTAAGGATCCTCTTACATTGTTTTATAATGAAAGAATGTCTAATGGAAATATTGAAGAAAATGATAGGAAAAAGGCAAAGTTATTACATAATATTTTAGAAATTTTTTTTAATGCAAACACTCATTTATCTGGTATTTATTATCCTACCTCATGTTTAATTTTAGAACATTTAGTTTTAATTAGTGAAATTTTTTCTCAATATAGAAATGATGAAAATGTTTTTCAAGTAATTTTTAAAATAGAAACAAAATTTAAAAAATATTAGAAAAATATATCTCCTTTATATTGTTTAGCTTCAATTATGGATCCTAGATTAAAATTAGAATGTGTTCATATTTTATTAGATGAATATTATAAAAATATGAAACTTGAAGGGGTAGATGAGAAAAAAAATAAAGTTTCTACCTTATTAGATGAAATGTATAATGTTTATAATTTAAAATTTGGAAATGTAATGAATCCAACAGTTTCTCAAAGTAATGTATCCTAGTAGTAAAAATATTACGGGAAGAATATGCTCAATTTTAAATAGAAAAGGAACATCAACAAGTAGATCTAATAATTTTGATGAATTAACATTTTTTTTTAGAAAATAATCATACATCTTTACTTACAGAAGAACAAATTGATAATTTTGATATTTTATCATAGTGGAGATCACAAGGAAAATCTTATCATGTGGTTTCTGCTATGGCACGTGATCTACTAACTCCTCCGGTGTCCACGATAGCATCAGAGTCTTGTTTTAGTGCAGGCGGCAGGGTGCTGGACGAGAAGCGAAGCCGAATGAACGAAGAAAGCGTGGAAATGTGCATTTGTCTTAAAGATTAGCTAGATGCTGAAGATCGTCTTCAAGATAAAGGTGGTCATTCAACTTTGTCGGATGATGATGAACAAAGTCTTTGAAGTGCAGGCGGAAGCAACAATGGATAAACGTTGTAATAAATAATCATAAAAAGAGTTGTAAAAAGAGAACTACGTAGACTTGATTCTTCTTTTGAGTGGGGTACGTAGGCAGCCTGTAATGGGTCCGGTCTAAAATATATAATATTTTAACATTTTTTCTAAAATTTGTGCAATATACATTCTCAATTTCTCAATTTTTTTTATTTTTTTTGTATTTTATATATTTTAATTAAGTAATAATTTACTTATTTATTTAATTTATTTAAATTAAAATTTATATTTTTTTTTAAATTTGGCACGCGGGCCAAAGTCGGCCCGTGGGCCACAATCAAGCCGGGCCAAACACGGCCCGCGTGCCACATTTGGCCCGTCGGGCGGCATTCGGCCCGCGTGCCGAAGCCAGCTCGCGGGCCGTGCCAGGCCCGCGTGCCAGATCTGGCCCGCATGCCGGATCCGTGCTAAGCATCTAGCGTAGCCATGCCTGGGCCGACACGGCTAATCGAGCCGCGGGCCATGCCGGGCCCAGACTTTTTTCCGCCGTGCCGTGCCAGGCACGGCACGATTGGAACGTAGGAGCCGGGCCGAGGCGGGCCCAGGCCCAGGTCTACCCGAGCACGGCCCATGGCCACCTCTACCTATGCTCCTCTTAGAGTCCGGCCAATACCTTGCGCGCCACCATCACGCTGAGTACGCTGCCTCCCATGCAAATTGTGCCACCACCACTCGACCTTGTCCACCTCTCAAAAAAAACCACCAAACTTAATTTTAGACACTTTCTAAATACTTGAACTACACTTTTCCACTTAACTTTATGATTTCTTAATAGCATATCAATTGTACTACTTTTAAGTGACACGTAATCCCTTAAGCTAGACCCAAAAGTTTATTATTGAACTAGATAGAAGATAAAAGAAATTGGCAATAAAAAAAAAGCCCATGTGATCTCAAAGGATAAGCCCAACTATCCCAGCCCATTTCACTTAGTCCTTAATGTAAGAAGATAAGTCTACCAATTTCACATATATATTTTTTTATTATTAAATTTATTTTATATTAGTAGAGGTAATAACACTTTTTATTTATATTTCTATACTAATTGTTCATGCTTAGCTATTCTAAACTAACGCATATGAAAAATGATGCCTTGATTTTTTTGTTAATAGAGGTGATCTAATGTTTACTCACCCATGATCAACACCTTGCATCTCTTGCATATTAATTGTAGTGCTTAAGTGCAAGCATTAGATGACAAAGGATGACAGCAGATAAAATATCTTTTTTTTTTGTCGCACTCGTATTTGAACTCGAATAACTCTCATACTATCCATACCCTATTTATTTACCTGAATTTTTCTAAAACCTTTGCTCAAATCTAACTCTAATAAAATTTTAACTAACTGCTAACTACCTAAACCCTACAAATACTCGTCTTAAATAATTAATCCTATTAAATTATATATTATATACCTAATTACCTAAATAAAATCTGACACTTAGGGTAAAAAAAATAAGATATTATATTATAAATATATTTTTTTATAAAATATTATATATAAAATCGGGTTCAAGTAGTGGCTACCTGATCTACAATACTTATATCCTACTAAACTGAACTCAATTAATAAATACCTAATTAGCTATAATTGAGTCCGGCTTAAAACAAATCTGAGTGTCATAGTGACAAAGTTTATACTAACAAGGGTCATGGTCATCTCAAGTATAGGCAAGTTCTTCCATTGCGATTTAAGATGTGCATAAAGATGACTAGCATATATTATATAAAATTTTAGCTAAAATCTATATTATTATCTCATATTATATGTCACGCCCCAAACGAGCACTAACCGAGCCAAAGTTAAAAAATTGTTCGTGAAGCACGACAAATAAAAATCCACAGGACAGCATGTCCTCTATAAACTGATCAAAATGCATAATATAAACTCAACCTGTATATCCACAAGCACTACAATAAACTAGAACCAACTGATACGATAAACCTATTACATGAGCATCACGAGTAACTATATAGAAAACTAACATCAGACGATCAGAATCGAAATCAAAATGAAACTGATCGATCAAAATACCAAACCAAAAGATCGATACACTCGATCAACCAAAAATACCGATCACAATACCAACTCCTTATATCAACACATATCAGCACAAATAATTCTAACTATCTATCAGGTGCTGATATCAACTCCAGGGTCCGGATCAACTCTAGTTATAACTATCACCAACATCGGGAGCAACTTCCTTACCTGAGGCAAAGCAAGGGAGTTAACCCAAAAAGGCTAAGCAGGAATCAACAAATATGGTAGTGCATCAACAAACTGTGGGAAAACAATATACCACATGTACGCTGTAACTCAATGTGAAAAGCAACAACATCAACGACAACATCGATAAAATATAATAACAATACATGCATCGTGCAATTAAGAGCAATGACCATATAATGCTCCATGACGAGCCCACACTCTGATACAGAGTGTTTCCACCGTTGCTCACACGATGGAACAACTGCCTCAATGACAGCTCGGAGGTGTTGTGTCCAACACCCAGGTAACCCTGGAAAATCCCGAATGACTCTATCTAGGAAACCTACCAGCTAGCCCTATAACCGTAAAACGGTATCTGATATCTCCCTGGTCCGCTGGCCTATAAGGCACAGCCCTGGCTAATATCAGCCAGAAAAGATCACAATGTGGCACGATATATCATACAACTGCTCGATGGGCCAATCACAAGTATATAATATATGGATCAACAGCTCAATAGCCACAACAATAAGATAATATCATCTGACCCATGTAACAACATCACACAAGCATCCATATGCATGAAGAAAAGATAACATAGAGTGCAATGGATAAATGATCAAAATCAACCAGCATAGCTACAAGGTATCATGGTATTTATCAATAACTCAGTATCACACAAGAAATACCATGATTTCAAAGGTAAGGATAAGATTCCTGCCTGTATCACCGTAGCTCCTAATTCGTCTAATGCTCTATGTCCGAGGACCTCCCTGTCCGACCTCGATCCGAGTAATTCCTATAATATCACAAAATATAAAATACATCACATAATTATCAAACAACTGATACACTAGTCTAAATCTATACAAATCTAACATAGTATACATGTATGTATACGTATACCCATATATACGTACATATACGTATACACACTACAAAATTACACTTATAGTTAACCAAACACACACAAGGGTTAGCAAAGGTATGATCTTCACCCGAACCAACAACAAGGAAAGGTCAGCGGCTACAAACAGCGGCGAACAGCGGTCAACGACGGCGCAACAACTTCCAATAAGGAAGGAAGCATCGTCGGTGCCCGAACACACGCGAGCACGCTACCACTTATTGCTGGAGGTGAACCCACGCTAACCAACAACGAATGGTGACTCAACGGCGAACGACAACATACAACGAAGCCCTAACTCCACCATCAAGGACGAAGGCTTCGTCAATGCTGAACACACGTGAGTACACCACAAACATACTGCACAAACATACTGGAAAGGCTAAACCGTCGGAGCTTGAGCGACAGTGAGAAATCAGAGCGAATGGCTGAAAGCAATACAAACGAGAGAAGGGTGAAGAAATTCGGCTTCGGACGTGTGAGGCGGTGGCGAAGGAGAGAGAAGAGGCGAACGTTGGTGAAATCAGCAAAAATTAAGGCGGTGAAATCGGCAGAGGTAACATGCAGCGAAGAGTAAAGATTAAATTATTATGTTTTTTGTTTTGTTTTTCTGCACATACGTCCAACGGTTTCACAAAGTTTACAACGTGGTCCTTAAACTACGTGGGCATCACATTATATAAAAAAAATATGTATAAATATAATATTATTCTGTATGCTCTTAATCTAAATCTTTTACACGAGTATAATATGCAATACCCCGGAGGGCAGATGTAGAGACCCAAGAAAAGACAAGAACACACATATCACTATGCAAGGGAGGCAATCAAAGTCTTGTGTCTTGGAATCTAAGAAAGGAAACGTCCGATCCTTCAAATCTTGATTGGTTCAAGCGGGCTGCGCAGCTCCGTCATCGTTTTGTCGAGCCGCCCTCTTCAAGGTCGTGCAGTCCCGCCAGACGTTGACTCCGTCCTCATAGATTGCCCAGCTGAAGAACAAGAAAATCTATCGCTCCTCTTCCCACCAATCAGAAGCTGACAGCGCATTTCTCTGGATCATGTGCTCAGGGCCGGATGCCTACTACCACACCCCCTGCCAGCCACTCAGAATTCGACACCCAGCCGGCACTGACGGCCACCGAAGTGACTGCCGGCTCAAGGAAAAGCGAGACAGCGGGGGAAACGCAGGCGGAAGCTGTCACGGCCGAAACGAAATGCTGACATGTACTCCCCACAATTCCGCCAACCGAAAAAGCTCGTCATTATCAATCCCAAATGCATGCATGGCCCCTCGCCATAGATTTAATGCAATCCAACAAACCTGCTGTCTATATTCTCCTCCCCCTCCCTCTCTCTCTCTCTTAGGTTAATGAATTTGCTCAGTGGCGCAAGATTTTTCAAAGAAATTTTGTTGTTTTCCGGAAGAAGGTCCAATGGATACAAAAAGTTTATCTAGTGTGAAGACTGAAGAACTCCAATAAAAATAAAGGGACCTCAGAGTTGCTACCCTGTTGACAACCGAAAGGAGAACTTTCAGCTGATCAGTTTCATTTCATTCATCTTCGGCTCTCCTCTTCCCTCATTCTTGTCTCTGAGTGCTAGTACTAGAGTTCATGCAAAGAGAAAGGGATCCTTTGGCTGTTAGCAGAGTGATTGGGGATGTTCTAGATCCCTTCACAAGGAGTGTGCCCCTTAGGGTGGTATATAACAGAAGGGCGGTCACCAATGGCTGTGAGTTCAAGCCATCAGCTGTGGCCGAGCAGCCCAGGATCGAAGTTGGAGGCAGTGATCTCAGCACCATTTACACACTGGTAGGTTCTGATACGCGCAACTTCTTAGATTGATGATCTTCAAAGGAAGAAGGTATTTACTTTCCTTTTCATTTTCTTTTGAGTTTTTGTGGTGTATGTGTATGTTTTTCAGATCATGGTCGACCCAGATGCTCCAACCCCTAGTGATCCAAGCCTCAGAGAGTATTTGCACTGGTAATGATCGATCGTTTCTTCACTCTATTGCCCTTTTGATCCATTTTGGTTCAGGAGAAATCCTGTTGCATGATGTTCAGACAACTGGTAGCATGTCTTCCATGAAGAAGCTTGGAAAATCTCACATTACATTCAGCTGAGAAGAGACACTCATTTGCTGAGGCCTTCAGTAAAGACTAGCTGATCACTATAGCTTAATTTGGACAAGTGATATTCATGATACTAACCAGGGAACTTTTCATAGATTAGTCAATATAGACTAAGCGACATCACATCGTCAATAGCATTGAAGTCATACAATAATCTAGGGAGCACCAGCATGCAGTAGGACCGAGGGTTTGACATTTCCATGCACTTAATCTTTGAGCTACTTTCTTTTTTTTCCTATGACTTCTGAAAGTCTTTCCAATTAAATAGTCCACAAGGTCCTCGAGTGTTCAGCAGTTCTATACCAAGACAGCCAATATAAAACCATACAAAATCATGAATATCTATACCAATAAGAACTATATAGTTACATCATGTTGATAAATCTGCGTCTATGCTTCTGCTGTAGGTTGGTGACGGACATCCCTGCGAGGGGGGAAGCATCGTTTGGTAAATATTAAGTAATCTTCTTTTTTTTCTGCAAAGATTACGATATCTATAATGTACAGTTACTCCAAGAATGCTGGGGCACTGAAGATATTTTTGTCGTGGATATAAAATGATAGATTTTGCGTCGGCTGCGGGTATATGTGTGCGTACAGGTCAGGAGATCGTGAGCTACGAGAGGCCTCGGCCTCTGCTCGGCATCCATCGATTTGTTTTTGTGCTGTTCAAGCAGCAGAGCCCGCCGACGGCCGGAGTTTGTGCTCCTGGGTGGCGCCAAAACTTCAACACGAGAGACTTCGCCGAGCTGTACAATCTTGGCTCTCCGGTCGCAGCTGTTTACTTCAATTGTCAGAGAGAGTCAGGATCTGGTGGAAGGAGAATGCTGTAGCTCATCTTCATCTAGCACAGGTATAATTAATTGATTGATTGATTGATTAGTATATGTAGGCTGAGTGGATGGATTAAGTTCATAGATTAAAAAATCCAAGGAAAAGTCATTATTTAGTTCTCAGTATTTTTCTTGATTGAGCAAAGTGCAGGACTTGAAGATCCACAAACTAGAAAGAACAACCATTGGTGTTTCATACTCCATGAAAGTGAATTCTTTCTTCCTTTAGCTTAATTCTTGAGTTGAATTATCTTATAATTTACTTTTGAGAAAGCAAATATGTAATCCAATATTTTTCATTAATTGATGCAAAATTGGAATATTGCATTAATTAGTACGATTATGAAAATTAAAATTGTGTGTGTGATCATTTGGCAAAAATACTTCAGATTATTATTTCAATAGAACTTAAAAATGCTTTAACTTGTTCTTCATACTTGCAGAACTTCTACGTAAAGATACTTGCAACAATTTTGTAATAAAACTTTTATAATGCATGTTCCTTCTGCTAGGTCGAGAGGCTGCTTTCTCCAAGATTATTGGAGCCGAAAAGGGCAAGGTCAGCAGCTTGAACACTCTTCACGCTGAAAAGGTCAAGATCCTCACAGGCTTCAAATGCTGAGAGTGTTGTTGAGTACTTGAAGAGACAGGCATCAGAAACCAAACAGATCTTGCATGGATCTTTATGAACAGATTCATCAGAGTTTAAGTACTCTTTTGATCTGTCTCAGAAAAAGTAGAATCAAACTCGTTTTTTATCAATAGAAGGGGAGGAGAGGAAAGAGAGACTGCTATTGGCCGGGTTTCAGATGTAATTGAACCCAGAACTAGCTGCTTAAATTTACATTCACTACATTCAGTGACAGAAAAGTGAAATATTTGTGTACTTAAAATTATTAAGCCTCTGGCACTCATGGAAAGTAATAGATTGATGTTCTTATGTTTTAGCAACAGCTGATGTAATACTTTAGTTTAGTCTGAAATACTTTAGTTTAGTCTGAAAGTAGAAGAAAAATTTATATAATATATAAGTTTTAATGGTTGCTATTGCCAATTTGAGTTTAAGCATTTTAATAAATTATGTCATGTTATTTTGGCTCACAGAATTTTTATTTTTTTTTTAAATTAAAAACACTAAGCATAAATAAATTCGTCCACCATGAGCAAGGAATAATTTAATTTTGCTAAATAATAGAACTTGAGATGATCTTTTGAAGATCTTGATCTAATCAGATACAAGACGATATTTTACCTAACAAGTCACTTGAACCTAAGTAGATAAAAGAAGATATTCTAACTAATCAAGTCACTAAAGTAACCAAAGACACTTAAAAGCAAGAATTTCTAATCTTGCTCTCAAACATCCTTTTATCAAATCAATCATCTCATAACGAAGAAAAGCAACTTTCATATCCATTTTGTTGTCTTTATGAAAAGTTATAATTCTCAATTGTCAATGGATATAGTTATTGTTGATCTTACTCTACAATAGTGGAAAGAAAATCTATAGTATGGTAAAAAGTGTTCTATTGTGACATATAATCACAAAATTTGAGAGAAATGTGTTCTATAAAAAGGTATTGACTCTAGAAGGGATTTATCTAGAATTTTATCCTTAATTCGGAGCAGTGTTGATTTAGGAATGTACAATGGAGTCAAACTCGTTGAAAAAGAAGTCTGAAAGTGAGATAAATATTGAGTCAAAATAAGCTTGAGTATTATTCTTATCATCATTTAGTAATTGATGATACAGGCGTTGACCTCTATGTATCTAGTCCGTAGGCAAAATTCCTTAGTAGGATTTTTTTTAAGGTCAAGCATGCTTTTATAAAAGATTTTTTTTTTAATTTGAATTTATATGAAAACTCCATTTGAGATATCTAGGAAAATAAAATTAGACATATTCAATTAAAAGTAAAAGAGGTTAAAAAAAATTATTAAAGATGAGTTGTTCACTAGGACTAATTTGGTCTGAATCAAAGAAGAAAAATCTTTTTTTACTTCCAAGTAAATAGGACTAATTTGGCATATTTGATTAAAAAGGTAAAAAAGTAATAGAACAATTAAAAGATCTTATTATTAACAAAAGATTTTTAATTTTTTACCGGTTAAAGTAACTGACACCCTTATTAAGCTAATTCATCAATATTAAATTAGCTGAATAACAACAATCAATCTCAACTCTAATGAACATTAGTATTCTCACTTTTGGTATCACAATCTTATATTATATGTAAGATTGTTTATTTTTAATATACCATTAGGATTTTATATACATTAAAATTTGCCGAGAGTTTGAGCTTTTTTTTATGTCGATTGCAAGTTTTTTTTTTTTAATTAATCATCGTGAAAACAAATTTTAAATTCGAAGTCATGCTCGATGCAACTTTTACACAGCTTTGACAAGTATTTTTAAAATGATCGCCGGCAATTTTATCAAAAATTTCGATTGTTTTTTGGCTTACTTATAATAGTCAGCTTAGGTATGCACACTAAAGTGAATGTTGATTATAAATGAGTTTCTTTTGAACTAACCCTTATTTTTTGTCATATTTGATTTGAATTTAACGATTTAAAAGCTCCAAACAATTATACAATTGAATCAATAGTCCTGTCCAAAAGTATAGTTTCACCATCATTGACTATACAAACAACTTTTATCATCTTGTAAGAGGTGGCGAATTAGGGCTTGGGTGAGAATATTCTCATGGCTTATCTAGGCTTGTTCCTAACAGGTGGGGATTCGCCCGAGATTCATGGTAACACTGATCTTACAACTTTCTTTTAGACTTTCGTTCCTCTGTGTGACCGGTGAAAGCAATAGATAAAGTTCATCATCCGTCGTATTTTTATGATTTTTTAGTTTTTTTACATAATTAATGAATATAAAATTCAATTCTAAAATCTTATTATCAATAACTAAGTAATAACCAATTGAACTAACACTATATCAAAACATAAAAAAAAAGATAATTAGCATACACCTTCCATTGGACTGGATAATATATACAAGCATGACGAGAGAGTGGAAGAAGAATTCTAGTATTTTACGCAAGGGAAGCGAAAGAACAAGCAAGAATAGGAGAAATAGTACACGTGTGGAGGAATGACAAGGCATGATCAATCGACAAACCGATCAGCTGTCCTTATTATACCCAGTATGTCTTAAGAAAATGTTACAAAAGCTACAGAACAAATTGATCATGATTATATCCGAAAAACTATAGCAAGATCAGTCAAATGAATCGACCAATTAATTATTTTCTGGAAACAGTAACATCACCACAAGCAAGATATCGTTAAAATAAATGAAAAGGATAGCCTATAGAGCATGTCACAAAATACACGTCCGAGTTCAGAAATCTAAGTTCAAAGGGCTTTCCGCAATCAGAATAAACCAGAATAAGATTTTTCCATCAATTTACGATAGGACAATTGAACAAGACTATAGCATGAATAAGTTTGAACTCCGATTAAATTAAGCTTTTCATGATTTAAATGAAATGACATCTTACAGTAGGAAACAACAACAAAATTAATTTAGCGCCGTTGGGTTAATCAGGTGCACAACTGATACTGGACAAAAAGCAACACAGCCGAATAGAGAGATTGGCCATGTATTTATTAGATACATATAATAGTGTTCCTGCCAGGGGAAAGCTCTGACCTTCGCAACAAAATCAGAAGCAGCCACCCAACTGCCACAAATGTAGAGCATTTCTCAAGTTAGAAAACATGCCAAGGATAACATGCGGAAAGAAGTATGCTGTTACTGCGGTCAAATTTTACGATCGTATTTGTTTGTTTTAAAAAAAAGATATGTGAATAATGTACAGTCATCAGAAGATTTTTAAGTACATTCAAAAATGGGCAAAGCTATTCAGTTGCACATCATAACAAGGAACAAGCACACTAATAATAATAGCCTGTCACGGGCTCCAATCCTTAAATACACCACTACAGAAAACAAGACGTCAAGATTACTAATAGATGATAACTAACCAAATAAGCATAGCGTTGATTATTGAAAATTCCCAACTTTATATAGAAAGGAGCCAGAGATGGCGCAAGAATTAGTTCCCTATCGGGAAAATCACATAAGGCATCCATCAGAAGCACAAATCAATTCCACCCCAAATTTTGAATTGATAATAACTGCATTAGCATACTAAGAAACGTTTCAGTTTAAAAAAAAAAGAAAAAAAAAAGAAAAAATAAGGAAAAAGAAGAAACGTTTCAGTTCCCCAACTAAGAGAAAATATTTTAAACTAAATCTGCAAATCTGAAGTAGAATACGGATACTCATCATCAAGTTAAGCCAGCAGATCTAAGGTACAACATGGACTCTGGTCATCCATATAGATTCTAGAAACAGGAAGAGAAATACATATAGCTTCAGGGAAGAATCAAGCTCTTCAAAAAACTAAAAAAATGCAAGAATCTTAGAAACTGCTCTACCAAGTCCTCATCAGTTATACTTTCTAAATCTCCAGCCACAGCGTTAGTGAAAAAAATTTGTCATAATAGGCAATCTTTTAGATCGAAAGAGGTAGTCAATACAGTAAAAAAATACTCCAACAAAGAACAAACAAGTAACAACCTATCAGAAAATGAATTAATCGTTCCACTAGATAGCATTGATAGTTCAGCCTTATGAAGAATCTAGGACAAGATAGATATTTCACATACCAATATAGCCTCAATCTCTTTATCTGAGACAGGTGTGCGCTTTGGCAACAGTGAAGCTTTTCCACCTACAGCAGTGTTGGATGGCGGTGCAGGCACATCTGACCGGAATCTATAACTTGGAGCATCACTGGATGATGAAGCAGCCTTGGGTTGGGATGCCAGATCTAGAGATAAAATGCAAATTATGGATTACCATAGAACATGGTAAAGGATACTGATAATCTTACGGAGCAAAATAGCATCTGAAATATCCTATTATAGTTGTGAACATTAGTGAAATATAAAGTAAAACAAATGAAATGCAAATGATCCTGACCATTGGAATATGGAAAAGATGTGAACATAAGAAGATTTTTGTAATTGAGCAGCACTTGAATGACGAGCATGGCACAAATACCGCTGTTGTATATTACATAATAGGTGCAATTTTTCTTTTTTAAAGAAAAAAATGACACTCAAAGATTAATTGCTGGCATCCATGGAAGCATGTAAAAGGAAACATGAACACAGAATCAAGTACTAAGCATGCTGAATCCTAAGGACACAACACCTTCGCACAAAGAAATTGAAACACTTTTCAATTGTTTTTATATCTCTTTCATCAATTTTCAGTATACTTGTCATAGTCTATTCAAAGAACTACAGCACATCCATTATACACACCATTCTTAACAATTGTTTTTCTCTTAAATTGATTGCGTCCTTTTCTTCAACAAAAATTTATCATCTCTTCTTTCTCTATCCTTGTCCAAAGCAGCAAGGAATTTAGACTCTACAGTACGTCTAATGTTCCAACACTAAAAAGGAATGTGATTCAACAAGGAAAAGGGCAATAAGGATTTTTCTTTAGACGGTTTATCAAATGTCTGGATAAAAGATGTGTTTATTGATGTTTATCCCTTGCTATAGAAGCCTGGGTTGGAATGGGCTCACTGTGTATACAACAGCCTCAAGTCAAGATAGATCCTCTAGGTTTTAACAAAAACATCAACAACATTTAAATACTCTGAGACACTCTAATACTATGCTTTCTAATAAAATTAATGAAATCGTTGATCCAAATTCAACAAGATGCATGGAGGACATCATCAATAGTAGAGCTAGCAAAAATTGAACCTACCAATTTATGAGAATCCAATCCAACTTGAGGGTTAATATATGAACCACCAATAGATCTTCTGACCCGCTTAATATATTACCCAATAGTTTGTCTTTTCATACAAGAAACTATTCCTTGAACAAGGTAAGCCATCAAAGAATGGAAAATTATCAATAATTGGGCTTTTAAAACTAATGACATTAATCGCATTGTTGAATAGCCTTGCATTAGCATTTTCATTATAACAACACCATTACATGCTATTAAATTATACATGCAATACTCCATAAAAGACTAGGAAGTGCTGCTTATTTTAATGTAACACCAAACAATTTCTCGTAGACAACATAGATATGTCAATAGATCCCATGTCCTTTCTAGAAATATCATATAGGATCTTAAGACCTCAACTTCATCCTCTGATTTCAATCCTAAATATTCCTCATTAATTTTAGGTAGAAGATTGAGCATCAAACTTATATAGCAAATATTTATTTCCATTGAGACACCAACTTCAATTTTTTTTTTTGGTTCTTAGCCTTTATCTTTGCAACACATAATGGTCAATATTGAGACACTGGATTCATTGTTATTCTAAAATATATTAACAATATTGATCAAGTTCAAACTGTTAATTCATATATTTCCATGAAGTAAGCTGGCAGTACATATGTTAACTCATAACAAGCGACAAAAATCTATTTTGGATAACACATTATAATTAGGACAACGTATGAATAGTCCTTTGAAGAATATCAGCAGAAATTCCATCGTCAGTTCATGAAACCCAAATTTCACAAACTAAGTCTCCTAATCATGTCCATTATTCTCCACTCTATCAAACAAAAGAAACCATTTAACATTAAGCAAGGACACCTTGCTTCCTTACCTTCAGGGGATAAAAGATTGAAGACAAAAAGAAGACTTTGCAAGTAAAAAGAATCAAATTTCAAATATCACCCACATAAGATGTTTGCCAGTACGGCAATACTTATGTAATCAACACTAGGATAGTATGTGAATGATAACCTATTCGTCATTCCCTGTCGCCATATTGCTTGTCATTCAAACACAACCTGAGAATCTCAATACAAGGAAAACAGATTCTAACATCTTGCATAAAAAAAAATCTTGTTTTCACTACTGAAAATATGGTTAAATTATATTACCTAAGGTTTACACTATCATTTTCCCATTAAAAAAAATCAATAGGCAACATTAATTGTTATAAAGTATGAGCCCAGCACCAGACCTGGTATTGTACCGAGATCCAAAGTACTATACCAACTATTATTGCATAGTAAAAGCAATAGTTAAAAATATAAAACAAGAAAGGTATACTAATGTGAAGCAAGTTTTACAATGTTCTAATATTCACTCAGTTGGAACAGTTAGTCGTGGCTGGTTCATCTAGATTAAATCAGTATTATAGAATAAAAACAATTCAATAGGCTCCACTCACACACTCCATCAGCTCTTCTCACTCTGCTGCACAAGCATTTATATAGGAGTTTATATCATTAATAGCCCATTCCCTGCACAATTATCTCTTTAGGAGTGTAATACATTTATTTTACATCTCCTGTTCCTTTTCCATCTTGTGATTCCACAAGTGCACTCTCTGGCCGTACATGGAATCATGTCCAAATATATGTCTAATACTTTAACAGCACCGAATAAAGATATTGATCTCCATCATTAAGAAGGACATGCTGCAACATATTTATACCTAAAAACTTCGTATTTTCTCCCTTCAAATTTTAGATATTGAATTCATGTTGATGCCTGATTCAGTCATAGTCTACAGATTGTGTCAATTGTTCGTCTCTCAGAAATCATTGAAAATTATCAGAAAAGCAGATAAAATTTTTTGCATTCGACAAAGCTCGTATTTGTTCCTGTATCAAGAGCATTCCAACGCGGCAATCATTGTCGATACCGATAACCTAAATCTCATATTCAAACAAATAATGGTGGGGGGAAGATTATATTTTTATGCCCTTGGTGCGTTCAATGTAAGAGCTTCTCATGCTAAAAAGTACCATATTCTTCGACGCGAATGAAATAATCACATCAACAAAAAAAAGAAGAAAAAACTACTCTGGATGTGGAAAAAGCAGAATAAGGTACTTGATTTGAGGAACGTAATCTCATCAGAAGGCGGGGACGATCCTGTAAAGAAAGAAGAAGAAGAACAATCAAATAATCGTACAAAGGAGCAGTAAGAAACCCTAGAAAAGAGGAGGGACGAGGGGAGGAAGGATGGACGGACCTGTAGGCTTGAGTGGATGCCTCTGTGGGAACTTGATTCGCGGAATCCTACTCATCGCTACGTTCAGGCGGCCGACGTCTCTGCTCTGCGATCGATCTCTTTTCTTTCTCGAGAGCGGTCGAGGATTCTCGTCAGCGCCACCCAGTCGAAACAGGCTCCTCCACGACTCGATCTCGTCACGTGCGGCGAACGTGCATATAATGCCCCACTAATTTCTTTAAACAAAGGGCTAGAGTTCCAAAATGAAAATTAACAGAAACTTTTGGAGTAAATTGAGATTTTACAATCAGCCCATTCCCAATCAAATCGAACTGTAGTTTTTGATTATTTTTTAAATATTCTGATTAGAACAATAATTTGTTGACTGATCTAATTTAATGCAGATGATAATTAATTAACCACTATAAATTAGAATAAATGATAAAACTAATCGCCTATTAAGGCTCAAGCTCAAATATAACGTGTCCTTAGTTCAATACTAGAACAAAAAACACTAGTTGATTTATATTAAGTTAATCAATAAATATTATAAATTTATAAGACATACTTTTCAAAAATAAGAGCTTATATAGGTGATTATATAAAACTTAATAGTTAATCAGAAATTAATAGTTAACCTATTGAAAGCTAGTTAATCAATAGTAATGGTTCAGGTATAAGATTTCTGTGAAATGAGAGATACAAGTCCAGACAAGAAAAAGCCTTAACAATTTTAGCCTGAACCCTGAATGCACCGCAACGCAACATAAGGTGCTTTCTGCCTGCTTTGCTGCCATAACCCTCGGTGCTCAGGCGCGAATCACACTCAACTCGAGATGAACGATCCAGAGATATAACCCTGCCTTGAAATTTTTTTCACTAATTCCATTCCACACCTCATGAAACGCCAATTTTCGAAAAAAAAAACAAACATTTAAAATGAGGCAGAAGCTACGAACAAAAGTGGAAAGATACACGATTTTTCATTTATACTTACTTACATGACGGTAATTGACACAAAAAGTTATGCACCAATAAACATCAACACTACCCCAGGCAGTAATTAGACCGAGCAAAACATTAATGTCCTGTTTCCTTGGATGGAATCCAAGGAGAATCCAAGGAAAAAGAAAAAAAAAACAAATCTAAACACATGCATTTAGATTTAATGTATTTTTCTTTTTTCTCCTTGTGGATTCCAATTTCCATCCAAAAAAACAGGGCCTAAATAATCAACACCTCGGCAAAATTTATTCACTGTTCACCGTAGCCAGAAAGTAACCATCTCATGTACTCAACTCCGTCGTCAAGGACTGATGCTTGATTAGGAGGGACTACCCTCTTCCGCTGGAGAGTTTCAACGAAGGGGCATGCCCGTTTCCTTGCTACTCTCGGCCGGGCACGCAACTGCTCATCGGTTTCCAGGAAATCACCCTGCAGCCGGAATCCAAAAGCTCTTTAGAATTCACGCACAATCAAAGAGCGTTAAGTGTGTTAAATCCTAACCACCACGGATCCAAAACAATTCAAGTACTCAAATCCAAAAGCACTATCAAGAAACTTGTGGTCAAGAAGATTTCCACGAATAGACTATTTTCTGGAGAAAAATGCTCAGAAATTGCTATGCGTATTCATGATTTAGTCCAGAGATAGCGATGACAAGGACTTACTTGAACATATACGTGAATGCCAGATTTCTCATGATTATCCCTAACATGCTTGTACGAGAACTTTTGGCCACATCCTGAAAACCCACAAGCAAATGGGCGAAGATTTTGATGGATGGCTCTTATGTGCTGTCTGAGATTTGATGCCTGCAACCAAACACAGTGCTAATAATTATCATATATAAACATGTTTGTTACCAACTAGGAAAAGTAACAAGGGCGATCAGTAACATCCAAGATTGCTGCTTTTGAACATAGACGAAGTGGTTATACTTATCTATTGATGCCAAATTGTAATGCACCATATCACTTTGGGACAGGGTTTACATTATACCAAACATTTGTTTAACCAAATGAACGACCACACAGTTTAATGCAAACTCATTAGGGAGGTACTTCATTAGGATTACTAATTGAACCTTAAATTTCTACGCAACTGTTTCTAAAATAAATAATAATAATAAAGTATATAATGACACAAGAATAAAAATAATTTGTCACTCACATTTGAAAATGTGCAATCGCAGTCTTTGAAGTTGCATTTGATTCTCCGAATCGCCTCATTTGTCTCGTGCATCCGTTCATGTCGTTTGAAGTTCTTCTTCAGCTGTCTTGTCCCGCATACCATACAGTCAACATAACGGTGGGAAGATCTGATATGAGCTTTTAGGCATTCTGCATTTGTGAATGTTTTCATACAGCTGGGTTCACAGCAAACAACCTCCACGTAATCCAATTTCACTGCCGAGCATAACATAATTTATGTGACGGAGAAATTGATAAGATTTTTTTAATATGATAATATTACAATGGAAAATGAACAAGTAAAACATCCAAAAACAAATTTCCAACAACGTGGACTCATGCATTAGGCTATTCTTTCCTTGGAGAATGCGAAAAACAACTAGGAAATTCCACATATAGAAACATACAACAGTTTACCATGGGAATCTTTGTGCTTCTTTAACCTTGAGGGATACTTGAATGTCTTCCCACAACCATGTTCATCGCATGCACATTGCTTTTCACCTTCAGAGTGAGGCTCATCTTCATGGATTTCTTTCACATGCCTCTTCATGTTTCCTTTGATACCAAACTTCCGATTGCAGTTATCAACAGGGCAAGTGAAAAGTTTCCTCTGGTGTGTCAGTGAATGGCGAGTCAAATGGTCCTTCCTTATATAGCTAGCACAGCAGTCATCCACAGGACAGGAAAAAGGTCTCTGTGTTCCATACAAAAGAATCAGCCAAGCAAAATACAGCCTACAACAAGATCGCTGGTAAACAAAGGAAAAGGAAAAAGAGTAGAACATGAAATTAAAATAAAATGAATATGTAATGAGAACCTGGAAAGAAAGTTCCCATCTCCAACACATGAAAACATAAATTCCCACGTGTAGGGCAATTTTTTGCCTCGATTTTCACCTTTTAACAACATTTTCTAACTGTAAACTACATGTAATTATCAAAGTCTGAAATGATAAAAGCCAGATATCATAGTGGATGGCACAAGATAACAAACATGCTTGATACTCAAAACTATCACATATCGGTACTTAACAATGGTTCCAGATCATATTAACGGCATCAAAAGGCACCGGAAACATCATCATACAAATTCATGATGCAATTCAACCTGCAGTAAACTACTAGATTCGCCATATATCCAAATACATGCCTCATTTTCAAGTAAAAAAAGTAACGACAGACCTTAGAGAATGGGCGTGATGGAGGCTTTCTTGATGGAGCTTCTCAAGAGGTTTCCCATCCTGATACTAGTCCATTCAAGATAAATGTAGCAGCCTCTTCGCATTTTGGAGTTCGTCACATGGGATCCAATGCTTCACGCAAGATATCCATTATCCATTGGTAACATGTTTGAGCAACTGATCTTTAGCCTGCAAATCATTTTCCTTTTTGAGCACTCATTCTGTTTAGTCATACAACAATATCATGATTTATCCTAGCAGATGTAATAACTTAATAGAATCTCAAAGAAATGCTCAAACATTTTATCTCATCAGTTTTTGAGAAAATTAGTAGTGATAAAAAATTATATAACCATGAAACATTAAAATTCCAAATCGGGAAAAAATAACTCTAAAATCTATCAAAAAATTACAATATGTGTCAATTTATTCTCACCTTGGCATGGAGAACCAACGTAGACAAAATGGTTAAAGAATAATCACCATGAATATATTTGTTACTAATAACAGAAGCTTAAGTAAACCAAGAAGAATAGGCAGAAATAGATAGGCATAAACAAAAACATTTTCTTCATAAAGAATTTTGTGAATGTAACTTAACTATCAAGTGGCACAATTAATTATGGAACATATAGTCCAATTGTCCAAGAAAAGATTAAATCAATTCAAATAAAAGCCCAACTCATCTGATAATTAAATCTAGAATCACAAGATCCAACCAAAATCTTATAATGCAGACTGTTGGGGGATGTGGCAAATACCGAAAGCCTAAATAAATATGGTAAAGCTGAAAAAAAATCAAGTGTGGACCTGAAACAAGAATGACCACTAATTCTAAGATAACAAGGGTGAAGTGAAACTAAAACTTTAAGTAGATAAAGCAATAGGAAAATATTTAAATGCACAAAAATAAAAAATGTTGCGGAAACCTCTGTAGAATGGCTCTGCTTATGCTGCTTGAGATGAGCTAATTTGCGGAAGTTTGCACCACATTCTTCACAAGTATGTTGCACCACACACTCCACCTTGTTTACCTCTTCAGCTAGATCAGATTGTGCATGATCCAGTTCATCCTATGGGAGTCGCAAGGAAAAGAGAATATATACTAAATGAGAGTCTTATCAGTAATAAAAGATAACAGAATGACGTATTCCTCTAGTAAGCCAATTTGTTGATATAATCCAAGAAATAAAGTCAACATAAGATGAAAACCCAAGGTGTATCCAACATTATTATAAAAGTTGATTGCGTGAACATTTGAACACTAATTGCATTAAGCAACGCAATAAACGTTAGAAGACTCGACAAAAATATTTTACATTTCATATGTAACCTGTACATTTAATGCCAGCTTTCTCCAACATTAACAGACTATTAATTAATTAAACTAACTGAAAAGATCAATAAGATAGGAAAAAAAATCCAACTAATATCCCTTTCCACAACTGTTAATACCAAAGCTTCACCAGAGTACATCAACCCATACCGAGAAAACATTTTCTGTATAGTATGCCAACTAATGCAAACTCGAAAATTAATAGGTAAGCATTCTAAAGACAAATCAAATGAACATTGAGAAAGCAATAGATATACCTTATGACTGGTAAGGATGTGTGACCTGAGAAGGCTTTTCTTTGACCTACAAATTCCACAATACTGACAATAATAGCGCCTGATGTCTTTCGATGGTGGTTTCTCCTTCGTTTCTACCATATTTTCCATCTCATCGACCAAAGACTGTGATCCAGAAGAGACCATCTACAACATCAATACTTAATTCAGTACATCAGTTAGAATAAATTACTATCCAAATTCTGCATTAACAGTAAACGAGATCGCCAAACCCTAAGTCCGAAAGGAATAACCGGCATTACTCAGAGTTACACTACTAGAGTTCACCATTTGAAGTTAATTTTCTAGGGTTTCAATTCTACTGTGTAGGATTTTCAATATATCAAGAATCTCTAAAAATCATACTAGAACTTTCGTGTTAACTCTCGTGATTGAAGCTATTGAAGGTAAGTACGGTAAAGAAAATGAAGATAAACTCTCGTGAATGAAGCTAAAATGAGACTATCAGAGGATTTACCAGAGCGAGATGATTTATCAGCGGGCCAGCGGCGCCTGGTGATCGCGAGCGAGCAGGGCGGCGGAGTCGATTAGGGCTAGGAGCGAGCGGGGCGCCTAGGCTAGCGCGAGTGAGCAGAAAGGGCACGGGTCGAGAGAAGGAATAGCGATAATTCATACTCGATTAAATAAAAATATATTTTTTATTTTAAAATATTTTATAAAAATTAAAATAATAACAAATATATATTTTATATTATTATCAGTAAAAATAACTTTATAATAAGTATTTTATTATTATTTTATTTTTTTAATAATAAATTTATATATTAGAACTTGAATTCCATTAAAACCTAACCAATTAAATTTGAATTCAACTTCAAATGGGACGAATTGGATCGGATTAGATTATGTCCTAGTTGTTAGGCCCAGGCGCTGGCCCAAGCCCAACCGTTTAGGGGAAGCGGGCTGGCGGGTCGGGTTTAGGCGGATTAACGGGTCGGGCGATCCGTTTGGTTGACTAAGTTAGGGCTATAGTGATGGCTACTGTAGCTTCAGCTGGTTCGCGTGCGAGCGCGTCCGCGGGAGGCGAGATGCGGCGGCGGCGGCGCATCCCTTCTCCCCCGATTTCTCTCTCTGCCGTCGGGCGGCTTCCGGCGAGTGACTTCCGCTGGCGGCGACGGCTTCTGCGGCTCCCGGTGGTGTGGGCGTGGCGGTACGGGACGCAGCGGGGCGGCGACCCCTTTCTCCTCTTCGGCGACGCCGTTGATGGTTCCGGCGGCAGTCGCCCGCCGAAGGTACGCTCTTGCCTCCTCCCGCTCCGGCTTCGTCCGGCGGGCAGGTTCCTGGTCGGCGAGGTCGCCGACCCTGCTTCTTCGGCTTCCCCCGTGTTCTCCTCTTTCTTCTCCCGTTTCCGGCGAGGACGGGGAGGGCCGGCGGGGCTGGGAGCTTCGGCTCCTTCCTCTAGTGACGCCTGGCGATGAGTTCGCCGGCGTCCCTGGCGGTTCCGGCGGCGTCCGGCGAAAGGTGGCGCAGCTCCCTTCTTTGGTGGCGTCCGGCATCTGTGTGGGTTCGCCGGCGCCTCCCTGGCCTCCGGCAAGGTCGGGCTCAGCCGGAGTGAGCTCCGGAGAGCCTTGGGCGGGTCTCCGGCGTGCTTCGGCTGCCGATCTGTGTGCCTCGGGTTGCGTGCACGTGCATTGGTTGGCGTGCACGTGCCTCGTTTTCTGCGCGCGCGCCTCTAGCGGGTTCCGGACGTGGTTCCCGTTCCCGGCCGATCAGCTATCCTCGGTCGGTGTCTTCTTCTCTCCGACTCCCCGAGCCTCGTGCTCCCGGTCGAGTTGTCCTTCTCGATCGGCGTCTCCTCGCCCCTCTCTGCGTTCTTGTCAAGTGCGCCGGCCATGTGTGATGTTGTCCGGCGCTGGCCGGTTTGTCTGTGTCGGGCGTCTGCGAGACGCCCCCTTTGGGCGAGAGGTGAGTCTGGCCGCCTGCGTGCAACTTAGTCGGAGTTAGGATGTGTGCCCGGCGTCCTGCGTGGCGTCGTCTCCTTGCGCGAGTGTGCGCCACTGCCTGCGTGCGGTTGATTCTTTTCCGGTGTACCGTACTCGTACGTGCGCTGCGTCGGCGTCGAGTCTCGGGAGTTGTACCTTGGTGGAGGTTGGAGCTAGTTCGTGCAGCGGTCCATGGCAGACGTGGCTGTTGACGACTCGTCGAGACGAGAGTCGAGGTGACCGCCTGGGTTAGGCTGAGGAAGACGTCGAGAACGTGGTCCTGTCAGTCGCGCTTGTATCTGCGGTAAAGCCGCTTAGCCCCTGCGTGGGCGCGCTTGGGTGTGAGTCAAAGTGTTGACTCGATTGTATTTTATTTAAAAATTTGTTACCCTAATTCTGGGCGTGACACTAGAAGAAAAATAATTGTAAATGAACGATGTTTTTTATTATTATTATTATTGCATAAAAATCACTTATCTTGTGTTCGATACGTTTTGCACCTGCACCACACTCTCAAACGAGCTTAGACAAGCCAACGTTGACTTTGTGCAGCTTGGGTTCACTGAAGGAACATTTTCCGTTGCCCAATGTGACCGGCAGACCGAACCCAATGTGGCCGAGCAATAAAATTGAATCCGAAGTCCAATTTGGAATTTAACTTGATGGGACCCAAACATTTATGGTATCAAAATGGTGCACGTTTCCGTTTGAATTAGTCTAACAATTTAATTTGGTCAACGTTTGTCGTTGACTCACCTTATGACAAATCAAAATTGAGCGCTCTCATGCGTAATTTAATAACTAACCACCAACCGTTCTCTTCGGACCTGTATATCCTGTTTACTAGGAATAGAAAAACAAACTGAAAAAAGAAATTTTGATATTTTCCACCTCTACGATGAAAATCAAATGTGAGAAAGAGTTAAACAAAATATGCACATTCTTCCCGTGGGATCCACTCAAATTAAGCGAATTTTTTTTAATTGTTTTTAGAAATGATGTATTCCTTGTAAGCTTTCCAATGGTACTAATATTGAAGTATTATAGATCACGTATATGTATAAAATACCCTAAACAATACTAAAATTTTTTATATTATGAATAGTATTTTATCTTATACGTGATATTATTTAGGGTATTTTATATGTATACGTGATTTAAAATACCCCAATATTAGTACCATTGGAAAGCTTACAAAGAGTATATCATTTCTTAAAAAAAATTCAAAAGAAAATTCATTTACCTCAAAAATGAGGTACCCAGCTTATAAATCCTAACCTGGGTACCCAGGTTAGGACATTTCTTCCCACTACAGGGGGCAAAAAAAGGTGGAGCAGCCGAGCAAGAGCTAGACACAAAGAAGGCAAAGGAGAGAGAGATAGCGCATGAGTGAGGCAGTGTAAGATTGAAGAGGGCATTCACCCCCTGCGACAAGGGTGAGGGCTGAGTGCTCATGTCTGACGGCTAATGCCAAAGGGTGGGGGCACTTAATGCATCTCGTGCAGATAGAGGGGGGGGGGGGGGGCAACGAGTCAGGTACGTATGTTTTTACCTTAAATCCGAACCCAACCTAATTCTCGAACCTGCTATCCGAACTCAACCTAAACCCCGATGGGTATTTATAAATTATATTTTTAAAATTTAAATAAATATAAATATATTTATATAATATATATTTATTATAATTATTATATTTTTAATAGTAATAAATATTTATATAATAAATATTTTATTATTATTTATATCATAATAATATAAAATATATATTTATATTATTTTAAAAAAATTAGATATTGGATACCAGGTATCCATATTCCTAACCCGAGTCTATTCCATTTAGCTAATCAATATTCGAACACGTGATAAATGAATTGAGTTGGATCAAGTACGGAACCTGACGCATGAAATTGCCACCCTAGTTGGAGGAGACTATCACTTGAACTTGATCATTTTTCCTTCCTCTCTTTTTGCTTTTCTTTCCTGCGAAGTAAAGAGATATGTGAAGAATTCTGCTCTATAAAAAACAATAATTAATCTTCCAGCTTTTTCGGTCGGTCGCTTTGACTCGTTTTCACGGAAAGCGAAGCGGTGGAGCAATAAATTATGGTCGGGGCTTTGCGGCGGCTTCCGCCATGGCGGCTTGTTCTTGATCGCTCCGCTCCAGGTGCCGCTCTCGCGTGCTCTACTAGTTGACTGCGAACCTTCCCATCTCTTTCCCGCAAACCAGGAGCCAGTTTCTTTACAACTCTTCCTCTCTCTCTCTCTAATCTATATATACAGCATCTGCACAAACATAGGTTCTCTACCTTGCTCTGCTCCCGGCATCGATCGCTTCAATGGCGAAGCTCCTCGGTTGCATGCCCCAAAACGAGCAAGCCGAGGCAGCCACGCCCTCTTCGAGGAGCAGCAGCAAGCCAAAGCTCCGCGCCTGGAGCACTCCTCTGCTCTGGCTCGGCAGGCCCAAGGAGAACAAGAAGGCGGCTCCGCCGCCGTGCAAAGGGGGCGCCTCCGCGGTTACAGTGAAGCTGGTGCTCACCAAGAAGGAGGCGGCCCAGCTGCTGGCCATGTTCGTGAGGGGACAAGAGGCGGCGGTGGGCGAGATTCTGGGAGAGATGGAGAGCAGAAAAACTCGACGAACTAAATCGGTGTCTTGCCCTAATTGGAGGCCGATGCTCGAGAGCATTCCTGAGCATTGATTGATTGCCGAAGAACACAGAGCTAGGGTTTAGGAGGAAGTTAAAACGGATTCAATTCTGTCGATGTCTGTGCTTGTCGATTTTCTTTTTTTCCATGCCACCCTCCTTGTGTGTTCTCGATCGATCTGCTTGCAAATGAAGTGTGTGATTCTACAGATTCAGATCTGGGACGACAGTTTTTGATGCATGATCTTGTGTTTCTTAGTATCATCTCTTTTATCTTAATTTTTTTTAAATAATTAAATTAATAGAATCAAAATGAAGGTACTTGTCATACAAAATACAGCCCATTTGTGTGACTAACTCATCGTTAGACTATGTTTTCTTATACGAAAAATTAAAAGAAAAAAATAAAAAATATATTAAATCTAGTAGTAAATATCAATATAATTTGCTATTAGATTTAATATATTTTATATTCTTTTCTTCTAATTAATTGCCAAACACGTATCTTAAAACTATTTAACGATAAATTAGCCATCATCTTTAGAAATTTTAGGTAGCGCTAAAGACATTTTTTCTTAAAATGGTCCATGACTCCCCGTCACGATCAGATTTAAGTTCACCAACCTAATTTAACTGCACGCAGAATTAGTAGATGACCTTCTCAAAACAATTCAAAGCTAGAGGAACGCGGTCGTCGCAAGTATTATTATTAATCAACCATCCGTATATGAATCAATACTATTTCTTTTTTATATAAATAAAGAAACTTATATAATATTATATATATTTGTATTAAAATTTTAAAATATTAATATAGTTTTTATTTATATAATTGATATTTTTAAAAAATATTAAAAACTAGAAAAAAATTCTTAAACTATTTTTTGTTTAGACTTGTTACTCTTATATTTTTAATAATTAAATACTTTTTTATTATTTATTTATTTATTTATTGCTTGGCGGTGGGGCCAAACAGAGCCGTAATTTACTTGAGCGACAAGTCGCTGCACGTGGCTCTCTCAAGTGCATGCGTTGACCTTCAGAGCGTCATGGTTGACCGTAATCTCCTCAGCATGTCCATGGATTCTATCCGTGACAAAAGAAAAGAACAAAGTTATTATTTTTTTTTCGTGCACATTAGTACTGTCTTGGACTTATGCCCGCGACTAGTAACAACCTTTTTTTGACCCTTTTTTTTTCATTTTATGTTTACTGGAGTTTGACTCGTGTAGATATTGATGATTAGAGGTGGCCATGGCCGGCCCGAGCCCGGGCCCGCTTCGGCCCGACTTCTGGCGGGCCGTGCCAAGCACGGCCCGGTTGTAACCGTGCCGTGCCGAGCACGACACGACAGAAAAATACCTGGGTCCGACACGGCCCGCGGCACGTTTAGGCGTGCCGGCCCAAGCACGGTTCAACTTCTGACCGGGCCCAGATCCGGCACGCGGGCCAGATTCGGCCCGCGGGCTATGGTCGGCCCAGCGAGCCGTGCCAAGCACGGCCTGAATGTGGCCCACGGGCCGACTTTGACCCGCTTCATTAAATTAAATAAAATATTAATAAAATAAGAAATTAAGAATTATGTATTTTATATAATTTTTTAAAAAAATATTTAATTATTTTATTTTAAACATATATAATTTTAATTTTAATATATTTTATTAAATTAATATTTATTTATTTATTAACAATACTAACAACACATGACTAAAGTTAAAACCAACTCAATTAAATTTCATATTCATAAATTATACATTTAAGCTTAAATCAATTGCCGACATAATGGGTATACACAATTGACCTGTAGCCAACTACGCAAGCAGCTACTATGAAAGATATGCGAGCATTGTGTTAAACATACTTGCGCTCCGTACTCCATCTTCTTTATGCATATTACGCACTCCATGTTTTCAGCTCTACTTTCTTCTTCAATAATAAAAAACTCAAGTAACTCTTGTGCTTGGTTTGTTTCGATATATTCCTCCAGCTCATCGTTGATATTATCACTATCCTCCTCACTATCACTTATTTCAAAGTCATCAACCTCTATCTCAATCTCAACCCCAGAAGGAGAGGGAGAAGCCAAAAATTCTTATCTTGCATGATCAGATAAGTGGATAAAGTGTTCTTCAAACCTGAATACATCAATTCGTATAAGTTGACTAACACGTTCGATAATACTTAAAATAGTGATTCTCCATTTATCAGCATTGAAGAAATTTAAGGTAGATGTAAGGAAAATTGAACGTTGAGAATTTGGCATAATGATAATTATCTTCACTCTTCTATTATCTGTCATTTTTCTCTATGTCTCGTGCTCGTGCTCACCACGTGATAATTATAATATAAAAGTAAATTAATTTAATACTTACTTGATCTTCTCCACGTCTAGTCACGTGGTGAGCACGAGGCATAGAAAAAAATGACTAGTCTAGACTGAGAGAGCATTGAATTCTTGATGGCTAAAAAGAAGCTTAAGTTTGAGTTCAATTAAGAAACTAATTGTAACTCAAGACTTAGAAAAGAGATTAAGAGAGTATTAAGAGAGAATGAGAAATTATTCCAAAGATAGTTGGAAACTGTGTGAAGAAATGAGAGGGTTGGGGGGTCAATTTATAGGGATGAATTGGGTGTATAATTACATATTTATACCCTATTTTTAATTATTAAAAAGGGCTAAAATGGTAATTTTATACCATAAAGACAATTATATCCCTAACTTTTAAAATTTTTATAACTATTATGAGGGCATTTAGGTAAAAATGCATGTTCATGTCGTGCCGTGTCTGGCCCGGCCCGCGTGCCGTGCCCGGCTCGGCCCACGGGCCGCGAACCCTCGGGCCAGCACGACACGGGCCGGGCACGGCACATGCCGGGCCACGGGCTATGCCGTGCCCGGCCCGTGTCGTGCGGGCCGCGGGCTGGCCCGGCCCGTTGGCCACCTCTATTGATGATAATGACATAAGCCCACCAACGTTGACTCTGGGAAGGAATGCCTGAATAAGTGGTTGGATGGGTCAGCCTGGAGGTGTGCGTTTGTGTGAATGAAGTAAACCAGTTTGAAAAGAAAAACAAAACTGTTTGAAAAGAGCCACGAAGCCTTTCCACGGCACCGGACGAGACTGCACAAATGGCATTTGTACGCCATCTCATTCTCAGCTGCCACCTGCCGCGTGAAGCACACAACCTCCCTGGTGCAGCTGGTTGACTAAACAAGGCTTCTCCAATTTGTATGGAACCGGCGTTGTCTTTATTGTTCATCGTTTATATTGTGCATAAATTTATTTATTTATTTTCTTAATTGAAGGACTTGGCGTATGTTGAATTTGGCGTGAAGGCTGGTCATTCATACAAAAATACAAAAAAGGTTTTAAAACGTGTCGTTTGGATGTGAAAAAAAAATGACAAACAAGTATTTGTTTCAAGTTGCTTACTGGCATGTGGTACGCTGCAGTAGAAGAACAATATATGCATAACTGAAGAACAAAAACTGTATTAAACGTGTGTTTTTTTGACCAAATCATGAGCTGATGAAAAAAAAAAGCACGTAATGTGCGGGAGAGAACAGCCACTCTTCTCAAGAATTGGAAAAATGTCATTTATTTTTTAGTTAATAATAATTGGTCATGCATAAATAAGCACATCCAGAAGAAATAGAAATGGTCTCTAGTGAAGATAATATTTTCAAAGAAAAATAAAAAAGCTCAAAAGACCGATTCCAAAAATCTAATTGCTTTTGTAGGCTAAATTGATATTTTTCTATGGAGTGAGAGTCACCCATCCGCAACCTATTCACACACAACCTTAGGTTATCCACATGAGGTTGAATTCTCCTTTGACGATGTCACCGTGCTCGCCTTGTGCTCATCTTCTCTTTTCGCCCTATCTCCTGGCGTGGCAAAACACTCCATGCCTTTAAAGCCATACTCACATGTTTTTTTTTTACTAAAATCCTCATTTATCTTCAGGATCATAAATTACGTGCTTCATCTATAAGACTATCACCTTTTACTAAAGGCTTATCTTATCGGGTATCTATCATGCAACCCCTCTCTAGTACCTATGCAAAGTATGAAACAGTATCTAGCATACTACTATGTTCTAAGCAGAAAAGTTAACACGCGACAGCCAACACAAGAAAATTTGATCGTACTACTAAAAATCTTACAAGATACTGAAAAGGACAACTATGGCAAGCAGACGATTGCTGCCTAGATCCTTGAAAAGTTTCAGTTACAACAAGAAGCGATATCCATTAGCAGTATGACGTAAGCCCAACTAGTAGCTCTGGCCTTCCCTACATAGCTGCGACTATTTCCCATAATTCAGATGCCTAATCCCAGACTAGATCCAGGTAAGCTCACCAGCTGGAAAAGTTTCCAAGACGGAATGAAACCTCAAGATAACCTTTGTTTCTTTTTCTTAGCAAGGTTTTCAAAAACTCCCTTTACATCCTCGGATGTAACTGGCTTCGATGGATCAAAAGATTCCTGCAAGGATAAAACAAAAGGCAAAATCCAACAGCAGTCAACTTAAAGGAATGCCATTTATTTAATAATAGTTCTTCAGTTATGATCTGATAACCAAAAAATTAAAAATGAAGGCAAGTGAATAAGTTAGCAACTCATTCTTCAAATAAGGATCACCATACTAATCAATCAAAAAAACATGGAGAACACGATGCTGAATGTGTCCAACAAACTGAATACTTCAAATAAGGAAAATGATTACTGCGTATAAGGGGCGGGTAATTCTTACCAGAAAGGAACGGAACTCATTCTTCATGTCAGCTATGCCACTTAAGATTTCTATCTTCTGGACATGATTCAGCGTGTTGAGAAAGTTCATTTCAGCCCCTTCTTGTTGCTTCAACTTTTCCTCCCTCTTTGATTTACCCATCTTCTCATATTCCTCTATAGTGTCCTCCTTATCAGTCAAAAATTCTATACCTTTGTGACTATAGAACTCGCAACAAGTTCTACATTTGCAAAGAAGCTCTCTCCATTTTTTTGTTAGAAACATGGGCTCCATTCCCGGGGGAACAGATGACACATTAATATCAATTCCCAAAATGCATCTAGCACTTAATCCTTTGTCTTCGTGGCATGGTTCCACATTCCCTAAACTCGCATGTATTTCCAAACCATTTTCACAAACATCGTCCTTGATTGGCGCAGTTTGCTGCTCGGAGGCAGAACAATTCCCCAAAATCTCAGGAGTATTGCTTCCATTTTCCTTAGAGGAACAAGTTAAACAGCCATTATCCACCACAGTCCCCATGCTGTTGCTTATCAAAGGGGCATTCGTTTGCTTTGGCATGGCAAAAATAGATGCAGGATAAAGTTTCAAGAAAAAACAAATATTGGCACACTCTTGGCAGATGAAATCTTCATATGAGGGTTCCCCTTCCTCATCTCTTGGAATCTGTTGTGAAATGCAAATTTTGAATAGATAATGTAAAAGCCAATGCCGTGTTACACAACGCTAATGCCATAAACAATCCGAATTTCAGAGGATGACAAAAAGAACAGAAGACCAAGAAGCCCAATAATTCATATTTCAAAGAAAATGCTTAGCCAAGCTTGTTTCTAACAATATAGACAAATCCCAACTAAATCAAATAGCACAAGGAAAAACTCCCACAATACCAATGAACAAGGTGATGATGATATAACCAACCTCATCAGGAGAGTTGAGACCAAGGTGATTCTCATGAAACCAGTCTTCGCAAACACAACATTGTATCATTTCTATTTGCTCTTTGGCATCCGGATCAGGATAAGGGCGGCCACATTTGCAGTACGACCCTCTGAAGTTATGATTGTAAGAGTTCTCATGATTTTCAGGCACTTTATCAGGATGAAGCTTGCATGAAAAATCACCAAACTTGGAGTTGCCACAATCACAACAAAATTTTCTTTTGGTCCACAGTTCCACCACCTTCTCATGGAAATAATCCAACAAGAAATGAGTGAAAATGGTCATGCCTAAAACAATGATGTGAGCAAAAGAATGCGGAATAATGAGAAAATGTTTAGTTTGCACAGATGTGACTGCAGTCCTTACTTACCTAGTAGCCTCAGTGATGATCAGTTTACAACTTTTCAATATGAACTTTTGACGCCTCCAAATGAGCACTTACTTTCTAAAGCAAAGTACCAATAGAGTAGTATTACGTATGTGATTCAGCAGATGGAATACGACAGAATAGACTAATTATCATATGCAGTTCCTTTTCTTGGATTAAGTAAATCAGGACAGTCTGAGATTTCACCACCAAAATATCCAAAGACGAGATCTTTGATGCCAATTAAGAGTAAGATAATTGAAGAAGAATCAACCTACACTAGCAAAAAGAAAGAAGCAAGCATGTTGATTTCCAATTATCTATGCATTCCTAGATGGAAGTTCATCTATAGCTATGCTTTGGAAAATTAATGCAAGTTTGAAAAGGCAGTAAGATGGACTTGCAAATCACAGAAACCAAGCTTTGATCATGGTGTTCTTTATTCAAACAATTTTCTTTAGGGGGAAGCCTTGGCAATAAGAGATGGGACTATAGAAGGCTGGAGAACCTCATTTGGCAAAGAACAAAACAGAATCAGATTTCAAGTTCAATTCTACATAGCAATGAGAGACCACCACAGTACCTAATATAATCACTGCAAGAAAATGCCTAAGTACATCCTTAGTAGGGTTGGATTCAACTATGCATACAAGGGAAGAAAAAATAGCAGCTAATACATGACTTCCACGCAAACTCTTCGTAGAAATTGATGATTACTTTACACACAAACTAAAATTTCATGATGATAGTAGTACAATCCAACTAGAACCCAAGCTCACACTATTAAACCATCATTTATAGATTTAAAATAAAAAATGGATTAGAAATCCCCAGCTTCAACTGCATGAGAGAAGCAAATATGATATCCTAAATATCATCACAAACCAAACTGTAGCTACTGTAAAAGAACAAGAAACATAAAGAACTGAATCCTATATGTGTGTGTGTGCGCGCGCATTATTTGAGATTACTGAGGAAAAAGCAGGTTTCAGGGACGGCATGCCTACAGCACGAGAGCTGGCCATTTAATAGCTGTCATGGGTGAATAGTGCCTTGAACTCACCAAAGAATAATATTGGCTGGTTCAGTTTACCAGAAGGGAAAGTGTACACATGGTTCAAGGAAACGTACACTGGGAATGTGAGGATTATTAAGAATGTTAAAAATGAAGTTAGAATGAAAGTATAGATAAAAGTGGAAGTCATCAATGCAGATAACAAAAAATGGTTGAGATGTGACCATTGCATTTTTTATGTTTGCTGGACTGCTTATTCATCTGGTACTGAGTTCTAGCAGCATGGATGAATAATGATGAAACCAATGTCCATAATTGATTTGCTTCAATTTGCACAGGAAATATAAATGGCTGCCTCTTAGGACTAGCAGTGGAGTTGTACTGCTTATGAGACCAATACAGGAGATCCAACTGAGCTTTAACTAGAAATCTTGCACAGTCCATGTCCATGAACTTCAATGAAATCTGCACCGCTGGTTTAGAAACAAGCCCAATTTCTGTTAGCATTTTACAGATATTCGATTCGCAAGTTTGCACATCGTCAATGATCTGTCTGTTGTAGTATTAGAAAAAGTTGGAGTCAGATGCCCTATGATGATGGCAAGTCATCGTATTTTACAGTTGTTTAGTATTGACCGCATTGATTGATGATTTATTAATATGTTTAAACTTTTTATCTTAGTTCATAGTATAGGCATCATAACTGAATCTTTCGATACATTGACATTATCTAACTAGTAGGATCAGATTCAGAAAAATAAAATAATTTGAGAACAAATATGAAAATTAATTTTAGTAAAGAAACAAGGTAAATCTTCTTATACAGCTAGCATAAGTGCTGACACATGGCTTTTCTTGTCTCCGTGATCACAAGATATTTGTACTCAGTACTCTCAATCTAACATGTGATAATAGGGATGATAAGAGGTGAAAATAGGAAAGAGGAAGATGTAAAGAGAAGACAGGAATAGCAAGGGAGGGAGTAGAGTAGAGATTGGAAGAGAAAGGAGGATAAGGAGGCACTAAGAACAATAAACCAATCAATAACCCTAAGCAAATAAAACCAAAAAGTAAACTCATTATCTAATTAATTACCTACCATAACAATCTTCTAAAAATCAACTAACACATTAATAGAATTGAATAAACATAAATTACACCATATAATTAAAATTTCATAATTCATATCATATTATTCTCCTCCACTAGAAGAGAACTCATTTCCCATGAGTTAACCTATGCTACACAAGGTGTCAGTTAGATCAACTACAAAGGACTTTAATAGTTGATAACAAGAGCCTGGAGTCAAGTCCCCCTTCATTACTTGCCTGTCCAAAAAAAACCTATACTACACAAGTCAATACCAAGTAATACCTTGTAAAAGAAACATGCGTGACAAAAAATTTCACATTTGTATTTCTAGAAATTTTCAATTTTATATTTTACACTAAGGCCTACTACTTGTGTTGATGCCTTTTCTTGATTGCACTTGTTATATAATTATCATATGACCATATTCTCTTTTCTTTTTTTTTCCCTCATCTGCATTTACTTAGCTATTACTTACATGCAACCATGCTCTTTGTGGCTAGTTCTCTCCTGTCTCTCTTACACATAATTGAGCAATGTTAAGGGGCATACAAGAGATAGAATCATGGAACCTATGAGCATGAGTCTACACAAGACGATCATTATGGAATAATCAAAGGATAGTAAGAAGTAGAAAATCTAGGTGACAAATGGAAAGCTAAATCTAAAGGTGACCATTGTAACATCGACAAAATTTTGTATCACAAGCAAGATGTATAGCAAGTGACACTCATGACAACAATCATGGTGCAAGGGTCTACAATGGAAGTGGGTTTGGAAGAGTAACAAGGATGACAATGGTGGTAAACATGACAACCAACAAATAGAGGTTAGTGACAGTGGTAGCAAAAGAGACAAAGGCCAATTGTTGAGGAATCACATATGGTGCTTGTGCCTTCTTAAGGGGATAACGATAACTAGTCAAAGCAAATCAAGCAACAACAATTGGCCAACGTAATGAAGAGAGTTAGTAATGATAATCATGATTTTAAATTAACAAACATAACAAGTAAACATGCAACGACATGAAAAAGTGATATTTTTGATAATCAACAAGAACATGGCACATAGATGAATTTAGCTTCTCAAAGCTCTCCTAAAAGTCTTAAACTCATCTTCCACCATCCTCTTTTAATCAAGACAATGCAAAGAGGCTCCCTCTTGATTCAAGGATCATCCCTAAAGAGAGTAGAATTCGAGGGACTTCATTAATAGGCTTAACGGTGAAAAAATGAAGTTATCCTAGGGAAGCACAATAAGGTTGACAACCTATGGGGGGAGGAAGAAGCATTGGACAAGAACTTGGCAAAGTATTAGGTTTAGCACAAATGTGTTGTTTGGAGAGAAAATAAAAATAAAAGGGATGGCTTTGATTCAATAGCATTAAAAGGCAAATTGAGGCACAGTCGGAAGACAACATGGAACAAGTGGTAATGGCAACAATGTGGTGGGTGAGGTGGGTGGCATGTTTAAGGGAAAAGAGATAGAAGATAAGTTAAGAGAGAGAATCATACAATAATTCATTAATAAAATAAAACTTGAGTCACGTATGTGTGTGACTATATATAGATTGTTAGACATAAGCTTACACATACACATGCCACAAACTAAAAGTTTGCACTACTTCATAACCTAAATTAACTACAAAATAGCACAGCCTAGTAAAACCCACAAACATAGTAATATAATTAAATAAATTACAACATATTAAGATATTAATAAATTTCGCACATCATACTCCCCTAGTCAAAGAGATGTAGATCTTGCAATATGTCAACAATACACACTCCATCTATAGTGGCAAACATCCCCACAATGTGCTACCTCAAATTTCACAAAAAAGCTCTCTGCTAAGGAAATGGGTTTAGTTTTTGTTGGAATAGGGAGCGGACAAGCATCAACGACTTCTTCAGAGAGATGTGGCTAATTAGAGAGTTTCATCATCATCGGAGATGAGCTCTATGCAACAATCTATGGCTATTAAAAGAGATCTTTGTAAGTGAATTAAGGTACATTCAAGGTGCCATCAACGAGCAGCATCTCCCATGCAAGTTCCATTCTAGGAGCAATTGATGATAAGAATAAAGGAATTAAATGGTGTTTCTATACAGGAATTAAGTGAAGATCCCTTCTGGTTGAACTATACAAAAATACAGTACCTAACTTCTACGACTCCAGTGAACAACAATATGAAAACCTTCTAAACAGTAGAAACCGGATTTTTGCATGTTACAACATCCTATCCACCTGTATAACCAAGGATCCTTTAATCCGCTCGAATGTTTGACCCATCAAATTTTAAAACAAAATCAATAACCCGTGGCTAACAGATTAAAAAGAAGAAGAAGGAGGAGGAGCTCGGGTACCTCGTGGCCATCGTGGCAAGCGAGACTGCACGCCGTGCAAACCCCAGCTTTACCACTGGGGACGCACGTCAGGCACGAGAAGATGGCCTGCCTCTTCATGTACCCAGCCGGATACGTGCACTCCTTGCCCTCGTCGCCCCCGAGCACAAGATCGGCCTCCTAGGGTTTCAAAGCCGAGTCACAGACGTCACTAATCTCTTCAGGCAAACCTCGAAAAGAATCAATCCCAACCCACGACAATAAGCAATTCTCAGATCGAACCATACCAGCTCCTCCGCCTCGAGTTCTTCGATGTACTCGCCGATCGTCACCGTCTGCTCGGCCTCGTCCTCGAAGGCGTCCGTCATTGCGCCGACTCCGGATCCCGATTCGCAACCCTAGTCTTGGGTTGGGGGTTAGGGCTCGGTGCGGTTGCGAGGGCACGGAAGGGATCAGGACTCGGGAGATCGTGGGGGGCTAAAGACTGGGGCGAATAGATAGATAGGGGATTGGAGGGAGCGCAGGGTTTTAATTCACACTGTGCGAGCAGGCGCATAATATGCGAAATAGAGCGGGCGTCGCTTCGCGGGCTCGGTTTTATTCTCAATTTGCTTCCCGCCTTTCGGCTTGCTTGGGCTCAAATATTTAAAGTCCACAAGCAATATGACTTGGGCCTACAACAAATCAGCCCAAATCACCCAATTAATGTGCCATCGGCAAAACAATGTTCAAGCCAGATTATTAGGGTTTTTTGTATGAGATAGGATTCTTCATTGAGTGGAATTTTTTATAATAAAAAATAAGAAAAATTAAATTTAATCTTGATAAAAAATTATTATGTTGCATCTTTATGAAATATATTTGAATTGCAGATAAAAGGAAAAAAAAAACTGTGAACCAAATAGAATCACAATTTAGGTCACTGCAGAAGATGTCCATGTCTGACCTCAGTGTCTGTGGAAGCTGCACATAATTTTGTTGTGGTGGATGATGAGGCACTATTCAAAAGATGACTTTTTTTATGTCTCTATGGGGCAAAATCTACAGCTTTCATAAGTCAAACAAGCAATAGGTCAATGTTTGACCTTGCAGCAGCTGTGCCACTGCAGAAGAGCTTGACTTGCTCTTCAGCTGAGTTTCATAAAAGAGTGAGTGCCCCTCCCTTAATGCATTGCTTGCTGATGCTGCTGCTTGACATCATCTCACCACTCTCCTCTGATGAGTTCATAAGTTGGATCCATAACATGTATGAAAAGCTACATAACAAAGTCATTCAACTAGAATGATCTTAACACACTTAGCTCGAATCACTTAAGAACTCTTGTTCGAGTGATCAATGTCCTCCACATATGCTTAGGCCGTCAGGTGTTTTCGACCAATTAGACCGTAGAGCATATTGCATTTCATCACTGGAGAAGTGACTCTAGTTTCTTCAGATAACATTCACAATTATGTACATTGTGCAGTCTGATGCATTTGTTCAGCTCTTTCCTTATAGTGCCCTCTGAAAGGGTCCAGTCCTTTTGTTGTGGACTGCTGGCTTCTGTAGCTGTATTCAGCATGATTGTGAATGGAATGTAGCAGGGTTTGCTTCCCACTGCCCTGGCAAAACCACTCTTTTGTGTTTATTCATCTTCATTTACTGTTTTGTTTTCTCTTTTTCTTTGTTTTTTTCAGTACCAGGTCATGTAAAACAATCAGAAACCTGAGATCACAATCAACCTTCATTTGAGATCCTCTCATCCACATCAATTGTTTCTCTTCTTCCTTCAAGTGAGTGGAGGAGACTCTTAAGCTACTTGAGGCCCCAGTGCTCAACACTGAACTGGTTGTAATGAAATACAGAAACAGTTGGCTAGTAATAGAAAGCATTAGCAGTAGAATTTTCCAGTTCTTGATTTAAAGCATCTTTTGATTGATTGTTAAATCAGTTTATCTTGCATCTACAGCTCATAGATTTGCTATTAGTCTTTGTTCATTGATTCTAGTGAGGCAATAACATCAATCCGAGGAGATCAATCCAATAGAACAAAAAGAGATATATTATATGCTTCATGATCACAATTTCATCACTTTCTTTTATCCTGTGAAAAGCATCAGTGAAGATTTGAGGAACTTTTGCCCGATCATTAATGTCATTCGTTTGCTGCCTTTAAACATAGAAACAACTGAAAAATAGATGTCAAATTCAATAAGAAAAGCTAGTTTTTTCAGTTCTTGACAGAATAAGGTATGATACTGAACATGCACTTATCAGAAAACTAGAACACCTTGAATTAAGTAGCAGATGTGATGAATCTAAGTTAACCATACCTTGAAGTTAGAGGTCAAACAATCTCGCATTCCCATTGACACTTTTGACTCACAACGCTGATATATGCTTCAATATTAAAGATCAAATATATAAAAAGTTCTTTTTTAAAGTCAACCTATATAAAAAAGTCATACAGCTACACTTAGACTACGCATATCTAATATATGTTCTAGGTTATGAAATTTCCTGGCAACCTTGGCACTCATATTCTAGCTACATGCCTACATAACATGGCATGAATCACTTCCCAACATTATCAGAAGACATGTATGCTCATGCTCATCCATGCATGCTCTCAAGCAAGCTCCTGGTTCTTCTCCACCACCCTGACCTCCTTTGCTGATCTAAGAATGGCCGCCTGAGGGATCCATCAAAATCCACAGTATTAACCAATATCACATGCCACGAAGAACACTGGCACCTGTATCTATAAATGTACCTGCTGCTTAGTTATCTCCACCGAGAAGCCATCGACGATGGCCAAGGAGGACTTCTTCGTGTAGGAGTTTGGAGGGAGAAGCTTCGCGAGCAACCTGTCGTGCTTGCTGCTCAAGTAGTTGTCGAGCTCCTCCATGCCCTCCTTCGTCCTGCGAACCAGGTTAATATTCAACGGAAACAGCATGGCGAAGGTTGAGGGGATCAGAGACGCACCGATCGTTGCGCAGGCGTTCGTACTCGGCGTCGAAGTTCATGAAGACGAAGTAGAGCTCGAGCTTCTGGTGGTCTCCCATGGCGGCCGAGGCTCCTCCTGGCGAGCTATGAGATTGGCCGCTTGGCTTTGCATGGCCTGTTATTTATACTGCTACGGGGGCGGATTAGGGGAGGGAAGTGACGATTAATGGTGAAGATTGAGGAAGAATGAAGGGCGAGGGGGTGGAGTTTGATTGGTTGCTGGGTTGCAGGAGGCGGGGGGGAAGGGAAGGGCGGAGGGAGGTGGAGATGGAGGGCCCGGGTCTGGTCGGGGGGTTGGCGGGACGCGAGATTGGTGTGACGTGGTGCATGGATTTTGGTGGACGAGAAGGGGCCCACAGAGGGGTCAGAGGGCTCACATGTAAGAGAGTAGGGCAGAGGAGAGGGGGGATGGGGGCCTGCCTTGGGCTTTCCTTGTTAGGGCTGCTTGCGGGCGCACACATTGAGGCGTGAGAGGGGATCGTGTCCGGATTCTAAAGTCTTAAGTTTAAACAGGATTCGGATCCGCATTCTGCGGCGGGTGGATAATTTGTTTTTTTTTTTTTTTTTAATATGTATTTTTTCCTTCTAATACCACATGTTTTTTTAGTGTCTTTATATCTTATAGAATGGCGTTGAACACTTCAAAAGAAGCTAATAATTGAGTGTTTGAAAAATTGGGATGCCAATTTAGAGATCGACTCGACCCAATTTATCTATAACGGGCTTAATACCCGATTAGTTAATGGGACAAGTTTTAGTTTTAATAGTTAAATTTTAAAAGTTTCGGGGTTATACATGTGGATCCATGTTAACTGATATTCATTATCTATTTTAAAATAATTAATAATTATTTTAAAAATATATTTATTATTATTATATTTTATAATAAAAATTTAGATTGTTTTATTTAGTTTAGTATTATTTAAATACTCGACTTAGTTTCATTGGTATTCTTATTTGAGAGTCAAGCTCTTAACTAATGCTATGAATAATAGGCAGATATTTCTAGTAGCCGAAGGGCATGTTCTTTTAGAGAGGAAGAAAACTGTGGCGAAAGAAACACGGGAAAAAAAGAAAAAAAGGAAATAAATAAAAATCACGTGCAATGCACATGATCACATGGACAGGGCGATGTGGCGGGGGCTTCGGAGGGCGTAGGTGAGGCAACACAAGACCGTAGGCGGTCCAAGGCCGTCGATGACATCAAAGGGGGACAAAATTAAATATAATTCAAAGAATCATTAAATTAATTTTTTAAAATCATGAATTGCAAATAATTTTGGAAAGGATATGATCATTATTCTGAGTTGAAAGTAAACTCTTGTGAGTCAACCTTATAAAGGTTAATACATTTCTTTTCCGGATCACTCAGAGTACTTGAATCAGTGCATCCTTTCAATAGATTAAAATAAAGTAAAGAAAACAGAGAGCTGATACATGAACAAATATACATACCATCAAATGAGAGAGATATTGACTCTTAGTTGAACTCTTCCATTTTTGATAAATCATTGCATAATCTGAAATAAATTCGGTGTCATTGAGAGAGCTCTAAAGGTTATGTAATCCAAGGTGTATTCATTGGGCATCACTATATTCTGTTCCTTGAGTTCATCGGCATCATATATGTAGCTTGATATGTTGAGATGCTTGCCATGATCCTTCCTCGTGAAAAAAATAGTCAATTAGTTGCAGTCTTCTTGGAAACTTTTCCGCTATAGTAGACTTATGCCGAGCTATCATTTTCAAAAGATATGCAACAAACTATTTTGAAAAGGATAGGATCTCTACATATCTCAAATGATGATTGGTAGGCCACGCCCATCTTCATCACAAAAGCAGTGAGGATAAGCATTCTAATCCTGATTGTCCTCTGCTTCTGTGCTGTTCCTTGAGCTCATCTCTCCAGGGCTCAAATGCAGCTTCAGACTTTAAAAAGATACTAATTTTACATATCAGTCGTTTTATTAAACTTTCAATCTCGTAAGGTTAGCTGGTGCTTGACACTGTTTCTGAGCAGAGGTGCCATTCAGCTGTTGGATAGCTGCAACTCTACTTTGATCCATCTGAGGCTGAGACTACTTTCTTCAGCATGTAGATCTAGCCTACATTTAGAATTCAGAGAAAAGCAATGCACACAGACCAAACTCCCCTTGCTTTTTTGGCAGCGTCACAAGCTCTCATCAATATGCAGGACAGGTCCATGCAGTCTCAAAAGTCAACAAATTCAGACTAGAATCATGAGAAGATGTGAAGAATTTTTATTCATAGGCTTGGTAAAGGTAGCAATGATAAGCTCCATAATTGTTTCAACCACAAGCCAAATTGGAGTTCCCCGCCACCACCTAACACTGCCAAAGAACATCATTGGCCTTGTGAATCTGGGTGGATGGTGGACATGTAGTTGGTTCTCAGAAGCCTTCGTTCTTTGCCTGGTGAATAGGAACACTCATCTGCTTGTACCTGCACATGCAGCCATGAGATGAAATATTGACTTCACAAAGCTGCCATATCATGCATCAACTACATCAAACATGAGCATGATTTAAAAACCATAAAAGAAAAGAGATGAAGATGATTTCAGGATGTGGGATGCTGTTGTCAGTTTCTCTCTTCTTCAAAACTCAAAAAGTAGAGTGAAGATTGCGGTAGAATTACATCTGTTGCAGAACATGAATGTATATATATCTGAAATCATCTTATTAGATCTCAGTCACAGTTGGAAATCATAGCTGGGCGTCTCAAAATGATATTATTAGATCTCACAAAAAAGCATTCTACACTTTGCTTACCTCATTTTAAAGATGTACACAGTACAAAGAGCAATGTGCCTACACGTGCTTTATGACAATCTCCTATAATTTAAGTATTTACATAAAATAACACCACTTAATGATGATATAACCTTGTAATAGTAGCACATCAAGTTTTATTTGGATGCTGCTCTACTTTTACCATTGACACTTATCTTCACTTGTGATCTTCCTCTACAGTTCAAGGCTGCCCCTAAATTGAAAATCCATCAACTTATCAGAGACTAGAGAAGTATCAAGGGAGCGTGTCTATTCCAGAAAATTTTAAAAAGAAATATTTAGAGAATAGGGAAAAAAATAAAAAGTATAAGATCTTATCTTCACCACTTCTCTCATTCTGTCAAAATGTACAAAACTTGTCAATGTGGTTCACCATAAGTGCTCCCTATTAGTGTCCTATCTTGATGCATGATAAAAAATTGTCATTAAATATGGAAATATTTCGATTTCAAATATTTAACTGTTGAGGTATGAGCTTCCGCACTATTTTAGCCGATCAAAATTAGATAAATTGGACAAACTTGGTTAAAGTTCTCACAAATATATTCTCCAAAAAAAGGAAAACAAAGAAGTGAATACATAGATTAAGCCAAATCCCATGATAGAGTAGATCATGGTTCAGTTACTTTTGTCATGCCTCATTATCCAAAACCTCTCTATATCTTCTGGCTTGCGTCCTGGAATCCGCCCTGCTATTAAATCCCATCTGCGCAATCCCAAACCAAAACTAGATGAATATTACAGTAGAAGCATGCGGATTTAAATTTAAATTTTATAATGCATAAAATTTTGGATCAAGATTAAAGTATATGGTGCTTCTACTATTATATATATTTTTTGTATATTTTTTTTTTATCCACGTAGATTTCCAATATAGTTTTTAGCTGTTATATGAGTGGTTTCACATTTTCAAGAAGAACAAATTTGATAGAACCATTAATAACTCATTTTAATGTGGTGCGGACAAAAAGTTTAGCTTGACTATGGGCCTAAACAAGATATATAACAAGGAAAATAAGATTAAAAGCACAGTGAAGCAAAATATATGCCAAGCTTAGCCCATCCATTGATCATTTCTATACCCAATGATGCCTTATGCATGAACCTCAATCGATTACTAGTTTACTATCACAACTCATGTAAGTCATAATATATCATTGTAGAAAACTAAACAATAGAGTTTAATGAAATTTAGAGATTCGTGGGTAATTCACAAGTACTATATAAACAGTGAAAACCAGTTTATAAAATTTCAAACTACATGTCATTTTAGAAATCTACAAGGTCAACCAATAATTTATGTAGATCTTTGACATTAAATAGTAAACTTAAAAAAATGCATAATTATCTTTATGACGGCTCATAGTGTACTCTAGCAATCTTGTGTTTTATGCAAGGTTTAATATACCGATTTGTACAGGTACATTGATCTATTATTAGATTTGTGCAAATCGACTTTGGCCTATTGGTATAATGTCAGACTGATTACTGATATGTATCGAGCCGTATAGATTAGTTTTTGTTTCCTAGGTTTTGTGCATTACAGTGATCATATAAGGCTTGAAGAATTTCAAATGCAAAGATAAAAGTTTTAGAGAGTATACCTTTAGAACAACCTCAATCAAGGCTAAGATTGTCCGGCTGAGGGTTGTTCAATTCAGATTGTTGAACTGAAACAGAAGATTTAACAAATGTATTTCTTTGCTTTAATCAATTTTAATCAAACCACTTGAATTACCTAATCCCTAGCTTCATAAAAATATCTATGGAAAGAGCTTTATTGAATTTCTTCCTAAATATAAGGGTTATTCAAAAGATCTCACAACATTTTCTTTACAATTTACGGTAGTATAAAATTATTAAATATATTTTTATGATATTTGTACTTATTACTCCTTCCATTCTTTCTATTACTCCTTTTCCTCTCTGTATAAAGCAACCTACTCGCTTTTGCATGTCCACATTTCAACGCAACTTGCGTCCCTCTCTTTTCTTTCTGCGCATCTCTCACACTTCCACTAGTCTTTTTTATTTGGATTGAGAGCAAGTGGCTTGCAGGATTCCTAAAAAGTTTACTGATTAAACAGTAACATATTAACATGTAAAATAATAATTTGTGAAATATGTAGCACAATAGTCAACAGTGGTCGCGGTGCTTTTTCTTATAAAAAATACAGAGAGAGGGGGATTGATTTTCCTTCAACTAGGATGAGAATATCATTGTAATTAACCCTAAAAAAGATTAGGGTTAATCTGAGGTGAGGTTGATAGACTATCAATACACGAAGCATACTTCTCTCAGCACAAGCATAAAAATGAAGAAAACATAGAGCAGAGTGCCAAAACCGGAGCAAGGCAAGACATCAAAGGGGGAGGTCCTGCAGAAACCAAGAAGCAGGGCTTCACCTGTCGCCGACGAGCCTGTACATCCGGTAGATGATGTCTTCCTCTTGCTGCGTCATGGCGATAGCCTCCCACTCCACGCTGCTAACCTCTGCAGCCACGTCGAGTACTCATTCGTGAAATCATCCAAGGCAACGCAAAGACAATCAGACACCGCGGATCGCAGCTAAATCGCGGCGATCACTATACTTAGTGCGTCGAGTCTCGCCTCACCTTCGTACGCGCAGCATCTGGGCTTCTTCCGGCGCGGCTTACCCATGGCGGCCGCTGGCACGATTCCGCGCGAGGAAGGGGTGAAGTTTCCGGCTGGGGGGTGGGGGATGGGAGGAGAAAGTAGGGCTGAGAAAGGCGCCTTTTGTTTCGAATGGAGGAGAGGGAAGGCGGGCAGGGATGAACAGGCGGTGAGGACGATAGCGCTTTCTAGGCACAGGCAAAAGCTGGCAGCTGACCAGTAGCCGTTGCTCGTGGCCTGTACAGCAGGCGATTTGCTTGTTTGGGTGGCGGTCCTGGCCGTGGATAATTATCGGAAAAATAAAAATCACGGGCAGACGTACGTTTTGGGCAGGAAATCAGGGATTCGGTATACGTTAGCATATATATGGCGTAAGTGCTATCGTGTGCCACGGGCAGACGTACGTTTTGGGCAGGAAATCAGGGATTCGGTATACGTTAGCATATATATGGCGTAAGTGCTATCGTGTGCCACGGGCAGACGTACGTTTTGGGCAGGAAATCAGGGATTCGGTATACGTTAGCATATATATGGCGTAAGTGCTATCGTGTGCCGAGCAAAGCTAATTCATGGACACAGCAAGTCCAACTGGAGCTCGGATTTTCAAAAAACAAAAAAAAAAGCACGCCATCGTTATTCGTTACTAGAACTATTTTTGAGCAAAATGTCAGTTACTGTTACTGGATGTACAAGATAAATCGATACACTTTAAAGAATACAAGTCAAAGATCTTAGTCTCAATACAAGAATAAACTTCTGTTCAAACATCAAATAAATGGCAGAGACTTTTGACTACACAGTCTATTTCTCATTGAGCAAACTTTACAGACTAAACATAATTGCACTTGCCCCGTTGAGGTAACAATACTAATCTCTCGCAATCGAACAAGCTGCTCCTCCAGCAATTTGAGTCCTGGTGCAGTTCAGTCTGAATAAGGGAAGAAGAAAATTTAAGTTTTATCATAGCAAGGGTAATTCACTCATCCACTATAAGCTTCATAAGTAAATCATTCCAGCTATCGATGGCTCCAGGCAAGCACCAATGCAGACAGTCATACTGAACCTTCACATCCAAACCCGGTTCAAATGGATGGAATTTTCTGTAAGCACCTGAGTGAGCATCAGGCCGAAGAATTGAGAGTGGATATGTGTCCAGTAGCCTCAAGTGAGACCCATTCTCTGCTCGTTCAAGTGCTACTGCCTTGTTGAACTCATCTATCTCCATTTTGCGCATCAAATCGTCGGCATCTTTACCACTGAACTCCCCTAGCTTATATGGTGATGTCCTGTTACAAAGCCCACCACTGGACCATTCACCATGTTCAAAGTGGTCGGGTGTCCATGTCCTATAAATAACAACTGGCTTGTGTTTGGAAGTGGCAACGAAACGATAAACAGAATTAAGCATTCTGGCATAAGAATACTCAAGTCTGATTTCTGGTAACTTCAGCTTAGGACAATAGTGGCATCCAACTATTGTTCCATTCTCCACGTAGATTGCACTTTTCAGGAACCACTGCCCACCGGAGATGATAATGTAGTCAAAGTCATTGTATTGACTCGTCCACTTCATGTCGAGTGTGTCAATATGGAGCCTGTTTACAGATGTTGTTTCACCCTCATCATTTTCAAATATCTCTGATTTAATGAGGAATGGGCTCCAGATGAGGGAGAGATTGAAATTGTGGGACGGGAAGTGCCATCTTCTTGATTTGAATTGTTCATCATGGTAGACCTCTACTGGTTCTTCCACCTAAGATGAAAATTTTTATTATTGGCTCATTACAAGGAAGAGAATGTGACATGTTTGAGAAAAACAAACAAAACAGTACACTGAATACTAGAAGTCCTACAAAGCAACTATTGTCAGGGTCGCACCAATCCAACATTTTATAAGGTTGTCCGACAACAAAGATCAGTCAATTGTCATTATTCTCCCAAATATACCTCAACCTCACAAACAAGCTCATCAAAGTTGTTCCCTTAAATTTGTCTACTTGACCTTCAATTTCATACTAATGTAACAGTGTCTAGTATGCCATAAGGCGCCGAGAAAGATGTCATAAGCAAGTCAGCATTGCATGCAAATTGAGCCAAAGGAAAGTACGAAACCTAACAGAAGTTCAAATCACTGCTTAATTATACATTAAAAGAAAGGTGACTTTGACACGTGAGGTTCTGACTTTGATCTATGATAAAATCAACTGAGGCTCCCCTACATTCAACCAAGATGGGGATTTGCTGACTTTCTTCTCATTCACTCAAATGGCTGCACAGAATTTATTATTTTCCTACACTTGCAACAAACTAATGAATAAAGTTCTGCTCCAGTCAGATTAAGCCAACAGTCTATGCTGCTTGGTTAAATTTACTACAATTGAAATTTTGTTAGAACCTATATCTTTGATTCTTAGTAGACAATGTAGCATAATAAGATTTACCTTAGAAAGAAGACAAATCAGCGATTGTGCATGGTTGCGAAGAATTGAATCACCAATTAATGCCCAGCGTTTGTTCTTCATAATGTCAAAAAAATTCTTGGCATCGAATGGAGATACATCACAATCATTTGGTTTCCATTTCCAGAACAGGTATCCAGTGTCAGGACGCCCATTCTTCATACAATTCTGAGGAGGTTCTATGAAACGGCAGCTTTCATTTGTGTATACAGGTCCTAAAGGATTTCGAATCCATTGCCCAGTGAAGAGATCACACTTATCTGCACTACTCATAATGAAGGTCCCAGTTAGCTCATATAAACTAAATTGCAGATTAAGAAATGGCAGGCCAAATATTACAGATTATTACAGTCACAAATATTCAAAATTGAAGACCCTTGCGACCTGTGAGGATGTTACTATTATTCACATGGATTATCCTCTTTAATCCAGTTAGATAATTAACAAGAAGTTGTTAATATTGATGTTAGCATATGGTCATATGCAATGTAGGATGAGTTGGAACTAAACTGGATACCTTGGCAGAGCAGTCACACCAAGTAACTCGGCATGTTGGTTCTAATGAAGTGACATCGCAACTTCCTATTTTAGGGAACTCTTTGTTGAGATACCTATCTATGTCGTTGGTCTAGTCAACTTTTGTCCATATTAAGGTCAAGTGGTTGAATAAGCTTCTAGTGATAAATATGAAATATGAGGTCAGGTCGCCTAGTCCTGATCTTGTATAGGTTAACCCTTGGACTTAGTTGCTCAAAGAGGCTCTAGAGGAAAAAAAAAACCTTTTGGCTAGGTCGGTGACAGGTTGTTAAACTTTAGAATATTTGAAAGAATAATCTTGGGTTAGGATAATCCATGGTTGGTTATCCTCACTCTTGGTTAACCTATGGATTTGTCACTTGAAAAGGCACTAAACTAAAGAATTTTTATTAAATAAATTGAGGTTTACCATTACTTAGTTACTTAGATGAACACTTAAACAATGATCTTAACTTAGATCTATTAAGGATTAGTCGACGTTAACCTGTAGGACTTTAGGACTAAGTCACTCAAAGAACCTCTAAAGAACAACCTAATATAAGAGACCTTTGATTAAGTTTGTCTAAGATTGACCAACTATATCCTGGTTTAGCTCAAGAACTGTCATTCCGAAAAGCATTTTGGATAAACATTGAATTAGGTTGGCCATTAGGTGGTCAACATTACTTGTGGCTGGCCCTTTATGGAGGGCCCACACCTAGAATAGGTTGGCCCACTTGGGGGAGATTATCAATGGCGTAAGTTAAACCTAATTAGCCAACCTTATCATAGGACAACCTACTTCTCACTTCGTGTTGCATTTTTAAATCATGTTTCTAAAAGAATATACTTTGATTACTTTGTTCATGCCTTATTCAATGAACCAACATACTGTAACTTTTCCCTTTATTTAGTAATAATTATACTTTAGCATCGTTAAAACTTCTCTCTTCTCCTTTAGCTTTAGCATCATCATCATTACTTACTTGGCTATGTCAACAAAAAAAATTGTTTTCCCTTCAACTTCAGTTAATTTGTAATGATTCAAAATTCATGAGCACTTCTTCACAGTAGGGCACAGGGCATGAGCATACAACAACAATGTGGTATAAAATATGTATGTAAAGAGTCACTTATCCATGAAGAATGAACACCAGAAGAAATCATCTCTATCCAGTTACACGCACGTCCGTTAGATACTAACCTGCTTATGAAGGAACACCAGAAGAAAGTACTGCCAAATACAGTCATTCAGGAAATTTCACTGACGATTTATTTTGTTTTGTCTGTTTCAGTATCCAAAGACAATTACTACCTTGTTTAGGAACTTGTTCGCCAACCGAAGCTGCCGCTCTAGGAACTGAGGCACTTGACTTGGTTGATGATGAACCTGAAAAGGGCAATAGTAGCAAAAGTAAGCTAAAGTAGCTGCTAAATGTTTTGGTGAAATATAAACTCGAAAACCATTCAGAACATAGAGTTCATTAGCAGTAGATCCAGAAAGGTGAACAAAATACGAGTTCTCGACTGAATATTTTAATGTTTACTTGTTTATCATGATAGATTAACAAATTACGGCGATGATCCCCAGATCTAAAAACCAAAGGATAGTAGTATATGGGGGCGGACCAAAAAGATACTTCCATGAATATTTAAATAACATTTGTAACAGTAAAGATTTAATTTAATCCATCCTAACTAATGTGAAATCAATCTCGCTATTCCTAGCAAACAAATTTCAAAACCAACGTCATGATTGAAGCACCTAAATCTACATACAAGGGGAAAAGTTAAGTAGTCGAAGAAAAAAATTGAAGAAGAAGAAATGGGAACTTTCCTTTGCATTGAATCAAGACAACAGGTACGCTTCGTTCTCAACCCAAGTATAGATCTATTGGTTGTAAAAATGGGGATTAATTTTTTTTTCGTTTGAATAAACCTCTTTACAGCAGAAACTTCGACGAGCATTACCAACGACATCTCATCGCATTTTGTGAAAAATACCGATGCTCCGCAATGCGGACATCAGTAAACCCCAACCCCATGAAAACCCAACTTCAGAGGGAAAAATAAGTGCATCCCACCTTCGCGCGGCTTCGCCATGGAGGCCAACGCCGACGCTTCTCTTGCGGCCGCGCCGGCGGGCGACTCGGGCACGGCCTCGAACTCGGGCGAGCGGAAGAAGAGGAGACGGAAGGTGACGCCGACTAAGATGACGAGGACAACGAACTTGACGACGATGTGGTTGCTCTTCCGATGCAGCGCCGGCCATGGCTCCCAATCCGACCCCGGCGCCCACTTCACCATCTACCTCCGCCTCCGGACGCCAAACAAGAACAGACACTGAACCTAGCGGCGACAGAAGAGGCGATAGAGACAGGGAGGAGGGGAATGCGAAAGAGTGTGAGCGAAGCGAAGGGAGGCGAGGATTAAAGAGCGCCATCGCCAGGCAATGGCGGAGTAAAAAATAAATGACAGCGGGAGAGCGAATGGAGTCGGTGGAGAAAAGACTCCTTTTTTTTCTCTTTTTTAAAAATATATGTTTATATTATTTTAAACATTTATCCTTAACAAAATGTTTAAGCAATAAACCATGATTAATCGATTATTTAACTTTTGTTAATCCAATATAAATAGTAATTAATGATAATATAACCGGAGTAAAAAGTCTGAGGTCAAGAATATTATTTTTTTAAAAAAAAATAGTTTTGAAACAAGATGTGATATAATGTCGGTTGGTGGACCACCCTCATGGCTCATAGTTTGAAATATTTAAAATTTAATACAAACTAAATTATATTTTAGAATAAAATTTTTTGGCGAGCTTTTCCGTTCTACTTTTCGGGTTTATCATGTTTTAACTATGAGTCTAACTCTATAAAAAAAAATTTCTCTTTTAAATGTGTTTTCTTATAGGAAAAACACGAGGAAACAAATCAAAAGCTCAATTTTTCGAATTTTTTTGAAGGGATGGATTTAGGATGAGAGAAAGAAAAGCGGCTATAATGCTCTTTTTTCGTTTCCACCCAAATTCGGGCAAAAAATAAATCCACTCTATGTTGTCGTTGTTGCCCTTGCCTTTGTCGACCTTGATTGTAGGGGTGTGCACGGTTCGGTTGCAGTAAATTTTCGTCCCGAACCGAACCGACAGGGATTTTGAAAACCGTTCCCGAACCGTTGACCCGGTTAACCGGTCAACGGTTAACCAAAAACCGACGGTTAACCGTATTATTTATTTTAAAAAAATATTTAAAATTATATAATAATTTAAGATAAAAAAATATAAATATTCTCGGTTAACCGTTAGTTTACGACGGTTAACCGTTGGTTTTTTGCGGTTAAGTGTTGGTTTTCGACGGTTAACCGTTGGTATCGATGGTTAACCGGTTTGATTTTTATATAAAATATTTATTTATATATAAATAAATATTATATATATAAATATTATATGTACGGTTCGGTTCGGTTAACCGCGGTTCGGCGAAGTCCCGAACCGTTCCCAAACCGTGAACCATTATATCTGGGAAAAAACCGACCGATCAAAGAACCGTCGGTTCGGTTAACCGCCAGATCGGTTCGGTTCGACTGGTTAACCGCGGTTCAATGGTTCGGCCGGTTTTTTTTCACACCCCTACTTGATTGTGCCCTCCACCTAGCCCTCGCCCTCTAGTGTCAAGCTCATGTCTGCCGACCACCAAGCTGCCCACCCTTGCCATTGTCACCCTCCAGCTCATAGGCGGTCATGAGCATCGAGCTCCTCACCCACCAACTGACGACTGAGCACCCTTGCCCCTAACTGCCAGCCATCGAACTCCCTCGCCCCCCAACCGCTGACTCCCTTGCCACCTCCCTCATTAGCGAGCATTTCTACATAAGTAGTACATCACTTTTCCTTTCCTCTCCTCGTTATTTTTGCCTCTTCTATTTTTTCTCTTTCTCTGTTTTCTCTTCACTTGAAGGAAATACAACATACACAAGCTGAGAAAATTTAACTTAATGTTGTGTTTTCTTGGATGAAAAATTAAAAGAAAAGAATATAAAATATATTGAATTTGGATAAAAAAAATATTACTGGATTCAATGTGTTTTTTATTTTTTTTCTCAGTTTTTATTTCAAAAAATACAAGCTAGGGATGATTTTGGAAAACAGCTGTATCAAACGAGGCTAAAATTAATAAAATATTTTAAAATTTTATTAATTAATATATTTGACGTATGATTTAATGCTATTTTATATGAACATTATGTTGAGGACACTACACGTGACTATACATGGGCCTTGGGCCCAAGCAATTAATAATTGTAGGTGGTGTGACATATCCAAATGTCCACACTCGTAGCTTAACTCGTGAAGTATCGTATCTTAAGACAATAAAAATTAAGATTAGTCGAATATATACTAATATATAATCAAAAGTATTCCTTCCTAATATTATTCCAGGGATGATAGTTAATCTAACATAAGCTTAGCTAATTGTAACCTAATTTAAGGTCGTGTCTTATAATAATCTTTAAGAATATGTATCTTTAATTTTTTTTTGGGAAAGTATATTCTAAATTATATTTTTTTTACCATTATATAATATATTTATATAATGCTAGCTAGTTGTAACATTGTGCATTGACATGTTTATGTAATTTACTAGTTTATGTGATAATTTGTACAATTAATACTTTGTCTAACAATGATTCTATCTTATTTCATATATGTTCTATCTTATTTTAGAGATTTATAATTTATTTTTCATTCTCTTTATTATAGGTTCTACCTTATTTTTGATAAGTTCAACCTTATTTTTAATAGGTTCTACTTTTTTTTTAGAGGTTCTATCTTATTCCATCTATGTTGTATCTTATCCCATAGAGATTTTGTTTTATTTCATAGAGGTTCTATCTTATTTTTAATAGGTTATATCATATTTTTTGACATATTATATCTTTTTTTATAGATGTTCTACTTAATCTCATAGAGGTTCTACATTATTCTATATAGGTTCTACCTTCTTTTGAGCAAATTCTACCTTATTTCAGAGAGGTTTTACTTATCATATAGAGGTTTTATATTATTCCATTGAGGTTCTATCTTACTCCATAAAGGTTCTACCTTATTTAAAAGAGATTGTACTTTATCCCACAAAGGTTCTACCTTATTTTATATATGTTCTACCTTATTTTAAACAAGTTATACCTTATTTCAGAGAGGTTTTATCTATCCTATAGAGGTTCTACCTTATTCCATAGAGATTCTACTTTATCCCATAAAGGTTCTACCTTATTTTAGAGAGGTTATACCTTATTTTTGACATGTTATACCTTGTTTAAGAAAGATTTTATTTTATTTTAGACAAATTTCACCTTATTTCAAAGAGTTTTTACTTTATCCTATAGAGGTTATACTTTATTCCATAGAGGGTCTACTTTATTTCAAAGAGGTTCTACTTTATACTATAGAGGTTCTATCTTATTCTATATAGATTTTACCTTATTTAGAGAGGTTATACTTTATTTTTGACATGTTATACCTTATTTTAGAAATATTTTATTTTATTTTTAGATTATACCTTATTTTTGACAAGTTCTACCTTATTTTTGACATATTCTATCTTATTTTATAGAGATTCTACTTTATTTCATAGAGGTTTTACCTTATTTCAGAGAGGTTTTACTTTATCTTATAGAGGTTCTACCTTATCCTATATAGATTCTACCTTATTCTATATAAGTTCTATCTTATCCCATAGAGGTTCTACCATATTCTATATAGGTTCTACCTTATTTTAAACAAGTTCCACCTTATTTCAGAGATATTTTACCTTATCCTATAGAGGTTCAACCTTATTCTATAGAGATTCTACCTTATCTCGTATAAGTTTTACTTTATCCCATAGAAGTTCTACCTTATTCCGTAAAGGTTCTATCTCATTCCATAGAGATTTTAGCTTATTTCGAATGGATTTTATCTTATTACATAGAGATTCTACCCTATTCTATAGATGTTCTATCCTATTTCAAATAGGTTCTACTTTATCCCATAAAAAATTTATCTTAATATATAAAGGTGTTCTACCTTATTAGAGAGGTTCTATATTGAATAAGGTAGGTTCTACATTGTAAGAACAACAAGCAAGAGAGCAAATCTTAAAATATAATTATTTTCATACACATTTGTTAAAGAATAACATCTCAAAATACAAACATTACCAAGTTTCATCTCAGATACTTCACACAATCATTTGAATACTGTAAGGGAGCAAATCTCAAAACAAGAGTGAGGAGATTCAACAAGCAAGATTGCAAGAGAGCAAAGTGGGGAGGCCAGTGAGTGTTGATGACATTCGACAAGCAAGGGAGCAAAGTGAGAAGGTCCGATGAGAATGGGAGCAAAGCGGAGAGGTCCGATTATGATTATTAATATAAATTTGATATAATTATTATATAAAATAAAATAAATCTAACTAAATTTAGTAATATAAAAAAATTAAATAAATTTTAATTAATTATTAATTACTTAAAAAATATTTTTTCAAATTTTTTTAATCACAATAAACTTTTATATGTTATTAAATACTTTAATTATTTTAAAAATAATATTAATTTTTAGGGAGTTGGGCTGTCCGTAAATTCATGATCCAATTTGTGGTCTTTGTACACCAAATGTTTGAATGTTTGATCTTAGCTTTATATGAAATGGGCTTTAGCAGATAAAAATCATATGCTGGGCTCTGGCCCTATTGCTTCGATTTATTTTGGGACAATTGTCGGGCCACCAAGATGCCAACCCTAACAGAAACGTTGCCTCGGCCCAGCCCGTACACCAAACTGGCTCGATTCGATCTCGACCATCCGTATTGGCTTCGCATCTTCAATCGCGCCTCCCCACCCTATAAAAAAGAGGGCAAGCCACTAGGGTTTGCTACACCGCCACCGTCGCCTGTCTTCGTTGTTTCCTTCTCTGCTCCACTCCTCTCTTCTCCTCTTCCAAGAGGTTAAAGCGACAGGGCTTGATCGGCCCCGTCCGCCTTGACGAAGCTCCTGCCTCGTCTTGGCCCTCCAAAGGAGGTCCAGTTTTGTAGATTGTTCGTCTCCTTTTCGTTCGGCTCGGTTCGTTGATCGTAGGACGAGGCAAGATGACGGTGAAGCTCACGAAGGCGGAGAAGAAGGTCGTCTACGACAAGAAGCTGTGCTCGCTGCTGGATGAGTACAGCAAGGTGCTCATCGCGGTCGCCGATAACGTGGGATCCAATCAGCTTCAGAACATCCGCAAGGGACTCCGCGGAGACTCAATCATCCTCATGGGGAAGAACACCCTCATCCGTCGCTGCATCAAGTTCCACGCCGAGAAGACCGGCAACAAGAACTATTTGAACCTTCTTCCCCTCCTTGTTGTATGTTCGTTTTCTCTTTACTCTGCGATTTTCTTATTGTCGTTCTCTTTGTAACTGCCTGCTTTAATTCGATAGAACATCTTAACTTTCGTTTCTGTGTTTTACTCTTAAATCAGGGAAATGTGGGACTGATATTTACAAAGGGAGATCTTAAGGAAGTAAGCGAGGAAGTTGCAAAGTACAAGGTATGCTCGGAGTTGTATGCTTCCATGTTTCATTGTAAATAACGAACAGTATATGGTAAAAGGAGACGGCTTTATGTTGCAATTTAATCGAGTTAGTGAATCCTTTAGTCCGTTAGCTGATTACGCAATGAAATACGACTTAGTGCGCAAAAAGCTCTAGTTTTCAAATGCTGTAAATCGGTATGCCAGAGTACTGAGCTTACTACATATTCTCACGTTGTAATTCCAGGAGATGGTAGTGTTTATTTCTAATGAATGTCTGCTAATTGGATGAAATATTCCTCAAGTGGCCTTGGGTTAATAAAATAAAATAAATGCGCTATTAATGTGCTTTAAATCATTAATTGCCATTCGTCATTATTTTCATATGTTGAGAAGCATATTTACATTGTCCTATTTACTATCGGTAATTAGAAACATTATTAGCGGCATTATTATCTAACATTGCTTAAAATATTATACCTACTATTTTGGATTATAATATATGTTTGTTTCTTGTTGCATGTATGCTTATTGGCCTATATACATGTTAGATATGCCAAAATCACGAATTCGAGTGCCATTTTTTGCAAGGAGGGCTTTTGTTCTTTCCATGGCTCTTTTTAATTCTTGCTTTACATTCATGAAATTATAGGAAATCTATCTGAAATTGATTAAAAGCTTTTTGAAAAATTTTAAGAAGGCTATCCTATAGTGTAGGATCATTGATACAGGTAGCTCTCTGTGTTAGTTCTATATCTTCATTTTTTGTTTTGTTTTTGGTTTTCTTCATGAATCCATCTTTTGGTGGACTAAGTTGAGTTGCTGTATCTACTAAGGAAGTATCTGGATCAATTGTGGCCAATTCATGCGTTCTCCTGTAGTTTGCATTTGTAGTATGGTAGTGTTTGAAAATTGAAGTTCACCCCGTGAATAATTTATGCTAACTCTTTGCACATTTCATTTATCATGAATGACGTTCATATTTGTTGTCCTACAGTATGAAGAAGATTTATAGATTTTATGTGCGCCAAATAGTTAAATTTGCTAATTTAAAAGCTTGTTTAATCTTTTGTAAGACTCTTGATGAATAATCTGCTACTTATTATGTTTTATCTTACGAGTCCAGTATCTGAAGCTATAATTTGTTTGATGTTTTCTTTTTACTAGGTTGGAGCTCCTGCTCGTGTTGGGCTTGTTGCGCCAATTGATGTCGTTGTTCCTCCTGGCAACACAGGATTGGACCCATCCCAGACATCTTTCTTTCAGGTAAATATAAGATACATTTTATGTGAGCAACATATATTTTGATGATGCCATCTTTAATTCTCATTTGTTTTTTATAGGTGCTTAATATTCCAACCAAGATTAACAAGGGTACTGTTGAAATCATAACCCCTGTTGAACTGATTAAGAAGGGTGAAAAAGTGGGTTCTTCTGAGGCTGCACTGCTTGCTAAGCTTGGGATAAGGCCCTTTTCCTATGGTCTTGTTATTCTGTCTGTGTATGAGAACGGATCAGTCTTCAGTCCTGAGGTGTTGGATCTCACCGAAGAAGATCTCATTGAGAAGTTTACTGTTGGTATTTCCATGATCACTTCACTGTCGTTGGCCATCTCTTATCCGACCCTTGCTGCGGCTCCCCACATGTTCATCAATGCGTACAAGAATGTGCTTGCTGTTGCCATCGCAACAGATTACACTTTCCCTCAGGCCGAAAAAGTCAAGGAGTATCTGAAGGTGGGTTGAGTATTTCTAGCTCTGGGCTATAAGCTTTCTTCCTCCATGTAAATCTATATACAACTCTGAATTTTATTATTGATTCAGGACCCAAGCAAGTTTGCTGTTGCTGCTGCACCTGCGGCTACTGTAGAGGCTGCATCTGCACCTTCAGCTGCTGCACCTGCTGAGGAGAAGAAAGAGGAACCTGCCGAGGAGTCTGACGATGATATGGGCTTTAGCTTGTTCGATTAGGATAGTTTATTTCGTTCGTCATTTTAGTTTGGTAGCTTGTGTTTGATCAGTTACAGTTGCTTACACTTCCCATTTGGATTTTCTTATTTTCCTGCAATGCTTGTTTCAGCATGTCAACTTTGGCGTTAAATTCAGATGTTATCGACAATTTTGTTATTATTCTGACGTATTTCCGTTTTACTTTTTTATTATAATTATTGCAGCAGGTTATGATCTCATTTTGTTTGAAAGTATTTCTTTATTTCATTTGTTACGTTTTTTTGTCGTAAGTTTGACTTGTATGCAAATGCGATGTGTACTACATGAACAAAATTCTGTTACTTTTTACTTGATAGATGAACTAATAAGAAACAGTAAGTCTCAACTGCATATATTTACACGAATCCTTTACAATTTTAGAACTGGAGTTGTCAAACTTTTTCGATTCTCATAAATTGTTTGAATAGAACCATAGTCTTATATTTTTTTTATTATTTTTATGTATTTTTGACTTGTACTCTTCCTAATAATATATGCGATGCTAAACTTATTTATGTTACATCTTCAGCTGGACTCTCTTGATTTCACTAATTTTTAATTTTTTCATATTATTTAATTAATAAATAGAAATCAAGTTGCATTTAAAGTATATTCCAGCTAGTTTATTCTTTTGCCCGTATGTATATTAATTGTTTTGTACTTTAGTCGTAAAATTATTTTTTTTCCCAAATTAGTTTTGCCTAACAACTTGTAAATTTATTTACACCTGCCGTAGTTAATTTTCCCTGGCGTTTCTTTAACAGATTAATGGATATTTATGATGAAAAATTTTAAGATGTAGATCTGTTAACTTAAGCATGATAATTAATTGATCTCATAACATAATTTATAAAAGTGGTTTATTCTTTTAGCTCTCTTTCTAATTCACTAACTAGTATTTATAAATGGAAAATAGAGAGAATAAAATACAAGATACAGGATTATAAAATGAGTAATGACAAATCAAACATTCAACCTAGACTGTTAGACTTTGGTAAAAGTCTGGAGCTTGTGATTTAAAATCATAACTCAAAGATGATGGTAGAGCAATTAGGGGTACTGGTATGGTTCACTTTTAGCAAATATTTGATCATTTTCAACTTGATTGTAAATAATTGTGTACCTATTAATTGAATTGAATAATAAGTATGCTGTTCTAAGTCAGACTCAAATAGATTTTCAGGTTAAGACAAACACTGTCTAGGTTTTCAGGTTGATGTGAGAGGCCCATGAATCCATATTGTGCCAGGCTAAGACAAACACGACCCAAATGGGCAACAAATACTGTTGGGCTGCTGGTGTCAACTTCATCTGTAGGTGTGGAAACTGATTAGGTACAACACAAAGCAAACACTTGTTCTTCCAGTAACAAGTTATTGTGCAGGGATAGAGAGCAGTGGAAGGAAAAGCCAAAGCAAGGATAATTTTCTCTGCATTTAGGCCGACTTAAATGGAAACAATGAGCTTGTGAATACACGCCAGGTCCAAGGCATATAGCATTAGTGGGGTAGCGGCCAGAATGCTTTCTGCGTACGTGCCCCATCCATACTAGCTGTGCTCTTATCCCAACCATTTATAATTCCCAAGCCCCTTACCATTTCTACTATGCTGACAGATAGAAGGCTAAAGGCTCAACTTTTAACCCCCACCATTTTTTTCCCCCAAAAAATTTTTTGCTGATTCCATTGCTTACCTGCAATTGCTCTCTACCGTCCGTAAGCGTTATAAAAGGACTCTTGCTTAAGCCTTTCTTTGCTTGAAGCTGAGAGACTTGGAGGCAGCAAGCACTAGCAGAGGTAGAAGAATGGGCGCAGCTGCTGTTGCTCAAGGTATGTGCGCTGCAAGAGATGGACAGGCGACTAGGCTGCCGCAGCCAGTGGATGAATGGAGCTTCTGCGGCTGCTGCTTCCACATGCCAGTGCACTACCCCAGGTACACCAGGGCTGACTACGAGGCCATGCCGGAGTGGAAGCTCGACTGCCTCTTCCGCGACTACGGCTTCCCGGTGATCGCCGGGGATGCCGGCGACAAGAGGAGGTTCGCCATGGATGCTTTCCTCTGGCCTGCTGCTGCCGCTCACTGAAGCATATGTTCTACGTAGTAAATTACTCTAATAAGAAGAATAATCTACTGCTATTGCGGCTGTGATGCTGCTATATATTTATACGAAATGCATATGTTTGTAATCTGAAACCGTGCTGTACTTTCTGTTGTTATGTGATAAAGCTTGTTACTATTTAGTTGCAATAAAAGACTGTTTAATACAGTCTTGATAACTTAAATATGAAAAATAAAATCTCGACTAAGCTCCCTAACAATTCTTGGATTCTCTCAAAAGAACAATGTGTTGCAATAAGGGTGTGGCTCTTCTTTATAAAGGTCACTTTAGTCGATGCTTAAAATAGAAAACAGTTTTTAATTTTGATCTGATAGTCAAATTAATTTTGATTGACCAAATGATTAAAATTCAAACCTTATTGAGAGAGGAAATGTGAATCCATGCTATGAATTCTTTTTTCTATCCACTCCAATCTAAGATTTGCTGGTTTTCCAATGCATTAGTGTTTTTCTTTAGGCTATGTTCTATTTTTTATCCAAACAGTTTCATTGTATTTTTTATTTTTTTCACTATAAATTTCATTCAACAGAACATAGCCTTAATGTTAACATCTCTTTCATCTCTTCAGTGACCTTCGTCTTATGTGTGATATAAAAGGTATAAAAGCATTTTTGAGAATGAGTCTTTACAGGTAGCTGGGACTAATTGTGGTAAATTTCCTTGTCAGATGGATTGAGAATAAATGTAAAAAATGGCCTTTAATCTTTATCAGGATAAGCGATGGAAGAAAAGCTGCAGCCTGCAGATGAGGCCAAAGTTGAAAAGGGAGGATTGGAATTCTTAATACTCACTGTTGGCCCAATCCCTAGATTCCCTGTTGTAGGTAGAGTAAATGGGAGTTAATGCCTGCTTGCACATCCAGATGACAGCAAAAAAAGAGTATCCTTCCTCACCAACCAGGTTCCGTATGTGTGTCTAGCTCCTAAAGAATCTTCCAGTGCAAAGGAACCTTACCAACTATCTTCTCTACCTTTCAATACGGGCACTTCTCCATGAATAGAGTATTTAATTTTTTTTATTGGATACTTAAAACTTGTTCCTAAATCTGACATAAGACCCGAATCAAACACTATTCATTTCCATCCGGTCGACCATCTATCTTACGGCCTGTTTCGGTGAAAGGATAGAAATAAGGAGGGAATGAAAATAAGAATAGAATGGAAATAGAAAGGAAAGAAATTATTTCTTTCCTTTTCATGGCTCTTGTTTCGGTGGTGGAAGGAAAGAATAAAAATGGATGTTTGACCAGTCAAAATCAACAAAAAAAATAGAGAAATTGTGGACATCTTCCCTTGCGCCTGCGAGCTCGGACGACTGCGGACGCCTGGATCCCCCTTCCCTCGGCTGGTCTATCCATCCTTCCGCGGCGAGCTTGACTGCGACCGTGGCTCCTAGCGGTGGTAGCTTGGACGCAGCTTTTGGATCAAGAGGAAGAGGGCGGCGAGATGATCTGCGGACGCCTGGCTCCTTCGCTCGTCTCTTTCTCTCTCTCGGGCGAAGGCTGCGGATGATCTCGGGCGGCGAGAGGGGAGGGGGCGGCCCCGAGCTCGAACGGAGGGGGCAGCTTTTGGATCAAGAGGAAGAGGGGCGAGAGGAAGATGGGGGCAAGAGTGCTCGGGGCGAGACGCGAGCAGCGGGGCTTGAGGCTTCAGTCAGGCGAGAGGGCGGCGACGAGAGGAGGAATCAGAGGCGGCTTCAGGCTTCCATCAGGCGAGAGGAGGTCGAAGACTCAGCGCGGCGAGAGGGCGAGGTCGAAGACGACGGTCAAAATGCGAGTAGCGGACGAAAATCTGGGCGGCCACGACGGTCAAAGACGTAGCGTGGCGAGAGGGCAAGGTCGAAGACGACGATCGAAGACGTGAGCAGCGCGGCGAGAGGGCGAGGTCGAAGGCGCGCAGCGAGACGCGAGCCGAGGGACGGAAATCTGATTTCCGTCTCTTTTGGAGGGGACGCTTTTGAAGAGAAAGGAAAGGAAAGTTTTCCTTTCCCTTTTTTATTTCTCTTCATTGAAACCAGGGGAAACCCTCTTTATTTCTCTCCTCTGAAATTAGAGATATGACTCTGCTACAGCAGTAGAAAAATATCTTACTCATCAATAATAGTCTGAAAAAAACATTCAAGTAAATGAAGCTCAGATAAAACAACTCACTTCACTAAATAATTAGGTTTATGGGAAATTCTGACTTGTATAAACGTGCAGATACATCATCATTTTAATCCAAAAACAGGTGAAACGTTACCAACAAAAGCCAGTGAACGTAAACAGAATAGTGCTATAATGCTCATCTTAATCTAGCATTTAAATTTTTCATGGAAGCTCAAATCGTGGACATCATACAAAAGCAGTACCTCATTGAGTTGGCTGCGCTTCTATATCCTGTTCTTGAGTTGGTGTCGAACACTCGGATCTGGCTTCTGCTGAAGGCCCGTTCACGCTGTCAAGCCTTCTCACTCCTTCGATCATTCTGACCACTTGGAGCATCTTAGGCCTCCGCTCTGGAATCCTAACCACACAATTCATAGCGATTTGAAGCATCTCCACCATCTCCTCTTCAATATTGGGATATCGCATCAGCTCAACGTCGAACACTTCTGCAGTCCACTCCTCGCGGACGACAGAATGGACCCAACGGACGAGGTGAACCACCTCGTCACCACCGCCCACTATCTGAACAGGAGACTTCCCCGTGAGCAACTCGAGCATGAGAACACCAAAGCTGTAGACATCAGAAGCTTGTGATGCCTTCCTTGTATCGACCACCTCAGGAGCACGGTATCCGGCAGCGCGAGACACGGGTCGGACCATGGGGTTGATGAGGGATGGCAGGCCCAGGTCAGAGATGCAACCATATTGCTGGTTGTTCAGAAAGATATTGGATGATTTGATGTTCCCATGGACAAGCTTCGCATTATTCTCCATGTGGATATGTGCAATTCCTCTTGCTGCTCCAAGTGCTATCTTAAGCCTGGTTTCCCAGTCCAACGGTATCCTGTCCTGCCCTCTCTTAGCTGTAAAATTTTCAATCCATTTTATTGCACATAGTCTTCACAACCCACAAGCCGTGTAAATTTGAATGTATACTAAGAAAAATTACAAAAAAACACCTATAACAGTTCTGGCTAATCGAATTGACTAGAATGACAATCCTAGGAGAGGCAGAAACATATACAAGTAGATTCAAAAGTCAAAACACTAACCTATTACCTATCTTTTAATGATTTTAATACACTCAATGATTTGAAAATATTATTTGAGATCAAATAGGAAGGATATTATGGCTTTGTGTCCTTGTAACAAGAAAATTGAGAAATTCATAGGAGAAGATATTGGCCAAGTAGACGGGAAAGTACAACTTTTGTTGTCCTTGTAGTCAAAGGAGCACAGATACTTCAAATTGAAAACAATAAGCTGAAGTCTTCATTGATATACAAAACAATATAATGATCCAACATAGATGGTGCAAAGTAATGTGTCAAAAGGTCTAAGGGTATGTGAAACTTGACCATAAAACAATATCTTCCAAATTAAACATGAAGGAACCGCAAAATGAATGTTGCACGATTGCATCTCTGAAGTGTCAAGCATGAGTTATCATGGAGATTATGCTATGTGAATTTGATTTAGACCAAACTAATGTTTCTTGTAACTTTAATAATTTTCACTATTCTAGCAGCCTCCAAAGTCGTTGAAGGAATATAGAACCATACAATATGAACCTTGAAATGAATGTTGCACGGTCGCATCTCTGAAGTATCAAGCACGAGTTACCATGGAGATTATGCTCTAGTTTTGGTTTAGACCAAACTAATGTTTCTTATAACTTTAATAATCTTCATTATTCTAGCAACCTCCAAAGTTGTTGAAGGAAGATAGAACCATGCAATATGAACCCTAGTCAATAAATTATTTATTAACTTGGTAAGCCGATTTGCAATGTGGCCCAATCTATTAAAATACTTAAGCCCAAATTAACAATAATAAACCCACTAAGCTTTATATACTATATAATGGTTTCTCCCACTTGTAATGTGGGACTAAGCTCGGGGTATTACAATCTCCTCTACTTAAGACTTGACATTCTCGTCAAGCCCAAACCTTAATATATCTTAGTCGGTAGCCTCTCATCATGCTTAGGATTAAGTTTTGCTTTAATACCATTTGTTACAACTCGCTTAGTCAGCAAACTATTTATTAACTTGGTGAGCCAATTTGCAACGTGGCCTAATCTATTAAAATGCTTAAGCTCAAGTTAACAATAGCAAGCCCACTAAGTCTTATATACCATATAATGGTTTCTTCACTTGCAATGTGAGACTAAACTCGGGGTACTACATAAAATGATAAAAGAAAAATATTTGGCGTACAGAAAAACTGAGAGCAATGGGTGGAAGGGCCAAATTAATTAGATATTCTGTATGGAGACTAAGTAGTAAGATAAAAGTTGCTACTACATAAAATGATAAAAGAAAAATATTTGGCGTACAGAAAAACTGAGAGCAATGGGTGGAAGGGCCAAATTAATTAGATATTCTGTATGGAGACTAAGTAGTAAGATAAAAGTTGATGGACTTTGAGGCAAAGCATTGGGAAAAGCTAAATGGAGATGCAATCCCATCTTCCCATCATAGTAACATTCCCACAAAAATTACTCTCATACTAATATTTAGCTACTCTTGGTATGAGAACAATTTTCTAAAACACTTTGTAGTTACCAAACGAGGAACCAGTACAGTACCAGATATATGTATGCACATTATATATATACACACACATATTTTAGTATACTAGCCTTCATTATAAAACTGAGGATTCAACATACAGAAACTATATTCAAGTATCCATAAAAATCTAATTTATGACACCAAAATAGTGAAGAATCAGTATAAAGCAACGAGTAGACAGTAGAAAAAAAAAATACTGAATTGAAATGTTACCTGCTCAAGCAATCTTTAGTATGGATGTTCTTTGACAATAACTAAACAAATGCAAAATCCAATACTGGGTAATAAAGTAAATAAATTAAGAATACAGAGAATTACAAAGGATTTGTAAGGCCTGATAGAACACAAGGGGAATAGTTGGAACTATTCGGTGCAATGCAAATATTTTTTTTTAGAAAAAAAAACAGATTATTTGAACACATAATGAATCAACAATTTCCATACTAGCGTGTTACTAGAATTATTTACTTTCTTCTGTCAAATTTAGGGGAATAAAATTCCCGATTCTTTGAGCTATGCACTATAAGCACATCATAGCCAGTAGATAAAAATGCTAAAATTGTGAAGTTAACGATCCAAATATTCTGTAGTAAGGCGTGATTGGCATTTGGCAATAACTATATAAATGCAAAAGCCAATACCAGATGATGTTAAGGTAAAACAAACTAAGAGTAGAGGAACTAGAAAATTGATGAAAAGGGCTTGATGGAAGCCAAGAAAGAGTCATTGGTAACATTCAGTGAAAACCGATATTTAAACAATTAGATTATTTGAGTACATAGTGAATCAGCAATTATCTACTATTGAGATTATTAATCTTCTTTTATATCAATTTCATGGGAATGGGTTCCCTGAGTCTAAGAATTTGACATTTTAAATCCATCACAGACAGTAGAAAAGAGCTGCCAAGATGTAAATCACTTGCCCCATAGCGTGTAATATACATAGTCTACGAAATAACTAAATAAATACAAAATCCAATAGCGGGTGACAAAGGTAAAGAAAATAAGAGTATAGGGAATCAATAAAGAATGCAAGGGGCTCAATAGATGGTAAGGAGGAACAATCAGAATTATCCAGTACAATTCTAATATTTAAATAATTAGATTATTTGAATACATAGTGAATCAACAATTAACACTCTAGTGAGGTTATTAGATTTTTCGCTTCTTTTTCTATCATTTTCAAGAGAGTGGATTTTTTTATTCTAGGATTTCCAAATATTCTGATGGGGTTTTGAAGGAATAATATATCAAGCACTTTATCTGGATATTTTAATCACATAAATCACCAATCTTCTTAATGTTTACCAAGATCTAAACCCACCACTTAAAATTTTTTTTTTCTTGTTCTCCCTTTCTCCTTTAGTTGCCTTTGAAAACAATTCACTCTGATCAGGTAAAAATGTTATACAAATTTGCTGCTTATTCAAAGACTTCATCTACAAGAAAAATAGCCCATGATTTGGTAGGCCCTTACAAGTCTAAAGTCTTAGGGACTGTTTAGCCCACTGTATAAATTTTTCTGTAAAAGCAGAAGCCCGTCCAAAACTTCTGCTTATAAGTTTCTTTTTTCTGCTGATTTTGATTATCAAACAACTTTCAACCATCTTCTCTTTAAAAGCTGCTTTATAGCGGGGCAAACGGGCCCTTAGATTATTCTTATAATTCAGTCATTATGGGAGACAACTACATCACCTGAAAATCAAAACTCATTGTTACTTCTGAGTAGAGTGATCATTATGGTAATCTTCAGGAAGTTAACTATAAACTAACAGCAGTGATCAAGCCCACATAGTGCACTACCTTAGAAGGAGAAACGATCTAGTTGATTATTATCTACCAAAATTAACAATGACTGACAAGCCCAATCAATCACTTAATGCGTAAATGCAATCCATATCTCCTAATCTTGCACAGTAGCATTAGAAAACATCAACACCAGCTCAGCATTGTAAAACAGTTAAAGAGAAGTTTACCATGTAATAATGAAGAAACACTGCCTTGGCTGAAGTAGTCATACACCATAAGCTTCTCATCTTTGGAGTAGTAATACGCCCGTAGCTCCGCTACATTCTGGTGCTTTATCCTCCCTACCATCTCCATCTGCTGCTCAAACTCTTTCTTTCCCACGCCAACTTCCTTCAGTCGCTTCACTACCACCATGGCGGCATCTTCCAGCAGTGCTTTATATGCTGTCCCAAATGTCCCCTTTCCCAAAACCTCAGCCGAAGCCCTCAGCAGATCCTCCAAATCAAAAACAAATGTACAACCCTCGAAAAACACAAGCCGGTTATTTGCATCCTGAATTCCAACCACAGCCTTCTCCAGTGACCGGTCCTCCTTTGATCCTTTGCAAGAGACAAAGTTCTTGTCTTTCCTCTTTGAGCGGAGAACAAATAGAAGTAGCGCAAGCGTTAAAAACAGTAGCGAACACCCGCCAATTATAATTCCAAGAATTGCTGTTTCGCTCAACTTCTTACTTGCAGTTTTTGGGCTCAGAACCGAGGAAGGAGAAGGAGACGTAGTAAGGGATAACAGTGATGACGGAGCTAAAGGGTGTGTTGGTAGCAAATCATTGTAAAAAAAAGATGAATCTGGAAATCTTTGGAGGGATTTGGGAATTGTACCAGTAAGATGGTTATTGGAGAGATTGAGGGACACGAGATTTAGGAACTCAAGATCTGGAATTTGACCAGAGAATGAGTTGGTCGAGAGATTTAGAACGGTAAGCTGAGTTAGATTGGAGAGAGTAGCAGGGATGCTCCCGTTGAAGCCATTGAAAGAAAGATCGAGGTTGGTGAGGTTCTTCCACGGTGAGAAATCCGACGGCAGAGGGCCTGAGAAGTTATTGATCTGTAAATGCAGACTGGTGAGGGCGGTGAGGTTGGCGAAGTCCGCCGGAAGAGGACTGGTGAAGTTGTTGGACTGAAGGTTCAGGATCTGGAGGGCGGACAAACGGCTGAGGGTGTTGGGCGGAATCGGGCCACTGAATCCCATAGCCGGGAGGCGGACGGCCACGACGCGACTGTCGTCAGCGCTGCAGGTGACGCCGAACCAACTGAAGCACACGGAGGTGGCCGGGCTCCAACCGAGGCGGGTGCTGTGGGGGGTAGCGGCGAGAAAATCGAGCAAGGCTTGCGTGTCCTCCATGAGACTACCGGCATCGACCCCAAAGGCGGCGACCGCCACCCAGAGGGCAAAAACCGCCGTAACCACTCGATTTGAACTCATTTCTTACCCTAGATTCAGACAAACCTTCAACGGAACAGTAAAAAATCTCAACTTTGCTGCATTGCCTTCAGAAACCCCAATTTCGCTCCCAAAAATAACGAAACAATACAAATAAAAAAGCAAGCTTTAACTGCGCATCAGTGTTCCAGTCAAAATCGAACTTTCCTCTTTTTCTTTCAGCAGAGATCGCAGTAAGGAAGCCAACCAACTGGGGAGTAGCGACTCGTGTGGCAGATCTCTAGGAATGCGACAGAGGAGAGAAGAGGGGGACAACGCAGTCGTTAAGAAAATGGAGAATGTGAGAAGCCGTCGCAGCAACGAAAGCAGCCGCGGCTCGTCCCAGGGCATGACGCTAAAAAACGAGTCCGGAGCGGTCGTCCATAGCGAAAGGCATTGAATGCAATCATTTACTCACCGAACTGTTCTGCGAGAACCACGAAGAGAGAGGGACGCATTAAATGCGGAATATCACAATAGACAAAATTAGGTCAATAGAGAAGAAGTCCAAGCTAGCCGCCATGTGAGAGCAGAGCAAATTGCGGAAGATGCCGAGAGGACAGAGAGAGGAGAGAAGAGGGAAGGGAGTAGCAAACCTTGGGCCGCTTTCTAGAGATCCGCCATTGCCGAGCTCGAGGCGACAGCAGCGAAGAAAATCGAATTCTCCGTCTGCTGCTGGTGCTTCGTTTATTGCTTTAATCTATAAATTGAATATGGCGGTAAAAAGGGGGACGTCGGAGTGTTGGGGGTTCGTGGCTTTTCGCTGAGAATTTCTTTTAAAAACACCATTTCTTTTTTATTTAATTTCTTAGATAATTTATCTTCTATATATATAACTAGTAACAATGTAATAAAATATAGAATCATTATTTGATTCATTTTTTCCTATGAAAAATAATAGTTTAGGTGATCCTAATAATATTTTAATAAATTTATCAAATTTGATTCAATTTTCCTCAAAACAAAAAAAATAAAGATAATGGAAGCAATCTCTAGTTAGTCATGGTCAAACTATTGACCAATCTATTGGTCAAATCCAAGTGACACATGAATAGTCACCTAGTACAATATTTGACATGATAAAAAAAAATTAAGTCACCTAATATATATTTTTCTATTAGACTTAATGTACCATGCTTGATTTGATTAGCACTTGCTTTCTTACTTTCCACTTAGTCACAAGATGTTGCTCTTGATCAAAATAATTTTAATTGCATTTTGAGTCTATATAAAACATCTAATGGTTAAATAATTTAAATTAATGATCACAAATATTTTATATATTTAAAACTAATTAATACTATAGAAACAAAATATTTAAATAGAAAAGAAAATTTCAAAAAACACAGTAGGCCAAGACTAGTTAACTTTGATCAACTCATGGTGATGATAAAAGATACATTTTTTTTTATAAAAAAAATTACTATAAGTTATTCTGCAAGTGGGAAAATGAATTACTGATTTGAAGAGAAAAAATTTTTGAGCAGCTCAGGAAAAGTTGAGCAACCCCTAAAATATTTCACGATCATGAAAAAATTTCACGATGTAGTCCATAATGAGAGCTATCTATGGACACCAAGATCGTGAAATTTAGATGTATCCATGATGAGATATCGTGGATACAAATATCGTAGATTTTTACTACAGTAAATGAGTCAGAAATCCATGATGTTTGTATCCACATCTAAATTCTATGATCTTAGTGTTTATGGATAACTCTCATCATAAAATTTTTTTATGATCGTGAAATATTTTAGAGGGAGGTTGCTTGGGGTTGCTCAGAAAATTTTTTTCATTTGAAGAGGACATTATCTGGATTTCAGGTGTGTAGGGATACCAAATGGGGAGGTTTTTTTTTCCAAGCAATTAATGTTTATCTGTTTTTCCTTTAAAAATATTTGTCCTTCAAATATAATTTTTGTCATCACTATCGAGACAATAGTACTTCATCAATATCGAGGCAATAGTACCGAAGTAACACCTTGAAATTTTTTTTAACGAATGTAACATTTACTTCTCTGTCATTAATTTTATAATACTCTGATTTAGTCTTACATGTAAAAAAAATTATATATAATATACAAAGTTTAGTTGAATTGTTATTATTAATTTAGGCTTAAATATTTTAATAGATTAGATCACATTATAAATTGACTAATCAAGTTAATAAATAATTTATTTATTAAACAGATTCGATCATGAGTTCTAACATGTAAAACATCATTATAGTTAAGTATGGGATGCATTTGGTACTTTTATCATACTTTTCATGTGATTATGTTTTTATCAAATATCTTGAATGATTTAAAAAGCATCCAAAAATAACAAATGTGTAGGGAGAAGATTTTATCATATGAGTATTAAGGTTTACAATCGTCAATGACCCATAAATACGACTCTCCTCGTGTCAGTCTAATGTAGGTCATACATGTCCCATTTGAATAGCAAGATCTAAAGCTAATTGATTCTCCTAAACATGATCAATCTAACATAGTTGGCGGGTTTGATGTGCCCTTTGAGACTGTTGAGTTATGTAAACCATGTGCGCTGCTGGGCTTACCAGTGTTGGTTTTCCAAGAGAACTTTTATAGCGTGTTTCGTGGAAAGAAAAAAAAAAAAGAAAAAAAAAGGAGGGAATAGATAAAGAGATGAAAGAAGAGCTATAAAATTGTATTTAGTAGGACGGATAAAAATAAAGAAAAAAAATGGAAGGAAAGTGATAGAGAAAATAGCTCTATTTGTTTTCCGCTCAAATTGGGCAAAAAATAGAACATAAAGTTGGATTTGCCATTCTTATACCTATTTTCATCTCTTTTTTTTATTGCCTGCTCTCCCTCTCATGCTTTTCTTACAACCTTCATCATCATCGTTTTCATCGCCATCGTCATTGCTATTGTTGTCATTATCATCGCCATTGTCGTTGTTGTTATCATTGTCGCCGTCGTCGTCTCTTCACAATTGACTCTCATCTCTCGTTCCCACCATTTCACTGTCGCCTCTCATCGTCGTCATTGACATAAAAATAAAAAAAAATAGAGTATATTTATCAATTTTTATAACTTTCTTTCCTTCTAAATAAACACAATGATGAAAAATCTTATTATTTTCTTTCTTCTTTATTTTTCTTTCTTTCTTATTTTCTTTTCTTTTTAATTTTCTTTTTTTTCCTACTAAACACAGTATTAGAGTGAATCTTATCATTACCAATATCATAAGATATTTGATAAACCATCTTAGACATTAAAATAAAAATAAATGTTAATTTATGCCTAAAAGTTAACAAATGCTTTAGTTAAAACAACTTTAGCATAATTTTATTCTTCAAACATAGTTTATGAAAAAAAAAAACTATTCTATGGTATTTTTTTGAAAATAAAATTTTAATAATTACTAAAAATTTAATTCAATAAAATAATAAAGTGAAAATAATAAAAAAGAAGTTTAGAATTTTAGAACTCAAAGATGCATAATGCTAAGTCCTTAGAAGGTGTTTGATTTCAGCTTTTGTGTAGGTTAGACCTAAATTGAACACCTTATAATATAACTAATGTTCCCCTCCCATGACATAAATTGTTGAGAGATTGATCAAGAGAGAGTAACAAAAAAGACTTGGAGGAGAAAAGTTAAGGAAAAATCGTCAAACTTTTAGTAGAAGGATGGACGCCTTTTTTATAAACACATCCCAACAGTCGGACAAGTAATAACGTATAGTGCATTAACACATGATGACTTCACTAAAGAGACACCAATAAATAAATAAAATAATAAAAAATTAAATAAAATTTTTTTCCCACAAAAACTATTGAAAAGGAGGTTATGGTAAAAGTAAAGATGACTAGAATGAATTTTAAAAATATATTTAAAAAATTTAACTTCTGAGTTAAAATTACCTTACCTGAACAACTTTGGGAAGCGAAGTTTATTGTTCTGACTCCGTAGGAGGATACTAAATTGAGCTTCTCTGAATACTTTGAAAATAACTTTTTTTGTACCTCTGAATCAAAGTCGAAATATATGACCAAGAATACCGCTGATGTCATGTGAGGAGCAAACAGACGGATCACAATTAATGGCGACCAATAAACACTGAAAATTGCAGAACAGAAGGCAGCTATATTGATGTCATGACAGTGACTTTTCATCCAATTATTCACACGAATAAACCCTAACATGCAGGAGGACAAAGAAGAGTGGACATAGGTGATCTTATTTTTTCCATGGGTGATGTGGCTGTCATGTGGTTTATCAACATCTCGACGCTGGTAATGTTGGCTCCTAGAATCTGGACAAAAATCCCAAGTTTTTCTCTTATGTTAAGTGAGTCATTTCTGTAGGATAATACAACTAATTTAGATCCACTTGATGAGATGAATTTGATTTCTCATAATATCGTAGCCAATTACTCCATGAATTAATCTGTAGGATAATACAGGTAAAGGCCCCTTAAAATGTACTGGCTAAAAACATGATTATCCTATTAAGAGGGTTCTAAAGACTAGGACCGTAAGATCTACTTGTAAAGTGCTCAGATTGAGGAACATTGAACAACCTAATGGAGATGAGCAATGTGCTAGAAAATAAAATGTGTAATAATGCAGAATCACTATTTTTTCCTACAGCTTGGTAAAGTAATTGATGATAAAATAATTGATGAAGGCGGGATTTGACTCTAAGAACTTGTTATCAACAACAAAGTCCTTACCAATTAAATCATAAATTCAGTATTACATGCAGCAATAATCATATACCTACATGAAACACATTTCTACTCCTGGAACAACCGCCTCACTTTTATCTACAGAGATGGCAACATCTTTTTACACAATTAAATTCAAGGGCTCAGAGCAGCTTTCATGCACAAGCCATCCCAATCTGTCTACGCAGGCTCACTCACAGGACGCAAGGACAATACTTAATTTAAATAAGAATCCACACGTCGGGATTGACTGATGTAGACCTTCTATACAGGCTAAGAGCGGGATGCGAGGACAATTCTTAATTTAAATAGGAACCCTCATGTTGGCCTTATATAGTTGTCTCAGTGTTCAATTGTTCACGAGGGTGGTTGTTGGCTCAAGGTGCTGATTGGTATAAGCCTTCGTGGAGTTTTGAATGCTAACATAATATTTCAAACGATGATGGTACAGATTTGATTGCGTTGCATCTTATGTTGCTAGAGCACTAACCGACAGTAAACAATGTCATAGCTTCTGAACTGCAAGTCTGCAACTAACCAGGCAAAGAAGGGGCACTTGAAGATAAGAAATATGTTCCAAATTAGAGTGTCTCAGACTTATCCCTTACGGATGCCGGATGCCGAGATAGCATCATATTTGGACCCGCAGTCACCTCAACTTGAAACTAGAGGGATGCACGCAAGTCATTTCAGTCATGCCAATGGGGCCATGATCGCAGCTAGCTCAGAGCTTAACATTTGCCGCATATCAAGATATAGTCAACTAATGCATACAGAGGGAGTAGAGTAAATGAGAGAAGAACTCAGTAGGTTCTTTTGGAAAGAGGTACCTTTTAGCTAAGAGACAATTTATTTTGATTTAATAAATTTCTCTCTTCATAAGTAGCATTTACAGCAGACTTGTATCCTTCACCAACAGCCAATCAACTGGCTAAGGATCCAACAATGTATGATGAGATAGAATGGATTGGGATTTTGCATGTAGGAAGCCACAAGAGTGAATCAAGTACGAGAATAGGGGAATAATACATTGTCATGTAAGGTGCTAAAAATGTTAGGCAAGGGAATGCTTTAATAACCCTTCAATGGTTAGAGAGTAAAGCATTTATATGAGAAAATGTCCCGTGCCTAAAATGGCTTAGGCATGGGTTTCATTCACTGTTTAGTGAGCGTGCATCTTAATGTCGATTACGGAGTTAATTCGGTATACTTTTTTATTAAGTTTGACAATAAATGTAAAGTTTAATAATAAATATAAAGTTTGACAATAATCAGGTTTGACAATAAACAACAAAGTTCGACAATAACCCAATATCATCGAATTTATTTAAAACTTATAATTTTATTATCGAACTTTGTCTTATATTGTAAAACTTATTTAAAACTTATAATTTTATCGTCGAACTTATTTAAAACTTATAATTTTATCATAGAACTTATATAAAAATTATAAATTTATCGTCGAACTTTTTCTGAAACTTATGATTTATTATCGACAAAATATGACAAATTTCGACGATAAATTTATAATTTTTAAATAAGTTCGACGATGTATGACAAAGTTCGATGATAAAATTATATATTTTAAATAAGTTCGACGATATATGACAAAGTTCGACGATAAAAATATAAGTTTTAAATAAGTTCGATGACACATGACAAAGTTCGCTGATAAAATTATAAGTTTTAAATAAGTTCGACGATATAAGGCAATGTTCAACGATAAAATTATAAGTTTTAAATAAGTTCGACAATATTGGGTTATTATCGAACTTTATTATTTTATAAGTTTTTGTCGAACTTTGTTGTTTATTGTCAAACCTGATTATTGTCAAACTTTACATTAATTTTTTTTATTATTTTTGTTAATTTTTATATTTATAATTATTGTCGAATTTTGTATGCTATTATTGATTTTTTTGTACTTAACTAAAATTCACAGATACCAAACGCTGTGAGCAACATTGATATGCGCACTCAATGATGCTCACTGAAAGGTAGATGAAGCCCATGCCTAGGATATTTTTTCGCATTTATATACTCCATGTGAGACTCTCAACCATGACAGTGGAGAATATGTAGCCACTCCTAAATACCTAATATAGGTATTGTTGTATGAGGATTGGGGAGAGTTTCTAAACCATTCTTGTTGTGCCGTCTGTAGTACAGGTGGGTGTCTGACAATATATTGAACTGCAAAAATTGGGACTTCAGTTCCCACTAATCTAAAATATAGATGAGACACAGGAACATAAAATTGAAATAAAGGCCACATGAAACCTAAAAAAGCCCAACGCCTATCTTCACAACTTTCATGTATCCGAAACTAGTTGTTAACAAGAAAATAATTTCTTCGAGAAAACCAATGCTTTACAAGTCACACACAAACAATAGTCAAGAAGCAAATCAAATATTAATCATCTTTGGAAGGAATTCATGCAACACTAAGCCTAATGACTTTCAAACAATTATCTAATATCTAGAGAGCATGTATGCAAGCAAGTAATTAAGCTACTTTTACGAACTAGCTTTAAAATGGTTGGCAATATGGATTAACAAGCTTATAGAAAAAGGTTGAATAAACGAAAATAAAAAAACAATATAGCCAATTGAAAATGATGAAGCGGCTTAGAAAGCCTACAACAACCAACAGCACAAGATAAACTAACTTGCGAGTCTATATGAAATACCTCATTCTCTGATGAAGATCGTTACCACTAGTCTATTTGTATTAAAAATTAGGGATCGGCACATTTGGTGTATCAAAACTCTGTGACACTTCGGTTTTGCTGCCACGAGTATCCGATTCACTGTAATACTTTTCCCTGCTTCCAAAAAACCGTGCAAACCAGGATTAGCAGATGATGAAGAGGAGGATCCACTAGAGTCAACCTATTGGTACAGGGTTGCGGGTACCCCCCCACTTGCGGTTGATGGGACTCCGCCCGTTCCGTCCCTGGCAACAATTTTGGGAGCTAGCAGTACCTGATTGGGATCCTCCATTGTCTCGAGGTTCTCAGGGGGAAGAACGCGGTTAAGCATGATTCCGGTACCCTCGATCAGGGCAAGTAGGACGCCACCAAAAAGGGCGGAGCGGAGGCGCCCACTGCACCCATGCCGAAGGCTCCGCTGACGTCATCAAGGATGCGATCCGGGGACGGCTCACGAGAGGTCTCCGGCGTCCCCGTCGAATCCTCTCCGCCCCTCTCCGATCAAGCACAAGATAGAGCTCGTCGACCGCTCGAGCGCGAGAGAAGGGGGAGACGGGCGAGGAAGCAGACGTCAAAACACCCTAGCTCAGGAAGATTTAAAAGGACGAGGACGGCGCCAAAACAAATACTGGGCCAAATCTTAAAAGTTCAGCCCATATTGTTTACATGGCCCAATATTCATCACATCACACTGCTGGCCCAATATTGATCTTTACAAAAGACTTGAGTTTGACTCAATCGTTCAGAATGGCGATGGGCGTTGACTAAAGCCAACCAATTTTAAAAATAATTAGTATAAGTAACGTTCTAATAACGGCCTTAATTGTTTTATTATGGCCGGCACGGCTTTCTCTGGCCATGCGGCTCCAGCTTGACTCGTGAATCATGATGGTCAACCCTTCTCCTTTGCCGGCTTCCCAAGTGTCTACATATAAAACAATTTTTTTTATTTTATGTTTAATATCATTTTTTGCTAAAAAGAAAAAAAATAATCAAAAGGTACAATTTAGTTAAATTTATAAATATTTTAATTATTGATAATTAAAGTTTATCTATTATTTTTATTATTATATAATTTATATATAATTTTGGTGAATTATTCTAATTTATTCTTGACGTTGCTTTAATTTTATTTTGCTTCGGAAGCAAACAAAGCAACACCTTTTCTCAAAGTGTTTTTACTCTGAATGGAGGCAGGGTGCTTTATGGAAAAAAAGCTGTCGACATCTTGTTTTGGACATTTTATAATTAAGACCTGAATTGATGATTTGAGAGACTTGAGGGGTTATTTTAGCATACGCCGAAGGTTGTAAAATTTACGGCTAAATTAAAAAAAAGTCCTTAAATGGAATGACGCTGTTCTTCACAGCCCTCTTAAATAGAATTAAGCATTCTTTTTCAGAAAAGAAAACTGGTGGGCCCGAAGGGACGGCGTTTACTTGTTTTTTGTTCGCCTGTCCGCAATCAGACAGGGACGGCGTTTCCTTCTCCCATTACCACTACACGACGACAGAAGGGCAACCGGCGCCGCTAGATGATGTGAGAGGATAAAGACGGGACGGTGCACCAGGCTGGACAGCAGATCCCGCACCTCCTTTACTCTCTCCCCAGAACGTCGAAGTGATCGCATGCACTCGATAAAAAGGACGGGGAGGAGATAGAGATCGAAACTGGCCACCGACGCCGGCCGCCGGCCATGTCCTCGCAGCCGCCGGCCTCTTCGCCCTCGCCCTCCTCCGCGCCTCCCGATGCTCCGCCTCCTCCGGCCCCGGCGCCCTCCCCTCCCAGAACGCCCCCATCTCCTCCCCCGGCCTCGCCGCCTGCCCCCAGCCCTCCCGGCCCTTCCGCCCCACCGCCTCCGCACTCGGGTCGATCTCCGCCGGCTCCTCCGCCGCCGAAAGCTCCGCCTCCTCCTCACAAGACGCCCCCTACAAGAACTCATCCTCCACCCCCTCCGCCGTCTACCTCTAGCTCGATCTCGACAGCACTCGTAGTCGGAGCAGCGGTGGGTGCCCTGGTGATCATCTTGTTCCTGAGCTTATTATGCGTCTGTTGTTGGAAAAAGAAGCGCCGCCGGCCTCCGCCGCCGCCGCCGCCGCCGCCACCGCAACATCCTCATTACTATTCAGCTCCTCCCCCGCCTCCACCAGCAAGAAAAGGTATGATCTTGTTACTATTTTCAGAAGGAAATGCTTTGCTGTATTCCCTTACACATTAAACCTAGAATTCCGGAAATCTCTGTTCTATATTTGGCATAATTATATACCCCTTTGTCTTTGACGACTTCTCTTAGGTTATACATTGAACATATTTATTTCTTTTACAATTATCTGTTGAATCAACGCTAGGCTCAAGGAACTGGCCATTTGTTGGTTCTGTAGCAGAAGATGATGTAATTCTCTAGTCGGAGAAAGGGCCAGGTGGTAACGTGAGTTACCATTACGATTGATATTTATTAAGAAACGGGAATTGCATCTATAATTAAGGATACTTATAACTCCACCAAATGAAGCATTTAGGGCTTTTTGTCTGCAATCTAGAGACCTATTTTGTCACTAGAAAAATGAAATTGATTCTGGTTCATGTCTTATGGTAAACAGTAAATTGATTGCATGTTATGCTTTGTTCTAGTAGTCTGATTATAGTTTGAATGATGCATATTTGGTTGGTATGTTTTCTTGATTATGCTCTTCTTTTTTAAGCAGCCTGAGTACAACTGGAGGTATCAAAAAGTGGCTAGTTGACATTGCACCCTAATTCTGTAAATTTTGATTATGCTCTATATTAGAATTGTTAGATTAACATTGCGTGGTTGTTGACATGTTGCCATTGTGTATTAAATGAAAACAATTGAAGTCTTGGTGACAAATAGGATTCTATTAATTGTGCTCCTCATTTCTTTCTCTAGTAGTTTGTCTATCTGTTTTTTAACTGAAACTTCTGAAATGTGATTTGCAGAACACCTGTTTATCTAATTGAATGTGTGGGTGGTCTTTTCAGATGATCGACATGGTGAATATTGGCAACAGCAACATATTGCCCCACCTCCGGCAGATCATGTTCTCAAAGTGCGTCCAGGACCTCCTCCACCACCACCATTTGGTTCACGCCCTCCACACTCACCAGTTGATCTTCCCCCTCCCCCTCCTCCTCCTCCTCCAAATATGATTAGTAGCAGTGGAGGTTCTGGTTCAAATTATTCTGGGTCTGAGGTACCATTCCCTCCATCTCCTGGTGGTTCTTTTGGCATCTCAAAAAGCACCTTCACTTATGAAGAACTAGCCATGGCAACAGATGGTTTCTCTGATGCCAATCTCCTAGGACAAGGTGGTTTTGGTTATGTACACAGAGGAGTACTTCGCAATGGCAAGGAAGTTGCAGTTAAACAATTGAAAACAGGTAGTGGACAGGGTGAGCGTGAATTCCAGGCTGAGGTTGAAATAATAAGCAGAGTGCACCATAAGCATCTCGTTTCATTAGTTGGATACTGCATCTCTGGAGGTAGAAGGCTGCTTGTCTACGAATATGTTCCTAACAATACGCTTGAGTTTCATTTGCATGGTAAGCTACAATGCCATCATCTCCCAGTATAACTTTGGACTATTTATCTGCATTATAATTTTTTTGTTCTTACGCTCTATATAATATATAGTAGATTTCATGCTGAGAACTTTGTCGCATTGGTTTAGAGCTAGCATCTAATATTCAACAGATTCTTGTTCTCTAGTACAGTCCATTTAAGAAATTTTATTTGATTTACCAGCGAACACATTTCTGATTAATTGATTTGTCACAAGGTTTCAAGTCTCATTTTGTATTAGGTGGTTCAATACATACTAGTTTAATGGTATACTACTTGTTACACCCTGAATAAGCAACTAGGGGTGCAGTTATAGAATGTTACTACATGTACCTACTGTACATACTACTCCAGCAATGAACCAGTACATAATATACATATGGGTCTAGCAATGGATCAGTACACTTGTAAGGATCAATGTTTAAAACCTTAGGCATAACAATTGGACATAATAACACAACTTACACATTCCATAATAGTCACAATTCTTTCGTACAATGCTGATTTTATTCAATTGTTAACTAATCTAAATTCAGTGTTAGTGTCCTTTACAATTCAATACATAGACCCCATATGATACCTGCTCAAAATATCAGGTAGACAACGATTGCTATCTGTAGGGGTTATTGTACACATTCACAGTAACCCTAAAACCTTCCATTGCATAGCGAGTGGAAGGAAGGAGTTTATTTTATATGTGTATTCTAATCCCAAAGGTGATAGTAACAATTATTTAGTTATTCTAACTCTTGCTCCACAATACTAAAGGAAAACTAAAACTATGATTAAGCGGTAAGCAAGGATTAAAATTTTACAACCTGACTGGAGCAATGCTGCATTGCAGCAGAGAAGGCTCCCGTCGCAGCAGAGAAGTGGAAGAGGAAGAGGAAGACTGGGAAGAAGAGGAGGAGACGCCGACATAGTGCTCGCATTCACCTCCACTTACTGTACATGCTCATAGGTGGATGGAGGAGGAACTAACAACGCTCGTGTGACTGTGCACGCTCTCGTCCACCTTCGCTCGCTGTGAATGCTCACAGCTCGGCAGCTCTTCTCCTCTCTTTCTTTTTCTTCTTCTCCTCTTCTTTCTCTTCTTCACCTTCTTTTTTTTCCCTTCTTTTCTTCCTACTTCTTTCTTCTTCTTCTCTCTTTTCCTCTTCTTTTTCTTCATCTTCTCTTCTTTTTCCTCTTCTCCATCTTCTTTTCCTTCTTTTCTTCCTCCCTCTTTTTTCTTCTTCTTTCCTCTCCCAAAGCATGGTGCAGCTCTACCAATCTTTGCTATACAAACCATTCCCCAGCACGGAACAGCTTTTAAAACCTTGGTAGTAAGTACTAAGTATTACTCAGAAATTAATATCTAATCAGTGATAATATGACAAATCCTGCTTAAAATTAATCTCATACTAGTTACTATATCAACGTACAATGAAGGCATATTTATAAAAACGAGATTAAAGATTACAGGAAAGGCCATTCACTAGTTACGTTGTTCTATCTGAAGGTAAGCTAATTTTTTTTTTTTGATTAAGATGGCTCAAAGAAATAGGATGAATTCAGTAAGCATCAAATCTCTTTCGAGGCACTTGAAATAAGATGTAAGAGTAATAAGAATCAAACAACAATACAATAACATGAACCTTAATGCTAAAAATGAAAATGTTATTGATGGAAAACAAAATCATGAATTACAACTGAAGCTTCAACAAAGCTAAACATTTTTTTATTATTGATAACAAGGTCTTAGAGTCGAATTCCACCATCATCAATTACTTACCTATGTAAAAAAAAACTTAAATCTAGGGATGGAGACATCATCGAGAAACTCATCATGGTTCCCGCCGAGAGGGGGGGGGGGATAATGACATCCAACTAGGGAAGTAGATAGAGAAGCATCCCTTGACTTGATTCATGCAGAGAAGTTACTGATGTTCGGTGAGAAGAGAAATGACAGCCATTGGTGTGATCCATGCCCTTGAAGAAGGAAAAGAACAAGCTACTGGAAGATGTGCCACAGGGAGCAAATTGTCAGAGAGATTGTTGGTGACACATCTTCGATGGGAGGCAAGCTCTTGTGATATAATGTCTCGCCACTATGCAAAAAGGTCCATTAGTTTAGCTAGTTTTGACCATGTAGCTGATAAAGTAGGTGTCGGCACCTTCTAGAAATATAATGTCTGGATGCAAATATGAGCTGGTCCAAGCTTGGTTTGAGACATACTCAAGCCAAGGTTTTTAACCTTGATTGGTTATATTGTTTGCATTGACTATTTGTTGTTATTTGAAATGCATGTAGATCTTGGTTCATATTCAGATTTAAGTGCTCGGAAAGTATGCTCTTTGTTACCTATCAGTGGCAAAATGTATGTTATGGTTAAGATGTTTTTGGGAGGTTGGAATATTTTTCTTGAACACATCACGTATTTTCATTTTTATTTTCTTCTATACCTTTTATGCATGATTCAGCTCACGAGATTGTATCTTCTTTCTGTTGGCTGAATATTCTCACCTCTAATTCAAAGAAAGAGTAGGACTAATTGATGGAGGCAACTAAGTTTTATATATCCAAACTATCAATTGTAGATTCATGGAAATAGTTATTAGGTAAAATTTAGTCTAATCTTCACCGTTATGTATGATACATGGCAGAAGAGATGATCTCTTGTTAGTATACTTCATTACATGATTGCTGAATTATTTATAATTAAAATTTCTAAAGCCAAAAATTTTATTTCCAGCTAATTGCCTAAATTTAAATAATTATGAAGATAAAAATGGTTGTCTTTACTTACTGACTAATGTTTGATTTAATAAAGTCAATGGAAGTTCAATTGCAAATACTAAATGTTTGTTCTATTCTGGTCTTTTGATTTTTAAAGTATTATCCTATGAATTCGATTACGAAATCAAATTATCCTAACCTTGGCGTTGTTTACTTATCTATTCCATTTTTGGATTGCTATTTTGCATCTAGGTTCTTTCATCTAACAGCAGTTTATTTCTCAGGAAAGGAACGACCGACTATGGAGTGGCCGATACGCTTGAAGGTTGCATTGGGTTCCGCAAAAGGGTTGGCGTATCTTCATGAGGACTGTAAGCTCTGTCTGTGTTCGTATATATAAAAACTGAGTTTGTTAACTTAGTTCCTAATAAAGGGCACTGTCATCTGCAGGCCACCCTAAAATCATTCATCGAGATATCAAGGCAGCCAATATTCTTCTTGATTACAAATTTGAGCCAAAGGTGAGCAAGCATCTAGTTCGAATTTCACATTCATTTACTGGGAACTATTGTAATGACTATTATTTACTTGCACTGTAGTTTTCCACTAAGCCTGCTAGAATTCGTAGAATCATAGATGGATATTTACCCTTTCTTCTGTAATGATTTTGCAGGTTTCAGATTTTGGGCTTGCAAAGTTTTCTTCTGATAACAACACCCATGTTTCCACAAGAGTTATGGGAACGTTTGGGTATGCTTAACTTTTCCTTATTGCACTTCTATTTCTCCTGGATTGGTATTGAACAGTTGATTTCTACAGGGTGCTGACTATTAATTTTAGGGTCTTTAAATTATGTGCCATTATTTGCATTATGGTAATATCACTTGTTTCATACATCATTTAATTTGTACGCTTTTAAAATCAAGAATCTAATTTCCTGGCGATATGTCTGTTACAAAGTGGATTCTTATATTCATGACCGAAAATGCTGCAATCATGTCCTAGAAATAGTGAGAATCATGTAGTGTTGAGGCTATCCCCTTAGTTGCATAAGTAATATGGCTTTATTTTAGAGGTGCGTTCAGATGCAGTGGTATTTGAGGCATGAAATGGATTTGAAAATTCGACCATCAAATGTAATGTTCGGATTAATAACGATTTTTAACTTGAGGATTCTCCAATTATGCGTTTTGAGTCCCAAAGCACCTAGTTGAAATATTTTCTGAAATATATACTTGGATTTGAGCAATATACTTTCTCATAAATAACATTAGCATGCACTATCTAGAATTTTGAATTCGCCCTAAAGTTTGTAAAAGTTCGTAACTTCAGTTTCATCTCGGAATTCTGTTAAGATTATTAATTTTATCCGTAAAATTTCCAATTTTCTTAACTTAGTGACATACGTATTTTTCTACTTGGTTCCTAAAATGTTTTTTTTTTAACTTGGTCCGCTACGTTTTTAACTTATTTAGTTGGGTCCCAAGAGTTTGTAGTTTGATTCATCGAATTCTATGTTGGAGAAATTAAAACCATAAAGTTTAATGTCTTCTCAGTTCCCTATTTTATTTTACACGAATTTTACTAATTATTGTTTTTTTTGTTCATTGGATTTTGCCACATTTGCTAAACGATCATAAACCCTTTTTTTCTAGTTTTAATCCTAATTTCAATATTCCTTCTCATTTTGGTCTATATTTTCTCTTAATTAGTTCCTAAAGTTTAATATTTATATGCGATTGGGTTCATCAACGTTTGTTTTTTTCTGAATTTATTTACCTAGGTGTGATATTTCATCGCAGTTTGGTGCCCAAAATTTTTATTTTAATATTTATTCTCAATTTGATCTCTTTTTGTTTAACTTGGTCTCAAAATTAATGATATTAAGAACTAAAACTGAAATGGCTTATAAACTTGAAGGACCAAGAAAATAAATTTTTAAAGGAGAAAAATGAAGAGAAATTAGGAAGCATATGACCAAATTGAATAAAACAAAAGAGGGATTAGATTTGGAAAAAGTTGAGGTCGCACCATCTTTCCCCTTTTTTTTTCTATTTTGTTTAGGAGGAACTACCAGAATGAGAAGACTTTAAAAAGTTACAGTATCTATAAATATTTACTAAAACATACACGTACTTAAAATCGTTTCAAATGAAAACAAAATTGAAAATCTATCATTTTGAGGCACTACGATTTTAAGTCTTATTTGATAATCTCTTGGAGTTCCGATGCTCCCATCCAAACACTCTGTACGTCTCATGTGAAATTCTCTTTTTCATGATATTGTTATTGGTAAATCTATAGTTTAACCTGAAAACTTCTGAATTATTGCAGTTATCTGGCACCTGAATATGCATCCTCTGGTAAACTCACCGAAAAATCAGATGTCTTTTCATTTGGTGTAATGCTCCTGGAGCTAATCACTGGACGTCGTCCTGTCGATTCATCCCAAACTTTCATGGATGACAGCTTGGTTGACTGGGTTGGCATTCTGCGTTCCTAATCTTAGTCATTCTTTGTTATTGTGTTTTATGCTGTTGCTCTTTCTTATCATTCACGCTCACTTCTTCTTCCTATCTGCAGGCAAGACCACTGCTTACTCAAGCTCTCGAGAGTGGCAATTATGATGCCCTTGTGGATCCAAAGTTGGGAAGAAATTTTAACCCTAATGAGATGGTTCGCATGGTTGCCTGTGCTGCTGCTTGTGTGCGATATTCAGCAAAGCGACGGCCAAGAATGAGCCAGGTGCCTTGTTTTACTCTCTCTCTTACGTTTTTCTCAATTGAATTCTCCGTCAGGTCCTATTAATCATTATCATGATATGGCACTTTTCATGAATCCATCGATTTCACTCAGCTGGATTTCTGAAATAGATCATCACTCAATGCCTTAGATGAAGTAGACCATTTTCTTTTTGCTATTTTGCTAGAATTCTTCTATTGTTTGAAGCAACTTCCATGCACTATGCATAATTGTGATGACAGAAAACTTGCCTAACCTTTAGCTTTTGCTGACACCATCAAATTAAACCCATCAGGTTGTCCGTGCTTTGGAAGGAGATGTATCTCTTGAAGACTTGAACGAAGGTGTCACGCCAGGTCGTAGCAGGCTTTACAGTTCCTTTGGCAGTTCTGAATATGATTCCGGCCAGTACAACGAAGACATGAAGAAGTTCAGAAAAATGGCATTGGCACCCCAGGAGAATGCCAGCAGCGAGTACAGCGCACCGACCAGTGAGTACGGTCAGAACCCTTCGGCGTCGAGCAGTGAAGGCCAGCAGACACAGGAGATGGTGATGGGCAAGAAGAGAGATGGACAAGGTTTTGACAGCAGTTTGTGATTGTAAAGTTTTATCTCATTCTTAATACATGTTTTTGCAGTTGATAACAGATAGGTAACTTATTCTTTCCATGATATATATATCTGGCTTATGTTTTTGTGCATTCACCTCTTGTTTGTTTTGATTGAAGAGATTTGAACAAGAAGCTTGTCAGGAATCTGAAGCAAGAAAATAAATTTAGGATTTCTTTGCAGGCGCCGACGGTCACGATAACTATGCTTTGATCACGTAGGGGCGTGACAGTGCTCTTCAGATCAATACTTCAATATCAAAACCATGACCGCAACCAAATACATAGTGATTCTCTCTGGCTGCTTTCCAGTTTTCTTTATCACGTCTAACATTCGTATCGAAAGCGAGCGATCGTGTTTACTGGAAAAGACTCCAACACGAGACGATTTCAGAGATCCAAAACATGGTGATATAAAGCTTTAAAATTGGCCCCGTTTGGGGTTACTGCTCGACCCTGCCCTGCTTTTGCTGGGCGGGCAATAGAATCAGCTCCAAGGCTAATGTTTGGGGCTGCTTTCCAAGCTGGAGGCAGCGATATCTAGCTGCCGCTGGAAAGTTGAGGAGAACCAGCTGCTACTGAAAAGCTGGAAGCTGATTCTTTCATGACCTTTGCCTGTGACTAAAAAGCTCACGTCCCCTTCAAGCGTTCGCTGTCCATTGCCTCCAGCCAACCTGCATTGGGCAAGTTGGAAGGAGGCGAAGGCGGAGATCGGATAGCGTTGGGAAAGGCGGCAAGGGTGCTAGGGAGCAGACACTGTGGAACTGCCCGAATTGCTCTTGGCGGCTTGCGCTGCCACATCGCGTGACCTTTAGCTTGTGTCTCCCTAGCGTCCACCATCCATTGCCTCTAGCCGACCTGGGGCCGCTAGAGCATGGTCGAGGTGGAGCGCCACCTCCTCACGAACGCCCTCCTCGACCCCTCCAACATGCGCTTCGTCCTCCCCTCAAAGTCGTGAATCCCCCTCTTCGATCTCCCCACTGTGCGCACCCACCTCCTAACTTGCCTCCTTTGACGACCCTAACACTATGTTTACTAGCACGGATGGAAAATAGAAGGGGAAGGATAGTTAGATGGAAAGGATATAAGGATGGATGGAAAAGAAATAAAAGTTTCCCTCATTGTGTTTATCGAGAAGGATGGAAAGTTTGAAAGAAGGAATACATTTGATATGTTCACTCTCCTTTTATAATTTTATACCCATATTTAAAAATATAATTAAATACTAGTAAAATAATTAACTTAAAATTATTAAAATTATAATTGATTTTTAACACATCTAATACCTTTTCTTCTCAGACAAAACAATATGGACTCTAGTCCTGGAGATCGATTAGGAAGGAGCTTCACTTTGAGTGGTGTTTGGTTACAGATATAAAAGAAATAAATTAAGTTCGAGTCTTTATCTCAACATCATGCTTGATTACATATAAAAATGCTAGAGAAGAGCTAGTTGAATTTCAGGGAATTTGCAAATTTCTTCCTTATTATAGATTTGCAATTACAGTATCTGATCATGCTAGTTCGCAACTCTGCAATTCTTGCGAATCTCCCCTGCAGAACCAGTGAGCGGGCTGATGTTCCCCATCTTGACCATGGAGTTGACGAAGTCCCTAAAGAAGGCCGCGGTGCTGTTGCTGTAAGCGACGACCAGGTTCCTGGTCGCCGCCGCCCCCCTCGTCGCTCGAGAACAGCCTTTGGTCCGACGACAGCAGCCCCTTCTGGTTCACCAAGTTCTCGAAGTAGTGGCTGTCGAAGACGTCGGTAGAGTTGCGGTCGAGCGGCGCGGTGGCGTTTCCGTTGCCGGACTACGGGCAGAGGCTCTGTTGCTGGCGGCGAGCGGACCGAACGGCGACGAGCGGCGACGATCTGTTGCTGGCGGCGAGCGGACCGAACGGCGACGATCTGTTGCTGGCGGCGATCGCACGACGAGGCGTGAGCGGCGATCGCACGACGAGGCGAGAGCGACGAGCGAGAGGCGTGAGCGGCGGACGAATAGGGTTTGCAAATGCGTGAGCGGCGGACGAAGTGGCGTGAGAATAAGCCACTGATGTGAATCCGCCCGATTTGGGCGGATCACTAATCGGTGGAAACTTTGGTTAAAATCCATCGTGTATTCCGTCCTCTCAAATCCGTCCTTCCCGGTATACAGCGGATTTATAACGTTTCCATCCTTTTCCCTCCTATATCCCTCCCGGTAAACAGAGCCTAAAGGTTGTGAATATGAAACACAATATAATGATATGTTAAAACATTAAAAAAAGACCGTAGCGGAAGCGTACCTGAAGAATCTTGAGATTGAGAAGATCACCAATCTTGGTCTTCTACAGACTTTATGTTTCCTAGACTCAGAATAAACTATTCATCACAAGTCTTGGTAATGGGAATCACCTATATATATATATATATATATATATATATATATATATATGGGAAGGAGATAAAACTCCTTATTAATTAATTAAGGAAACATACGTCTACAGGGACCACGACATTTTATTTAATATTATTTCTATTTCTAACTCATTACAAAAATAGAAATAAAACTTAAGTCTCTGCACATAATAATTATTCTATACAAATTTGAGATAATTAAGCCATGATAATTAATTTATTAATTGATCACTTTAGCACAACTAAAATATTTAAGATAGTCATATACAATTATTAATTAATACATATGTGGTCCACATTAATTAATCTAACAATATCCCACTTGGGCCACATATATATTACCTAATATAATTGTATACCTTAAGGAGCTTTTTAATGCTATCTTTTTTCTGAAATTATCTCTATCAATCTGGTCCATGAATATATTAACATAGGATCAAGGCGGCCTTCATCACAATATGTAACGTGACTAGCCCGAACGATGGTCACGTATGTCAATACAGTCAATGATATAGATCATGTATGGATGTGTAGCATGGAAAATTTCATGCAATGTGATCATAACACGCCTATTTCCAACTGGTCTAACTTTATTCCTTATGAGATCAAACCAAAACTTTAGGTTCAGAGTGAAACTGAAAACTTTATTCTTTAGTGTGTACACAACATAATCCAAATACAAACTCCCATTAAACTGACATATCACTAAGTGATATAACACCCATATGAGCAATGTGCTCATGAAAGACCTTCGGTGGTAAAACTTTATATGTGGATCCATAATCATGGAGTTTGTACCAATATGCTCTATAGATATATGAATACTCTGAACTTTTTATTTAACAACTAGGAACTTAATATCAATGTGCTTAGACTTTGACAAACTCCTGTTGTTATTGGAATATAATACTGCAGATTTATTGTCACAGAATAACTTTAGTGGTCTTTCAATATTATCCAAAATTCACAGACCTGTGACAAAATTTCGCAGCCATATCCCATGGTTGGATGCCTCATAACATGCTACAAATTCAATTGCCATAGTGGAAGAAGCTATAAGTGTTTGCTTAGCACTTTTCCAGGAAATAGCTCTTCCAGCTAGTAGGAAGATATAGCCCGAAGTAGATCTGCGACTATCTTGGCATCCAGCAAAAATAAAATCAGAATACTTAATGATCTCTAGCTGATTTGATTTTCTGTATGTGAGAATATGATATTTAGTTTTCTGCAAATATCGCAGAACTCTTTTTACTGTTATCCAATGCTCCATTCTAGGGTTGCTTAGATATCTACCAAACATCCCAACAATGTACGCAATATTCGGATGTGTACATACCTGAGAATACATCAAACTCCCCACAGCAAATGCATATGGAATCTTCTGCATTTGCTTAGTTTCAAAATATTAAGAAAAATATACTTACTCCCACTGAACTTGTGGTATATACAATTATCTATTATATTCATCTCAAAACCAAAGGAGATGACCACTTGATGACATTTATAATACCACTAACGAGAAGCTTGCTTAAGTCTATAGATGGATTTCTTTAGTTTGCAAACCTGTTGTTTTGAATTTTCGATACAAAACCTTCTGGTTGCACCATATATATCATTACCTCAATGTCTTCATTGAGAAACGCAGTTTTTACATCCATCTGATGTAGCTCGAGATCAAAATGAGCTACTAATGCCATAATAATACTAAAAGAGTCTTTCAATGATACCGGAGAGAAAGTCTCTTTCTAGCCAATGCCTTCCTTTTGAGTAAAGCCTTTTGCAACAAGACGCGCTTTATATCTCTTTACACTACCTTTTAAATCTCACTTGGTTTTAAATATCTATTTACAACCAATGGACTTCACACCTTCAGGTAGTGATTCAAGATCCTAAACGTCATTGTAATCATAGACTTTAACTCCTCACTCATGGCATCAATCCACTTTTGAGAATTAGAACTTTCTACGGCTTAGTGGAAGTTGATTGGATCATCCTCCACCATTCCAATATCATATTCATGGAGAAATACGACATAATGATCTGGAATCGCATTTCTCCTTTCTCTAATGGATCTCCTCAATGGCATTTCTTGAGTATGATGAGTTTGCTCTTTTGTAATAACTTCTTGATTTAAGTCAAGAGGTTCATCTGAATTCACTGGTTGAGAAATCTCAGAAACTAAATACTGAATGTCATGACTATCAGAAACTGAAATCTGATCATTCTCACCAGTGATCAAGGGAAGAGCAATGAATTCCTGTTTAAAGACAAAGTCATTAACTTTATTATCTTCCCTCCCAAACCCATCATCCTCAAAGAATTCAGCAATTCTTGTCATAAAAAAAAAATAGATTTATTAGTAGGATTATAAAACTTATAACCCCTAGACCTCTCAGCATAACTAATAAACTAGCAACTAATAGTTATGGAGTCCAATTTACTTTTATTTGGCCTTTAAGGCCTTGATTTAGTTGACATCCACAAGTATACAAATGCTTTAGACTAGGTTTCTTACCTATCCAAAGCTCATAAGGAGTTTTATTAGTTGCTTTATTTATAACTCTAATAAGGATATAAATTGCAGTCTTTAGTACCTTTGTTATATGAATTTAGCAAGAGGACTTGGACGTTGTACTCCTGATCCATCATATCTGCTGTAGTACTCACTACCATGATCAGATCGGATGCTCTTAATAGGTTTGCCAAGTTGATTTTCAACTTTAGCCTTAAAACTTTTGAACACGTCCAAGCCCTGTGACTGCTCATGAATAAGATAGAGGTAGCCATATGTGGAATAATCGTCTATGAATGTAATGAAATACCGTTGACCATTCCAAGAAACCGAAGGGAATGGACCACAGATATCTGTATGAATTCATTCTTAGACGTCTAAAGTTCTGTTGGCTGCCACTTTCTTCTTTATGTTTGTTTGTTTGCCCTTTTAAGTGATACAAATTTTAAAATTTATAAAATCAAGGGGCTCAAGAATTCAATCAGACACAAGTCCTTCCATTCTCCATCTAGAGATATGACCAGATCTTTTGTGTCATAAGGAATTCTCATTTGTTAATTTTCACTTTGTACCACATGTATGCAGGGTTTCATTAAATGAAGCAATTATATATAACATGTAAAGGTTATTTAAAGAACTTAATAGACTTCTACTACTTAAGATTTGAATCTTTAGACAAAATAAGTTTACTATTCCTAAATGAATAATAATATCTTGATTTTGTTCAAAATTGGAATAGAAACTAAATTCTGTCTAAGGGACAGAGCAATAAATATCTCATTCAAATCTAAATAGTGACTAATCTTACATAATAACGCAAACATGTTTATTGCATAAACTTCAACTGTTTTGCTATTGCCCACATAGATGAATCTTTCAGCATCAATTGGCTTTCAGCAATTCATGTAACCCTGCATGGACCCTTATGTGAGTAGTGACAACCGAATCCACCCATCATGTGTGTCTAGGTACATCAGCTAAATTAACTTTTTTAAAAACAAACCAACGTGAGAAGTGTATATTTCTTTATGCACACCAAGTATGATACTTGGTGTAGACCTTTTGGTATGTGCACCACCTTTATAGAAGAAACAAATTAATACCTGAGTCTGTTACTTCTTTTATTTTTGTGGTGTACATATTGCAGTTTCTTTATCCTTTATTTATTTATTTATTTAATATGCTTTAAGGTAGAGGTCAAAAGAGCACTCTTTGACTTGTCTTACTTCAATCTCTCTTCCTATTATACAAAATGAGAAATTAACTTGTTAAAAGTCTATTTCTCTGTTTAGCAGTTATAATTGACCTTAAATTGATTAGGCTATGTAGGAAGAGATATGAGAATCAAATGCACGAGTAAGTCTTTAGACAACTCTAACTTAAGTGCCTTTAACTTTGAAGCAAGAAGAGACATATTTTTCATAATGTGCTCTCTTATGTTTCCTTTACTCTTATACCTTAGAAAGATAAAGTTTGTTAGTAGTATGCCCCTAAATGATACGTTTTATGATTATAAGACTCATGCAATTTGAACTGTCCTATTTTTCCAACTCCCTCTTATCATTAGAGTAACTTATAGTGGTAAGATCAGTAGGGCGTTCTACCTTGAGCATGATCTAGATCCATAACTCTAAGAACAATGGTAATATTCTCTTATCATGCTTTGAAAATTTGTGTCATTCAGCATGGAAATGGAATTAATATTAGCAGTAATACTGGAAGCAGAATTAATAGCTGAATATACTCACATTAGTTCTAAATCATACTTAAGTTAAAATTTAAGTATTACACAATAATAAATTCAAATAATGATGGGTGCATAACAAGATACCTAGCACAACGTTAATATTTCATCTTTGGATATAAATATTAACTTGTAAGTGGTACTCTCATTATAGTAATCAAACATTGATAATAAGTCTCATCTAACACTTAGCCTTTCTTTGGACCGACTTAATGTTGACAAGAAAACCAAATAATTATCACATGTCATTACCACATGTGTGCACATAATTCGACCAAGTATCAACCTTCCTTTGGGCCGATTAATACCCGCATGAATTACATACACACCATCTTAACAATATAAAATAAATTAACCTACACAATACGCTACTTTGGTAGTCATATTGTTTCAATTAATATATTTCATAAGGTCAGACTTTTTATTATTGAGACAATAATAAAAATAATTATGCCATTGTTTAAAATTATTAAAAATTTATTTTCCTGAATTTTATGAAAATTGACAATAAGCAACTGTTGCACAGCACAGCTACCCAAATAGCTTTCTACTGCTTTTGCCCGCAGCAGAAAACTCAGCCCAGATGACTGGGCCCAAACCAGGCCCAGACAGCAGAAACAACACAGCAGCCGATTTCTGTGCACACTAGCATTGCTTCTGCGCACAGCATAGCAGAAGGGGACAGCCAACACCCAAGCCCAGAAATCCAGGCTAAAGCACTAGGCCCATATTGCATGCCCAAAATAGGCCCGGATTCAGCCCAATAGCCAAACTTGACCCGGATCCAATTCAATCCAGAAATAACGGATCCAATACCTTCACACACATGCGAAACCAGCCCGGATCCGTACCAAATAATGTGCCAGATTCGGACCCAAACCGGATCCGCAAACCCGTGACCCCTTCTGCCAAAACGCGCGTCGTTCGCACGCCTCACGCGACTCGTGTCTGCCCTAAATGCTGCACGACGAGGCGCCGCACGCAACCCACGTCACCAGCAGCCCCTCGTTGCACGTCGCCGGAGCGTCGGAGGAAAACCGCCGGGAAGCCGCACATCGTCTGCCCTAAGCGCTGCCGTTCGCACACCTGAAGCGTCAATTCGCTGGACGGCGGAATCGACTTCGAGCAGCAGCAACAAGCCGCCTCTACATCACCTGGAGCGGTGACCATTATCGACGGCAACGAAGTTCCATGGATCAGGGGAAAGCCCTGAGTTCGTCCCGCGACGAAACGCCTGCAACCGCTGCTACATCCGCCTTCGCCAAAGTTCGGACGTTTGCACGCAGCAGCTGCCGGCAAGCCGCAAACAAAGGCGACCAATGCAGGCGACAGCGACTAAAGATCCGATCGGCAAAGGCCCTAAATCATCCGAATCTCGCAACCAAAATTGGGGCCGAAGCCCCTTGCGCCCCGATGCAGCCATCCATCGACGGCGCCACCTCTCACCATCGGCAACATGGACAGGGCCGAAGCCCTGATCTGAATTCGACTAAAGAAGATGATGGTGGGATGTGACGACGGTATCAAGGATGACGCCGGCGACGACGACATCAGAAACATGATTAAGGGTAAAAAATTGAAAATCGAACGCGATGCAATCTCGTCCGATGCCGAATTTGGTGGCGACGAACGCCGACGAAGAGTTTCCGTACCAAAATTAGGGCAAAAGCATAACTGTAGAATATGGTATGCATGCGATGTATTCGATCAATACAATTGAGAACAGTATGCATGCAATTAAGCTATAAAAATTCTTTAGATTTCACAAATACCAATTGTTAAATCGACTAAAGGTTGTGAATATTAAACACAACATAATGATATGTTAAAACATTTCGAAAAGATCGTAGTGAAAGAGTACCTGAAGAATCATGAGATTGAGAAGATCACATATCTTGATTTTCTACAGGCTTTATGTTTCCTAGACTCAAAATAAAATATTCGTCACTGAGTCTTGGTAATGGGAATCACCTATATATATAGGGGAAGGATATAAAACTCCTTATTAATTAATTAAGGAAACATACACCTGCAGGAATCACGATATTTTATTTAATATTATTTTTATTTCTACATTACAAAAATAAAAATAAAACTTAAGTCTCTGCACATAATAATTATTCCACACAAATTTAAGATAATTAAGATATAATAATTAATTTATTAATTGATCATTTAGTACGATTAAAATATTTAAGATAATTATAAATAATTATTAATTAATACATATATGATCCACATTAATTAATCTAATAGAACCTAGCCGCGGCCACTACAACCGCCTCATGCTCCCCATTGTCGTCCTCTCGAACTAGCGCAAGGGCCCGCAATGGTTCAAACTCCACCGCCAGCGACGCACCCTCCTTCCGGTGTTGTTCCTACTTCCTTCCACCAGGCGTCAAACGCGTACGATGAAAGTTGGAAATATTGAGATGATCACCTGTTTTTAATTTGTTTGATTTTAAGCATAGTTTTAGCTAGTTGCTTGTCAATTACTGAGTTGAAAATATTAAGATGATTATCAATTTTTAATTTGTTTGATTTTAAGCATACTTTTCCCTCAGTTATCTTTTACTGATTTTGCATTAAGAATGCTATATATGAATTCAAGTAAATGCGATAGGAGCATACTTTTCTCTTTAATTAACTCATTTTTTAAAGAATTATTTATTTATTTTTTCTCTACTTCTATAATTTCTATTTAAATAAATATGAATGAATTCTTAATTTTTAGTATTATTTTATTTAAAATAAATTTTATGGATTTTAGTATCCTTAAAACTTATTTAAGATAAATATTAGTGAACACTAAATTTTTTAATATTATTTTTTTATTTTTATAATTTATATTTAAATAAATATTAATCTCTATTTAATCTTATAATATAACAATTTATTCTACTTTGCAGTAGAGTTATTTAAACTAAATAACTCACATATTTTTTTAGAATCAGCCTTAAACTGTCTTTGCTCCCTAAGTTGAGCTCCTCAACCAGTCTCTGTCATCATCGCTGGTCTCATCAGCGCTCTCTACATCGATCATATTCTTCTTCTCCATGTCTACTCCGTCAGCCCCCTCCAACGCATCAACAGGGCAAGCCTTCTTCTCTCTCTGCCCCAGCAGCCTGCTGTGTTTCTCCCTCATCATCCTCTCCAACCACCAGCACGCTGTCGGCTGTTGCTAGCTCTTCTCCCTCCCCAATCAACACCACCTTGTCTTTAGCTCCTTGCTTTTCCTCTTCTTCTTCTTTACCAGCACCACCACATGAAGGCGGAGGTCGAACCCCAACTCCAAGAACGGCATCTGGGATGTCCCCGTTGCTGGGCCCGGGGTCTTCAATGCAGGCCTTGCTCCTTTCATCTTCCGCGGCGCTAGTGATGGAAGATGCAAGTGAGTTGATGGAGTCGGCAGCTCGGGCGACGGCATCTTCCACAAAAATGGGGTCGGAATGGCAAGGAAAGGCAACCTCCGTTTCCTCTGTGGTTTCCATGTTTGAACAATCTCCGCTCGGTTACAGGAAATCCAGCTCTGCGCCTATTTAGGAGGCCAGTGTCTGTGGTGGCAAGAAGGAAGGAAGCCACCTGTGGAAGGCCCTGAAGCTTCTATAGACCTCTCTTTGCCACGTAGAAGTAGTTCATGAACACTGTGTATAAACTATGAAAATGTTGTGTAATTATTCATACGACCCTAAATTCTGAGCTGGAGTATCAGACCAATTATCTTAGCTACCCAAGGATTAATCAAAAAATGGTCGATTGAGATTGAAAAAGCAGCTAAGACGCCAAGTACAAGACTAAATTGAAAATTAGATGAAACTTGAAAGAGCAAACTATAATTTTCCCAAGATAATATTCCCCATTATTTGAATGGGTTGAAATATTGTGCACGAATTTACAAATACCACACGAACAATGGGGAAGGACAGCTCGATAAGATCTAGTGACCATGGAATACGAGACAAAATACACTAAACAGGTAAATTTGCAAATACAAATTGAGAATTTAATGTGGAAGAGTAACAACTAGAGAGAAACACAATGATCTGCATATCTGTATCTAGCACTCGCAACCAGATGATCGCTGTTGTCTTGCACCACCCGCCACATCAATGGTATCAGGCAGATATCTTCAAGAAATAAACAAATGCAAAGAGAATTAGCACAAAAATAATAGGACAGCGAAACAATAAAAAAGGTATAATAAGATTAGTTAAAGGAAAAGCTCTTAAAAACGAGGCTCAATATTCATTTTCTTAGGAATTGATTTTTTTAGGTTGAATATTCAATTTGATAGGAGATACTATCTGCCGAAATGTATGAATGTAATGTGCAGCTCAAACTGAAGTTTAAAATAGTGTAGTGTTCACTCGGACCAATATAGTCCGATACCTACAGATTGTATAATTATGTATATACTAATATATCTAAAGAGTGATCAGTACATAGGTATATACTAGATTTGTCACTATAGTGCGGAACGGTATTTAAAATAGTGGTCTAAACTACATTATTTCTTGATCATGAGAAAAAAAAAAGTAATGTCCTATGCAGGAGAGAAACTTACATATCCTCCTGCGGTTCATTCTTTAGAGCATTCTTGGAAATACACTGGAAAGCAGCTTCTACGTTGAATCCTTCTTTTGCTGACGTCTCAAAGTAGGGTATGTTTCCCTTGGATGCACACCATACTTTTGCTTTCTTTTCTGAGACCTGGAAACAGGAAAGGCGAAGAGCACGTTAAAGCATTTAGTATTTCTAAGGGTTGCATACTATGACTCTATAGAATCATGCCTTGGCATCTATTACCAAGTCATATGATTGGAAACTTGGGATTCCATGGTTATCTGATTTGTTTGTTTGGTCCAACACATTGCTTAACAAAAAGGAAATAGACTATCATGCTAAACTATCATTTCATACACAACATGGCAAAGGGAATCTGTCTTACCACTCGACTGTTGCCACCATCAATATCTATCTTGTTACCCAACACAATGAAAGGGAAGTTCTCTGGGTCCGATGGGCTAGCCTGAAATTTGATAACCAACGACGACATCACATGAACACACAAGTTTCTTCTTCTACAACAGCAACTACTATTTCACATTGCTGAAAATCTATGAAGTTAAAAATCTTTACCTGAATCAGAAATTCCTCACGCCAATTATTTAAATTATCAAAGGATTTCATAACATTAACATCATAAACAAGAACACAACAATCAGCACCACGATAGAAAGCCACACCAAGACTCTGAAACCTTTCCTGCCCAGCAGTATCCCATATCTGAAAAATGAAAGTTTACCAAATGAGCAGACAAATATTTATGGAAAAGCAAAGAATTTTGAAGTAAAATACTACTTAAAATCTTTATAAATTTATAAAAGTGGAAAAAATTTCATATCAGGGACTCAGAGTGATAAAATAAAGAAGTTAAACAATAATGGGTTAGCACTTTTGCATAATTTTGACATCCATTAAATGATCAACACACACAGCCCTCCGGCACCATCCAAAAACCGAAAAAAAGAATAAAAAGAAGACAGAACAGATTATTCACCTTCGTGAAAGTAATTTCTCAACTTTTACTTCTGCTAATTCATGTCATAAATAGAATACAAAAAGACAATTGCATTCATAAAAATCATCTTGAATCAACATGAGGCTTCCATTAGTTAAGTTATTTTCCTTCGGACAAAGACAAAGCTTTCAAACTAAAAAAGGATCATGTAAGCCCCGTTGATGAGCTCTCCACCTGTAATGTGAACAATCGATCATCTATCTGGACTTCCTTGGTCAAGAAATCGGCACCAATTGTAGCTTTATACTGGTTGCTGAATTTCTTGTTCACATATCTATCCAACAGTAAATCACCCACCAAAACCAATTAATTCTCGATCAAAAGAACAAACAAAAATTAAGATCCAAAATGAGCAATTAAAGGGGTTCGAGCTTACTGGTTCATCAAAGATGTCTTCCCAACCCTAATTACGAAAGCAATTATGGACGTAAGCACAAAAAAAGTCCAACAAAAGTTAGAAAAAAGAAGAAACGTGTCATTTTGTCTCCGAAAGAGAATGGATATCTCACCCACTGTCCCCAAGGATGATGACTTTGAGAAGCATTTGCCGCCGGGACGCCATGGATTCGGAGATCGACGGAGCCGAGAACAGCGGGTGGTCCTCGAGACCTCACGATCGATCTGCCTTCGTCCGTCGCCAACAGAGAGCGAGTCCTATGCCTAATTGCCAATGCCCAAATCCGACCGGGCGAAGCGGAACATCCAATTAACCAACTCGCCACAGTCACCTGAAAAAAAAACGTTAGAACACACCCACGTTCCAATGAATTCAGTCACACGTTCTCCTACCTACCTGTCCATCTACCAGTCTCTTGATTTGATCAAGGAGCGGATGCTCAGTGGGGCGACAAGGATGCATTCGGCTGTGCTTGCTGTCTGGTCCCTGCTGGGGCCGAGTTCGAACGTGCCAATGACAAGGGAGGTAGACGCCCTCCTCGATTCGGTTATTGATTTAGCTCATACGGTATACAGAATCGTTTTCGTGTGACAACACACAGAAAACAAAGTGATTGTAGTTTCAAAATGCACGACTTGAGAATCGATTTACTTCACGAGTTCAAACACGAATCAGGAACAGTCTCTGGGCCAGTGTGGTATAGCTGAAGCTTTTTAGCTTTGCTTGTTAAGGAAAAGCTAAATAGAGTTTGGATAAATAGCTGTGCAGCCTGTGCGAAGCAGCAGCTATAAAAAAAATTATTTTTTTATATATCAAATGTAAATAACGGTGATGTCACCATGGAAATAGCTGTGCTGATCATTCTGGTGCCGTTCGCCGCCCAGATCCACGTCTCCTCCATGCTGCACCTCGCCCGTGTCCTCCACGCGCATGGCTTCGACGTCACCGTCGCCATGCCGGACTTCGTCCACCGCCGCCTCGTCAGGCTAGCCGGCGGCAGGATCCGCTTCGATTTCCAAATGGAAGCTCTGCAATTTCAGTGTATGCAGAGTACATCATGGATGGGAAAGCTGACTCCACGTCTTGTCGTTGCCGAGGCTGGAGCGCTTGGCTTGATGTCACCATGGATGGCCGGAGGATCACACTCCAAATGGAGAAAGGCGAGGGCTTGAGCGACATGTATGTAGTCTTCTCGTCATGTTTGCAGACTCTGGAGCAGCTTCTTCTCGTCGTTTAGAGGCTGGAGCTGCGTCTGCAGTGGCGACAGCTAAGCGGCCTCTTGCTTGGGGTGGGTTGCGACAGCTGAGCGGCATCTTGCTTGGGGATTATCGAGAGGAGGAAGGTCGGCAGCTGAGCGGCATCTTGCTTGGGGATCGTCGAGAGGAGGAAGGTTGGCAGCCAGTGAGCGGCGTCCTGCTTGGGGAAGGTCGGCAACTAGTGAGTAGCGTCCTGTTTGGGGCCGGGGCCGGCGGCGTCGTTGAGAGGCTTCTTGCTTGGGGGTCGGGGTCGGCGGCGTTGTCGAGAAGCGTCTTGCTTGGGGGTCAGAGTCGGCGGCGTCATCGAGAGGAGGAATGTCGGCAACCAGTGAGTGGCGTCCTACTTGGGGTCGGGTCGGTGGCGTCGTTGAGAGGTCAGCGCTCAACGACGATTCGCGGCTAGAGAGTGGTGTCCTGCTTGGGGTCCGGGGTCGGCGGCGGCATCGTCGAGAGGAGGAAGGTCGGCGCTCAACGACGGTCGGTGGCCAGAGAGCGGCGTCCTGCTTGGGAGTCTAGGTCGGCGGCCAGTGAGCGGCGTCGAGAGATAGGGCAGCAGCGTCATCCGGCGGAGGCGAGCGAGAGCTTCGACGGCGACGAGATCTTCGGCTGCAGGGAGAGTCAGGAGCGTGAGAGCTTCCACAGCGGGGAGATCTTCGCCTGTAAGGAGAGTCGCGAGCGTGAGAGATCTTCGGCTGCGGGAGTCGTGAGCGTGAGAGCTTCAGCTGCGGGAGAGTCGCGAGCGAGGATCGGGGAAGAAAACGATTTGGTAATGTTACTGTGCTTTTACCTTTCACTTGCCAGAAGCAGCCTGGAATCAGAGATGAGTGGGCTTCTGCGAGCAGTAATAGCTTTTGGGTTCGGAACCCAAAAGTAGGTAGCCAAACGGAGCAACTTCTCTAAATCAGCGTTTGCGGCCAGCAAAAGTAGCCTAGAAGCTGCACCAAACGGGCCTTCCGCCTAGTTTGTGCTGGGGCGGGCAGCAGAAGCTGCGTCAATCATGGGTTTGGGGTTGCTTCCACGGCCAACAGTAGCGGATTTTTGCTTCTGCGGGGAAGCTGATCAAATCCTGCTTCCCGCAGGCAGCAGCTGCTTTCTAGTAAACGCCTCGAGTCTCCCCTCTTCTCTCGCGTACGCCGCACGACCCGTTGATCCTCGGCCGCCGTCCGCCGCCCGCCGCTGCAGCTCGTCGCCGCCGTCCGACTCATTAAACTTTATAAAGGCACCAAACATCAAAGCACAGGCTATTCCTCATCCGAAAGTTGTGAATCCTCAAACCCTCCCCCTCAAACCCTCCCTCTTGCCCATGCATACTAATGGGGATGACAAATCCGGCCACGAGCAACCAAGAGATCGGCCTCCGCAGAGCTTGGCCTTCATCCTCTTCTCCTACTTGGACCTAATCGCACTCGTATTCTGCCTCCGACGGTTCGAGCGGCTTGCTCCGGAAGAGCGGGCGAAGCTGAAGGTGGCGGTTTGGCTGTTGTCTACGACGCTCATGGCGGCGTTCAGCTTCAGAGTTTCGGAGGCGATGCCGCGAGGTTTGGCAGCTCTGGTTTGGCTGATGGTCGGGATTGTGGCGGCCGGGGGAATTTTTTGGGTTCTTCCTGTACAACGAGAGAGATGACAAGAGTGGCTGATCGTTTCGACTACCGACGGTTCTGGATTCTTTTCTAAACTTGAACTGACCTGAATGGACCTAAGTAAAAATTATCCAATAGTGTGTAACTAGAAGGTGAAGTAGTGATGTTTAATGTATTGTTCTCAACAGATGTATATACGAGGATTGTTAAGCTTGTCATACGTAAGTGGATCGCTAGACCTCTGTCCACTATAGAGATTATTCCTTCTTTCCTTCTATACTAATGACTAACAAAATAGGGAATAAATGCGTGTATAAATACAGAAAGCATTTAAATGGAGAAGATACAACATTTAATGCACATAAATTAATCTCCAAATAAGAATAATTTTGCTTAACTTATACTTAAAAATAAGGGTTTGGCTACTTTTGGCTTATAATAAAAAATTTATATAGTAATTTATAGTAAAAATAACAGATATACTAACTATTATGATAATTTTAGCTTACATTTAGTTTGATTCACATTATAAAATAGATAATTTAGTTTTGCTCATTTAAAATAAATTTAAACATCAATTAAATCTAATTTAAAGTATTTGGAAACTTAAAAAATTTACTGTCTATAAAATTAATTTCGTCTCTGCTTAATATTACAGCGCAACAGTTTATTTTGCTTAGCAGCACAGTTGTTAAACCAAATAGTTGAGTACTTCCCCAGCCACCAGAAGCTAAAAGCATACTTTTCCAACTAGCAAAAGTTAAAAGCAGAAGTAACCCTAAACTGGGCATAGAGACTAGAGGATGCCATAATACTTTCCAGAAAAAATACTCAATATTTTGCGTTTTACTTAAAATATGAGCTTCCCTGACGGGCCTCTCTGAAGCACAGGCCGTATGAAAAATCAAGGCCCAGCCGAGCATACGATAAGAGCCCGTAGTACACAGTAGAAGGCAGAACCTTAGGGGAGAGCTAAAAAAATGATCCCTTTCTTCATGCCATGCAGAGTTGCAGACTCGCATAAGTCGGGGCCAAAGCAATACCTTCCCTTTCTTGTCGCAGAATCTGTCTCATCAACCTGGTTACCAGGATAAATTAGCCATGGCTGACTTTGCCTCCAAGCTTGGTCTCTAATAAAATCTACATGGACATCTCCTTTCCGGACTTCAAGCACAAACAAGCTCGATCTTTTGGGCCAGAATGGACAATCTGTTCAAACAAATCAGGTACACCAATTTTCCTGTATCATGGTCAGTTTAAGATGTTTGTGTATACCGAATTCCTTCTCTCTTTGTTATTACTTTGCATTGGCTTTACCTGCATGTACCACAAAGGGTGATGATGAGTAGTCATCCCTAAGAAGATTCATTGCAAAAGAATATTGTGTTCATAAAGTGAAATGGACAGAAAGAGTATGCTTAATCCCCAAACATTTGTCAATATTGCGCATTATGATAAGAAAAGTTCAGATAAGTAGGAAAATGATACAGAACTACTGTAATTCCAATACAAGTAATAGTTTCAGCATAAAGTCATTATTGTATCAAGTGTATTGATTCAATAAATTAAAATTTCATGATGAGAGATAATTCTGATCTGTATGGAAGTCAAATAATTTCATTGTCAGGGTGAGATTTTCTGATTTAGGAGAAGACCAGCAGTACAATATAAGGGAGGGAAGGAAAGCACCAGAGAAGGCCCTATCATCCAAAGAAGGTATTGAATACATGTATTGATCAGTCATATATTTGGCAAATGAACTATTTTTTTCATCTGTACACTTCCCACTTAAATTATTCAGCTTTATACAAAGATTATCTACATTGGTGATGGTATCTCAGCCCATTATGCCATTATGGTGATACAATTTCCTAAATTTCTTAGGCTAACAGCTAGAACAGAGAGAATAGTTGCTAGCCAAATGTAAATCTGGCCTTACCAAAAGCAACTAGTAGCTACCTGCAAACCCCACCTCGCAGGATGGCAATCCTCGCTATTGAATGAAGCAGTTATTTGAATTATTATTAAACTTAGTACCAAGGATAAAAAGAAGTATTTTTTAAGTCCTATAGTTTTTGCCTAGGGAAATTACTGCAATCTATACATTTGCTTTGAAAGAAACTATGAAGAGATGAGAATTATTTTTCTTTTGCAGAAAGAAGTAAGACACATAACTGGTTTGGGAGGCAGTTATCCAGCAAAATGAATGATGCCAGCGATATAGAGCTTGCAACTGCAGTTGCAGCAGCTGCATATGCTATAAGTTTACTGGAAGAGTCATACAATCAGAGCAAACCAATTGAACAATTGACAAAGCGTACGTCATCCAAGGTAAAAGCCAAAAGAGACGATAGCATGAACAAACCAACTGATTATAACAGGCTGACAAGATGGTTAACTGGTAAAGAGAAAAAAGAAGATGAGAAACAATCAGGTATTTTCCTGTTTCAAATCTTTCGACAGTTACTAAATAACATAAAGGAGAAACTGTGTGATCATCAATTTCAAATATTATTTTACAGTTTGAATGTTTCTGCATGACTTTTCACATTGTTATCTAAGGGCACAGGAATATATTACGCGTTAGATCTAACAAGATGCCTAGTTTCAGGTGGCTCTTCAATGAGGAAGCCAGAAACTGTTGAGGGAAAGACAGGTGAATCTGGCTATGCTCCCACTCTGTCAGGGAAAGCAAAGGAAACCAATCTTACCATAAAAAAGACACCAACTTTCACTGATAAGTATTTAAATGATACAGACAATACTAGACACGAAGGTGGACACAGCAAAATAGGCCAACAGACACCATCGAGAAGACTTGGCTCAACAAAAATGGAAACAGAAGTGGATAAGTGGGAGAGAGAAAAGAAGGAACGTATAAGGCAACGGTACGGGTAGTTTGCTTAGATATCTGATGCATTGAAAATTTTCTGTCGCAGCAATTTTTTTGGTGGACATACTTTATAATAGAATCCTTTTTAGGTATGAAAAAATGAAGTCAAAAATTCAGAAGTGGGAGGATAAGAAAAAGCAGAAGGCCAAGCGGCATCATGACCGCATCCAGGTATATGATTATCAACTCCCTCTCAACAATAGTTCATTTACAGTAGTCTTCTGCTTTTCTTCTTCTTTAAATTCATAGAGATATCTAAACCATCTGGACTGCAATAACAACAGCAGTTGTCATCAATTGGTAGCTCCTCAAATCAGAGTAAGAAACTTTTACAAGTCAATTAGAACGCTGGACTAAGGTATCCTAAAGCAATTTGGTACGCCCATAAAGATACACCAAATAGAAAAACAAAGCTGTCTTTTCTCTCATGCACAACGGAAAATCAGATGCAAGGAAGAACAAGGATGATCCTTGCTAACTAAAATTATACAGTCAAACTAATAAGAAAATCTTTTGGAAGTTGTAAAAAATAAAGAAAATAGCAGCTAGGAATACTGTTTCACGCTGTAACAACAAAAACTATTCGGTTTTACAAATATTAGCTTTAGTAAGAACTGCTTGTCCAATCAATGTATGCTAGAACAAACAGTCAGTATCAATTAGGAGAATACATCTTGGCAAAAAGCTTAATGTGGATACTTAGCAAAATATCTTCTTTACTCACCCAAAAGCATACGCTAATATTGCATCACAACAGAGAGACCAAAATAAAATCATGCAAATATGTGATCTTACTGTACATAAACCTGATTTATGTTCCATAAATGAATCAGAAGGTAAAAGCCTTAAACATGAGAATGCTACATGGATAATCTCTGATGTCTTTCACTTGAAATTCATCTACTATGAGAACCACCGATTTTGTTTATTTCCTTTCAAATTTATCAATTATCTCTAAAAGATCAGGCTTAGCTTACAAACGAAGAATGCTAATCAATAAATGTCTGTTTAGAAAAAAGATTTATGCCTCTTTAACTGGTATACAAGGGTGCTGAGTTGGTTAATATGTGAAATTGGCAGAGGGATCTGGAGCTCAAACGAGCAAATGCATCACAAGAACATCAGAATGAGCTATCAACAATTGACCAAATTGCGAGTGGAGCACAAGCTCTTGCAGAAGAAACAAGAAGAAATGATGAATCAAAGACATCGGCAAAAGCAAGGAAAATGCGTTCAACAGGGAGAGTTCCTAGTGCGTGCTTCTGCTTCTGACATAATACAGAGTTGAAACAGTACCAGGAAATGGCACTCACCATTACAATTTATAGGTTACTAGATTGTGGATGTTCTTTCAGTCATCATAAAAAAATTAACTTATAAAGAGAAAAGCTAATTTGTTTATTTGGTATAAATTTGAATACTATAATAGTCGCATGGAAAGTCACAATCAGCAAATGGAACCAAAGCAATACTTCCTAATAGCCGGGGAAAAGTAGACTACATGTTTACAGCCAACAGCAAAACCATATATTAACATAAAAAAGAGCTATCCTCAAATGCTATAAATATTTCTAGGTTGAATATATCTTCAAAGAACACGAAGTGGGGGTCACATTTATTTAGTAGCTAGAACAATTACCTGCCACACTTGCAGCATGACATCTCCAGACTAAGTTACTAGAAGATTTTAATCAATTATAAATACTAATGTCTCCTGAAAGAGAAAACATAAGGTGGGAAAGGGAGGAGGAACTAGTTTTTACTATATTTAGAAATTTAAAAATAAAATAAATTTTATTTAAGACCAAAATATTCCTCTCATTTTAGTTTAATTTCACAAAATGGAAATAAAATTTTTTTTTAAAAAAAATGTTCCTTCTATTTTCCTCTAGGAAACATGTAATTAACGTCTAACAATTTACCATATTTGAACCTACGGAAGTACAAAGTTCTAGTCTTTGAAAGTAAAATAAGTTCAACTATGTATCTATTATTATATTTTCAGGAGCTCTTCTACCAAAAAGTTCAAGAATACTTTAGCAATAATCTGAATCTATAATCATCTGGCGACATGGAGAATGATAAATTACTTTGAGTGTCATAATTACTATCATGCACGAAGGAAAAAATAAGAATCTAAATAGAAATTGACTTTAAACACATACCGCAGAGAGTCTGGCAGCTTAGTGTAATACACATTTCCAGAGAATTTTGAACATCGCTTTCAAATTGCACTTACTTTAATTCTCTATGGTACAAATGGCTCAGAGAAGGAATCCTCGAGCTAAAAAATTATAGGGACGATAAAAAGTTCAGTTAGTAGAAATTCTCAATTAACATTTTGATCACACATTTTGCAATAAAAGTAAACAGCTAGCTCAAAAAGACTCACCTTTGAACAAACTAAAGTATAATTTTCAACTAGCTTCTTGTGCAAGATGGACATCTCACTGCAAAACTCATGGAATAATGACTGAGGAGCTGAACTCTTACTGAAGAAATGATACTTCACTCTACTCTGTTTTGAATATGTCTGCTGCCAAAATGGCTGAAGTAAACAGATGCTAGAAGTTTTAGGTTCTCTACTATTGTATCCGGTTCTGCGCTATATGCAGCATCTGCAATTATAGAATCGGAGGAACCAGAAGTAAATTTCTTTCTATCATATAGTTCTCCAAATTTTTCATACATGCAAGTCAGATAAAAGTTTATCTTTGCATTCATATGGTAGCCGTTCTTTATGACTTGGGCATGAACCTGCTTTCCACTTTCTACCAGAACAGAGTCTATGCAAACTGCTAAAAGAGTAGTAAAACTTATCTGATCTGGAAGTAGGCCTGTTTTACCCATGCGACAATACATATGTAGCGCTTCTGATGCAAAGCCATGTTTTGCATATCCAGAAAGCATTACATTCCAGGAAACAACATTATGCTCAGGTATCATATCAAAAAGCTTGTTAGCTGCATCAAACATTCCTAGTTTCATGTAGCCACTTACCAGCGCAGTCCAGCTAAATATGGTGTGCCTATGTGTGTCATCAAATGCATGTGATGCACATTCAATGCTCCCACATTTTGAATACATAACTATCAGAGCACTTCCAACCACAGAATCTGATTCTAAACCCAATTTGTATGCAAAAGCATGAACCTGTGATCCACCATGCAGGGATAAGACTCTTGAGCATGAATGAAGAATAAGAGACAATGTGACATTATCTGGTTGTGAACCTAAATCAATCATGAGAGAAAATGTGCGCATTGCATCTTTGATCAAATTATTTAATGCATACCCGGAGATCAAAGAACTCCATACAATAGGGTTTGGAAGCTTTACACATTCAAATATTCTCACAGCAGCTTGACAATTTAAATTGCTGCTGTACATGTTGATGAGAGCACTAGCTACCGAACTAAATAAATCAACTCCCAATTTTATTATGTGCGATTGAAGTTGCTCACCAAATCTTAATCCCAAATGCACGCCACTTGTAAGGAGGCTCCCGAAGGTGTATTCATCACCACACTTACCATCCCTCAGCATTCTTTTGAAGGCTGCAGAAGCCTCTTCACATAATCCAACCGCAGCATAACCTCCAATTAAAGCATTCCACAGTGGAACACTCTTGATAAGTAAGCTTTCAAACAATTCATGAGCACTGTCAAAATGTCCTTGCTTAAGGTGTTCAGCTATCAAGACACTCCATGAGAAGTCATCAGCAGCAGCAAAATCATAACTTGCAATCCTCGCGTCATTTAAATACTCACATTTTGCATACATTGCAATTAGTGCGCTCCCAACAATTCTATCGGCACAAAACCCACTTTTAACTAGTTTGGCATGAATCTTGGTCCCTTCTGTGAGATCCAACAACCTCGTGCATGCATCTAAAACACTAACAAAAGACACATAATCTGGTCTAAAATCAAGTTTCTGCATTTTGTGAAAGAATTCAATCGCTTTCTCGTTTCTATCATGTTGAGAACAGCCAGCCACAATCGTAGTCCAAGAGACCACATTCTTCTCCGGCATGGTCTCAAAGAAATTGATGGCATCACTGATACTTAAGCACCGAATACAACCATCAAGCATTGTATTCCAAGTAAAGAGCTTCTTATCGTCCATTTGGTCAAAAGCCTTTCTGGCATCATCAAACTGTTCACATTTTGAGTACAATTCGACAAGAGCACTACCCACGCTAACTAGTAAGTCAAGCCCACTCTTTGCGGAAAATCCATGGAGAGCCGCACCATTCTCCACAGATCTAAGATTGGCACAGGCACTAATTGCACTTGACATGCCAAAATTATCCACTTGACAGTCAGAACACGTCATTTCAACAAACATTTGTATCGCATCCTCGCATGGCCCCCACTGATCATAGGCCGCGATTATCGTGTTCCACGAAACCGAGTCCCGCCTAGGCATTTCATCGAATAATCGCCTCCCCTCCCTCAGAAATCCAAACTTGCAGTACCCAGCGATCAGAATATTCCAAGAATGCAACTTTTTCCTCGCCAGCCTCCTGAAAACCCAATCCGCGTCGGCCAAGAAGCCGCACTTACCGTAAACATTGATAAGATGGTTGCAGATGAAGGGGTCATGATCGAAGCGCGTGACGATCATGTGAGCGTGGAGCTGCCGCGCGCTGCGCAGAGTCTCCGGGGAAGCGCAATGCTTAAGTACGGCGGCGAAGCAGTCCGGGTGGATCGCGCAACCGAGGTGGCGGCGGAGGATGAGGGATCGGATCGCGTCCTGCAGGCCGCCGACGGATGCGAGGAATTCGATGGATTGGAGGCTCGCACGGGTCTTAGAAGAGGGATTTTGCGGTGCGGAGGTAGAGAAGACTCGCTTGATGGCTGCCCATCTGTAGCCGGAAAATCTCATGTGAGAGAGAGAGAGACAGAGAGAGGGTGGGAAGCAATTGAGGGCATCGGCATCACCAGGAGGGCTAAATTGTGAAGTAGGCGTAGATGGCAATTCGGGTCGGGTCAACATCATCTGGTACCCATTTAGTCTAATTCAAATTTAACTTATTTATTAATCGGGTGGGTCTGATCCAACTTAAACAGGATCCACTTTATAAACAAACTCGATCCGATACTTTGTTTAAGTGAAATTTTATATAAATTATCTCAAATTAGGACCTAAATACCCAAAAATAAGATTTTCTATCTCTCTTTGCCAATTCAATTAATCAAACATATAACCAACATTCTTGCGTCTCTCTCTCTCATCTTTTCTATTTTAGTCCCACATTCCCCGCCACACCGCCAAACCATCTCCTTCAATGTGCACCTCACGTTTCATTCCTTCTCAATAAAAGCGTCAACACTTCAAATTTCCAATTTCTCAGCCTCGTCCGGCATTTGTGCAAACAGCTTACCTGCACCATTTGATTCACCTCTCCTGCGACCAAGCTCCGATCTTTGGCTGCGAATTCCCGCCCTCCATCCCCTCCTAGAGAGGTGGGACTCCCCCGGCCCACCCTCTCAAATCCTCCACGCCGCACTGAAAGATTCGACCGCTTCACCCCCGCTTCTTCTGGGGTTGCCCGATTCCTGTGCTGATCCGCCGATTCAACATCTGCTTCCTATCCTTGTAGGCGGGTACCCTGCAGTCTGTCAAGATTCCGCTCCGGCGATCAACGACGAGGCGCCCCCACCTCCCCATCAGCTCACCGCTCGGGGGAGGAGAAGACGCGGCGCACTCCCGAACGCTATGGACCAAGGTGCGGGCTCTGAGCCTCCTGATGGTTCGGCTCATCAAGCGGGGGAACGGATTCGACAAGCCTGCGCCAGGCGGCGAGGCGTGCGACTATGCTGAGCGCCGCCAATTCCCGGATGGCGTGGGTTGGAGCAACGGCGCGGCGTATGATGATGGCATCTTCTTCTGCGACCAAGGCGAGGGAGGAGACAGCTACCAGAGGGGGCAGCAGATCGGCTCCGTGCCCGACCGGCCGTCGGGGGTAGGAACAAAGTCACGGTTGAGCAAGGATGGATCTGCAAGAGATGGAGCACCGTCAGGTATAGTCTTGATGTCAAATTGATTTTAATTGCTGAAAATCTGACATTTTAATTGCTCGATTAAAACTTCAAGAGTTAAATTAGTATCTTTGAAACTCTTATTTCGGATTAGAGCTAAATTTTAGATGATCTATGCTAAAATTGACCGACTTGAAGTGCTTCTACTTTACATTCGGATGCTTGGAAGTTGTGCATGAGCTTTATTAATTGGACTATTGATATTAGAGCAGGCTTTGAGTTCTGATCATGGCTCCCTCGTTATTTCTCCATTCCCCTTCATTAGTTCATCACTATAACTCATGTATTTGCGTCCACATTTGAAGTCTAATTGAGATTATTACATCGCAAATCTTGAAAGGTTTATCAGGAGTGACCTTCCATTGATGGTAAGTCACAAGAATTCAAGTTGTATACAAGGATTCAAAGTGTGACCAAACGCTAATCTCCTTACCCCATCGTGAGCCGTATCTTTCAGTGTATTTCTTCCCCTAATATTATGAGTTTTATACATTGCCGTGTTCTCAAGTCAAACCATTGTACTTCCGGATTGTAGGAGATGAATGAAGTAATTATCCTTGATTGTAGTCATTTTGGAATGACACATTCATGAAATTCCAACCAATGTCAAGAATTTCATAGTTGTAAATCTTAAAATTGAACCTTTTTTTGTAATTGAAACAAACATAATAGAACTGCTTCATGACTGTATCTGTTCTGATACTAACAGTTTGTTTGTCCTGTGATTTCTTTGATTCAGACATGGACCAGATGAAAGACAAGCTTTCAAAGTTGCTGCTTGGTGAGGATATGTCAGGTGGTGGTAAAGGAGTTTCATCATCTCTTGCTTTGTCCAATGCAATCACCAATCTTGCTGGTACTTCCATAATCACCTATTTAATGGCAGAAAAAAAAATCTTTCATTTCATTCATTCTTGCACTATAACAAGATAAAATTGTCAAACCTGATTGCTAGAATTAAGGTACGAAGCTTTCATGCTTAAAATTCAAGAAAATAAAATGCACCTTTAGTTTCTATGTAATAGAGACATTTTTAAACATAATTTCTACATTATAATAATAATTATTATTATTATTATTGTGGTTTGATACATGTAGCATCTATTTTCGGCGAGCAAAGGCGATTGGAGCCCATGCCGGCTGATAAGAAAGAGAGGTGGAGGAAAGAAATTGAGTGGCTTTTATCTGTCACTAAATACATCGTAGAATTTGTTCCCTCTCGACAGATCTCGAAGGACGGAACTCGCATGGAGGTACACACAAGATCAACCTTGCCTATTCTTTTCATGGCTTAACTATTAGTTCATATTGACCATTAAGCTCATACTATACTCGTTCTATCACCTGCATACGTACCTCCCATATATCAAAATCTAGAGAATGCTAGACGAGATTGGTCTAAATTGGTCAAAAATTTTGATTTATGCCGGTTTGACATTGGTCTTATCTTGGTTTTACTATAGCACTAAGGTACTAATATAGTTGGTTTCGCTATAGCAACTTTAGTCCAAGACCAAATCGATATACCGGGCTGATTTTTAAACGTTGAACATTCTCTGTGTTAATGTTGGTACATCCGATGTTTTATCAGCCTTTACATTTGGCTTGAGCCTATACTTTCTTCTAGAACACACATTTCGCACATAGAAATCCAACTTAATTACCCTTAATTATTATTTGCAGGTAATGGTAACCCAACAACGCAGAGATCTTCAAATGAACATCCCTGCTCTGCGCAAGCTAGACACAATGCTCATTGTAAGAATGCCTCGCTCCTCCCGTTGAAACGAAGAAACGCATAAATTCGTCATTATATAATAGTACATTCTCCATCTTGTTGTTTGTCCGCGGCAACGTTCTCACTTCTCAGGGCTGCCTCGATAACTTCGAAGACCAACACGAGTTTTGGTACGTTTCGAGAGACGCTGACCAGGGAAATGCGCAGAGGACTGATGACAAATGGTGGCTGCCGGTGGTGAGAGTCCCTCAAGATGGGCTCTCAGAAACCTCAAGGAAATGGCTGCAAGTTCAGAAAGATTCAGTTAACCAGGTTCTCAAGGCTGCCATGGCAATCAACGCGCAGGTTCTCATGGAAATGGGGGTCCCTGAAGCCTACATTGAATCCCTTCCCAAGGTAGACATTTTCTTTCATGCATGTGTAGAGATATTCTAGTGGCCAGGCTACTGACTGTTTCATTGACTTTGTCAAACCTACGACCTCGTGATAGAATGGGAGAGCAAGCCTAGGAGACGCAATCTACAAGAACATCACAGATGGTGTGTTTGACCCGGAAGAGTTCCTCGAAGCTATGGATCTATCCTCAGAGCACAAGATCGTCGACCTCAAGAGCAGGATCGAGGCATCCATTGTCATTTGGAAGAGGAAAATGCAGGACAAAGAGTGCAAGTCGTCCACCTGGGGTTCGACTGTCAGCTTTGAGAAGAGGGAGCAATTTGAAGAGAGAGCTGAGACCATCTTGCTCCTCCTCAAACAGAGGTTTCCTGGCATTTCCCAATCAGCCCTTGACATAAGCAAGATACAGTACAACAGAGTATGATCCAAAACTTTGTTCTTCAGTTATCGTATTCTCGCATCCAAATCAATCAATTAGTAGAAAATTTCAGCAATGAAACCAGCAAAGTCTTTCGATTAACTCTCTAACATATTTGCTCTATTCTAACCTCAATCAATCTTTAGGATGTCGGGCTGTCAATCCTGGAGTGTTACTCAAGGGTCCTCGAAAGCCTGGCTTTCACGGTACTGTCCAGAATCGAAGATGTCATCCGTGCGGATTCTCTCGCTCAAAATCAGGCCACCAAGAGCTCAAACAGAGGGCAACCAATGCCTGTCGCAGCACCACTGAAGAACCCGGAACCTGACAGCCAGCCGGATTCAACGTCTTTGAAGACTCTATCAGATATCATGGACTGGAATTACGAGCCAGAATCAGAAACAGACCCGAAGAATTCAGTGAACATGTTGAAAAAGCCTCCCGAGGTCAAGACTGCGAAGAAATTCTCTTATATAGAAAAGATAGGGCGAGGAATGAGAAGTCCAACAGCTCGTCATTGAACAAAACAACGTGCTAGGGAAGTAAAAGAACCTTGTTGCGTATCAAGTGTATATATATATAGTTCAGAGGCATACATATATAAGGCGTATATATATGACTTGTTTAAATTTGTTCTTTCATCCTTCCTTTCATGTATTATCAAGAGATACTGTTGTTTTTTAATTCATTTTATTTTTTTTATAAATAGTTTATTTAATTAAACTGAAAAGAAGATGGAAAACAACCCTCCCCCTCCCCTTAGAAAATTTTCCCTTCGCGGGAACGGCGTCTAGGAATGTTGTGCATGATTTAATCTAACCCATGCTTGCTTTAATGTACAATACAATTGTTGTTTAGGTTCTTTTAAGTATTATAAGATTTTCAAAGCAATAAGAATGATTAATATGAAGCCTCGCTTAACAATCCTAGTCGGCATCCCCGCCCTACGAAATCGCCCCCCCCCCTCCCCAACACACACACACACAAAACCTTGTAATATGCTAACTTAGTGTAAAGAAAAAAAATCTTAATCATACATCTAAATTAAAAAAATTTATAATTATGAAAAAGATGATTATTATAATTTTTTTTGCTCCCTGCATGTGTTATGAGATAAGGATTGGGTGATTATTGAATTTAGAACAAATTTGTAAAGGACAAGAGTTATAGTGTTTTACCAATTTTAAAAAATATTAATATTTATCAAATCAAATTTGCCAATGTAATTATTAATAATTTTAATAAATTATCAATCTATAGATTTGTATTATTTTAACTATATAAGAAATTTTAATATTTTAATATTTATCAAATAAAAAAATACTGATTGAGTATTTATATAAGTAAATTTGATAATTTATTATACCTAAAAAAATTACTTATACTAAAATTGATGAGAAAAAAAAATTATTGGTGAACGTAAAGATTATTAGAGTATGTCTAAAGACGGTCATCAAATATAGATCTAATTTTTTAAATTAAATAAATCACAAATTGACATTTAAATGAAGGCAAATCAATGAAAAAAAATTGGCAAGGTACGAAAGTTAAAGAAGAGTGGGCAAATTTCGTGAATAGAACTTTTTTTAATGAATAAATTATATTCACGTAATTTACATATTTTAAATTATCTAAAAGTATCAATATTATTGTGGATAGACTTTTCCACAATGAAAAAAAATATATTTTTATGATCGTTTGATGTAGCCCATTACAGTGTGGATAGCATATCCACAATCACAAAATTGTGTTTTTCTCATTATGGATAAATTTATTTACGATAATATTAGTACCATTGGATAGCTTAGTGTGCATATTATATAGTTCATCTATGGGAAAAAAAATTCTATCCATAATTTTTAGGGCCTCTTTGGCCCTGCTAGAGAGTGGGTGAGCACAGAAGTTGAGAGTAATAAAAGTTAAAGTTGAAGAAGCTATATTTTCCGGCTTCTTTAACTTTTAAACAAATTATTCCTTCAAAAGTCGCCTAATCTAGTGATGAGGAACTAAGGAAGATTAGAACTAAGATAGTGAGTAGTAAGGCATTAGTTGGTTGGACCTTGCGCCCGGCTCTTAGATGGATGGGCATATTTTGTCTACCTAGAGACTAGAAGATTAGAGAAGCGGTCTTGAGCGATGCACACCGCTCTAGAGATACAATCCATCCAGGTAGTATGAAGATGTACCGCAATTGACAATGGCAATTTGTTTGGAGAGGGATGAAGAAAAATATTGCCTCATATGTGTATAGATGTCTAACCTACTAGAAAAGCAAGTTCAGGCCGCCGAGCACCAAATACAACTGCTCTGTAGCGGGCCCAAATAGACCCTTAGTGTCAGGGCCCGGTTCAGGCGGTCCGGCCCAGGCCCGAAACACAAGCCCAAGCCCACACAGAGACCCAATCCTGGGTCAAAATCGGGTCAACACCCGATTGAGGAGAGCGCTGCCGAGTCAGCGACACGCGTGTGCAGACACGCGCGGGCGACGCAGCGTGCGAAAGCTTCGGAGAGAGCGGCGCGAGCTTCGGCTTCAACGCGATCAAAGCGGACGCGCGAGCGAAGCGGAAACTCGACGCGCGGTAGACGAGGACGCGGCGCGATCGCGTCCTGGCGGAAGAAGCGGAGGGCGACGACGGAGTCGGACGCGAAGGAAAACGAGCGGCGGCTCGTTTATAAAGAGGAGAAAAGCTTCCATCATCGGGGTGCGCGGAGGCGTCACCACACAGAGCGCCGGGGAGCGACTCCACCGGCGACGGCGAGGCGCCGTCGCCTCTTCCAGAGCAGGGCTCTGATGCCGCCAGGGGCTAAGGTCGGCGCGACGGTGCCGACGAGAGGACGAGAGAAACACAGCGATTGTAACCGGAATCACCGGTGAGGGAGGGGAAGAGGGCACCGACGGAGGTCGTCGGCGTTTGTAAGCTTCATCCGACGAATAAAGCTTCGATTTCTCTCAAAACTCCTTTCCTCCGTTCCGGTGTTCCGCCGGATTGCCCTGAGGCAGCGGATAAGTGCTGTTTTCAGGCCGATCCGACCGGGGCGTGACAACAGGTATCAGAGGTTAAAGTGATCCACCGGCGACAAGGAGTGTCGTCCTTCCAGGGCAGGGGTCCTGATGCCAACACCAGGGAGTGTTGATGCCAATGTCTAAGGGCATTGATGCCGATGTCAGGGGATATCGAAGGAGACTCTATAAGAGCTCAGTGATTGCAAGATCACTTCCAGAGCAGGGGCTCTGATGCCAATGCATAGCATTGATGCCAACACTAAGGCGTGTTGATGCCAACCCCAGGGGGCGTTGATGCCAACACCAGGGCGTGTTGATGCCAATGCATAGCATTGATGCCGGCGCCAGGGGCGTTGATGCCGGCGCCAGGGGCGTCGATGCCGGTGTCAGGGACATCGAGGTTCAGCTGAGATTCAGCAAACATGGTGAAGCAAGATTATCCTTGACAAATTTGTTGATGCAGGTTGCTATAAGCATGGTGCAGCAAACACTCATCATCAGAGGAGGGAGGACTTTGAACATTGGAGGGCCAGTGTTCAGCTTGCATGGAACATCGAGGGCGATGTTCAAATCAGGTGGGGGAGTATTGTCAGGGCCCGGTTCAGGCGGTCCGGCCCAGGCCCGAAACACAAGCCCAAGCCCACACAGAGACCCAATCCTGGGTCAAAATCGGGTCAACACCCGATTGAGGAGAGCGCTGCCGAGTCAGCGACACGCGTGTGCAGACACGCGCGGGCGACGCAGCGTGCGAAAGCTTCGGAGAGAGCGGCGCGAGCTTCGGCTTCAACGCGATCAAAGCGGACGCGCGAGCGAAGCGGAAACTCGACGCGCGGTAGACGAGGACGCGGCGCGATCGCGTCCTGGCGGAAGAAGCGGAGGGCGACGACGGAGTCGGACGCGAAGGAAAACGAGCGGCGGCTCGTTTATAAAGAGGAGAAAAGCTTCCATCATCGGGGTGCGCGGAGGCGTCACCACACAGAGCGCCGGGGAGCGACTCCACTGGCGACGGCGAGGCGCCGTCGCCTCTTCCAGAGCAGGGCTCTGATGCCGCCAGGGGCGAAGGTCGGCGCGACGGTGCCGACGAGAGGACGAGAGAAACACAGCGATTGTAACCGGAATCACCGGTGAGGGAGGGGAAGAGGGCACCGACGGAGGTCGTCGGCGTTTGTAAGCTTCATCCGACGAATAAAGCTTCGATTTCTCTCAAAGCTCCTTTCCTCTGTTTCGGTGTTTCCGGCGACAACTTATGGCAGCAGGCGGCTGTCGACGGCGAGGTCGCAGGCACGGCGGCGCCCCGCGGCTGAGGCGACGCAGGCGGCGTCGAAAGCTTCGTCCGAGGTGAAACGGAGAAGACGAACGCGTGGGGCGTTCGTTTCGAGATGGACACTGTAGCGATTTTGACTAGGTCAAAATCGCAACGGCGAAATTCGATTTCGGCGAGCAAAATCGGGCGGCCGACGTCATCCTGACGTCAGCAATGGAAGTTTCGGCGCGGCGTGATTTTGATCGGAGGGCTGACGTCACGCCGACGTCAGCAAGGGCATGATTTTGACTTCGGTCAAAATCAGAGAGAAGAGGTATTTCCAAATTAGGATTCGATTTCGGATTTCTCCAAATTAGGGTTAGGGTTTTCCGTGCGAATTGTATTTTGGGGATAAAAATTCTCCGGGGAGATTAGGGTTTTCAATTTAAGGCCGGAAACCCTAGGGCGAGTTGCGTTCCGGTATTCCGCCGGACGGCTCTGAGACAACGGATAAGCGCTGTTCTCAGGCCGATCCGACCGGGGCGTGACACTTAGACACCCTTCTTAACTTTTGTACTTTGCCTAGAAAAATTCCTTGTGCCATCTAGTCTATTGGCTACCTCTCGTAAGGAGTAGAGCTATATACTGCCCAATGTAAGCAATTATTCTCGTCGAAATTTTGAGAATATATTTTACTTAAAAAAATGATCGTATATATACAATTAAGACGTAAAAAAATATATTATTAACCCCACCTAAAATTACATATACAAGGTCCTAGATCTTCTACTAGCCAATCAAATAGCTAATACACATATTAAACACGACAACATATACATAGAGGGGGCTATATACATAGAGTTTATATGAAATATAATTAAGTTATAATCCTACAAATGTAATTTACATATTATATTATTTTAAGTATTTATAATAAAAAAGTTAAATATAAAAATGAAGGTCGACTGTGATTGGCCGTAGCATTCAATTATTTTACCAATTGGGTGACGGAGCGAGCGAAGGTCGGAAGGTGCCATTTGTTTGTTTTTTTATCCGTTACGTTATTGTTTAAAACATATTTTTAAGGAGAAAAATATTCGTAACAGTAAAGAGCTCGACACGGCAAGTGGTTGAGGCGACACCGCTCCACACAGCGGAAAAGGGGAAGGAGCCCCGATCCTGTTCTGGACACCCATTCGGGGGACGAACCGCGCGCTCCCGGATTCGCCTCTTGGCTCTTGGCGTCCCGGCTCCAATCGCCGGCGTTGGCTGCGACGACGAGGGTTGCCAGAAACCGTTCGGATCTCATCAGACTGACCGGATCTTTGAGGATCGGTGTTCGGGATTTCTAGGGCCGAAGCGATGGCTGGCGCGCTGGTGGATCGGGCGACGAGCGACATGTTACTCGGTTCCGACTGGGCGATGAACGTCCAGATCTGCGATATCCTCAATCGCGACCCTGGGTACGCTCCCGTTGGACGGCTGCCGGTGCCTCCGTTACTGTTGTATCGACTTCTGGATTGCTCCGCTTTTGTCTATTTCCCGTGACATGGTTGTGCAATTCTTTTGGATGATATTTCCGTTGCTAATTTGGTCAACATCTAGCCACGCTTAGTTTTCCATGCAGGCTGGTCTTGATTTGATCGCAACGGAACAACAAAGAAGTCCAAACATTTTTAGGTAGTACAAAATAGAGGAAACCATTTTGATCTTGTGAAAACTAGTTTCCAGGCGAGGCCTTGGAACTTTTAGTAGAGAGATGTTGGACGGTACCCTTATCGAATTAGAATTTCTCAAACTTTAGTAATATCACAGAGATGGCTGATAACTTGCCGGCGTGCGTTTAGATATTCTTAGCATTTCTTCAAGAAACGTTACTGAGCTAGTCATGATTCTAAGAAGCTTCCATGACTTAGTTATATGTTTCTCTTACGTTCTTGCTAAAAGATTTTATTGAAAGGATACATAGTTCAGTGACAAGACCCAGTAAGGTATAAAATGGCTGATGTCGTAGATGTGGACTGGAACAGTTTTATATCCCGATCACTGGCAATTGGATATGTTATATTTGGGACATGGTAGAACCTCAATGCATAAGAAAATAATCTGCTTAAAGATCAATAGAAAATATTTTTTTGGACTGATGATGCCTCTTCAATGTAATGATGCAGAGTTTTTTTATACTTGTGGTGTTTTATTTACGCATGGTTTGATAACATTAGAAGAGTTGGAGTAGGGGCTAATAATTTGTATGCCATGTGCACAATGTGAACAAACTCAGTTGAATGTAAACTTTTTCAATGAAACAAAATACTAAGGAGAGGAGATTTTTGTTTTATTAGATTCTTCTCTTTTGATGTTCGTTATACACTATTTAATATTTCAATTCTTTACACTTACAAATACTGTATTATCTTCTTGGGTCAACTATAATTTCATTATGCACATAAAAAGAAAGGTAAACTAGCTTGAATTCATATAGATGTCTCCTTCTGGTTGAGCGACTTTGTTTTGTGCTTAGGGAAACAATTGGCGAAATTATCTTGACTGTTTATATGATTATGGCTACACTATGCACCATAGATTAGCATAGTCTAATTCTAGAGTGCATGATATCCGTACTTAAGAATTGTACTGAACTGAAATGATTTAATCTGCTTGATTAGATCGATTGAATAAATGCTTGAAGGTCCGACTGAATGTTTTGGATAGTCATTCTGTATTTGCTTTTGGTTCTGCCACTGAATGAAGCCTTCAGTTCTTCCAATAGCTCTAGTTAGTGTTCTGTCAGCTTCAAATATGGTATCCTAAAAACGTAATTCACTTGGAGAAAACTAGTGAAATATATGTCAAAGTGTAAAATTGAACATGTTAATCGTTTTTTTTGTCCACTTGGCTGGGGACATTTTCCTAAATCTTTCTATGGTGACAATGATTTCTTTTTTCTCATAATGGTTAAATCATTCTCTACCATTCTGCTGTTTATTTGCATCTTCTGACATTCAAATCATATTCTCCCTCAAAAAAGTGAGATGGTTGAAAAAAATATCTCAAAGCAGACTCAAGATTATCGGTATTTACTGCTTTTTGCTATCAACTATATCCGTTGGAAAGAAACTCAAATCATTACAATATATCTCTGAACTCTAAAATTAATCAATCTATTAACATGTATAAGGCAATGGAAGGTCTAGCCATAATGAACAGTGTTAAATTTTTTTTTGATCATATTTGTCTTTAAACACCTTAAGTTGAAAACATTTTCAATTATACTGCGCACGTTCAGTGAAGTGCAAATTTGATTCTATTTATTTGGGATGGTGGTGGTGATTACTTCTGTATGCTCTTTTTGAAAGTTTTTGCACAGTTGCACTAATATAACTTTTTGTCTAAATATTACCAGACAAGCAAAGGATGTGGTCAAAGGCCTCAGAAAACGTATTGGCCATAAAAATCCTAGAGTTCAGCTACTTGCACTAACAGTAAGCATAGAAATAACTTTAAATCCAGCATTGAATTTTAGGATTTATCTTATTGGATATTAACTTGTTGTGAATACAAAAACTTGCTGCATATAAACTGTCTCTTGGGTGGTCAATCTATATAATTATCAAGTTTTCCTGATTTTTCTTTTAAGTTTGCATATTGTGCTGTAAATAAGTTTCTGAATTGATTGTGTAGCATTGGATCCACTTTATAGATTGTAGCATTCCGTGATTTCTCTCATCTTTCTATGTATTTTGTAATATTTATATTTCCATATTAGTTTGCATATTTTGTTTATGAATTTATGCGTAATAAGTTCTGTTACCATCTTGATTACTCAGGAATATTTTTACTTATTAAAAATCATAATGGATTTGCAAAATTGTTTTATTCATTGTGAATTGTTATTTCTCCACTATGCAAGTGAAGTTGCATGATACTTGAATTCCTCTCATTGATTGAGCCTCTTGTACATTGTCGTCTTTATCTTGTAATATGAATGAAAAAGTGTAAAATCATGTCACTCGTACATGTAAAGTGAGGCACTTAATTTTAGAAATACTTGCACACTTATTATTAATAAGTGCAAAGGTATCAAAATGCTTGCACGCTACACTTGTACAAGTAAAGTGAGCACTTAATTTTAGAAAATATAAAAATATTGTTAAACACACATCTCTATTAAATCAAGGAGTATTGTAAAAATAATTGCTCAAGCACCTTACTATACTGAACTTGAATACTCTATCTATTTCACTAAGTGTTGTGTTTTTTTTATATGATATACTATTTATATTAGTATGCATAATTGATTATAAACCTCAATAGAAAAGAATGTCGATTACCTTAGCTTATACCACCAAGTGATATGACCTTTGAAACCCAAGGGGATATTACAATTCTCTTTTCTTTTTGTCTTAAGGTGAGTTAGAAATTTTCACCCAGCTTCTTCACCTGGCTTCTTGTACTCATCTAATTAGTGGCGTTAAGGCCTTGCTTGGGCACTTGGTAACAATGCTAAACACTACTGGCCTATGAAGGCAATTTGTTAATTGCATATGCTCCATTTACTGTTCTATGAAAGGATATTTGGAAAATGCAATGGTATTGAACACTAAATCTATGCTACAAGTTCAAGAACACAATACTAACATTGACTTCTCTATTCTATATTTACTTTTCAAATATTGCTAATGAATACTAGAAATTAGAGTTATGTCAACATATATAGGAAAAGGCCAGTTTGAACCTAGCTCATAACACTTGTTTCTTGATTAGCACATATATGCTAAGTTGGATGTGAAATTCTTGTGATTCCTTAAATCCAAGAGAGTGCCCATTAATTTAGCTACCCACCCACATGAGGCTTAAATAACTAAATAATATGGAACTAACATGTGGTATCACACCTCGACGGGGCACCTGGGTCCATGCCCAGTAATCTGCCCTTGGGATGCAATAAATTGGACCTACCATGAAAACCCATAAAATACAAATGCATAGAAATAACATAAATGATGAGACTTTGAATTGGTCAAATACATCTATATAGAATCAGATCGGACCTAGACCGACGCAGCGGTCTATAAGGTCCAAAATAGTAATAGGACCAATATCATTAGACCATAAGTCCGTAAAACAACAATCCTACGTCCATGACTAGGATAATAGATCTAAATAAGTACAAAACATAACCAAGTAAATGCAACACTAAATACAAAGTAAGCAACATGATAACCAACTCTACTGGTGGTTACTACTGCTACCTAACTATCTGGCCCCAGATTGAGTAGCATCATAATTTGGAGAAAACAAATGATTTTTAGCCAGAAAGGTTAAGTAGAGAATAAGACAAATATGATGCATGCACAATTGTAATGAAATTGTACATAATTTCTATTATACTCTTAGGATCATATATCGTATAATACATCTAAATAAAGTTTTGAACATATGATCATCATAATAAAAAAACCAGGAGCCTATGGCCAAAGTGGTCTAATAACTCTCACTCAGAGAGTGGTCCCACTACCAGCACCTCATACTGGTGTAACATTATACACTCACCATACTATAGTGCTCCTAGCAACTCATCAGCGTGATGCATACCGAAGGTCTATAGTCCAATAGCACATATTATGACCATGGTCATGGCCTGACTGGTCACCCCTTCTCCAACTAGGCCTTAATTGAGACTGTACCATGTCTCTATCTCCAAATAAACATACAAGTTAGAAAAACTAGGACGAATCTAAATAACTCATATAATAGACAATGCAATAATTTACACTAAATCATGTAGTCATAATGTCATAATGTGCAACAAGCAGGCAATATATGGGTTCAAAGGATTTATCAAATATCAATAGAATTGAAAGTAGACAATAGAGTAGAAAGATAAGCTATGGTGTCACTATCTATGCATGCAATTGGCACCACGACAAAGAATAGGGGGAGGACCCTACCATATAGTAGCAGTGGGTCAAACTACAGTCCAGATGAATCCCGCATGTCCAAGCCCCAGATCCTAGTAACCATAATGTACTTGTGTAATACAATGTATCTAAAATATCTTAATTATGCCACATTATTACTATTATATTTATTTATTATTATTATCATCATCATCATTCTAATATTATTTTACTATTATCATTAAATTACGTCACATTATTCATCCATATAAAATCTAGCTAGCAAATAATGATAAGTACTAATTCTAGGTGAAGTATAAAATTGTATACATGCGTATACATAATTATACAAGCAAGGTGGGTACTAATCTAGTCTGCAGCTTGTGCGGACGCAACCCACATACATGTCGCTAGCACACTGATGATGATCGCCGGAAAAGTAGTCAGGCTGTGATCACACTGTCATAGAGTATAGAAGTTCCTGTTGGAGCTAGAAGACTCTAATCGGCGCGCCAATGCCGGAAGTTGCCGAAACTAGTCGGAAGCCATTGGAACTCGCTTGAGCTCGTTGGAGTTCAATCACGAGTCGTGGAGGTCATTGAAGAAGGACAATGCCGTATTGAGTTAGGTTCTTAGTGTTCTTTCATCCGGCCGTGACTTGTCGACTTGTCGGAAGGAGTAGTGAGGGAGGAGAGGGAAGTAACAACGGAGATTATCGTTGGACAATGAGGGAAACGAGTGAGAGAGACAAGAGTGTGAGCGAGAGATGAGAGCGAAAGAGGGGGAGTGTGTGCAAGAGAGGTGAGCAGTTGAGGGAGATGAGTGGTGAAGGAGGGGAGAAATAGGAGGAGAGTGATAGTGACAGAGATAGCATCCCTCGTCCCATCAATCATTTCTTTTTTTTTTGTTTCTTTACTTTTACTGTACACCCCACGCATGTACAGTTTCTGATTTGATTTTTTTTTTGAAAAATGAGAACGTAACATATGGTTTATAATAACTCTAATATATAATAACAGTACCTTTATATTGTGAACACAAAGCATCAAGTTGATGTTGAGTTTACAAATTTCTATAAGTTGTAGTTGAGAGAAGGTGTCTAGTGCCCATAGAGGTGTTCTTGTCTGTATTTGTAGTTGAGAAGATAGCACACAATGATTAAGTGTGTTACTTGTCCAAGCACACATGGTTTGACTGTAATAGCTCTATTTTTTCATGCTATGAGAGAAGAAAGTCATAGAAGTAGCTCATTTCGCATATACATGCATGAACGATAGAGATAGTCTCCGTCAACCCGCATGTGGTGGGAAGAGCACTAGTTCATTCATATGATGACACAGACAAAGCGATGTAGAATTTGGTATCTAAGTAAATGCAAGAGTTGGTAAAAAGTCAAAAAAGTTGTTGGATGTACAGGTGGAAGCATGAGTGTTGGTGAGAAAACCTCTAAGTTGTTACATAGGTGTCCCCAATTTTGATGTGTAAGCGTCCTTGGGTTTGACTTTGAGCAAGCTGGAATTCGAATTATCTAGTTAACTATGAGATGCTCTAGAAGTAGAGATAATCACTAAAGATGAAATAGACAAATATGAGGACAAAGGTATTGAAGAGGTGGTCACTCCAGGTTGGTTGTGATGGAGGTCAACAGAGTGTTGTGTTTGTTGCTTGGAATTGGCTGCAGTTTTTTATAGGCAGAAGACAGGGGGGTGGCTGCTGTTTCCTCTAAGGAGGATGCAATTTTTTGCCTTCAGAATATTGGGGTGTCGGAGAATAGTAGGTTGGATCCAGATGGGTTACATGCTGGGATTTGCTGTTGGAACAAATAGCAGTAGGTTGCAGGAGATAGGAATTGGGGAAGATGGTTGCATGCGGATGGATAATGCAGTTGAAAGTGTTGCAAGGGAAAAGGGTTTGCAGGAGCATCACTTGCTTCAGGAGGCCAGCGACAGAATTCAGAGAAGAATGTTTTGATGACGCAGGTTAGGGAGATGGATGTAGTGAGGAAGGTGCTGAGAGGTCAAATGTTGGACTGCAATGGTGGCTAAAGAAGGGCAAATTTTTGGGTGGAGTTTTCTATAAGTTGGGACCAAACAAGGTGATAGAGATGATGCTTAAAAAGAGATGGTCAATACCAGTTTAAAGAGTGTCACGTGCAAGAGGACTGTAGCTAGGATTCGGAGAGGGGAGAATGTGAACAAATTCTTGTGATTCCTTAAATCCATGAGAGAGTGCATCTATATAATCCACCACTTTATAAGGCTTGGATAACTAAGCAATGTTTGACTCAACTAATAAAAAATTGGCTCGAACCGCCCATATGGACCTTGTATTAGTAGCTTACAAGTCAATACTAATATATATTGTGTGTATATATAGGTGTAGTGTGATTTATTGTTTTTTAATGTCCCATGAAACCATGCACAACATCTCTCAAACAAGAGTATTTCTCTTAATTTTATAGTGTGATTTCTATTTTTTTTATGTTCCATGTAACCATGCATAACTTCTGTTTTGCATTTTGATAAATTAGTTTAAAATTTTTCTGAAATAATGGTGTCAGTTTTAGTTATCTCCATGATTGAAGTTTCAACAATCTTTCATTGCGTTATTATAATTCTTTACTTGTCTCAAATCTCTAACATCAGGTGTTGTCAAAGAGTGGTTTATAGATATCCATTTCAATTCATTCTACTGCCTTGACTACAGTTGGGCATGGAGTTAAATATATAATTAAGGTTTCTGGGTAGTTATGTAGTACTTAAGTACAGTGATATCAAGAAAGTAATAACAGGTATTAGGTAGTGAGTTTACAAACAAAAGTGGAATTCAACTGAATTGAAAAGAAATTGAGAGAATTTAGATGATCCTTTTTTCATGTTTAACAATAAATTATTTTTTTTTGTCTATTTAATAATATCATAGATTGATTTGATTGATAAAAATTTAGTCACAGAATCTTACTTTCTGCAATCTAATAGTTCAGAGCAAATACTGACAAAAATAAGACATTTATGTTTGTTGACCATAACTGAAAAAAGTAACAATTAATTTTCCATTTTCCCCCTTTACATGATGACTAAATCATATTATTTTCTGACAGAAGAGTAATCTTAATTGTTATCCTATGCTGCCGTTTGTCTGACTATATTGATGCTTCTAGGAAAACTTAATATAAAGAAGAAAATTGTGTCTAATAATCACACAATTATTTTATCTGGAAGGCTTAAATGCATGACTTAAACTCTACTAAACCAAATGCTTATTCTGCTCCATGATTGGCTTTTATGGTATGTGTTTGTTTAAGACCAACCGTGTGAAATAAAGATTTTCACCCAATGTTAATTATCCTATTTCCAATATTACTGTTAGTTTCATCTTAGTCATATTTAAGTTGATTCATTCATTGCTGCCTACATTAACTAAGCTTGAATTTGATATGAAATTACAGCTGCTAGAAACAGTGATAAAAAGTTGCGGTGACATAGTCCACATGCACGTTGCTGAGAAAAACATACTCCATAAGATGGTCAAGATTGTAAAGAAGAAGGTTACAATTTCTGGGCTATGCATTTGAATATTTTTATGTATAATTTTTTCCCATGATCTTCTTTACTAATTCATGAATCTTTTGTATTATAGCCTGATCCACAGGTCAAAGAAAAAATATTAGTACTGGTTGACACCTGGCAAGAAGCATTTGGTGGTCCACGTGCAACATATCCCCAATTTTATGCTGCATATCACGAATTGTTGGTAAACTACCACACTACATAGTTATTTTGCCAAGCTCCCGCTGTCGGTACAAGTGTGAACCATGCTATTCTTCAAAATGCTTGCTCTGTTTTTCACTGTCTTCTGCATATTTCAATTGCTTCTTATCACGTGAGATACTTCAAACATATTAAGATACCTGCATTAAGTGAACTTCTTTTTGCTTATGGAAGATAAACATGATAGGATAACATAATATTTCAAGATAAACATTGGTAAGATAGGATAACATGATATTTGGTAAGATAGGATAACATAATATTTCAAGATAAACACTGGTAAGAAAATTCGTGTTACTGAGACTTTTGGCCTAGTCTGTAACGTTCATCATCACATGTATGTTAAGCAATTTTGCCACTCCCCAATTTATGCTAGTGGTCATTACCTAGTCATGCATTTGACTTGTATATGTTAATCATAGATGTTTTAGTTGGTACAACGCTTACGTTATAGCGTTATAGCGTTACATCGTATCTTGAAAGTGTTATTTCCTTGCTGTGCTCGTTCCTGCTTCTTTAAGTTGTATATTTACACTTTTAGATTTACCTAGAATGTCATGCTGAAATGTAATTCTCTCAATTTATATAATAGCTATAACCAGAAATTGAAGTTACACATAAATCTCTTTGTGACCATTTTTGGGATTTTCATTACCTGTGACTTATTGATTTCCATGACATATATGTATATGTTCTTATAAAAGTAGCTAATGTTCTTTTTCTTTTTTCTTTTCCTTTTATTTAATTCATCAGCATGCTGGAGCGGTGTTTCCACAGAGACATGAGAGGTCTGGACCTACTTTTTCTCAACAAAAAGAACCTACAAACTCGCATCCTTCTGAGCAGAGTACGAGTTTTCCCCAAGAAGTGCCTGAAACTTCAGTTGGAACTGATTTGCCTCCTTTGAGGTATTTGCTGAACTCCCATTTTCATTGCAGAATGTTTTCTAGTATCAAATTAGATTAGCTGGAAAGAACAATTTGTGTTTATGACTCCACATATTCCCTTTTCTCATTTTGCTGCAACGTATAACACATCATGGTATGGGATATTAGTATCAGGATTGCACAATGCAAAAAAAGCAATATTGCTTGTATTGGATTACTCGAATAAAAAAAAATACCAAGAAAAATTAGGACAAATATAAGAATATTTATTTTTAAAATATGAATTATAAAAATACATTGTTGCCTATATCACATGATAAAATTTTAACTAAATTTAAACGTGTTATTGACAATAATAAATAAATAAATGTATTATTTAATGAAATAAATAAATATATTATTAATCAATTTTTATTTAGATTATTCACTTCAACGTTAACCTATGATTACTTATATAATAATAATATTTATCAATATTATTTGTCTATTTTTTAACCAATCATTTCGTAATGACATTGATTTTTGAATATTTTCTAACCAATCCTAGTAGGACATACTGACCTAATTCCAAAAGACAGTATACCAAAGGAAAATCATAGTCACAAAGATTAGATCGCAAGGATCAATCTTGAAAAGAAAGAATCTGTAAGATCCACTAAACTATATATGTATTCATTATATCGTATATAATTCAAAATCCATAAATAATAATTATAAACTCTTTTAACGCTTATCACATTAGATTAATATTTTAAAAACTAATCAATAAATGTTTAGTGTAATCATAATTGTTAATTGGTAAATGTATCTTATATTTAAATTATTTACTAAGTAATTTAGTATTTGTCATATAAATGAAAAAGTACATTTTTATTATAATCGTATATAATTCAGAATCCATAAATAATAATTGTAAACTTTTTGAACGCTTATCACATTAAGTTAATATTTCAAAAACTAATCAATAAATGTTTGGTGTAATCATAATTGTTAATTGGTAAAAGTATCTTATATTTAAATAATTTACTAAGTAATTTAGTTATTTTGTCATATAAATGAAAAAGTAAACTTTTATTATAGATAAATTTCTATGAATTAATATTGGGTAAACAGATTTAGAGATGAGTAAAAATGTGTCTTTTGTTGAGCTGCCTGGTTCACGAAAGGTTTTCCTGTATCAAATATACAATTAATTATCCTGAAATTGTAGCATTGAAAAAAACATTGTTTCTGATCATTACACTTGTTAGTGTTACTCCAATTTACTAAAATTATAGTTCTAGTGAAAAAACAGCCATTCAACATCCTTCAAACTATGAAATAGGCCATTGTGTCATAAACTTCATTGTTTCCACATTATTTTCAACTTCTCATGTATCTTGCATGTACAAATGTTCCATGTTTTGTCTATGCTGCTCTCATTTATGATGTTATTTCAAGAGATTCTTAGAATTCATTTTTTCTTATGCATGCTCAGAAGGGTACGTATTAAGAACCCAATCTCTGAGGGCATATAAATTGGTAGGGCAAAACTGTACATTATATATATATATATATATATGCAAATATGTAACTTCTCATTGTTTCATTCTGATGAAGGCTCAAGAACATGCTAGTATGTCGACTTAATTGTAAACCACCATCATGAATTGTGATCTTGTTATTATAGAAGGTTGTAACCATTTTCCAGTTAAATTGGTCTTATACCTGTTACCGTTACATGAAATAATTTGAACCTTGTCATCACCGATATACCAGTGCTACTGCTTGATTTATTGGTATGTTTCAGCCTGACCGAAATTCAGAATGCTCGTGGTATCATGGATGTGCTTGCTGAGATGTTGAATGCGATAGATCCCGGAAACAGAGAGGTAACAGCAAAACGCCATTAGATTAATTTCAGAAATTATTTGTTTTATGTTTATAATTGAAGTCTTTGTCTTTTTTACTCTATCTTGTTGTCTACTTGAATCTTGTGTGCGAATTTTTGCAACATTGTTCCCCAATATGTTTATACTAAATGATAACTACTGTCCTGTACAAATTTTGCTGCAACTTCCTGATGCCACGTCTGAACTTAATACTAAATTCAGCTGATATGCTGAAGAATGACATTTATTTCTAATTTACCCTGTTGCTTAAGTATCTGACTTACTGTTTATTATAGATCAACATAATATAATAACACAACATCATTCGTTCCAATTTTCATCAGGGGCTCAAGCAGGAAGTGATAGTCGACCTTGTTGATCAGTGTCGTACTTACAAGCAGAGAGTGGTGCAGCTCATCAACAAATCGTCGTATGTTATATTAACCAAGCTTTGCCTCATTATTTTTTTTGTTACAATAACAAAAGGCAGGAATTTTGTTTATGTTATGAGTGTTACGATTCTTTTAGATATATCAAATTCTATTTACGTAGCACTTCAACTTGTGCAATCTCCTCCTCTGAATCTAATCATTTCATTTGTGTTTTAAAAACAGTAAATAAAGGTATTCCATCTTTTTAGTTCTATCCTACTACAATAATCTTTCCTTCTTTCTTGTTTTCCTATTTCTTTTCGTTTATATGAACATTTCACTTTCAGTTAAATTTAGTGATTTCAGTAAAGCAAAGCGTGACAAAGTGATATTTTGATGAGCATTAACAGTTTAGCGGTTAAGCTGAAGGGGTTGGCAGTCAATTGTATGGAAGTTAGACCCAGCTATAGTTGTGGAACCATGAATTAGCATTATCCACATGCCTGTTCATATTCCCCATGCAAGGACATACTCAACACGTTCCATGCCATCATTCCCGTTTCAAGGATTTAGGGCGATGAGTTCTTTTGGCACAACCTGTTTTCCATGTAAAAAACAATGTATTTGGTGTGTCCGTGCCTCTTAGATTGGGTTTTTCACGTCCGCAAAAAGTACTTTTTTAGCAGAAGTGGTTTTTCCTAGCAAAACTTATTTGGTTTAAATATTTAGATTTAGCTTTGAAAAATTACTTATGATAAACTAGTTGTGAAATAGTTGAAAAGATGAAGCTATTGAGGATCAGTCTTTGTTTGTCATAATTTATTTTACTAATTACAAGATAGATATACCTTTATCTACATTAACTATTTTATGATATAACCTAAGCTTTAACCTATTTTATTGTTCAACACAAATACACAATATAGCATCTTAACATGTTCTTAGTATTTTTTTTCATTGACTTAACATTTTTGCAGCTGTGCATAGCTTGTAATTCTATTTGAGCATACTAAAATTAATTTTTTTTTTGGTTCTAATAGCTAATTTGAGTAATTTATTTAATTATAAATTATTAATTTTCTTAGGATAATTCCCTTGGCACATTAACATCTTACAAATTGTCAATCTTCTGTCCTTTTTTGAACTAATACCGTTCTTTTTTTGTAGCTTTACCAAATACTTCAATCTTAAAATTACTTTTTCAGTCAATTTTTTTTTTGAGATGTGCAATAACTGCATTTATGTAGTTACTTTCACGCAACTGCTTTTTCATAGCTATAATATGATGCCAAACACTAATCGAACTGCTCTATGCAAACTAGTGCTCTTAACTCAAGCCATTTTATCATTTTTTTTGTACCCAACTGCATTATTATGAAACAGGCAAACAGTATAACTGCAAAAAGAAGCAAATGAGCAGATTAGTTGACTTACTATAATCTTATCGTTTCTGTTGTGAACTTGTGATGTAAAACTCGTGGAAAGTTGACTGTTCCATGTAGAATTAGCTTTTGTTTTTTAATCTTCACACCGTTTTAAACTACGCTTCATATTGAGATGGGCTCAGATTTGGAATAATTGTCAACTTTGCAATTTTTGATACAATTACCTATTTTCTATTTTAACAGAGATGAGGAGCTTCTTTGTCAAGGACTTGCCCTCAATGACGACTTGCAGAACTTACTTGCCAAACATGATTCCATCGTATCAGGAATTGCTGTTCAGGTGGTGAAGCCAAAATCACTTCAGGCACTTGTAGAAGTAGATGATTCTACACCCAGCAAAGAACCTCAACAAAGGTAATTCATTCTTTCTTATTGTATTTTGCTGTCCAGGAACTCTTTAGTATCGCAGTACCGGTGTTTTTCAGTATACTAGATCCATGCTTTATAATTTAATTATTCAAAATTTACAGTGTTAACTTCCAATTTTGTATAATTGAGAATGTTTTTATAACTCTACTTATTAAACATGAGATTTTACAGAACATAATGTTATTATCCAAGAACTTAGGCTTTGATTGATTTGCCTCCAGTATGATTTACCTCTTGTTTCTTGTCATCATTACAGACGTATAGATTCACACATTGTTCATGTAATATGTAGGTCCACTACAAGTACAATCACTACCAGCCAGCCTCCACTTCAGCAATTATCATTACCTGCGCCTCCTGCATCCAGAGCTTCTGCAAACTCTCTAGCAATAATTGATCCAAAGATAGACTTCCTTAGCGGAGAAGATTTTAGTAAACCAGCTGACAAGAATCAGCTAGCCCTGGTTCCTGTCGGTGAACCACTTAGCAATTCTGCTGCTGACCAAAACATCCTAGCCCTCGTGGACATGTTTCCACAAACTAAGACTCAAGCGAACAATAACAGTCCTACAAACTCTTTTAATCCTGCATTGACATTATCAGCTCCACAGACCTATCATTCTGGGACGCCCCTCCAGCCAAGCTCTCAGCCTGCTTCCTATACAAATGGAAACATACCAAACCCTGGCCTATCTCATTATGAGCATGCAGTTAAAAATGGAGCACAGCTAAACCAAACAAATTCTGCATGGAATAGTCAAGTACCCTCGGGTTTTACACCACAGCAGCAAGGACAAGGTTACGGTGAGTCAACAAATTTGCCCATTTTCTTCTTTTTTGCATTTGTAATGTAACTTGTTCATAATAATACGGTTATACACTTAAAATGCCAAAATGTTGTTTGAGTTATGAGCACACGATGCATATAACATTTCGATTAGCTTTTGCACCCGAGCAGGCTCAGTTGATCTCTGAATTTGATTAGGGCTGTTTTAATTGGATTCTAAAATTTATTATTGGCTTTAATTGAAAGGTGTAAATGAACAAAGCGGATTGCAGCCTCTACCTCCCTGGGTAGGTCAGTCTGTGCCGTCTAATGAAATTCCTAATTCCCAGCCTCAACTGCAGCAACCTGCTCAGTTTGGAGGTGTGAATTCGTTACTGGGCCCAACTGGGCAACTGGGAAGCATGCAGCCCCAACTTCTTCAACATAGCCAATTTGGAGGTGTGATATCTATGCCAGGGCCAACTGGCCAACCAGGAAATCAGCCCCAAAACACCCAATTTACGCCAGGATCCTTCATGGGAGTAACCCATCAGCAACTTATGGTAGGCACACAATTTGGAGGTCTGCAACCCCCGCAAGTCCAGAATAGCCAATATGTTACCATGTATGCTCCGATGCAGAACGGCCAGATGGCAGCTATATATTCACAGCAGATGCTTGGAGGACAATTGCCGCCTAGTAGTCTACAAAATCAATTGATAGGTTATGGTGGATACATGAAGCAAACAGAGACTCAGTTCTACAATCCCAGGGTTCCTGCACACAGTTATTACAGTTCAAATGAGCTTTCTCAGAGTATGCATGGCCTTTCCGTGCAAGACAATAACATGCTAGCGGCTAAGACTTCTTCCTATCAGAATTCGATGCCCTCTTACCTGCCACAATCCAGCAAGACTGCGAAGCCTGAGGATAAACTTTTTGGTGATCTTCTTAGTATGGCCAAAACAAAGCAAAGTAAGCCGGCAGCTAGTAATTTTTGAAGCTTGTAAATCAGGAGGGCTTTTTTATTTTTAATTTTCAAATATATTTTTCGCTATTCTTGTTTTAGTGTGTATTCATTTATTACTAAATATCTCCTACTGAATTTATTTCCATTCAGATTTGTGTTTGCATTTGTGTTGTTCACCCTGACGAGATTGTCTTTACTATTCTTTTTAACTGTCAGCCTTCAGTATTTGTTAACAATTAACATATGGGTTGCAAACTTTAGATGTAGAATTTGGTGCTGATGTTCAGAACATTGCGGTTGGGCCAGTCGATACTCAAGCCCAAAAAGGCATATCTATATTTGCATATCCTTCGCATTCATATTTAAATATCCTGGGATAAAAATTATCCGATCAAATGCCCTGAGACATCCTTATGAAGGGCAATTAGTTTTTGACAATTACAATAATGCCTATCTCTTTTATGTTAAAAATTTGAAAGTATGTTTTTACATACAAACTCTATAGGGGCGCCATTTGTACGAAAAAATGGTCTAGGGTTCAACATAGGGAAACTTATGTTGGGTTTTAGTTTTAATACAAATATATTTTTTTTAAAAAAAAAAAACTATGAAGAAATGATCTACACATTCTAAGCTTTTCAATGATACTAATATTGTCTTAGAAAAAATCATCATCATAAGATTTTTATGATAATATTATCGTATTATCGTAGAAATTTCTACGATAATATTATCATAAAAATCTTATGATAATGTTTTTTTCTAAGACAATATTGATACCATTGAAAAGCTTAGAATGTGTAGATCATTTCTTTATAATTTTTTTTTAAAAAAAAAATATGTTGGGTATAAAACTAGACCTAGCAAAATTTGACATGACTCGTTGACCCAACCCGACTCGACACGAAATTAGGTGGGTTCGGGTCAGCCATAATTGTGTTCAGGTCATAAACTGGTCAACCCATTTATGACCCGAAAATAATCGGGTCGTGTCGGGTTGTAAACGGGTTGACCCGCTTAACCCGATTACAATATATATTTATATATAAAAAATTTAAATATAGACTTATCTAACTCTCATTGCTAGCCCATAAGCCCAAATATCTTCTAACTATCTTTTAACCTAGATTTTGGCCTACTCATAAGCCCAAATTTTTATTAATTTTAATATAATTTTTATCAATTTATTATTTATATTTAAAATATGAATGATAAACAAGTTATTCGGGTCGTGTCGAGTTGACCCGATTATATTCGGGTCGTGTCCAGGTTATATAGTTTGACCCAATTAATTAAACGGGTCATATTTAGGTTGGCTTAATTGGGTCACGGGTCACAGCTGACATGACCCGTTTATGATCTGCTGATCCGAATTGTTAGCTATATATAAAACGAAGGACGGGTCCTTGACTAAAAAATTTGCCTTGTACGAGTACGTGGATGGGCGCCTTAGATAATAGTGCCACTTGTCATGGGTCAATTGTTGTTGAGGCTTATTGTTACGCCTGTGGATCGGCAGGTCCCGGGCTGGGTTGAGAACTAAGCGGGATCCAAACAGCCGATCCTTCCCCGAGGCAGGCAGCAGGTGGAGATGGCATGCTGTAGGAGGCGAGGCAGCTGGTACGGGCGTGTGCGGCGTGTCCCATCGGTGGTAGAGGACGCAGACGGGCGGCGTGTGGAGCTGTAGAAAAGACGGAGAGGAGCTGCGAGCTCCCTCTCTCGGAAGGCCCTTGGAGCGGAGACTCGGGCGCGGAGCGGAGATTCTCGGCGGATGGAGGTCCGCCCCCTCCTCCTCCTCCCTCAGGCGGGGACCGGCGACCGTGCCGACGACGGTTCCGGTGGCGGCGAGGTTGGACGTAGGGGTGAGGAGTTGAGTTGAGCGAGGAGAGCGTGTACAGAGGGAAATAACGGGGTTTTATGTAGCTCGGTTTTGAGAGATAAATAAAGAGTGAAACTTTTCCCTACTTCTGTGTTTTGGTGTTCCGGCCGGTGTGCTTCGGCGGCGGTGTCCGGCGGGACGCCGATGAGGCTGAGGGGCGAAGGGGGGGGGGGGGGCGAGCGTTCCCTTCCCCTGCCGGTGGTCCTTCGGTCCGGCGACGTCGGTCGTGATCGCGGATGTAGTGGTGGTTGATGAGTGGGCGGCTTCGAGGGAGACGAAGCGACGCGCGGAGAAAAGAAGAAGAAAAATTCAACGTGGCACGTTCATTGACCACGACCCAGACCGTGGCATCACACTTATCGTCATGAAGTGATGGATTTTACTACTAGTAAAAATAATTAAATAATTTATGATTATAGTATGTAAATAGAATTTTTTATTATTCCAGGATATGATCTGTTAAAAAAGATTATATATTTTTGATAAGTATTCTTTTCATTTTTCATTTGGTCTATTTTTTGAATATATATATATATATATAAAGTAATAGATATTTTTTTTAGGGTTTTTATAAGTTATAAGTAATAGTGTCTAAGTCTCTTATTTAGGGTCGTCCCAATGTGTTCAAGAAAATGTCTCTATAAAGTCAACCGTTACAAGTAGTTGTATTTTGGTTCTATATTTAGTGAATACTTAGGTTTATTTTGTTGGATGGAATCTATGATGGAAATGATAAAAAAATATAATGAATCTAGATAAACTTTTAATTGTGTTGAGGCATACGAGAATTAGCATATTTTTAATTGTGTAAAACTAGGGGTGTCAATGGGTACTCGAACTCGTGGGTACCCGACCCGACCTGACCCGTTTGTGGCAGGTTTGGGTACCCGATTAGTTAATCAGATCGGGTTCGGATTTACTCTCACGGGTTCGGGTACCTGATTAAGATATATGATACTCGATTAATATATAATAAAAAAATAATTTTTTATATTTATATAATAAAATAATTTTTAATAAATATATTTATTATTAATAATATTATTTTATAGTTATATTTTATAAAAATAATTTAAAAATTAAATATTTTAATTTAAATGGATACCCGTGGGTACCCGTTTAAATACTCGATTCGAGTTTAATCAGGTTCGAATTTGGATCGGGTCAAGTCGAGTTTAAATTTGACCAAACCTCGTGGGGTATCCGATCTGTTAACATCTCTAACCTAAAACCTAAGGTACTTGGGATTTAAAATGTGCAAAATAAGCTAATAAAGGGTTGATATGTTACCCAAGTGGTGATGGTGTGCGCTAGTAGCAAAACTTGGACCTTAATACAATGTCATGTAGCATAGTCATAATCATCATAGAGTGCCATAATTATTATGGGTCAGATATGAGTGGGAGTCCATTGTACTTTTCTTAATTGACATATTATAGTAAGCTTTCTATTGAGCATTTTGTGATAGAGTGTTTGGCTCGATATATTACTCATATAGTCTTCATAAATATTGTATATTGTGTAGTCGGAGCATAGCAATGAACTGCACATGGCTTTTTCTTATTCCGCAAAGAAAATAGACATGCAACTAGATACAAGTTGCCCCGTGACAATTTGTATGTTGATGGGCGCCTTGAATAATGGTGGAGGTTTGAACTTCATTATCCTCTTTCAATAGTCTAACTTTTAAATTATATATATATATATATATATATATATATATATATATGTTGTGGATATTCATAATTGGCATACTAGCCGTTAGTTGTCTATTTCATTAGTTTAATAGATTTATTTGATTAAAACATGTACATTGAATTTAAATAGCAAAGCTATACTGATAGGCTCCTCAAGTGCATGGTCTATCGAAGTAGTAAATAATATCGTTCCCACAGGGAGCAGGTGTCAAATACCGACCTTTAGTGTCATTGAAAGCTAGATGGTTCAGACTAAAATAAAAGAACTACTCTAAAACTAAATTATCGAACCAAGAAGTCAACGACTTTAAGGGAAGACTACAGTTTAAAAAGTGTTCGGAACTCTAGATTTCACCGCGTTGAATTAATTAAACGTAAAACATTGAATCTAATTAAATTAAAACAAACGGATCTCCTTCTCTCGAAGCTCAATCTGACAGTACATAACTTAAGGCGATCTTTCCTATGATACGGATTACCTTCTCTCGAAGCGTAATCCGGTGTCCAGCATAAGCTAATTTCCTACCCTCGTAGCAAAATTAACCTAAGAGACCCATTGGGATCTATGAAAGACCGTGAATCCTCGAGTGACGTCGAACGACTCTCGTAATTCTAGTCACAAGTTTAAATGAGAACGATCGAATGTTAAGATTCACCTCTCGGTACTTCTCGTAACACTTAACACATATAAATGTCTGTACACAACAATCATACGCAATAAGTGCAACTCATTTAAATAAGTCAAATTACTTAATAAATACACTGAGATTCATTAGAAATGTTTTACATGAGGAAATATATTCAACGGGCTACGCCCGAGTTTCGAACTAGGGTTTAGTCTAGAAAATACATCGTTTGTCAACTAAAACCCACAAAAATATATTCAAAAGAAAGGGAATTTACAGTACAAGGGTGGGAGACGACAGATCCTTGGTCTTATCTCGATAGCCCCAAGAAATCTGGATAAAACGAGCCCTGGAATGTAAAAATCGCCCCTCTTTCGCCCTAGCCGCGTCCTTCACGAAATCGACCTCGTAACCGCTAAAACTCTCGATTGTGTGCTTCTCTTGAACCATTGGGCGGTTAGGAAGATTAATTGGGAGTTCCCCCCAATTTTCTGGCATCTGGAGCGTCCGATTTGATGGAAAACAGACGAATGGTCGTAAACAGCGTACGCGAGCACGGGCGTGCTGACAAACACGGCTAGGCCGTGTTCGGTTCTGTGATCTGCAGGTACGTATGCACGGCCGTGTGTCTGAACACGAGCAGGCCGTGTTCTATTTTGTGAATTCCGGAATGCCCAAACACGGGCGTGCGCACAGCGGTGAAGACTTCGGCTGATTTTGGATTCTGTCGAACACGATCGTGATTATAAGCACGGCCGAGCCGTGTTCTCCTCGACATATGCGGATTTTGCAGCCGCAATGAACACGGCCGTGTTCTCCATAAAAAGTCCAAAAATTCTCAAAATTTTCCTGTGATGCTTAAAATGTGCTGAACCTTTCCATAACTTCATATCTTCACAATATCTTCGAAAATCTAGAGAAATAACCTGCATTTCATAAATAATCGAAAAAAGAGTGAAGATTCTGAACTTAAAGAGAAAAGATTCAAAATAATAGCTTAAAAACAGGAATAAGTTTGAGAACATCACATAAATAAGACTTTAAATCATGTAAAAATAACACTTATCATATATTAAATAGGGGATTTTAAGCTCAACTTGATAAATCCTTAAATCTCACTTATGCAATCACAATAATATATATAATGCAAATAAGAAATCAGAACAATAGTAATCCAGAAAAATATGAACATAAGAACACCAAGATTTTACGTGAAAAAACCCCTAAAATTAGAGTAAAAAACCACGGAATCGACCACCAAAATTCCACTATGTATCCAATAAATACACTGTTTCTTCACAACAATAATTTCATCAACAACAAGATGAAAAATTACACAAGAGAAAAACTATTCCTAAATTTACCACTGTATCAGAAACAATATTTAGAAGAGACCAATTGAAAATCTAGTTATTGAATATGTAAAGAATTATCCTAGGAGGAACTCCGTAAAATTTGGTGCCGACGAAAAATAACTCCAACATCACGCCTAAAAATTCAGTCCAAAACTTTTTTTTTTTCTCTCTCTCCTACGCCGCCGCTCACATCTTTTCACTCGTTAAAAACGAGAAAACCCAAATTGAAATCTCAATCTTCCACACTCACGTATACGTGAGTAACCTGATTCTAATTAAAGACATTTAAAAAAAAAAAGCTCCTAAGCCTTTTTGTAATTACAGTCCATGCATGGTGCAAAACGCATATCTAATAGTGAAGTCATACATTAGTTTACTTAACTATTACTTAGGTTGTATGAATACTTTTAGAAAACAAAATTTTAACTAATACTGGAAATGAAATATATCAAAATCATATTCTTATTAATTTTATTAAAAGAAATACGAGTTAAAAAAAAAATAATTTCAAAGAAAACTTCGACGACATTTCTCGTCAGCACGCCTTATGCTTTGCAGCTCGTGAGCGAGCGAGGGCTACAAATTACCGGAAATGCCCCGTCGGCTTCACCGTCATCCATGACTGCGTCCCCGTGCCTAGATCGTTCCTTGAGCTTCTCGCGAATTCCTCACCCCCCAATCAAAACCCTAGTTTGTTAAGCTCTCCTGGGGTTTTGAGCCGAGGAGGATTAGGCCATGGATAGGATCGTCGGCGGGAAGTATAAGCTAGGGCGCAAGATCGGGAGTGGATCCTTCGGAGAGATCTTTCTCGGTGAATGCATCCGCACCCTGCCCTCCTTTTCTTCAATTTTTGTTCAACTATCAGTTCTTTTTTTTTTTCCAATTCAATTTAATCATCCGGTTCTGATTGCTCCGTGTGGATTCGTCTGTTTGCAGCGACGCATGTCGACACGTTTGAGATCGTAGCGGTTAAAATTGTAAGTAATCTTTTTTTTTTTCTGGCCTACGAGTTACCTTTAGGTTTATGTCTGCCAAATCAAAGGGGTAAGGTTTACAATAAGCTGTATCTTTTGTTGAATATCGCACTAATCGATGTTTTGTTTCTTCATGTGGAATTTTAACTGACTTTTCATGCGTTATTGTATATGTTTTAGGCCAATTAACTTGTTTTGATCTGTTAATACGACTTTTCATTCAACAGAAGACAATCTATCAATAAATGGTCCTTTTCCAGTTTCGAATGTTTTAAAGAGATTTGGGTGCTCAATGCATTGTATCGTTGACATTTCAATTTTGATCGTATATTCCTAATATTATTTTTTGGTAAATTTACCTTCATTTGGCTAAGCTCAGGCTGGGTTAATTGAGACAGTTTTTCTTGTTTGTATGCTGACTTTGCTAATCATGGGAGCAGGAGAATAGTAGAACCAAGCACCCGCAGTTACTTTATGAGGCGAAGGTGTATAATGCTCTTCAGGGAGGGAGTACGTAACTCAAATCATATCTCATATCTCAAAGCACTGCCTTTATTCTGTCACTTGTGAGATAATTAGATTATTAAATCTTTCTTGCAGGTGGTATACCTAACATAAAATGGTGTGGCGTTGATGGGGAGGACAACGTGCTCATTCTTGATTTGCTCGGTCCAAGCCTTGAAGATCTTTTTGTCTATTGTGGTCGCAAGTTCTCATTGAAGACTGTTTTGATGCTGGCTGATCAGATGGTAATGAAAATTTATCATACCATGAGTGAACAGTTTTCATCTAACAACTGCCCTTTACAGCTCTTACACAGTTTGGAAGGGATAGTAATTTGTTAGTATGGAACATTTATGATGTTTCAAATTTCCAATACAGTATTAAGTGCTTCTGAAGAAGTATATAAATGGTTGGGGTACAAAAGCTTGGTGTTTCAAAGATTTAAATTTTGATATTAGAAGAAAAGGTTTTTGCGGTTAATATAGCGGATTCTTCAGAATGGCACAAGTGTCTGATGTTTGAATATTGCATTCATTCTTTAATACTTTCTAATATTTTGCCAACAAGTCATTTTTTTCATTCAAATCGACCCTCAACTAATTTGTTTCTTGTTTGTTCTTGTTATACATACAAGCATACATATATCTGCGTGGGCTAAAGAATGGACTAGATGGATTAATCTGAAAAGACAAGTCATTATGTCTATTATTTTGGAAGCCTCCCAAGAGATACAAATTTATAGACATTTAGCTATTGTGTATCAAGCATTTACTTCTTTTTCTGAGTTAGCTATCAAATTTTTTCTTGTATAAGATGCAATGGAGCTCGTGCTAAGAATTTCATGGTCCATATATGAAGCATTTACCTCTTTGTTGAACTTTCTTGTTTGTTTCTTGACAAATTCATGCTGTATGCTTTTCATAGTGTTTAATTAAACCAGGTCTATAATTTCCGCTTGATGAACAGATCACGAGAATAGAGTATGTACATTCAAAAGGTTTTTTGCACAGAGACATAAAACCTGATAACTTTCTGATGGGTCTTGGTCGGAAAGCCAATCAGGTAGCAACACTACTGTCTTCAATTTCATGGTTCCATATGCAATGCCCAGGTGCCTTGTCAAGTATCAATAGTACTTATTTGAATATAATTGTCCAGGTGTACATGATTGACTTTGGCCTTGCAAAAAGATATCGGGATTCTACCACTCGGCATATCCCATACAAGTGAGGAACCCACTTCCTGAGTACCACTGACCTGTATTCGATGCTGTTTTCTTACTGTACATATCATTCTGACATGAAGATAGTTTGGGCCTCGATAGTTAGATTTATGAGTTTATGAATATGTTTTCTTATTATTAACTGAAGTTGAATTGAATTACATTAAAATCGTAGAGTTCTAAGTTGTTTACAACTAATCACAGAATCCTAGAAACAACAGGTTGATAAGGTTTGTTTATGTTTGTAGTTGTCAAATACTGATAACTCATTGGTTCTTCTTTCTTTAAGAATGTATTTGAGTTTATTTTGAAAAATGATTCCCCTTTTGTATTCATTTTGTTCATAAACAGCTTTTTTATGTGTTCAGAGATAACAAAAGCTTGACTGGAACGGCTCGATATGCAAGTTGCAATACGCATCTAGGCATTGGTAAGTGGAGGGCATTGTATTAGCATTTTTTTTTTATGTTTCATGATTTTAGTGAGCCATCTATTTACCAGAACAAAGTCGTCGGGATGATTTGGAATCTCTTGGTTATGTTCTCCTCTATTTTCTCAGAGGGAGGTATGGTTTAATCAAGGAAATTTATATGCAACCAAAATTTACTGAGTTTCCGTTAATTATTCACTAAACTATCATGCATGTTTGACAGGCAGCCTTTAGACTGTACATGTTACTATGTCCTACTAGAACTGTAACTGGTTTTAATAAAAGAGTAGATGATACTGCGGGAATGACATTGCAAAGGATCTGGACTGTTCTGAAAACACACGTAATATTAATCATAGTTTTCATAGAGATATACTCTGTATTTCAAAATAAGCTAGATTTTGTTAAATTTGGAAAACAAAATTTCTACTCAGTATTTTTGCATAATCAATGCTATGCATCTCTGAATCCTTCAACATCCATTAACTATTTCTCTCATTCTTAATTTTATTAGTAAAATCAAAACCTTCAAACTTGTCTCCCAAGTATTTGCTTCTTTAATTGTTGGGCCGTATGATAAACTTGTTATCTTGTGATTTCTTAAAGTCTTCCATGGCAAGGTCTAAAAGCTGCCACAAAGAAGCAGAAATATGATAAGATATGCGAGAAAAAGGTTTCAACTCCTGTTGAAGTATGTCCTGCAGACTGCCTTTTGTTATGTTGACCATAATTTGGAAATTGTTTCATTATTTTTATTTAAACATGTAATAGGTTTTATGTAAATCCCATCCTGTGGAGTTTGCTTCATACTTTCATTATTGCCATTCTTTGACATTTGAGCAACGGCCTGATTATCCATTCCTGAAGAGACTCTTCCGTGAATTGTTTAGTCGTGAAGGTTAGTTTGTTATAATACTTTTTCTTGATCTAAAGCATGCTATTCGCTGTCTGTTCTTTTAGGTCTTAAATATCTCCAACTCTTTATTCTTCATTTGTCATTGTTACGTTTCATTAATGCTTTAGTGAATGAAATGAAATATACCGTTGAAGGTTTGGTGGTGACTGAATTCAATCAGTTAATTGGCATAAAAGAAACTATTGAGTGACTAAATCTCCTGGAATAGTCCTACTTACCTGTTTACTATATACTTATATTATTGCCATTGTTTCTCTTGTTCGGAATTGACTGAAATTTCTCTTACTGTGGCAGGTCACGAGTTTGATTATATTTTTGACTGGACCATTTTGAAATATCAGCAAGCTCAAAGGACAAAATCTCATCCTCGATCTTCTGTTAGTATGCTTTAAATTATTGAGTTTAATATAAAGCATCATAAGATAATGATCAAATTTTGTGAAAATCCTAAAACTTTGCGTGGTTTATTATGCGCTTGAAAGATATATTCAAATTATGGTAGGTAATGTAATTGAAGTAAATTTTTGTTTGTCTTATTGGGAAGCAAGGTAGTCTTCTTACTGTAGGAATTATATTTTTCCAGTAGTTTTACTGTGATCAATTTGTCCATATTCTTAACTTTATTGATCTGATAACTGATGGCAAAATGGGCATATGCCTTATTGTTATGCAAACTGACTTTATGCAAACTGACTTTATGCTAATCTTTGGTTTGAGGATCTTTTTTCTTAAGATTAATATGCGCTGGCAAAAGTTCATTTGTGGGATGGCTCACAAATCATCTGTATTAACTACATTTGTGGTCTGAATTGGCAGCCTGTCTCTGGTAGAATGGCAAGCCTTCAACCAACTTCCACGGAAGCTGACAAACACCAAGGTGCCTTTTATTTAATTTTCTTGTTTGCTCATGACAAATTTCTACCATAACGTAGTTGATGGACATTAATAAGTGAAAACTAGTTGCATGACTTGATTCTAGCGTTAATTTTGAAAATGCAGATATATTTCTGGTGAAAAAATGAAATATACAAACTAGGCTTTTGGTTCAATTAAGTTGACTCCTTATTCTTGGTTATTACACTTTGTGATGCATACTGCACCTAGGGTTTGAAATTTCAATTATATTTTTGGACGAATGTTCGAGTTTTTATTTAAATTTGCTCATTTTACTGAGGTCATGACAATTTAATTCTCTTATTAGTGTTTGAATGAATGCAAAATGTCTATTTAATAACATGTTTTTGTAATTCACTTAGTTTTTTAAATTGATTCACCTGGTATTATTACATAAATTGTGATCTTTTTCCTAAAACTATTATGCCTTGTTGTTAATAAAATAATTGTTTTCGTTAAATATATTCCAGCTAGCAATGCAAATTATGCTGCTCGCCCTGATGACGTTACAGACCGTGTGGGACCAAGTATTGCTGCACGCCCTGCATTTCAAATGCAGTTCAAACTTGCAGCTGATGGGAATTCAATTTCTGATAGTCAGCATCTTGATAAGTTGGTGAGTTATGACAATCCAATCATTTTCCAGTAATGATATGTTTCTTCTAGTTACCTTTTCTTAAGGATGAATGGTTTCAGAGAGTTGGAACAAGCGCTGAAAAACCACAAGCATTATCTACATCATTAACGTTGCCTGGGCACCCTGAGATCACAAAATCAGGGCCAACTGATGCCGCCCTCCTTGGTTCACCCAGCCGGATTCCTATGTTTCATCGCAACACTGGAGCAAAATGATTGGTAATGCTGTCATGCATGCTGCCCATGCTCAGTGTCCCATCTTCATGTTTTGAGATTTTTCTTGTTGAGTGTATGCTATTTGTGGGTTCTTCAGGTGTCGGTTCAAATGTGTAGGGTCCGGCAAACAGATATAACGTGCTGGCAAAGGTGGCTGCAAAATTGTTGTTGCTTGAGTCACTTTGTGGATATCGGGATGCATAGTGTATTCTATTAAGGTGACTACAGATATGAATGTTGCTTAACTGATCTCCAAGAGACCTGTTGATATTGTGTTGCAGAATAACTCTGGCTGGTTTAGCATTTACCGTACCATGTTACCTGTCTGATCTGTGAAATCATTTCGTCAGCACAGATAATAGATCAAATGTTCATTTTATTGTCTAGATAATTATCTTTTATTTATATTGTCCACATTGTGGATTTATCACTCAATGTACTTTTTTGCTTGTACAATTTTCTTCTACTCTTTGGTTCAGAGTCATGGACAGTAATCTGAAATTGTTTTTGTCATTCTGTACTCGAAGTTGCTCAGGGACCTGAAGAAGAGGACGGTAGTCAATTTTTCAGGTGCCACTTCCTATAGTTCAGCTATTACACTTTTTTTTTCTCATTGCTTCTGAGGTTCTTACATAATTAATGTGTATACTTTTGGATCAGCTTTGTTTCTGTGAGGTTTATCTGCCTAGTGGTTTCTACTCTTCAGAGCATGATACTATTGATGGTAGTGACCGACATATTCACCTCTGGAGATTTCAAAGAACATCTGCCTTCACAATGAACGAAACGATAACAAGTTTCAGAGCATAGGAAGGTATCTCTTGGTACATTCAGGGCCTTCTGTATTATGGACATTTAGTGCTGAGTATTCTTTATATTGATCATATATTCTGAACTTGCCTGTTATCCAGTTTCTGCACTACTAGTACTAAAGTAATATACTTGTTAGAGTTGAAAGTCTAAGGCTGTATATCTTGGGAGGGTAGAGGCGTAGAGCGGAAGAAAAGGAAAGAGAACCTTTTTCCTTCATTTCCTTGGAAAACGGAGGGAATGTAAAATGGAAGGGGGGAACCATGAAACTCTTTTTTCTTCTTCGTTTTATTTTTTATTTCTTAATTATTTTTCCTTACTTTCACTTTTTCCTCCCTCTAGGAGGCATAGCATAAAGAATTTTTATTTATAGAAATCATATTAGTAGTTGCAAAAGTTTGCGTCTACAGAAAAATATAATTTATTTAGCAAACTAAGGGTTACTGGATTTTTTTCAGATGTATTATTACATTATTTCAAAAAAATATATACCTCTTTGGGTGCCATTTTCTAGGACAAGCAGTTGTGTGATCTAAGAGATTATTTGTTACAATTGCCTAAAAAATAGACCCCAAGTTTACTACCTTAATTAGCACTCATGAAGAAGCTGCTAGTTAACTGGGAAAGACCTTAGTTGGCAATAACAAGGTCCTGGGTTCAATTTCTGACTTCATCACTAACATTGCTTGCCTTAATGTTGAAGGATCAAGAAATTTGGCACTAATATTGATCTGGTCAATGGTTGTCTTAATTTGTAATGCAATATTAGGAACATAAAAGTTTCCTTATATTCACACGCTAACCTACAAATTTATAATCTATTGCAGGGTTAATATTTGCATATACTGGAGACCTAGTATGCTTCGGAGGTGCGTGGCTCTTTTTTTGCCTTCTTATGTACTTTTTAACAATTATAACTAGTTAAACGATAGTAACTTGACTCGATATGTATGATTTAGTTGAGTTTAGGTAATGAAAAGATTTCATTCAGGTTGACAGATGAAGTTGCGCCACAAACCTTCTTTTTCATACGTCAGTTCGATGAGCATACTGAATATTTACCCTATCCATATAGAACATAGGACTTTTATCAGATACCAGTCGTTTGACCTCTCTGCTTATCACAGCTAAATTTGGTTGCATTAACGTTTACTATCCTGGACTACAAGGTGAAAATCTTCCGGCTCGACTGTCGTAGTGGTGGTGGCATCATTTTGTCACTACTTTCACTTAAAAAATGATAATATACGGAATTCTATGAAAAAGACCAGAAATGTAGGAAAACAACAATTTGACCTGGCTATACGTTTTTATTGAGATAAAAAATGATAATTAGAAGTAGATTTGGAGTAATGGCCATTTATTTCATATGCCCGCTCTTTTCAATTGTGCCAAATTCAGTATCATTAACCTCTGGTATGTGATTGTCTCGACTCTTGCATGGATAGAACCTTTTGCACCTGTTACTTCCTCCGTCCATTTTATTTCTTGGTCACTAAGATCCATACTTCAGAACTTGTAGTTTTTTTTAAAAAAAGAAAAGACAATGGAGCTTTCATGTTGCTTGTTTGCGTTTTAGAATGCCTTTTTGCCTTTTCTAATCGCATCTATCGCAAATATTACTTCACTATATTTCTGCTGCAGCGTTTGGCAGGACTTTGCTTCTTGTTGTGCTGCCGTGAACTGCCTGAACGGATACTATTCCATATATATATATATATATATATATATATATATATAATAACTATTACATATAATGTACTATTAAATTTATATTTAAATTAAATTATTAAATTATTATTTATTCTATGGATTAATATTATATATAATTAATTAAATATTTTTTAAAAAATTTATATTGTATAAAATTTTATAACTTAATTATAATTTAAAAATACTGAGAGTAAGAAAAACGAAAATGAGAAAAAAAAAACAAAAGACTCTTTTCCTGAACAATTAAACATTTAATTATCTAATCCACAAAATACAATATTAACTCCTGTGTTTACATAAAAAGCATTTACATGAATCAGCACCCTTCCAATATATCTCATCACAGAATTAAAGTTAGCAAGCCTTCCTAGAAAAACTCAAAATCAAGATGGGAAGAGTCATTGGAGCTGCTCTTGCTCCCACTGCTTCCAGGAAAACCGCTTTCAGTGGCCTTCTTCTCCTTGCCCCCGAGTTGACTGAAGTTCACAGGTTCAGGGATATGTGGCGGAGTCGTGCCTCTCACTAGAGCCCAATTTATGCCCTCGAAGAACGGATGCTGCTTAATTTCCGTGGCACCTCTTTGATAGGCAATTCTTTTTTGAGGGTCCTTCACGAGCAGGCCTTGGATGAGGTCTCTAGCAACCAGGCTCACGAGCGGCGTCTCCGGAAACCTCAATGGCTGGCCAACCACATTGTGCAGTGTGGCGCGGTTGCCTGAGCCCTTGAAGGGGGTTGTTCCATGCAAAAGCTCGAACAGAAAGATGCCGAGCGTCCACCAATCCACTGCACTGCCGTGCCCCTCACCTCGGATAATCTCTGGTGCGAGGTATTCATGGGTTCCCACAAAAGACATTGATCGGGCATTCGTCGGCTCCGCGTTGAACTCCAAGCAGGATCCATTGGCAACGCCAAAATCTGATTTAGATTTACGGTTCTTTTTGGGGAGAATTCGAGGGAAGAATGAGGATGGCTGGATGCAACCCTGTACGGTTTGATCGCCCTCGAGCATGGCATTGGCAGTACCACTACTGGAGCGAGATGTCGATTTCACTAGCGTTGGATCGACTGAACACCGAAGAGACAGATCAAAATCTGACAGCATAATGTGACCCTCGTCCCTTACGAGAACATTTTCGGGCTTCAAGTCCCTGTACACAATGCCTAGCATGTGCAAGTACTCGAGCGCAAGCAGCACCTCAGAGGTATAGAATCTGTATTAATAGAACAACGTACGCGAGATATATAATCCATGGATACAGATTGCCATATCGTTGGAGAAGGTAATATATGGAAAATCAGAGAAGCCAGAGAACTTACTTTGCAGCTTGCTCAGTGAAATACTTGTTAGGTTGCTTCTGCCGAAGGGAATGGAGATTGCCGCCACTGCAGTACTCCATAACCAAGCAGTAGAACTTCTCTGTCTCAAAGTGAGAATATAGGGTTGGCAAGAAGGGATGATCAAGCATACTGAGGATTTCCCTTTCAGTTTGCGCCCGGAGTAGCTTGTTCCTGCTAACAATGGAGGCCTTGTCCATCACTTTCATCGCAAAGTATGTACTGGTGCCTCTGAGCTCAACAAGGTAAACACTGCCAATATCTCCATAACCGAGGCGCTTAAGGAGTCTGAAGTGACCAATGCCGATAGGTGATTCCCTCGCACTGGCTAGTTGAATGGCCTCCCAACGACAATCACCTCCGGTGTGCCGCTTAATGGGAGCCGAAGTGGTGGTACTTTCCGAACTGTCACTTTTGTTGCCACAGCTGCTACCTCTACTAGCACTTGTGCTGGAATCACTCGACTTTGCATCACTACTCTTCGTAGCCATTGCTGCTGCACCTGTCGAGGATGATGAAGTTGAAGCGCTTTCAGAAATCAACGGTAATTTTGGACCAGGAAATTGGTTTGGATGCTGTTTTGGGCTTGGACATGCATATTTCGCAAGATCAGCACCACTATTGACAATCGGTTCCAAATTTTTCTTTTGTCGAGATGCCTTTTTGGATCCTGAATCTGAACTTGCAGGGGCTCTGGAAGCCGGTGGACAGCCATATCCAGCGTCTGAGTTACTTGCTGGATCCATGCGGGTTTTGGTGACAGGATCAACTTGTTTGTCATCAAATGGAGATTTCTCTGATACAATTACAGACAGTCATGTCAGCTTGCATTGAAGAGTTAAACAAAACTACGAAGCTCCAATCCGGAAGTTTTAGCCTCCTAAATCATCAAAGTTCTAAGAGATTTTCTTTAGGCAAACAAGTTCTAAGAAGCATGATCCAAGTATGCGATCTTATTAGTACCTTGTAATTTCACAAGCTGCCAGATGTTTCAATCAAAAGCCAATTTCAAGAAGCACAAATCTGCAATACCTAACTAGTACAAAATTATGCGATATAAACACCAAAATTAACTCTGTGCCAGAAAATCCGATTGATTTCAGTCGGCGCGACAGAAAAGAAGATGCAGATCAGTATTTTCAGAGTGCAAATCGCAAAATCAATAACATTTCCATAAGAAGAGTTTGAAAGGAGCCAAAGCTGCAAACAATCGAATCCCGGCGCTAGGTTTTGAACAAATGCACAATCAACAAGAGGCATGATTGCCCTGAAAAAGAACAGAAAGATTAAAGAAGATTGCTGAGAGTCACCAACCTGTCGAGCTCATAGGTTCTAGAAGGCTGGAATTCCCTTAGGACGGGGAAGCTACAGCGCCAGATCTCCGTGCGGTGAAGAAGATGTAACCTGCTCCCCGGAAGAACCCATCGAACAGAAGGGCGAGCACGGTTGGATTCATGGGGCCAGGAGGGGAAATCGTGGAGAGACGCCATAAAGGGATTGGTTTACATAAAGAATAGCTAAATTTAGGTATTTATATGTAGGAGATTGGTGAGTCGATGGAGAGAGAGAGACGGGAACAAAATTCCGATCCACTCTATTTTTTTTTAAAAAATAAAATATTATTACTTAAATTTTTTATCAAAAATTTTAAATTATAAGTAAATGTGTTATGGAATCTGATTAATGAAAAAAACTCTTAAGCGCCCCCGCTTAAGTGTCAAAAACGGAGGCGCTTAAATTTGATAGGTAAATTTTTTTTTTATTTTTTTATTTTTAGAAATAATGTATACTTTGTAAGCTATCTAATAGTATCAATATTGAGGTATTTTAGATTATGTATATATAGAAAATACCATAACCAATATCACATATAAGATAAAAAATACTATTTACGTTATGAAAAAATTTAACATTAATTAACATATTTTATATGTATACGTAATCTAAAATATCTTAATATTAATATCCTTGGATAGTATATATCATTTATAAAAAAATTAAAAAAAAATTTTACCTATCGAATTCAAGGGCCCCCGTTGTTGGCACTTAAGCGCCCCCTTTTTTTCCTGATTAATCGTCCTTGCTCCACGAGCAATTCAATGTGCCCAAGCCATGAAAAGGCTTCCTCCGTATCAGTCGATTCCAAAAGCCGCCGCCTTTCCTCTCCAAGCCTTCCGCCGCCACGCCACCACGAGCAAACCATCCAAAGAAGATAGCTGGAAGTCCGTGCTCTCCCGCCATCTCGGGAGCCACCGCCTCGATGAAGCCCGCCACCTCTTCGACAGAATTCCTTCTCGCAGCCCCCGCCTCTGCACCATGATGATCAACGGATACTCGCGAATTGACCGCGCGGATCTGGCCTTCCAACTGTTTGACGAAATGCCCGTGAGGGACACCGCCGCCTGGAATTCCGTCCTCAAGATTGCTTTCGATTGTCGGGACTTGGATCTCGCACGTAGACTGTTCGATCAAATGCCTGAACGGAATGTGATCTCTTGGACGACGATGGTAAATGGGTTATTGCAGCTTGGTCGGATCGAAGCGGCAGAGGAGCTTTTCTGGAAGATGCCTCAGCGGGACGCTGCCGCGTGGAATGCTATGATCTCTGGATGCTGGTACAATGGCAGAGCGAAGGATGCCCGTCACTTGTTCGATAGAATGCCGCAACCAAATGTGGTTTCTTGGACCGCGATGATTGGAGGTCATGACCAGAACGGGGAGAGCAACGAAGCATTGCGTCTCTTTTATGAATTGTGGATGTCTGGCATGAAGCTGACGCCAATCACTTATGCTTGTGTTTTAACGGCATGTGCCAATGCATCTGAATCAGGACTTGGTTCCCAACTCCATGCCCATATTATAAGAACAGGCTATTCATCAGACGCTTATGTTTCTACTTCGCTGATCAACCTTTATGCTAAATGCAAGCAGATTGAGGATTCAAGCAAAGTATTCGGTGAGAAGCAGGAGAGGGAGGTGGTCTCCTGGACAGCTCTTGTAACTGGCTACGGTCTGAACGACCGACATGAGAATGCACTGGAAGAATTCAGCAAAATGATAGCGTTTGGTGTTCGGCCAAACCAGTCCACATTCACCAGTGCGTTGAACTCATGCTGCTGGCTGGAAGCTCTTGACAGAGGAAAGAAGATCCATGCAACTTCAGTTAAGCTGGGTTTGGCTCTCGACGTGTTTGTGGGAAATTCTCTGATTGTTATGTACTCTAGCTGTGGCGAAATTGATGATAGTTTGATTCTGTTTAACATTATGGAGAGGAGGAATGTTGTGTCCTGGAACTCCATCATTGTCGGATGTGCTCAGAATGGATGTGCGCCAATGGCTCTCAAGCTCTTCGACGACATGAGAGAGCTCAATGTGCAGCCTGATGAGATAACATACGCTGGTTTGCTCACTGCTTGTAGCCATTCCAGAATGCTCGAGAAGGGGACGCAAATTTTCCACCTGTTGCAGCATGATTCTTCAGTCCAGGTGAAGCTTGATCACTACGTTGGCATGGTTGACACCTTAGCCCGCTGCGGGAAGCTAGAAGAAGCAGAATCGCTCATCCAAAAAATGCCGATGGAACCAAATGCCACAATTTGGTTATCTTTGCTCAGTTCTTGTAGAACGCATGGTAATGTCGAAATTGCTCGTAGAGCTTCCAAGAAGGTGTTCGACATGGCCCCTGACAACAGCGCAGCCTATGTGCTGCTGTCGAATACTTTCGCCGCAGCTGGGAGGTGGAACGAGGTCTCACAGACTAGAGTGATGATGAGATGCCGAGGCGTCGTGAAGGCGCCGGGGTTGAGTTGGATTACAGTGAAGGAAATAAGGCATGAGTTTGTGTGTGGAGATCGGGCTCACCCCATGGCCGCGGAGATCTACAGAAAGCTGGATTGGCTGGGAGGCAAGCTCAGGGAGCTTGGGTATGTGCGCGACACGAGTTTTGCGCTGCATGATGTGGACGATGAGCAGAAGGAGGCGGTGCTGGCGTATCACAGCGAGAAGCTTGCGGTTGCCTTTGGGCTCATTAGCTCCATGGAAGGCAGCACGATTAGGGTGATGAAGAACCTGAGGGTGTGCGGTGACTGCCATTCGGCGATTAAGCTGATATCGAAAGTTGTCGGGCGTCGAATTGTCTTGAGGGATTCGGCTCGGTTTCATCACTTCAGGGAAGGGGCCTGTTCTTGCGGAGATTGCTGGTGAACTGGTTCTACAGTTGATAGTTCTTCCGGAGAGTGGCGATCAGTACTCGTAGAAGATGGGTGTTCAGGCAGAGTCAGCTGTGCCGTGCATCTGAATCGAAGCTGTAAGCTTGGCCTACCGGCTTGCTTCTGTGAAGTTCCCATGGAGGAACTCAGTGGGGCTTCTCTAGTGAGTGAATTTGGAGGACGAGGGAGGGAATTTGGTCAACGGCGGTTTGCTTCCTCTAGATTTTGTCGGATTAAAGTCAACTACTCTTGGGCTGAACAATTGATGAAACATATGAAATGCGAAGTGGCCGTCTAAACGACAAATTGGACGCCATGGATGTCTTTTTCCATGTCCGGAATCACTTGGAGAAAGCTTGAAAGAGTTTTCTCCTTTGCGTTCATTTCGAGCATTCCCAGTACGTCAGAACCTCGAACTAGGCAAGCCAAGGTAATTGAGAAGAAGACTTTTATTTGAGGCTAAAATCTTTCATCCGTGATCAGAATGTCGTTGACCATATGATCGGTGCAAAGTTTTATAAAACTATTTATAGGGTATGGTTTTACCTACCTAACAGTTGAATTTTGAATTTCATATTGTTTTTCTTGTATAATTCAGTTTGTAATTTGAAGATTATTATTTTTCTTGATTAATTTTTATCTTGTTTGATAAAATTTTTAGTCCGTGAAGAGACATTATAGTTTAACTAATAGTAAATACTCTTAAGTTGGAAGATCGTACCAGTATATATATTATAAAAATTTTATTAAAAAAATAGGAGGTTTCCCTATTAGTTAGGGCCGGCAAAAGCTAATACTATCCGCCAATCCGATCCGACACGAAGTTAAGTGAGTTGGGTAGGACTTAATATTCGAGTCGTGTTGTGTCATAAACGGGTTGATCTGCTCAACCCATTTATTCTATATATTTAGAAGCCCAACCCAAATACAATTGCTTAATCTACCTCTACCCTTTAATTTTAAATTAACGGTGAGAAGCAGGTGACCTACTTCTACCTTTCCCAAATATGTTTTTACTTTTTACAGCCGCTCGAGCCCCAATCTAGCCGCCTCAACGCCTCCTTCATCCTCAACGCTCAAGCCCTTTCTCCCTGCCATTTTCGCAGTCGCCTCAACGTCTCCTTCATCCTCAACGCCTCAACGCTCGAGCCCTTTAACCCCTCCATTTTCGCAGCCGCCTCAACGTCTCCTTCATCCTCAATGCCTCAACGCTCGAGCCCTTTCTCCCTGCCATTTTCGCAGCCGCCTCAACGCCTCCTTCATCCTCAACTCCTCAACGCTCGAGCCCTTTAAACCCTCCATTTTCGCAGCCGCCTCAACGTCTCCTTCATCCTCAATGCCTCAACGCTCGAGCCCTTTCTCCCTACCACTTTCTACAAGGTGAGGAAGAGGAAATGGATGTGAGGAAGACAAAACAGAGGAGTAGCAGGAACCGTAGTCTTGCGATTTCCCTTAGATGTTGATTTAGTACTTAGGCAAAGGATGTGTGCTTTATTTGCTTCTATTTTCTTTATTATTACCATTCTTTTATTTAATTTGCAGGTTGTGTCGTTTATTTAATTTTTTATCTCCATCTCTTGTGTTGAGCTAAATTTATTTTTGATTTAGGTATAATGGATAATACTCTAATGAATTTACAAGAATATAAAATGAGCTTGAGATATTGATATTTATAGATCATGATTGTTATATTATTTGAATTATATCATGAATGATAATGATATTTTTTTATGTTAGAATATTGGTATGTATGTTCATTATGCTATTTGAATCATATTTTGATACTATTTTTTTTTAAGAATGTTAAAGCTATTTATAAATGATTTATTTACTAAACAGATTATTTGAGTCGTGTCTAGTTAGATTTATAAGTGATATAGGTAACAAACAGGTTATTTGGGTCGTGTCAAGTCACATGTTAATACTTAACCCGTTTAATAAACGGATTACTCGGGTCGTGTCGGATTGACCTGTTTAAATGTGTGTCGTGTTTGGGCTATACCCCTTGACCCAATTAACTAAATGGGTCGTGTTCAGGTTAGGCTATTTGGGTCACAAGTCATAGCAGATATGATCCATTTATGATCCGTTGACCCGAATTACCTGCCCTAAATAAAAAAAGATAATAAAAAATATAGTCTTTGCTCATCTTCCACAAATAAAAATCTGGCCTCCTTTCACGTGGATTTATCTCGGAAGCATCTTCTGAAGCATATGCTCCGACAGGCCTGCGGGTAAAAGCGCGACGTGTTACACGATGAACATCAATTAAAAAAAGTGTCGATAAGCTTCACACCACAAAGCCAACGGAATTATATAACAAATACTCTTCCGTTAACCTTCAACTACAAACCGCGTGCTCACTTCACCTGTCTCGCCCGCGCCAGCAGTCACAGCCACAAGCCTCCCTCAGGCGAGGATCCGGCGGGGCCCATTATCACACACCCTCTGCTGGCTGCACGGTGTCTGGACCGAGACACAGCAGCGAATCGAAACGCTCCCATGAGTCGCGTCCGCATCACATCCCGACTAGACCAAGTCGTCGCGTAATGAGGAATGAATGAGGGGGCAAGTGCGCGCAGCGGCGATTCGCCCAACCCAACGGTTCTGTCGCCTCTATCGCTCCGTCCATTCCGATAAGGTCGCCACATGTCTCCACCAACGCCGGCGGAAAGCGCTTCCGCGTTCAATTAAAAAAAATCCCTAAAATCGTCGCCCCCTTCTCAAGCTCCAAAGCATTAAAATCTCACTCCAGGCCCCGCCGAGAGAGCAGATCGGATAGCGAAGAATCGCAGCAATGAAGCGCAGCACCCTTCTAGCCCCCGGCATCCTCGCACTGATGGCTGCCGCCTTCCTCTTCACCGCCGCCGCCGCTGCTGCCTCCACCCACCTGGAGCTCAAAGGTAAGTGAATCTAACTACTCTTGACCTCTAGCGACAGATCGATCGAGTTTTTAGCTTATCTTTCTTGATTCAGTTTCGGAAGCAGAGGAGGCGGCGAGGGGGAGAAGGATCCGGACGTGGCCGTGCTGCGATCGCTGCGGCGGTTGCACCAAATCGAACCCTCCAAAGTGCCGGTGCCAGGATCTGGTGCGTTCGTGCCACCCGTCCTGCCGGAGCTGCGTGCGATCGCCGTTCGCCGTGGATCCGCCCTTGTACATGTGCACGGACCTTGTCCCCAATTACTGCCACCGCCGGTGCAAGCCCGACGACCTGCTCTACGGCCAGTAGCCCCTCTCCTGATAATTTTGTGCCCAGATCGACCTCTTCTAGCGACGTTTTTGAGAGCAGATCTTCGTTGTAAATTGATGTTACTACTTGTTAGCTTCCAAGGTATGCCTTCTCCAGTTCGTTTCTGTTAGTATCAGACTCGGTCGTCTTTGCAAGACTAGTTTACCTAGAAGTTAATGGGTTCAATCTTGCCATAAACTTTGTGAATAAACATTAACTTGAGAGACTAGGAAATGAGCTGCAATCTTCCTTATCTCTGGCAATTTTCTTCCTCCGATATATTTGTGTACTTGAGCAATTTTAATCATCTGATAAAGAGTCTTTCTCAGATCTGTATTGTTTTGTATTTAAATTGGTTGATGGTATTTGCCTGAAAAGGCCAATCATGCAGAACCTAGCGGGTGCTTTACATGTTTGGTGTGAAATTAACGTGGTCTGAGGTTGATTGCTTGCTGTGGAGTAGTGGGACTGACCATGTTCTTGTAAACACTCGTTGGAATTGAAGATGGTGGATAGACATGTTTTGGTTCGGAAAAAGACATATCTGTAATGAAAAACAGCAAGTCGGGTGGACGAAGCAACCAAGATGAAATTAAATAAGAGTGTTGGGTGTGGAAGTCTCTGCGCCCTATCCATAAGTGCGTGTCTAGATTGATAATTTGTTGCACGTTTAGATAAGAGCTAATTGTTTGAAGATAAAGCTAATTATATTAATATTTCTGAATCGTTATCCTTAGAGCAAAGGGGCTGACCAGAGTAGTTGTTGAATTTGGCTAGTAAAAAAAAATAATAATAATAAAGTTGTCTTCATCCTTATCTATTATAGCTAAAAAATAAAGAGAAAAAGAGAAAAAAATATTTTTTTTTGTATTCGTAGGATTTTTTTTCCTTGTATTGGACGGAATTAGAAGAAAAGAAAATTGAGTGAAAAAGTATATGATTTTTTTAGGTTCTCATTTTGCCTAAATCCGGCAAAAAGCATCTTACTTTTAAAAAAATCTCATTCTATTTTTTCTACGTTAGCACTCTCGATTCTTTCCTTCTGTCTGCCGCTCTAATATTCCTTCTTCTCTATTGCTATAGAGTTCATTATCCTAACATCTAAGATAAACACGAAGATGGATTGATCAAAATTTGGATTTCGTCTAAGTTTGATTTTACCTTCATTTGGATAAAGGATTAGATGGAGTTATTGTTGGACTGTACTTTTGTGATTAGAGGTAGTGCCTATAACTAATGGTGGCCAACGGAACGGGCTAGGCCGGCTCTGCTTCGGCCCATTTTTAATGACCCCAAGATTTAGATCTGCTTCTGCTGCCTCCCCCAACAAAAGCATGGCAGACAATAATCCCAAATCGGCCCATATTTTCAAAGTCCAATCACTTGAGAAAGGGAGAGAATTTTAGGATTAAGAATGAACCCTTTTTTTTTTCTTTGAACGTTTTCTTTGCTTCACGTATACGTTTCTACTAGTACTTGTATGTGCTTCTAATATGAATAAAACAAGATTTTTTTAAAAAAATGAACAAAAAATTTTAATTTAGTTCGGTTGAGTTTAATCTAAATTGAATTTAATTTTTATTATTTAAAGCTATTTTAATTATTTTCAAATAAAATAGTATTATAATATAGATGTTTATATACAAAATAAATTATTAAAATTTTAGTTTGGTTGATTCAATAAAAAATTTTAGTGTTAAATAGTAGTTAATGTTAAGAGTAGATCTTTCATATATGAAATTAAGCTTACCTTTTGCTGCTTATCCTTATCACTCATCCAGCCCCCCGCTGCTTGTGATGGACGTCGCTCCTCCACCGTGCGCTCCCGACGGAAGCCGCGTCCTCTTCTCCCCCTCCTCCTCCGACACACACCGCGACTCCCAATGCCCGCTCAGATGAACACCGCGCAGGCACTCTCCTCCACGGCCACCTCGTCTCGCTTCCAACACCTCTCCCACTCTCCCCGACCTCTCCCCATCCGCTTCTCCTCCTCTCCCCTCCTCCGCTTCCCAACTCTCTCCCCCCTCAACACCCTTCCTTCCTCTTCCCCCGCCACTACCAGCTCGGGCGACCTCAACCGCATTATCCAGTCCCTCTGTGTCCAGGGCAACCTCGCCCGGGCCGTCGAGCTCCTCCCCCGCGCCCCCCGCCCCACGCAGCGTACTTACGAGGCCCTCATCCTCGCCTGTGCCCGCCAGGGCGCCCCCTCCCATGCCACCGCCGTCCACCGACACATCATCGACCATGGCTTCGACCAGGACCCGTTCCTCGCCACCAAGCTCATCGACATGTACGCCCACCTCGACCGACTCCACAACGCCCGTCACGTGTTCGACAGAACGCTTGACAAGACCATCTTCGTGTGGAACGCCCTTCTCAAGGCCCTCGCCCTCGCCGACCACGGAGAGGATGCCCTCCAGCTCTTCCGCGAGATGGGCTGCCTCGGAGTGGCCATCGATAGCTTCTCCTATTCCCACGCACTCAAGGCCTGCATCGCCTCCTCGTCCCACCCCGCCGTGGCGTCCCAGAGAGTGAGGCAAGTCCACGCTCACGCCTGTCGCCGCGGGCTCGACTCCAAAATCCACGTCGCCACCACCCTTACCGATTGCTACGCGAAGCTTGGCTCCATTGCGAACGCGGAGAGGGTGTTCGACGGAATGCGCGACCGGAATGTGGTGTCGTGGAGCGCCATGATCGCCTGCTACGCGAAGAACGAGAGGCCTTTTGATGCGTTGGAACTCTTCAAAGAGATGATGACGACCGACCCCCAGGCCGTTCCAAATGCGGTCACCATGGTTAGTGTTCTTCAAGCTTGTGCTGGCTTGGCCGCATTGGGTCAGGGAAAGGTTCTGCATGCTTACATCCTCAGGAATTCGCTTGATGCAACTTTATCTGTAGTAAACGCTCTCATTGTGATGTATGCCAAGTGCGGAAGTCTAGAGAGCAGTCGCCGAATGTTCGACAGGATGACAAAAAGGAGAGATGTTGTGACGTGGAACTCCATGATCTCTGCGTATGGCATTCATGGGCTTGGCGATAAAGCAATTCGAGTGTTTCAGGACATGGTCAACGAAGGAGTACAACCAAGCCACATAACCTTTGTGACTGTATTGGGGGCTTGCAGCCATGCCGGACTCATCCAGGAGGGGAAGAGATTGTTCAATTCCATGTCCCAGGAACATGGCATCTCACCTCGCTCCGAACACTACGCTTGCATGGTCGATCTGCTTGGTCGCGCAGGCCAACTTGATGAAGCAATAAAGCTAATTGAGGGGATGCGCATTGATCCTGGTCCTACTGTGTGGGGTTCTCTCCTGGGAGCTTGTCGAATCCACTGCAATGTTGAGCTTGCAGAGAGAGCATGCGCCCGACTCTTTCAGCTCGAGCCAGTAAATGCAGGGAACTATGTGCTCCTTGCTGACATATATGCAGAGGCCAATATGAGGGAGGAGTTGACCAGAGTAAAAAAGCTTTTGGAAGCCAAGGGCCTGGAGAAGGTACCTGGCTGCAGCTGGATTGAGGTGAAGAAGAAGATACATGCATTTGTGTCGGTGGACGAAATGAACCCGCAGATGGAACAGCTGCATGCGTTGCTTGTTCAGCTGGTTTCTGAGATGAAGAAGAGTGGTTATGTTCCAAACACCAAAATTATTCTTTATGATCTTGAGCAACATGAGAAGGAGAGTGTCTTACTGGGGCACAGTGAGAAATTAGCTGTTGCATTTGGGCTCATAAACAGCAGCCGCGGTGAGGTAATCAGGATCACAAAGAACCTTAGATTGTGTGAGGACTGCCACAGTGTGACAAAGTTCATCTCAAAGTTTGCACAGAGAGAGATTATTGTCCGAGATGTGAACAGGTTCCACCATTTTAAAGATGGTGTGTGCTCATGCTCAGACTACTGGTGAACTCTGTGAAAGCTTCTTGAGTTTTTAGAGGCAATGCACAGTGCAACATCCAGTGGTGACTTATGCTTAGGACTTGGTCTGAATGCCAGAAGCTTGAGACTGGCCCGCGTGAACCTCTGCTGCAGTTGGAGGCATCCGAAGCATGTATTATTCAGAGGAAAAATGATGTTTTCAGAAAGTCCTGGAAGCAGAAAACAAGTATAATTCATTATATTCTACAACACAGAAAAAAACAAATAGTGCGATCTCTAACCTTGAGCAAGAGTGGAACATAGGAAAAAGGGAGTTTAAAAATAGAAACCAGATGTGGTGACTATGTATCAATCACATAATTTAATTCTTTGTAACGGAAGACATGTGCTTGAATTGAGTGATCTTATTGGTGTTCAATTGTGATCAAGGCTTCTGAAGCATCTTCTTCCTCTCCAATCTCTTGTGAATAACGGATAAGTCCCCTGGAACAATCAAGTTATCTTTTCACTGAAGTTCAAGTCAGGATATATTTGAATATATAAATCAGAGAGCTTATGGCAAGTCATTTGTGTATCTTTTTCTTGTCGTTTTTAGTGTTTTTTTTTTTGTTTCCCCTGAAGAATCTAGATTATGTGGTTATGGGGTTCTTCACTTGATTAACAAATCACAGAAGTTGTTCTGGCTACAATTTTCTAATTCTCAGATATATAGTACCATTGGGTTATAGCAAACTCATAATGAAATTGTTCTAAGAATATCAATGTGTAACTTGTTATATAGTACCATTGGGTTATCGCGTCTCTCATCAAATTGTTATGAACAATCGCTGTTTCAGGAACATAGGTCAACCTTGGAGGCCATTAATGAATCTGAAGCCAAATGAAGCAAACATGTAGAATCCAGGTGGAAGATTTTAACGGGAAAATGGAAACGAAATTGAAATCAAGCAGCGGCCACATCCATTGATGACATGATTATGTAGAGACAGTATTGAGTTTATTAGCATGTACCAAACACCTGGAGGTCCGACGGTTTCGCCGTGCCCTAGCTCACATGACGATCTCCGGCTTCGGGATGCTGGACTTTATCTCCTTTGCGGCATCACAACGCCGCCGTTGCTGTACACCTCGTCGCGCACGTTCACGTCCTCCCCCAGCACCATCATGTTCTCGATCCCGCCCACCGGCCGACCGTCGAGTGCCACCCGACGATGCTCCCGGACATGCAGGTGTGCCGCATCACCGCGCACCGCGACAGCCGCGCGCCCGCGCCCCGACCCCACCGCCACGTCGGGGCCCAGCAGGCACCCCTCGCCCACGGCGGCGCTCTCATGGACCAGCGCGTTGCCCACCGCGTGCGCGCCGGCGGCGAGCGCGTGCGGCGACCACTCGCGGAGCGAGGCGAGGCAGAGCCGGAGGCCGGCGATGTAGTCGCTGGGTTGGCCGATGTCCATCCAGAAGCCGGGAAGAACCATGGCGAAGAGGCCGAGGCCGGCGACGATCGCCGGGAAGATCTGCTTCTCGAGGGAGGTCGGCTTAAGCTCGATCGAGGACGGGGGGGTTGAGGAGGTAGATTCCAGCCTTGATCTTGTTTCCGTCGAAGGCCGTGGGCCTCTCGATGAACCGGTCGACTTCACCGGTTTCTTCGTCCATGACCACCACGCCGTACTTGAAGGGTTCATCTACCTGAGGTTCTGAACAACGCCTTAAATTATAAAAGCTATTTCTTAAAAAAATTATCTCCATTAAATTATAAAAAAACATATTAATAATATAAATTTATTACTAAAAATGAACAGTAAAAAAATTCAAAATATAAAATTTGATCTCAACCTAAAAATAATAAGAAATACTGAAAGCCCAAAAGATTGATGCTCAAACTAGATCGATCAAGCTTAACTTTAACAATTAAGGCTCAAGTTTGAAAATGTTCATCATCTAAGCATGAACAAACTATTTTGGGAACAAGACTCATCTAATTTTGACTTTTTTTTTGCTCAAAATGCATCTACTTTCTTGAAGGCTTCAAATCCTAGTTTCTACTAAAATGTGTTGTTGCTCTCTGGTCTTAGTAGTTGCAGGAACCTCATCAGCTACATCACTATGCACATACCTGGGTCACCCTAACTGCGGCTGTTCCTTGATGAGCTCTGTGGAACTGGATCAGCTCAGTGAACCAGAATTTACTGATGACATCGCTGTGGAGGATGAAGAACCGCTCACCGGAGCCGTCGGCTAGCTTGTCCCTGGCTTAGGCCTGTGGCTCGGTTGCTTGAGAGCAGGTGATTTTTGAGTCCTAGCTTGTCCTCAAATTCCTTGAGAAAGTTGAGCGTCAGCTGAGAAAAGAAAGGAAAAGAATGGTAGTAGAATCCATGATTTAAGGCAGATGTGAACTGAGAAATGCTATGCAACTAAAGTGATCAGAGTAGTAGACATTGATCACTTCAGGCTGATAGTTGATGGCAAGAACAACTTCTTTGACGCCAACTTCTTGCAAAGCTACAATCTGAACAAAAGTTTTGAAGTTTCTGATTAGAACACAACTTGAATGCAATTGCCATGTTTCAGACACTCAACAACATGATCACTGCACTCTCAAGTCTGCAAAGAAATTTCAGCAGCTCCTATCCTTGGAATTGCAGCTTAGAACAAAATTTCGATATCGACTAAAGAGAAACTAAATCTGCAGAATTCTACACAGTTGATAGCATTGCTGAATGTTAAAGTATACACCTGAAGGCATCTGAATTAAACACCACAAATTCTCCATCTTGCAGAAAATTTGCTTTCATGTCTTGTTGCAAGTAGAAATTTGATTTCAGAAGACGTAACTTTATGCAAAATGATGCTGAGAAAGTGATACCAAAGGACTGAAAGGAAGCTTGTGGAAGATTACGAGAATCTACATCTGTTTATCGATCAGATAAAGCTTCTGAACATGTGAATGCATACAATATAAAAGAAGCACAACTTCTTGCATGAAACACCAAACTGATACGGTACAATTTCACTTGCAAAAGTGAAGAACTTCGACATATTTGATGCAGAATCGGATCGTCGTACAAGAACAAGTGCCTTCATGCCTGCCCCATTCTCACCTCAAGTTGCTGGCTACCTTTCCTGCAAAAGATCAAACTATATATGTCAAGTATATATATAAAGATCTGGAGAGATACAAAGAGGGGACATACAAAGGGATGAAGCTTCCTTGAAGAGCTATAATTGCAGAGACAAAGCATGTTACCCAGTCTCAAAATTCTTCAAAAGTTACCAAATCAAAGGATAAGAAGAACAGAATCTAGATAAGAAAACATCAACACTACTGAAACTGAATGAGGAATTCCAGCTAGAGCACAGCCAGAAGTAGTAAGCAAAGGAATTACGCCCCGTTTGGCCTAGCTTCTATTTTTAATTTTTACTGGTTGAAAAAGTACTGATTAAAAAGATACTGGAGGAAATTTGAGGGTGTTTGGATGCACAGCTTATGGTTGAATTATTCTATTTATAATAAATAATTTTTTATTAAAAAATTACTAAGATAAAAATTATATGATTAAATTTATAGTTAACTATAATTAAAATATTTATTAAAAGTATTATGAGTTATACTATTAAAAAATTATTATTACATATAAGTGTTATTGAGCATAAGCAGGTGGGAGGGTTAGAGAAGTAGTTTCACTCTTACTTCTCTGAGCATAAGCAGGTGGGGGGCCAGAGAAGCAGCTAATTTATGGATTAGAACAAAGAAGTTGAAGGGTCAAACGCCTCAACTTTTTAATTTCTGTTGGTTGTAAAGCCATAAGCAGACCCATAAGTTAGACTAAACGGAGCCTTATTTTTTGGGAAACTGAAACAAATTTCTTGTAGTGCAGTTCACTTTGCGGGGTGGCAAATGAACTGCTATGGATGAGGAAAGGTAGCTTAGCTTGTTCAATCCTCATCCTTCCTCAAATTCTTTAAAGGAGGAAATGATTTGATCTTAACTTTCCTATGAGGCAAGATGCCTAAAACTATCAAATGACTGCACAGACACGTTAAATTCAGAAATATGGCGAAGCATTCCATAAAGAAGCTTGCTTCAGAACGAAAAGGAGCAAAAAAAATACATGGACTTATCTTAAGAAATTGAAGGAGGTGGGAGGGATTCGTCGACGTGGAGTGTCGGGGGGGTTTGACAATGGATTAGCATCCAATTAGATTACTAGGAGATCTTACCAGGATTTGGTTGGTTATATTTCCGCGGGATTGTGGGAATGGCGGCGGGATTCATTTCATTTGACCTTGAGATTTTCTAAGATGAATTAGATTTCCGCGGGATTGTGGAAAGCAAGAGGGCAATATATCGCTTCCATATTCAGCCCTTGCATAATAATAAATTTTATTTCTCATAATTTTTTTTTTAAAAAATCACTTATTTATTATTTAATTTGATCATATAAGACTTTTATATTTTCATTTCAATATCATAAAATATATTTCTCAAAATCCAGTTAATCATGAATACTATGTTTAGTCCTTAATTAGGCATATAATAATAAAAAAAAGCAAACACTATTTAAATGTAATTAACACTGTCATTGTGCTTTTCCTTAATTAGGCATATATATAGTTTCATAATAATTTTTTAGTTATATTTTGTAACTTCTTTAGTCTTGACACTATTTTAAATTTTAATATATTCTTTTAAAAGAAGAAATATATTAAAATATTCAATTTTCTTACCAATTTGTGTTAAAGCATTCTCTATAAATTTTTAAAATAGTGTTATATAGTAAAAATTATGTCAAAACATAATTGTGTTGAATTTTATTTTTTTTTACATAAGCCTATGACGCGGAACCAATGCTGGATTTTCTCACATTATCCAACTGTCAAGATGAAGGGGCGACCAGTCTCCTTCATAAGGGCCCAGATCATCTGACCAATGCAAAAACGGGAGACATAGCATTAATTTACACCTGGACTGAAGTTGTGGACTCAACCAGTGACTGGCTCCTCTGCAACCAATCCACTAAAGCTGATTTGGCGTCTGATGTGGCGAAAGCTGGGAGTAAAGAGGAAGGTCAGGAACGCGAAGGGGGCTAGGTTAGAATTTGGACAAGCTCCTCGGCGGCAGTGATAACAGCTCCCCTTTCCAAATCTTATCCGGGTGGATTCCTGGTGGTGATTGGTTATCCTGGAGCTCTCAGTGACTCCCTCTTGGTTTTTCTTCTGTCTATTTCCGCAATATTGCATTCTGAGTATACACTGGATTTTCTGTTTGAAAAGAGATAACTATTTTGTGATCCTTTTGTTTTCTCTCCATGGCTACGTCTCCCCTGGAGTTATTCAGTTATCATTTTAGTGAATGTTGAGAACGTTTTGGAGTTTCTTCCCTGTTATGGTTCTTTTAATCCTTTATCGAAGAACTTGTCACCTGTCTGGATACATTGGACATATATCATATTAATGGGATGACTTCGCTGACAATGAGATTGGTTGTTTCCTAAATATCAATTCTTATTACTTTTGCTGAACTTGTCCTCTGTTCGAGTTGTCGCAGGGAGATCTCTCCCTAGTCTGTCGGTGTCCTCTTAAACCCGGCATCAAGTGGTATTAGAGCATGCGATCATGACCGGTGGTCGTCGCAAGGCCCCTAATCCGGAGTCCGAACCATGCCGTGAACGGGACGTGCGTGACATTATGATTGCTGAGCTTCAACAGCAAGTTCAACAATTACAAACCCAACTGGACCAACAACAAAATATTGGGAATGATGGTGGACAACGATCAAATCTGGACGAAGGAATGCCACAACCAATGAGTGATCCGACTGAATCTAGTGAAGAGGAAGATTGCAATCCTTTCTTCCACCCCCCCTAGTCCAGAAGGGAGGAATCGTTGGCAACCTAGACCACCAACTATTAGGCCCAATCAGCACGATTTCGACTTTAAGGTGGATGTTCCGGAGTTTGATGGAACTGCTTCCCCTGAGGAATTCTTAGACTGGTTATGCTCCATAGAGAAGGTGTTTGAGTTTAAAGAAGTACCGGAGGATCGGAAAGTAAAATTGGCAGCCCTGAAATTGAGGAAATATGCTGGGCTTTGGTGGGAGAATCAGAAAAGGTAGCGAGCTCAAGATGGCAAGCACCCGGTGTATTCTTGGGATAAGATGAAGCGAAAGCTCAGGGGGCGGTTCCTACCTGCCAGCTATCGACAAGACCTCTTCCTGGAGCTTCACAATTTCAGACAAAACCAACTCTCTGTAGCCGAGTATACTATCAAATTTGAGCATCTTATGATCAAATGCGACATGAGGGAACCTGAAGAACAGTCCATTTCTTGGTATTTGGGAGGATTGAGGAGTGAGATCAACAATATAGTGAGTTTGCAGCAGTACTGGACCTTATCGGATGTATGAAAGCTTGCCACCAAGATTGAGAAACAATTGAAGGAGCACAGGGGAAGGAATGCTATCCCTCGATTTGTCGGAAGTGGCGGACCATCACAACCGACTCCTACCCCAGTTAAAGGATCTGGTAGCATTAAGGGGACCCCTTCTACCTCCCAACGCAACTTCGACCTGTCCGGTGTACAATGCTCTGCACCGGTTGGCTCTAAGATATGCTACAAATGTCATGGCTACGGTCATATAGCGGTGGATTGTCCAAACCATAAGATTATCACCCTCGTGGAGGAGGAAGTTGAAGATCCTATCCAAGAAGAAGAAGTAGCAACACCGGAAATGGAAGAACTAGTCTATGCAGATCAAGGCAAATTGTTGGTATGTCGAAATCTGAACTTACAGCGAGAAGAGCAAGGCGACTGGTTGCGACACAACATATTCCACACGCGATGTACTTCATTGGGTAAAGTATGTGATGTTATTATTGATAGTGGGAGCTTTGAGAACGTAGTCTCTTCGGATATGGTACACAAGCTGCAAATCAAGACCGAAGACCACCCCCACCCATATGGACTGACGTGGCTGAATCGAACGAGGGAAATCAAGGTTGACAAGCGCTGCCTCATCTCGTTCTCCATTGGTCAGAGGTATCATGATGAAGTATATTGTGACATTGTTCCCATGGATGCGTGCCATCTTATTTTGGGCAGGCCATGGCAATACGACAGGAAAACCATCCATGACGGATTCCGTAACACCTACAGCTTCTTTAAAGATGACATCAAGATTACCTTGGCCCCAACCCGCCTAAAGGATATTCATAGGTAACCTACAACGAAAAGAAGAGAACTTGCAATACAATCTAGCTCCAGAATCATGAGGGACTTGGAAGTTGCCCAGAAGGGTTGTATCCTAGTAATGATGGAAACAAACTTAGAACGGCAGGAACATCCAGAAGAGGTAGCTGCGTTGCTCGAACAATTTTCTGATGTAATTCCCTAAAAACTACCTCCAGGACTTCCTCCATTAAGGGATATTCAACACTGCATCGATCTAGTTGTAACATCCCGTTATCTTAACCCCAAACAAGCAACACAAATGACAGAAGAAACAGGATGTGTCATACAAGATCGATTCACATGCTAGGTAAAACCGAGTTCAAGAAACACGATCTGAAAATTTCCAAAAATCCATACATACAATCTCCAAGAAACACAATTCATAAAGGTACCTGCCACCACGCAATACTTGCACTAGACATATGCAAGTTACATGTATATCAAAACCGATTGCAAAAATACACATCAAACTGAAATTCAAAACAAAATCACAACGTCGATTCCATAAAGTTTCACAATGATACCAAACACCGAAACCAGGCCAAAGCCCGCGGTGACACAAAAATCATAATATCAAAACCGCCACAACCGGCAACACAAGTTCACACATAGTTTGGCCACAACTGGCAACCCAAGTTCATATAATTCGGCTACATCCGGCCTCAGTTAATTAAGCACAAAAGTTATACATCCAACCAGCATGGAGAATCACAATATCTGTATAACATGCTAACTCATGCAGTGCGCCCCTGTTCTACACCTGAAAACATTGAGGGGTGAGCTACACAGCCCAGTGAGTGGATAGTCTCAAACGACCATCCATAGCATACATTCAAAAAAATACAGGCAGATTATTTTAAAAATCTTTAACAGATTATCATATCAACATATAACAAAATTAAAGAACAAAACACATATGAACAATCAAGTATACACTGCCAAGACATCACACAACTGTCCCCATAGAGTAACTAAGGTTCTAGAGCTACACTCTAAACCACTGTACACATTAACCACTTAGTTAACCTAGTTGTCCAGCATATTCAGTAGTGACCATCATGGTCTAACCCGGCTTTGGCCTAAGCACTGGGAGAAGCCTGCATGCAACATATAGATGGACAGTGTATAGAATCAAGAGGTGGCCCCCGCCAGGTCACGACGTGGCACTTTGCTCTACTACACCCCATAACACAAAAAGATGTGTAGATTCAAGAGGTGGCCCCCGCCAGGTCATGACGTGGCACTTTGCTCTACGACACCCCATAACACAAAAGAGTGATGACATCAAGAGGTGGCCCCCTGTCCGACCAAGACATGGCACTTTGCGTCAAAACTCATTCTACCAAAGGGTTCCTACTGGACAACAGACACATCTTATATCTTATATCACAAAGGTGGACTCCTAAGTGTCAACTAGACTCTAGGATAGTCATTACAATAATCATATCGGGCAGGCTGAACATCAACCCCCATCACAATAATCATAACAGGCAGGCTGAACATCAACCCCCATCACATATCACAATACAGGGCTGAAATATCCAACCCTTAACATATCACATATCAACTATCCCATCGAGCACACAGTTACACTTAGCCTTAGTCCTAACCATTCCATGATCACAACATATAATATTTGAAATCACATAACCACATAATATTCAAAATCACATAATCACATAACATTCAAAAAATCACATAGTGTAGGGTAGTCCTTAGGTTTCATGCTGATCAATTCAGTGCAGCCTTGCTAAGTTATCACCCAAATTTCTCAAACAAAGATTCATGGTCATAAATAAACAAACATGACTCTTATAATATTATTAGCATTTATTAGGGCATCCATAAAAATCAACATAAGATTAAAATCCATGCTCTTACAATCTGGTTCACAAAACATCACATCTAGCCCACGGTTTCAAACATAATATCTATTTCAAACAAGATTCTCATGCTACCAAAAATCAATGATTTAATATTACCAAAATTCCCTATAAAATACCTAGTTAACAAGAATTTCATACTCCCAATTCAATGGTTTAATGCTACCAAAATTCCCTATAAAAATACCTTAAATTTCAAGCTACAAGTTTCGGTTTTCATGAGATATACACCTATACAAATTTTCGGTTTTCATGAAGATACATCATAATTTGGTTTTTAGCATGATAAAATTTCCAACTTAAATAAAACCTTAGTTAACAAGGAGTCTTGAGTTTTCATGATAATTATACCATTGTAACTTTCGGTTTATAACAAAGAGAAGTCTTGAGTTTTCGGTTTTTAACATGGTAAAATTTCTAATCAATCTAAAGCATCAATTAACACAACCAAAATGCTAGAAATCAATTAAGACACCCCACTCACCTCTTAAACCGAAAATCCTCCACACAAAAATCGTCTAAAGCCTTGATGTCGCCCAAAGGATCTCCAAGAACTCGCCAAGGAAGCTTCTTCACCTCAAGGAAATTCGCCAAGGGAAGAAGATGAAGAAAATCACCTCAATAATTCCAAGAACACCAAGATCGCCTTCTTCCTCCTAGCCGTCGCCCAAGGTTTCTTCCAAGCCAACAATTTCGCCAAAAACTCTACCCTAGCCGAAAATTCCCACTTAACATTTCGGTTTTTAATTTTTAACCCATTAACCAATTAATTCAAATAGGGTTTAATCCATTTAACTAACTAATTCGAATTTTAAATCTAATATCCATCTAACCCAATAACCCATAGTTTAAGTGAAAGTCCAATAAGAATTTAAATTAACATCCATTTAATGAATTCACTTAAACGCAAATCCAATAAGGATTTAATTAATATCCAATAAGCTAGTTAATTAACCAATAAGGTCTAATTAACTAACCAATAAACTCTAATTAATTAACTGAAAATTAACATCCAATAAGTTAGTTAATTAATTAACATTAACATCCAAAAATCTCTAATTTAATTAACTATAAGTTAACAACCAAAATCTCTAGTTAATTAACTATAATTTATCAACCAAAAATCTCTAGTTAATTAACTATTAACAACCAATACATAGAAAACTATCACAGTCAATAATTTTATTTAAATCATGAACACAATATCACAGCCGACGAGTTTATTTAAATCAAAAATAATGCTTACCAGGACTTAAGATCCTTGGATCTTACACTAGTACCCGGTTCTGTGATCCCCAACAAGCCCGCCTATCGCATGGCTCCAAAAGAATATGAAGAGCTCCAACGCCAAGTGGATGAACTAATCTCCAAGGGCTTTATTAGGGAAAGTAAAAGCCCATGTGCAGTCCCTGCATTGCTAGTTCCAAAAAAAGACGGCTCATGGCGGATGTGCGTGGACAGTCGTGCTGTAAATAAGATTACAATCCATTATCGCTTCCCCATTCCCCGCCTTGATGATTTATTGGATCAACTTTATGGTGCTAGTGTTTTCTCCCGCATCGACCTGCGCAGTGGATATCACCAAATTCGAATGAGGGAAGGGGACGAGTGGAAGTCAGCTTTTAAAACGCGAGACGGATTGTATGAATGACTAGTTATGCCATTCGGTCTTTCAAATGCCCCTAGCACTTTTATGCGCCTCATGAATGACGTGTTCAAACCATTTATCGGCAAGTTCGTCGTGGTATATTTTAACGATATTTTTGGTCTATAGCAAGGAGCGTCAACAACACCTAGACCACCTACACCAGATTTTCTGCGTCTTGCGAGAGCAAAAGTTGTATGTAAATCTCAACAAGTGTGAATTTTTTTCTAACCAACTTATTTTTTTGGGATATATAGTGTCCAAAGATGGGCTGCAAATGGATCCACAAAAGGTCCAAGCAATCCTGGAATGGCCAACACCGAATTCCCTCCAGGGTATTAGGAGCTTTCATGGATTTGCTTCCTTTTACCGTCGTTTCATTCGACATTTTAGCACTGTGATAGCCCCCATCACCGAGTGTTTAAAGGGGGAACGATACCAATGGTCGAACACAGCCAAAGAGAGCTTTGAGTTAATCAAGAAGAAGGTGACTGAAGCCCCCATCTTAATTTTACCCGATTTCAACAAGCTATTTGAGATAGAATGTGATGCTTCCGGCGTGGGGATCGGTGCAGTCCTGAGTCAAGAGCGGAGACCAGTGGCTTTCTTCAGTGAGAAGTTAAATGACTCTCGTCGAAATTATTCCACCTACGACAAAGAATCTTACGTGATAGTACGCGCAGTGGAGCAATGGAGCCATTACCTTCTCGCCAAGCCTTTTGTTTTATTCAGTGATCATGAGTCTTTGAAGCATCTCAACAGCCAACAAAAGCTCAATCGCTGCCATGCCATTTGGACCGAGTTCCTCCAAGCATACAGTTTCACCATTAAACATAAAAAGGGAGTCCAAAATCAAATTGCTGATGCTCTCAGCCAAAGGCATACCCTATTAATTACCGTGTAGTCCCAAGTCATAGGATTTGATATTTTGAAGGAGCTATATCAGGATGACCTAGACTTTAAGGAGGTTTGGCTGGAATGTCAAGGCATGCCTTACAAACAGTACCATTTGCAGCAAGGTTTTCTATTCAAAGGGAACTACTTATGTATCCCACGTTGTTCCCTACGTGAGGTCATCATATCCGAGGCACACAACAGTGGGTTGGGAGGCCATTTTGGGCGAGACAAGACCCTCGCTAGCATCAAGGAAAAATTCTACTGGCCGAAGGTTGATCGGGATGTCACCAATTTTATTCGGCGATGTAATGTTTGTCATCTAGCAAAAAGCCACTCTCAAAACATTGGGCTTTACATTCCTCTACCAGTTCCCAAGGGGCCATGGGAAGATGTAAGCATGGACTTCATGGTTGGGCTACCCAGAACACAAAGGCAAAGGGATTCTATATTTGTAGTAGTAGATCGCTTCTCAAAAATGGCTCATTTCTTACCCTGCCAGAAGACAGCGGACGCTTCTCTAATAGCAGAATTATACTTTAAAGAAGTTGTTAAACTTCATGGCATTCCCCTTACGATCACGTCCGACCGAGATACCAAGTTCATGAGTCATTTCTGGCGCACTCTTTGGAGACATTTGGGAACAAAGCTGCAATTTAGCACCACGGCTCACCCCCAGACCGATGGACAAACGGAGGTAGACAACCGCAGCCTTGGTGCTCTTCTAAGGAGTACGGTGGGAAGAAATATTCGCACTTGGGATTTAGTTTTACCACAGATTGAGTTTGCCTACAACTACTCTCTCAATAGGACAATCGGCTGCAGTCCCTTTCAAGTTGTTTATGGTGTAAATCCTAAGGGACCTCTAGATCTAATTTCCCTACCCACTCAACATTCTTTCAGCAGTGATGCAGCAACAAGGGCCACTCAATTGCAGCAGCTTCATGCCAAAACCAGGGAACAAATAGAAAAGAAAAATGCCAATTACAGCTAGAGGGTAAATAGACATCGGTGAGCAGCTGCATTCAGTGTGGGGGACATGGTTTAGATCCATCTGAGGAAGGAGCGCTTCCCTCCGGGCAAATTCGCAAAGCTAAGAGATCGAGCTATTGGTCCCTTTACGATACTAGAACGTATTGGACAAAATGCCTACCGAGTTGATCTTCCGAAGGAATATGAGATCTCTAATTCTTTTAATGTAGCTGACCTTTCACTCCACTATGGAGATTTGGACGATTTTTCTTTGCAGGATTCATCAAGCTCGAGGACGAGCTGTTCAAAAGAGGGGGAACCTGACGCCGAACCAGTGCTGGATTTTCTCACATTATCCAACTGTCAAGATGAAGGGGCGACCAGTCTCCTTCATATGGGCCCAGATCATCTGACCAATGCAAAAACGGGAGACATAGCATTAATTTACACCTGGACTGAAGTTGTGGACTCAACCGGTGACTGGCTCCTCCGCAACCAATCCACTAAAGCTGATTTGGCGTCTGATGTGGCGAAAGCTGGGAGTAAAGAGGAAGGTCAGGAACACGAAGGGGGCTAGGTTAGAATCTGGACAAGCTCCTCGGTGGCAATGATAATAGCTCCCCTTTCCAAATCTTATCCGGGTGGATTCCTAGTGGTGATTGGTTATCCTGGAGCTCTCAGTGACTCCCTCTTGGTTTTTCTTCTGTCCATCTCCGCAATATTGCATTCTGAGTATACACTGGATTTTCTGTTTGAAAAGAGATAACTATTTTGTGATCCTTTTGTTTTCTCTCCATGGCTACGTCTCCCTTGGAGTTATTCAGTTATCATTTTAGTGAATGTTGAGAACGTTTTGGAGTTTCTTCCCTGTTATGGTTCTTTTAATCCTTTATCGAAGAACTTGTCACCTGTCTAGATACATTGGACATATATCATATTAATGGGATGACTTCGCTGACAATGAGATTGGTTGTTTCCTAAATATCAATTCTTATTACTTTTGCTGAACTTGTCCTCTGTTCGAGTTGTCGCAGGGAGATCTCTCCCCAGTCTGTTGGTGTCCTCTTAAACCCGACATCAGCCTATAGTTTTTAGGATAGAATATACAAATTAGTTTTAATTAATTTACCAAGTTTGAGTAAAAAAAATGAATTCAATGCAGTTATATTGTTAATCTAAACAACCTAAAATTATAACAAAAATTAACTCATTAAAGAGATATTGAAAAAATTAATCTAAAATGTTGGGATAGTTATAATTCAAATAATGGTTTAGCTTGAGGAGATTATCATTATTTATTTTAACTTTTTGTTGATTAGTTCTCTAAATACTATTTTATCTTATCTCTTCTATATAGTAACAAGATCACTCAAAATTAAAGAATAAGTTGTCTTCATATAAATTATGGAGTTACAAAGATAACATTAATTGATTTTGAAGTAAAAGTGCCTAGCTAAAATGTGTATATTTGAACTTTTTAAAAAAAAGTTAAAAAGCTAGGTCAAGTGTTCTTTAAACAATAATCACTATAATAATTTTTTAAAACTTTAAAATCTTTCATAATATCTTAATTGAATCTAGAGACACATTTTTCCTTTGAGTATAAATTTATTTCAAAGTAAAATTATTTATAATCAATATACTTATCTAAATTTTAACTATTATATTATCAAAATTTTGGAAAACATAATTCATACAACTCAAATGACTAGCTACACTTCAAAATTAATAATGCAAACATAAATAGGATCAAACAATGGAAAAAAATATATAATTATTTGAAGGATATTGGAAGTGGTAAAATATATTAAAAAAAATTCAAAGGGCAACAACCTTCTATAGATAGCAACATTGTCCCCTTAGATTCTCAGGCAACTTTGTGCATCCCCAACTCAGATACAGATGCTTCACTCCCAACTACATTCCTCTTTAACCCCCCAACCCTTCACTCGGATCGCCTGACAAGAAGCAGAGACAGTATCTTGCTTAGATCTTCTTCGCCCACCAACAACGAACATGCAGCAAGCTAGATTCTGGCTGTGGCCGACAAAATCCAAGTACAGCAGCAGCACCAGCAGCATTCTTCCGCTCACTCCCCAGTCCTGGGAGGAGAAGGCCTTCGCCGCGGACGCCGCCGGCCGCCTAGGCGGCTGCGTTTGGCCGCCGCGGTCCTACTCCTGCTGCTTCTGCCGTCGCGAGTTCCGGTCGGCCCAGGCGCTAGGCGGGCACATGAACGTGCACCGGCGCGACCGGGCCCGGCTCAGGCAGCTGTCCGCAGGCCTCGCCGGGGAGGCCGGGGAGGATGCGAAGCACGCAAGCGCATGCCTGCCACTGACGGGCGCCGAAGCGTGCCAACCTAACCCTAATTCCTGCGCTGCAGTAGTGCCTCCTCTCTCTCCTAGGGCTTCTCTTCCAGTAGCCATGCACTCCCTCCACCGGGGCGCCGGCCCAGAGCTGAGGCTCGGGCGGCCGAGTTGCGATGAATTCGGTTCTTGGAGATGGAGCAGCGATCTCCGAGCACTCTACGAGGACAGCAGCAGCGGCAGCAAAAGGAGAAAAACCGGCCATGCGATCGTGCCAGTCGGAGAGCTGGATCTTGAGCTCAGGCTTGCAAGTGGCCCTAAGATTTAAACACTGATCATAAATCACCATTGTTTTCTGTTTTTGATTGATCTTTTGGAGATTGCATTGCCTTTCGTAATTTTCTATCTTGGACCTTTTGTAACTTTCTTCTTCGATCTTGGAAGTTCAATTTCTTCAAGAACTACTTTTATTGCCTGTTTAAACGATCATTTTCCTTCCTGTTAAAGAACATAAATAACTTTTCTATGAGGAATTTGCAGGAAGTTAATGAACTAGAACAACAACATTTCTTTTATTTTCTAGAAGTAAAGTTTGCACGTATCACAAGTAGAATTTTTTGCAAGTAGCTACTCTTTTAGAAACAAAAACACTATTTATTGCATTTTAATTTGATCACCACAACATATATGTGCACTGTTCTTTTCTCATTCTTGCTAATATCTAATTTAGTTTCATGATTTCTTTTATATAAGTAATAAAGGTAAAATTTAACTCAAGACTTTATTATCAACAACTAAGATCCTTGTTAAGCTCTATCAAAGAGATTTCTCACTGAAGACAGATCAAACAATTGACGGGCCTCAAGATTTAAAACTCTAACACCAAAGAAAGCCTTCGAGTTTTGATGCATGCATACACCAAAGCCCTAATGAAAATTTCAGAAAATAAAAATATAAATATTTGTTGCCAAATAAATTACAAAAGTAATAATGATAAAAAATCATAAAAACCTATAGGTCCTTCTTTTGGTAAATCTCCCAAGAAGCTTTATGACATAAGTATGCTAAAGTTGTTGAATTAATGTATGGCATACATGTGAGTGCTATAAATTTGGGTGCTCGTGCGACATAGGAACTTGTTGTGCTTTTGCAGCGCAGAAGAAAGAAAGATGCATGCCTTTTTATGTGAAAGCTTGTCATTATGGCGATTTTGCTTCAATGGCACTTTAACAATGGTCAAAGTTTGATCTAATCAATTCATAAAACAGCCTTTCTTCTCCATTTTCTACACGTTGAAGTAGTGAAATGGCTCATTTCAAGCACTGCATTGCAAAAACAACATTGAAGTTTTTATTCAAGAAGCTGAAAATAAGGTTTTGTGACTCAGAAATAAACCCTAAATCTGAGAGTTTTGTGTTTCAGAATGTATATATATGCAAACACCAGACCTGCAAATACTTCCATTTCAGTTGCATTCCAGAACTGAGTCAGATGTCTCTTCTTCATAAATTCCTGCGACTTCTTCTGATCTTTTCGCTCTCCATGGCTCCAAATCCAAGCCCAAAGTGCTGCAAAGCCTGCAGACGATCATTCATAGGTAAATTATAAAAAAAAACTGAGCCTAATTTGCTCATTCTTAAATGAATCATTACAACCACTAGATCTTGTGTGATTCTTTATCCTCATACAGCCTTCTCAAATATCAACATGAAGTTAAATGAAGCGAGGACGATATTAGGATGGGCATGTTGCAGCAGAGAATTTAAGCAGATACAGACGCAGCAAATACTCCCCGTAACTGAGAAAGAGCTGAAGAAGGGGGGCATCGGGAACAGGGCTGTTAAGGGTCCAAGTTGCCCTAATGGTGAAAGAAGGGGTGAGGCATGTAGAAAGAGGGCAAGTAGCCAAGTAGGAGTCGTTTGGTGCCCCTAGTTTCTGAATCCATGTAAGGGAACCTTTAAGAGAAGGGGGTGCCTTAGCCTTTGTCTCTCCATGGAATGCTGGCAGCGAAGGGCTCAGAGGTGAGCAGCTAGCTGAGTAGGGTAAGTACAGAAAGAGAGAGGTTGTTTGATCTGAGCAAAAGCCGAGAGGAGGGCACATGGAGGGAAGCTGGCTTTTGTGAGCCACAGCTAGGGTTTTGTGTGTATGATTCCTCAAAGGAATGGGACATCTCACTGACGCATGGTGTGTGAGGAGTGGGTAAAAAAAGCTTGCTAAGTATATTTTGTGATGCCCTAATCACAACAAATTGAGTACTTAATCATACAAATTTACTATCTGAATTCGCTAAATATTCGAGTTTACCATCTTGTTATAGAACTTAAACTCGACTTAGGTATTTAAATAGGCACTCCTCTCTTCTGATTAAATGCTTGGGCACCTTACAGACATTAATTTAGAGTTGGAACATAAACTTCAAGTATTAATATAAATAGTTGCTACTTTATAAGGGTGAAAATATAAGAATGACTAAAAATGTTCAACTATATAAACCCTAACAAATGTAGCTATTTTTAAAAAAGAAAATATTGCTAGGTCATATGATAAATGAAGATGAGATGTTGACAAGAGAAAAGAAAAAGGTTAGATCAATTGATACCGAGGAGCCTAAAATGAAAAGAGCACATTGCACTTTTCCACTTGATTGATGGTACTTGCATTTGGATTTATGCAAGGGATTTCATTTCCAATAAATATTTTTTTTATTGTGGAAAAATGCATTAAATTGATATTGTTTAGATAAAAAATTGCCCAACAATTTTATGGCTTTTTTTTTTAAAAAAAATCTTATACTATTTCTTTTAAAAAATACTTAGAGTAGCATATTTGAATTGAATATGTGTTTGTGATATATTTTAATTTTGGGTTAATTAACATAGATTAATTGTGATATGGTTGCTTTTTTTAATGGTCAAAATATGAATCAAAATATCATTATTTCAAGTATGATTTTATGATTTACTCCCTTAAATAGCATACTAATTATTGTTCTCATAATATGTGTGTAATTTGATGGCTATTTTGATCATTTTATATAATTTAAATTAATTTTATAATGCGGAGCTGTGGTGTTTGAATAGTGAAGGTTCTGTGATTGTTCCAATGCAAGAACAAAGATAAACAACAATGTTTATGTAAGATTTTGAGCAATGCTTTGATGGTACAAATTGCTTCTAAACCTTGAGTTCTAAACCCTAATTGCAACATTAACTAATTAAGAAACATGAACAGAATGAACAGTGAAGACTATAATCAATGTGAATGCTTTTAAGTTGAATCAACCTTTGTGAACAGTGAGAATGCTGATCAATAGTCTTTCTGAGCACTAAATAGTCTTTCTGAATATCTATAACCATAAATTATGTGTTCTGATGGCCATTATTACTCCCCCCACATTCCTGTTTGCTCAAGTGTAGCTCAACATAGTTAATGAAGTAAGATTTAAATCATAGAAGTTAACACAGACATACCATCAAGCACATACCGTGCAAGTTAACAAAGCTCCATCCTGAGCACATACAGAATTGATGCCATGTGAGAGCAATTGACAACTCTAGTAAAACTTCATCAACCCTCAACAGTTAACAAAGTAAGCTTGAAGTAATAAAAGTTGACACAGGTATATCATCAAACACATACTGGGCAAAGTAATCATCCACTGTACACAGAAATAGATTAGCACAAACGCGAGCAGTTGAGAACTGTAATAAAGTTTCATCAACCCTCAACGCGAGAGACTTTCACGAGGAGATATAGATGATCACAGAGAGAAGGCCACAGTAAGATCAAGTCAAAAAAAGTTAACACAGACATATCATCAAGCACGCACTGGGCAAAAATAAAAGCAACCACCACTGTTCACAGAAAGAGACCTATTGAGAACTCCAATGAAGTTTCATCGACCCTCAAGAAGAAGCACTTACACATGCAGATTGGATTGCGTTGATCGCACATAGAAGCGCAAAATGTGAAAGCCACAGTAAATAAAGTAAGATTCAAGTCATAAAAGTTGACAGACATATCGTCGAGCGCACACTGGGCAAGTCAAAATCTTCATCCAAGGGACACAGAAAGCGAAGGACCAAGTGAAGGATAAAAGATACCACGAAGCTCACATGCCATTCATACGAACGAGCACGCTTCATGCGTGTGCAACGGAAGCAATAGTTCCCCGCGTGGAATATGTGGCAGACTAAATTTGAGTCAGCGAAAGCTACATTCACAACTAATTGTCTCTTCCATGAGATAACACGAAGTCAACCCTATAGTCAACAATAAATTGAGAGAGATTATTTTCTTACCCACTATCGAGCACAACTGCCGTAAGTGAGGGACCCACAAGCGTTGACCAATAGGAAATGAACGTATGGCAACCTTTCAGGTGTGGACACGGGCCGTCAAAGGGGCTGAGAACCGTATAAAGAATTAATTTTGGGTCGTGGACTTGTTCTATAAGTGCGGGCCAGTTGAGCCCACAGATGAGAACGGGGAGCCGCGGGGTCACGCGCGTGTTGCCACTTGTAAAGGATGACGGTTAAAGGCGAGCGAACGAGCGAGCTTCTTCCTATTTCTTTGTCGCCAGCTGTCACGCCCACGTTTGGCCCGAAGGCCTAACACCAGTACAGATGGCGACCCTTTTCTTAACCCCTAGTTGAGTCGAGGGGAGGGAGGGGAAGAGAAGTAGGAGCGAGCTCTGCGTCTTGCTTCGCTGCCGTCTGCGTCTGAAATCTCGCAACCGCGTACCGCCGCCCATCGAGGGGAAAACTCCCAGAAATGGCCATGGCGTCCCCCCACTCTTATATCCCGCCAACCCTCGTCTAGCCACCCAACTCAACCCGAGCGCTGCGAGCCTAGGACAAACGGCACTAGTCCATAGCACCGCCTTGCTCCATTCATTCCCATGGGCGTCCCCAAGGTTATCGCGGATCTCCGGACGCGCCGCTCCAGCGGGGGCGTCGACCCGGACCGTCCCGTCATCGGGATCCTAGCCTTCGAGGCGGGCGCCGCCATGTCGCGCCTCGTCTGCCTCCATCGCTCAATCACCGACGACGAGATCCGTCGCCTCCGCGCCGACATGCGATCCCAGGGCGTGACCTACCTCACTTCTAAGGACCAGACCTTTCTCCTCCGGCTCGCGTGCGCCGAGATCGTGGCCGAGCTCGACAAGGCCGCCGCCGCCGTCGCCCGCCTCGGGCCCAAATGCCGCGACCCCCTCCTGCGGGGATTCGACCGCCTCTACGAGGATCTGAAGGCTGGCGCCGGCGGGTTCGGCCGCTCCGCCGACCTCGATCGTCTCGGCCTCGGCGCTACGCCGAAGGCGGTCGAAAAAAGGGTGAAAAAGATGGAGCGGCTCGTCGAGGCGACGTCACAGCTGTACGCGGAGATGGAGATCTTGAGCGTGCTCGAGGCGTCGGAGCGGCGAGCAGAGCTGCAGTGGCGGCGGCACAGCGGGCCGATCCCGATCCAGAAGCCTTGTGTCCCGGCCGGCCCTGACCCGGTCCAGCTGGAGCTTCGGTTACAGCGAAGCCGCGTGCGGCGACTCAAAGAAGAGTCGCTCTGGAACAAGACATTTGATAAGTCCGTTGAGCTCATGGTCCGCGCCGTGGTCACCGTCTTCGCCCGGATTTGCGCCGTCTTCGGCCCCTACTTCCTGGGTTACCACGGCAGGCAATCCTCGGGGCCGCTCGAGCGACCCGCGGCACAGGACTCCCATTTCTTTAGAAACTCGGCTCCAATCTTAACGTCCAAGGGCGCGCGTGAGACGCCGTTTGCGTGTCTGACGAAATTACTGAAAGAAGCTCCGAGCACAGTTGGCGCGTCGGGCCTGGCGCTTCGGTACGCCAACGTGATCCTGCTAGCGGAGAGGCTGCTGAAATGTCGTGGCAGTGGAGTGGAGGATGACGAGGGGGTGGAGGAGGAAGATGAGGCGGCGGCGATGCGGGAGGAGCTGTACCAGATGATTCCGGCGGGGATGCGGGGGGCGGTGAGGGCGAAGCTGAGAGAATGGTGGAAGCGGGAGGGCGAGACAACGGCGGACGTGTCGCTGGCGGAGGGGTGGAGGGAAGCGGTGGCGGCGATCCTGGCCTGGCTGGGGCCGGTGGCTCGCGACACTGTGCGGTGGCAGGAGGAGCGCAACATGGAACGGCTGCAGCGGTTCTACACGCGCCCGCGAGCGCTGCTGCTGCAGACGCTGCACTTCGCGGACGTCGACAAGGCAGAGGCCGCCATAGTCGAGGTCCTCGTCGGCCTGAGCTGCATGCTAAGGTACGAGGAGCCCTGCCGCCAATCTCTCAGGTTTTAGAGTTAACCGATTACAAACTACAGATAGAAATATATACTTGAGCTTGATCAATCAAACACAACTCGTACAGTTGATTCGTTTGGTTGCCTCCCCAGCAAATTCCTCTACTGTTTGCAAGAGTAGTGATTGGAGTGTGTTTGCGAATTCCATCAGTCTCTTTAGCGACTGGGGATGCAATCAATAGATTCATGGTTTCTTTGTTGAAATGCTTGTCATACAGTGTAAATTCATGATTCTAATACAGTGAGTATACATTTGCAAGTGAAATAATTTACCATTCTTATGTTTGCAGTGTACTTTTGCATGTGATGGAGGTTGTTTTTGATGAATTGATGGAGGAGACGGTCAAAGACGACACATAAAAGTATAAATGCAGATCTTTGTCTTGTTCTTGTGACAGCGTCACCTTCTGATTAGCTGCATGGAACATCGTTGTCAGTGTCTGAATTTGTCGCATTCGAAACCAAAGCGATATTTGACTTGGTGCCATTGTTGTTAAAAACCTTGAGCAGGTCAAGCCACTCGCAATCTAATTAATGTGTTTGTGCCTACCTTGGGAGAGTGGGAGTGTATCTGAATATACTTTGTGCAGGCAAGTCTACACACCCACGCAGCTTTACTTCACTCATATTTAGTAAAGCATCCTTAAGGTAAAGTCAGCTCTACGACGCCTATTTGCTTCTATTTAATTTGGTTAGCCATCGCAAAAGATATATGATTCCAGTGGTGGTCAAGCACTATATTATCTGTTGACTGATCAACAAGCCATTCACTGTACCTCGAGGCACAAGAGTGAGCTAGGTTGGGCTGAGATCCATTGGCCATTGACACGGTTTGATTGGCTTAGTCTGTTTGGTCCCATGTTGTACCCAAGAGGACCTATTACGAATCGGGTTAGATCAGTCTGATCGGCCCATTGACCATGTCTATACGTTGGTAGAGTCTTCAGCCTTTTAAATTATATGTTTTTGATTGTTTTGCCCCCATAATTTATATATACATTTTTTGTCAAGCTAGGCCAAAGGTGTGGTTGGACCTGTTCAATTCTTCCCTAACAAGACAATTTTAATTATGCAAGAAAAAGAAAGTAGTCTGTTCAATTCTAACCTGGTCCCTCATTTTTTAGTTAAATTTTTTTTTAAGAAATAATCTACACCTTATAAATTATTTAATGATATTAATATTAAGGTATTTTAAATTACATACATACGTATAAAATATCCTAAACAATATCATACATAAGATAAAATACTATTCACTATATAAAAAAAACCTAATATTGTTTAGGATATTTTATATGTATACATAATCTAAAATACCTTAATATTGGTATCATTAAATAGCTTACAACATGTAGATTATTTCTTAAAAAAAATTTTAAAAAAATCTTTTTTACTTAAGAACGAGAGACCCAAGTTAGAAATAATCTATATCTTGTAAGCTATTTAACGATATCAATATTGGGATATTTTAGATTACGTATACTTATAAAATACCTTAAATAATATCGTATATAAGATAAAATACTATTCACTATATAAAAAATCTAATATTATTTAGAATATTTTTATACATATATGTAATCTAAAATACTTAAATATTGATATCATTGGGTTGTAAGATTATTTTTTTTAAAAAAAATTTAAAAAAATATTTTTTTACTTAAAAACGAGAGACCCTAAGTTGCCTAATAGACATGTCCTCGTTACAATATTAAAATAGTTGTTGTGATCGGAGTCCGGAGACCACATCGCAAAAGATACTACAAAGATCCATCACAATATTTTCAGGTTGAGATGGATTATAACTATAATCTCTTCGTAACAAATTGAATTTAAAATAGCTATTGGTTCAATGGTTCAACAATTTTTTTTTTAAGTTGGCTTATAATTATTATATTTTATTAATTGTATTTACCATTTCATTTATGGTCAAAGTTTATAGGTGCATGAAAGGTATAATGTAGGCGTTTAGAGCTTGTTTACTCAGAGGAAAGTAGGAAGAAAAAAAGAGAAAATAAGAAGAAAGAAAGTATAGGGTTGTTTATTTGGGCGGATGGATATTTTAGAAGGGAAAGTAAGAGGAAAAATTAGATATTAACCTCTCAATTCGGGTGAATAGCTGAAACTATGCCTTAATTTTACTAACTTCACACCTCGTTTAAAACTGAAATTATGTCTTAACTTTACTAACTTCACATCTCGTTTTTCATTGCACCGTTGTTTATCCTCGCTCATTACGAACTTTCCTCGACTACTCATTCTTGTTGTCACTACATAAGCTTGCCGCCACTATTCATTCTTGTCACTGTTGTTTATTCTCACCGTCATTGCACGTATTTAATATTTAATATTTAATAATTATATGATATTAATAGTATATATATAATATGAGTAAAAAAATAAAAATTAGGATGTATATATTAATTCTTTAATTTTTTTTTTCAAGTAAATATAAGAAAGTGAAACTTATAATATTTTATTTATCTATTTTTTTTTTCTTTTATATTTCCCTCGGTCCAAGTAAATACAGTGTTAAGTGAGTTTAATCATAGTTTGATGTATTGATTCATAACTGATTCACATCAAGATGCCTACCTGAACGGAAGAGGCAGGTGACGGCATCTGCGCACGTGTCAGAGGATGGGCGCACGTGCAGTCAACAACCCTTTGTCCCGACTCCTTTTAAAAAAGAGGTCGGGAGGAAGGAGCGGAGCACGGGGAAAAGACAGCGCAAATAGAGAGATGAGACAGCAACGCACTCTTTTTTTATTCTCCTTTTTTCCATAATAATTAATAATAATAATACATAATAATAATAATAACAATAATTTGAGGGATAGGGTTTTCGGTTCTTTCCGCCCAGTTTCAATTTCAGATAGAGCATTAACCGTTGGATACGCCACGCTGTGCATCAAGTACCGTCCGATCACCCGCCATATTAATTATCTGCTTTTGTCCATAAAGCCGATCTTTTTTTTTCATAAAGCCGATCTTATTTGGGCCGCCTTTGGACGAGAAACAGTCGGGACACGAGACCTTGAAGGCGGGAACCGGGACCAGTCTTTTCAACGTCCATGGTTGATCCACCCGTTTCCACTGCACCCACTAAGTACCTCCCATTTTAATTGAACCTCACGAACGATATTCCGTGTGACCCACAGCAGGGCGAGTCACGACGCTGGTTGAGGTCGCTTACAGGCGCGCTCCGACACGGGCATCTAGTCCACGTTACTCTTCTAGACGCCGTCAATGCCTTTTCCAATAGATATGCGCCAGCTGTAATCGGCATCTAACGACGTCTATTTGGGGGAATCGTCCGAAATATGCCATACGCTCACGCGGCACCGCCATTGATGCCCCGTCGATCGCATGATAAAAAGCCCCAATTTCCACCTCCCCCGTCGTCTCCGCCCGTCGTTCTGGTTCCTCTTCCTCCTCCTCTCCTTCCTCCTGGAAGGATCCGATCGCGAATCGAGCTAGCGAGACGGTGTGTTTTCGCCTTTTGCTTGTGAATTCGAGTTTTGGGCTGGAAATCGCTGTCTGATTCTTCGTTTTGAGGAAGTAGCTCGAGAGATTGGATATTTCCGGGTTTTTTGTTGCCCGATTTGCTCCTTTTGGGGGGAAAATTTGGATTTTTCTGTGTTTCTTCTCCGATTTGATGCCTTCTTCCGTGGCCACGGCGTCGTCGTACTGGTGTTACCGGTGTAGACGCTTCGTCCGGGTGTGGCCGCAGGTCGCCATCGTCTGCCCCGACTGCGACGGCGGATTCCTCGAGGAGGTGGAAACGCCTCCTCACCGTGCGACCACGGGCATCGAGCCACGCCGCCGCCGCATCCCCTCTGCCGGGGCATACGCCCTCGGCGGCGACGGTTCCGCCGCGGCAGCAAGCCCCCGCCAGTCCTCCGAGCTCAGATTCCGCCGCAACCGCCGCGCCTCAGCCGGCGATCGATCACCATTCAATCCTGTCATAGTTCTCCGTAACCCTTCGGACGGTGCCGGCGATGAGGAGCGCGCTGCTTCTGCTACAAGCTTCGAGCTGTACTACGATGACGGCACCGGATCTGGCCTCCGCCCCTTGCCGGAAAGCATCTCGGATTTCCTGATGGGCACTGGCTTCGATCGACTACTTGAGCAGCTATCGCAGATTGAAATCAATGGCATCGGCCGTGACAGGGGATGGGAGCATCCTCCGGCATCAAAGGCCTCGATCGAGTCGATGCCGACCATTGAAATAGTTGACGAGCACATTGGAAAAGACTGCCACTGTGCCATCTGCATGGACGCATTCGAGCTCGGGACTGAGGCACGGGAAATGCCCTGCACGCACATCTACCATCAAGATTGCATCTTGCCGTGGCTTTCGCTCCGGAATTCCTGCCCTGTTTGCCGCCATGAGATGCCAACGGATATGCAGACAAGGGACGCAGCTGCGACGGAAGGCAATGGACAGGCTGCTGCTCCGGCGGCCGGGAATGATGAGGAGACTGTGGGGTTGACAATATGGAGGCTTCCTGGTGGAGGCTTTGCAGTTGGGAGGTTTGCAGGAAGTAGGAGGGCAGGGGAACGAGAATTTCCTGTTGTTTATACCGAAATGGATGGCAGATTCAACAACAGCGGAGCTCCAAGAAGAATCTCATGGACTTCGAGAGGGAGTAGGTCAAGGGAGAGTGGGGGAATTGTTAGAGCTGTTCGCAGTTTCTTCTCATTCTTTAGGCTGTCGAGATCTAGATCTTCTTCTCGGCTGAGCTCAGAATCTAATCCCGCTGTTACTGGCGCACATGGAAGAGGTTCAATTTTTCGGAGGCATTCGCAGGGAACCAGTTCAGATCGGACCCCAGATGTGATCTCTTGAGTTGGTATACAAACTTTGGAATATAACTTTTTCAGGACCTGTTTCAATGTAAATAGATGATATCCATTTATGTTGTAGCATCTTATGACCTGTATCTCCTTGAAGTCATATTCATTTGTTGGAAAGAATCAACTTGATTTTTCTTGGTAAAAGATTCATGGTCTCAAAAATTAGTTTGAGTATAGAAGGCTTGAAAGCTTCCGAACTGTTTGTTAAAATGTAGATATGCCTGCGCAAATATTTGTCTATACTCACAATTTCTTGTTTTCAGTTTCCTATTTATGTCATTTTGACTTGAATTTGAGGATATTCTTGAATCCTTTACTGGTATCAGTATGAGTGGATTAGTCCTATAACAAATTCTTTTTTTTCCATAGACCAAGTAATTAATAAAGGTGGAACTCAATCCTAAGATCTTGTTAATAACTAAAGTATTGAACTAACAAACAAATTCATTTCATTTTGGCGAATGATACACATTTGTCATTTCCCACAAAATGACAAAGAAAATTCATCATTTTCTGAAATCCTGATAAGCAACTTAGAATTATAGATTTAATACTTTCCATTATTTGTTTCTTATTGCTATTTCTTACAATGCTGCTACTTATTTTGTGTCGAGAACTCCAAATTAGTGTCTTGCCTTGCAGCTTTTTCTGAAATCTGTCATCAGGTTTTTCATGTATTAGTTTGTGCAGATGGCAAACTACTCAGCTCCATAAAACTGAATTTGGCGGCTAAGAAAAATAATAGATATGTACTTTTGGATTATATGCACCTTGCAATAGTTTTTCCTGTACTTTTAATAGCCAAAATCATGTAGTTATATAAGGTGGTTAGTATGCTAATTAGCAGAAAGTCTAGGTGGTTGGATTCCACAACTCTGATGCCTTGCTGGTTGTCTTATTCTTACACCTTGAAGAGATTGATTGGTACTGTTTCCTTGCAATTAGTATTTTGTTTATAATGTCCAGCTCTTTTTTTTTATAAGATTTAGGCAGCTGATTATTTTGTAAACACGCTTACTTGAAGTATTTTAGCTTGTGTTCTATATTGAAACATTGGAAATGGGCACAGTTTCTTCATAATTTGAATTTATTTCCTCCTGTCAAACATTATGCAGAAGTTTTTGCTTGAAAGAGCACTACTGTGTCATTTGAAAGTGATTATGAACTTTGTTACAATTCTTTGTTTGCAAATTTAAATCTTGCATGATCTCTGCTAACCATCATAATACTGATTTATATACCAAGGTTTTGGGACTTGATCCAAGACTTTGTTTTCAACTACTAAGATCCGTGAACTTACCGGCACCTTGTAGTAACTTTTAGACACTAGATTTTTTGTATCACGATTACTGCTTTGTTACACATGATGAGATTATGTGGATATCATTGTTCTATACTGATTTAGTAGATTATCTTCTGCTGCCAATGTTCAGGACTGAGCATACTTTTTTTTCAGGCAGGTCTGAAATACTTGGTACCATGATGTGGACAATAACTTGTACAGCTTTGAAAATTGAGAGACAAGTTTTCAAAGGCATTATGTTGCAGATTACTGCCATTATTTTTGCAGCAATGGTTGACCGTGTAAGGCACATGTGGACCCTTGATAGGAGAACCAATCAAACAAGTCAAAGAAGTAACAATGACAGAAAAAGTATGTATCATCCTGATTCAATCTGCACTTCTTTCTCTCTCTCCACATGTGAAGATTCATCCTCTCCAACGTTTTAGAAGCTCTATTACAACCATATGTAACAAGTTGTAGAACTTGTATTGGAAGCTTGTTACTCTTATTCTTTAAACAAGCCAGCCCATGTTGATGCTAGCAGACAGTTGTACATGAGAACCATGAGATTCCCACTAATATAATTTAGATCTAAGAAAAAAGTGGATGCCACTATGATCTCCATGAGGTACTTTGAACTTGTTGCATCATTTAGCTGGCATTGTTTTTCCTGCATCTTTGAATGAGCCTTATGCTATTTTCTGGTCAAACTATTCAATGCATCTCTTCTTTAAGCAGCATCTATGGCGCACTGCTGGGTTTTTCCTTATTCTATCCAAGTACTTGCCGCATAATTCTGTTGACAGTGGTTCATCTTTTTATTCTGTGCCTACACGATTGGTCACTAGCTTTTGTTTGACTTTTCCACTATATTTTGGCCTTTTTCTCCTCAAGCTCTGTGTGTTAATTAATAGGTTTGTCTCTAACTTAAAAGATTTCTTTTCTTTATCAGATCTTTAGTTCGTATAAAATATTGCTTTGCCTCTTGTATAGAAGAGGCATACCTAAGTTCAATGCAGCTCTTATGGGCCTAAGCCCAAGGCTTCCTTATATTGGGTTACGTTGCAAGTGGTGCAATGGGCTTGGTTTGATCATATGATGTTATCTATTGTACTAGTTGAACCGGTCGAATGAATGAAACTGGCTTGAAGCTGTGTTTGGTGTCCCTTTTCGGGGTGCTTTTCGCTTTGATCATATTCTGACCGTTGTCTGTTTGTATAAAATTTACTTTCTGAAAAAAGTTGGGCTTTTTAAATGAGTCGACTGATTCTTTTAATTTAAGGTCTATTTGATTCTATTGTTGTTGGTATTATATTATGCTGTATTGTTAAAATTTATAAGATGTTTAGTTAATAATTTTTTAATTATTATTAAAATTTAAAATAATAAATAAATATATTATTTTAAATTATTTAAAATAATAAATATGATAAAAAAATAATTTAAAATAATAAATATGATAAAAAAAACTCATGATGACAACACACAATCGCACGCTGGGCGTCAATACGCGGCAATCCTGTCACCTGCCTCTTTTTGCCGAGGACGAGGACGCCTATCACGTGCCTGTTGCAGTTAACCTGTCGCGCCCAAGACAAGGTTCCTGATTCGCACGCTTAAAAAGTGGCTCAGAGCCTCAGACGCAAATGCGATGGGACCCACGAACGAGATTGCGCTGACATATCCATAGACCCTGTCTGGCGGCGAACACGAAGTCCCTCATTCTTCCAACGGCTACTTCGTTCCCGAAACCTACAATTAAATCCTACGCTCCGGCCCCAAACGACCGTTGCCCGCAGCTCTCCTCGCTTCTCGATCAACAACAACCTAACCTCCTCCCAGATCGAAACTAGGTTCCGATCGAGCTCGAATCGAAATCGAAGAAGGTAGAGAGAGAGTGCAGGCGATCAGGCTACGATGGAGTCGAGGAGGAGTCGCTTGAACATCCCTGCCGGCATGGCGTCGTCGCTGCGCCTCGACCCCGTCCCTGCCGCTGCCCACTTCTCGGCTATGCCCAAGATTCCCTCCCCCTCGAAGACCACCTACAGCGATCGCTTCATCCCCTGCCGCTCCTCCTCCCGGCTGCAGAACTTCGCGCTGACCGAGAAGCCTTCCCCCATCAAGGAGGGCGGCAACGATGCCTACTCCCGCCTGCTCCGCGCCGAGTTCTTCGGCCACGACCCTTTGCCCGGATCACCGGGCGCCGGACTGGGGTCTCCGATGAGCCCCAACAAGAACATCTTCCGGTTTAAGACGGATCACTCTGTACCCAGCTCGCCCTTCGCGGCTGCCTCCGTGGCGGCCGCTCATGAAACAGCCACCGAGGTCTCTACGCCGCCCAGAGTTCCCAGGAAGATACCTAAGACGCCACACAAGGTAGAAGACCGCAAAACTTTCTTTTTATACAAGCGGAGTGCTCGCTCACTCTGTGAATCTATGTTTTGCAGGTGTTGGACGCTCCATCTCTTCAGGATGATTTCTACTTGAATCTGGTAGACTGGTCCTCGCAGAATGTTTTGGCTGTTGGACTAGGGACTTGTGTGTATCTTTGGTCAGCAACTACAAGCAAGGTATTAAAAATCATTGGGGTTGGCTCCAGAAAATGAACATCCTTAATTTGAATGCCATCAGATGAAAATAGTGGCATATCATATATGAAAGTACTTGCTAGTTATTTATGCATCATAATTTTGGATTATGATCTTGTCTGCAAAATGTAAATTTGTTGTTGTTAGCCATAGAATAACTTGATACTTCGATCGTAGGTGACAAAATTGTGTGACTTGGGTAATAGAGATGGAGTATGCTCAATTCAGTGGAGCAGGGAAGGCTCATACCTGGCAATTGGAACAAGCATGGGAGACGTTCAGGTAAGTTGATGTTTCCAAGTATCTCCAATTCCTCGTGAATATAGTGTCTTAGGTCCGTTTCTGGATTTCTAATAAAAATCGCTAGACTGACTGACAGGAAGTACCACTAGTAATATGCTGATATTGGCCACTGAAGTTAAAGTGATATTACATAGAAAAATTCAAATTGTAAAATTGCTGCTAGACAACCCATTTTTTATTTAAAAGGATTCTATTTGTTTCAAGTACGGTTTACCGCCAAATATATCCTAAAGTACAGGATTCTTAATGAATCTATCCTATACTCCATTGCATATTTATCCGATTATTAAAAATTTATTAAACCTTTATAGGCACTTGGTAATATGATGTGGATTTTACTTCAGCCAAAATATGAATTTTTAGAATTATTCTAAACTCACTTTTAACATATCCATCTATTATATGTATTAGTATAATTGCACAAATAATTGGAACTTGGATTCAACTTTTTTCATGGGGCAAGATGGATTTTGGGTCTTAACCAGTGTGATTTTGCGTAAAGTGATGCGATTAGGTATCTAGATGTCCCTCCCTTTGATGCTTAAGTCAAAATTCTAGTTAAGTGTTAGGTCACAACCCGTAACAAGCTAGGCCTAGAGGCTTGGGCCCGTCATAACCCGTAACAAGCTAGGCCCAGAGGTTTGGGCCTCAACCCAAGGTTTACAAACCCGAATCCCATTCCGGTTCATGGGCCATCATGCCCCCGGAAATATTCCGTCTGCAGCGGGATTCGACCTCTGGACATGACCCTCACGAGTCATGACCCGTTATCTAGAGGGTCATGACTCATCCCGACCTCTGGACATGACCCTCACGAGTCATGACCCGTTATCTAGAGGTCGAATCCCGCTGCAGACGGAATATTTCTGGGGGCATGATGGCGCATGAACCGGAATGAGATTCGGGTTTGTAAACCTTGGGTTGAGGCCCAAACCTCTGGGCCTAGTTGTTACAGGTTGTGACGGGCCCAAACCTCTGGGCCTAGCTTGTTATGGGTTGTGACCTAACAAAAAGATTAGAGAGTCATGACTCGTGAGGGTCATGTGAGTCATGTCCAGAGGTCGAATCCCGCTACAGACGGAATATTTCCGGGGGCATGATGGCCCATGAACCGGAACGAGATTCGGATTTGTAAACCTTGGGTTGAAGCCCAAACCTCTGAGCCTAACTTGTTACGGGTTGTGACCTAACGGATAGCTTGTCTTCCCCTTGTACAGGGTTTGTGTATGTTGTAGATGGAACGAATATAGGGTGAACGATTGCAATGCAAATAATTTGGCTACAACTAATCCTTACTATGGATGAAAGTATGCTTGCTATTATAACTACGGTGCACTGGTTTTGTCTTCTTTAGTCCATGTGGGGAGCACGTGAGAAGTTGATGCCATGAGATTGTTATTCAGGCACCTCATGAGTGATTTGAGTTGAGTAATATCCTATTGAAGGATTGTTGATTGTTTAGAGTAAAGTGGAACTGATGTAGCAAGGCTTGGTCATGTGAGGCATCAACCACTCATGCCTAACTAGCAATAGTTGAGTGCACTGTTATTGAAGAAGATCAAGCCTGCCAAATGACATTGTGATTTAACCTGTTGGCTGTGTAAGATGTCTAAGCCATATTTTGAATCCATCTGGACTTGCCCATATCAATCCATCAGTTAGAACTATATCAATTTGATGATGGAATATAGGCATGAAGGATGTAACAGAGTGCTAACTGTATACAAGATTATGTGAGCTTATTTTTTTATTAGGTCAGCATTTAAATAATTTTTTAAAATAATAGTGAGATATATTACAAAATATTGTTCATATATAATTTTTTTACAAACTGATACATACATCAACAGCCTTAAAATTTTAGGATATGTTTAGCAATTTAACCTTTCAAGTAAATTATGGAAATAATTTATCTAATCGAGTACATGCTTATGCGACTTTCCCTTTTTTTAGACCAGCACTTAATAACAAGTTTTTTTAAAGAACGGAGAGATATGTTACACATACTTCATGTATCAAGTATGATAACAATTTAGCTGTCGCTATTGAAGGGCATCCCTTTTAAAAAAATGCTACTATTCCACTGTTTGTTACAAGAGTTGCATGGTAGAGTGCTATATGATTGTGTACTTTGGCAAATCCAAGTAAGCAAGAAGTAACAAGTATAATGAGCTATTTACAATCATACGCCACCGAAGTTCTCAAGTTATGTGTGTTGAACATGCCTATTTAGGTTATCCCAAATTGCTAAGCACTACCATGCTGAAGAAGCTTGTCGTGTTTGCTACTTAATTCCTACATCTTTGCTGGGCCTTTAAATGAACAATGTTGCTCATAAGCAATTTAGACTTGAGTTTTAACTTGACTTGACTAAACTTGTTAATAAGCTAATTTATGTTTGCAAACAAGTTTATTTATTAGCTCATGAATATGTTAAAGAACAAATTCATTTATTTGCTTGTGATCTACATTGAGTTGAATATGCTTTTTTTGTTAATTCACAGCTAAGAACATAAAAATGTTTACAATATATATGTAATACGCAATATTATATGTAAAGATACATTGATGTAGGGAGGATGAACTTTTTGTAGCCATTGGCTTGGATGAAGTTCTTCTCCTAAGGGGTTTTTTTGGAGCCTTCTTGGAGTGATGGGATCTCCATTCATTGTTACCTGAGATGGTAGCTAGAATGCTCTCATTTGTTCGAACGCATGACACTAGTGTTCTTGGACAAGTTTGAGACAGAGGTTATTGCTTCTTGTAGTAGCCATTGGCTTGGATAAAGTTCTTCTGCTAGGGGGTGTTGGAGCCTTCTTGGAGTTGATGATTTCCATTCTTGTTGGTAGATTGTCTTATTTTCAATCCTTAATGAGATAGTAGCCACAATGCTCTCATTATTTGTGAATGCATTACACTCTTGCACAAGTTCATTTCGAGTCGATTTTGAAAAGCATACATTTAAGTCTGTGTTTTCTTGGACGAAAAACTGAGAGAAAAGAATAGAAAACACATTCCCTCCAAAGAAACATAGTGTTAGACATTTAGCTACAAGTTACCCCACCCTACATCATACATTTATTTACATACAAATGTATTTAAATATTATATTTGATTATTGGTCATTTAAGTTTATGTTGATGCTTATATGCCTTAGATTAAATAAAGTATGCACTATTAATATTAACAAAACTAATTGCCTACAAATTACTCAATCTTGAGCTTTTTCAGCTAGTAAATGGACAAGATTGAGTTGTGTTCATTCATGGAAAGAAGCCATGCCTGAATGAATGAGCTTGAATTTTGCGATTTCATCAAAAGCACAGCTCAAGCTTGGTCCTAATTATGCGATATGAGCTTAGGTGTGATAATTCGGCTCTGTTATTATATAACTTAATCTTTCTTTTGTGAAAAGTCAACAAAGGATGAGATTGAGTTGGGTGATATTTGGTTAAGTTAGAATTTTATCATGATCTTGCAAGATTTGTGCTCCCACAGGCCACAATCTCATAGCAAAAAAGGATTCACTAATACTGTATCGATACAATAGTCCCCACCTCAACGACGATGCTTCTGCTAATGATTTAAAGATAAAAAAAGTCCTACTCTTCAAGGAAATTATAAATTTCATTTCCTTCAACCAAGACATCATTGTACCTAGTATCTGCTTTAATTACTTGTAGACACTTCTAACTGAAACTCTCGCCAAGGAAATTATTGTTTAACAATCTTTCCTCCAAATCATCATTTCTAAACGAGAAGCATAGCTAATAACAAGATAAATATTATTGAGAACTTATGCATACTAGTTTTCCCTTGTGAATATTTTTCTTTCATTGTCAACATTGGTTTTGTTTATTTTTATCTGTGACTATTAATGCGAACTCGGGAAAGAAGTTTGCAATAGAATATATTCCATCTCATTTGAAAGCAATTATTGTTGACTCCTGTGACAACAAATTTGACAGATATGGGATAGTACACGGTGCAAAAAGATCCGTAGCATGGGTGGCCATCCTACAAGGTCTGGAGTATTGGCATGGAGTTCATGTTTATTATCTTCTGGGAGTAGAGACAAGAATATACTTAACCATGATCTTAGAGTTCCAAGTGATTTTATTAGCAAATTTGTAGGCCATAGATCTGAGGTAAACCTTTCATCAATCCTCTAAAAGCACTATTTTAGCACAATGCATTTTCCCATGAAGATTATTTGGCACTTATACTGTTACATCTACTTTTAGTTTATATGTGTAGAAATCTTTCTTTAGATATTCACAAGCACAAAAATTATCCCAACGCTTGTATTCAATCTACTAAAATTTTATCTCAGGAGGAAAGAATTGAAGTTCAAATTTAGTACTACCTTAAGCATATAGTTAAGTACAATCAGAGAGTTCTCTGTATTTATTTTTTAAATAAATCAGGAATGAAATTCAAGCCAAAGGTTTAAAATAACGATATGCATTGATGTATCAGTATTTGCTTGGATTGAAACAGTTCTGTACCTCATGACACACAATACTAGTCAGGACTGTCCGGACTATATATTATAGGGTCGGACCATTTATAGTGATCTTATTTCATGTCCTGGTATAGGGTTGAACCAGTATTTAAAACTCTAAATCAAACTGCTAGAATCTTTATTGCAGGATTAAAAAAAACGAATACAGTGATCTTTATTTCATGTACTGGTATAGGGTTGGAGCAATACTTATCTCTATTTCAAACTGCTAGAATTTTTATTGCAGGAGGAAAAATAAAACTGTAATTGGACAGCTCTCAGCATTTGTTTTTTAAATGAATCATCATGCCTGTAGTTGGTTCATAGGAATGAAATTTCTGCTACTAGAATCTTTATGCTGGAAGAAGGTTACACACTTCAGTTTGAATTTGTGTAACCCGAGATCTCTCAACATTTAACTTGTAAATCATTCATAGTGCCTGGATTGATTTTTTGTTGCCTTTCTTTCTTCTAAAAGAATCATTATATCCTGTCAGGTTTGTGGATTAAAATGGTCCCACGATGACCGTGAGCTAGCATCCGGTGGAAATGATAATCAGGTTAGCCTTATATACAGTTATAATGATAAGCATGGACAAGCATGTACAACTATATTCAGATAACTATAGCTGTTAAATCTTACATGATGACCCTTTGAAAACAGCTCTTAATTTGGAACCAGCGGTCTCAAAGTCCCTTGTTAAAACTTACAGAGCATACAGCTGCAGTGAAAGCCATTACTTGGTCGCCCCACCAGCATAGCCTTGTTGCATCCGGAGGTGGAACCGCAGACAGGTGCATCCGGTTCTGGAACACTTGCAACGGGAACATGCTTAATTGTGTGGACACAGGGAGTCAAGTACTATTCTTGATGCCAAAGGGTGCTGCAAAGTACATAAACATTAAATGCTAGCTGATACAGTTTGTTTTTTGCAGGTTTGTAATTTAGCATGGAGTAAGAATGTCAACGAACTAGTGAGCACTCATGGCTATTCTCAGAACCAAATCATGGTGTGGAAGTATCCATCTTTGACCAAGGTAGGCTTCTAGGTAGCAACTGTAATTCATACTCTAAAGAGAGCTGAGGCCCAAGATATAAAGTTTGTTTAATCTTGTTTTAGCGGAAGCCAAATTTTATTTCTCAATATTCAGTTGATACAGAGACCAACTTTATTTAACTTCTGGAACTGCGTTCTTTGAACTTTGAACTTTCAACTTATTCATACTCTAAAGAGAGCTGAGGCCCAAGATATAAAGTTTGTTTAATCTTGTTTTAGCGGAAGCCAAATTTTATTTCTCAATATTCAGTTGATACAGAGACCAACTTTATTTAACTTCTGGAACTGCGTTCTTTGAACTTTGAACTTTCAACTTATTCCATCAATTTAGCGATGATGGCAAGTAATTTGGAGATTTTTCCCATCATTATTTGGATCTTTTTGTATGTATTTTTTGAAGTTTTATCTTATTCGGTCGATTTGTTATTGATGTCAAGTAATTTAGTAACTATTTCATTTTATTGGTGAGTTTGTTTGTTTTGGCACTCGGTCCTTTTAAGTATAGCCTTAAATCTCATCCATTGCCACTAATGCAGGCATTATCTGCTTGTTCTTGAACGTTTTTTTTTCAGAATACATCTTTTCTGTTAACTAGAATTACAGTGTAGATTTCCATAAACTTTTACGTGCTACAATTACTAAATTGAACACTTTTACTGCACCAAAAACAGGTAGCAACTCTTACAGGCCACACGCTTCGTGTACTATACCTTTCCATGTCACCGGATGGACAGGTAACGTTAGCAACTAGTTTGAGGCTATCTCTACTCTCTACGATAGATAGGAATATATATAATTGCTACTTTAGATTTAGGTGCAAAATTATTGCCTTGGAAGCAAGTATAGCCTTATAGGTGCTACTGATTGCTCAGAATAATTGGATTTAATAATAGAGCCCCTATACATTATCAACTAATCGACAAATTTTGCTGGATCAGACGATAGTGACTGGAGCGGGTGATGAGACACTACGGTTTTGGAATGTTTTCCCCTCGATGAAGACACCGGTAAGCTTCACTTTATTGCTACTACCATTATGCGTTCTCTGCTAAAAAAATGTGTTACTAAAAATTCACCCATTTTTCTGTAGACACCCGTCCGTGAGACTGGAGTTTGGTCCCTTGGACGAACGCATATTCGCTGACCACAGGTAGCACCAAGTTCATGCGCTGCAGAGTGGAACTGATTCTTTGGATTTTTTGTGTAAATAATCTACAAAAGCAACTCAACTTATCTCATTATATTTGAAATATTCATTGTAAGCTTCACACAAAAAGCTTTGCTCATGTAACAATAGCTTGCCACTTTGCTTGAGATTGTCAATAATTGAACTTGTGCAATACCTGAAGTTCATGCTCTGCATAATGGAACTGATTCTAACAAAAGAAACTCATCTCATCTCATTATATTTGAAATATTCATTGTGTAAGCTTCACACAAAAAGCTTTTCTTTCTGTATCTGTAACAATAACTTGCCATTTTGCCTGAGATTGTCAATAATTGAACTTGTGCAATACCTGAAGTTGATGTGAGATTACCCTTCTTCGTATTTCATTGTTATTAAACTAAAAAGTGAATAATAATGTGAATCAGGTGGTTGGAAATCTGGACAAAGATGCAATGATTAAGGTCTTAGTCATATAATTGGGAGAGTCAAGTGTTGTTTTCCATTACTCTATTGGTTCCAGCAAACTAAGAGAACTGTGTTATGTCTTTGATCTACATTCCAAGTGTCTCCGGTTGATACTTGATAAAGAAATCCTAAAAGTAACTATTAGGAAAAGAAAATTCACATATTCCTGCTTTTGATGCTCCTTGACTTCAACACAGATTATTTGTTCTTGTTTAGTGTAATCAACAGAAGTAATCCTAAATCTTTATCTCTGTGTTCTTGTATTGTTCTTTTTTACTATGGATGTGTTTCTTTTCTTGTACTATTGATGTGTTTGACAGAGCTTCTGCTTCTGCTTTTTAAATTTAGGCAGTGGACAGCTGCAAGAGAGAAAATTAGGTATTTATCTACTTCCTAAATTCGGCTTTTGGCTCCTCTATACAACAGAAGCAGACGAAAAGTAGGACCCAGCAGCTTTGCTGAGTAGCAAAGCCTTCAACGCACCTTAGACAGGTAAATGTCGAAGTTGCCGGCAAGCAGCACATCTCTGATCTCTCCACATGTCAGTTCCGGCAAGCAGCACATCTCTGATCTCTCCACATGTCAGTTCAGCTAGAAAGGCAATGGTTGCACAACTCTTGCACAAGTAAACTACTACCCTAAACATATCTTTATAATCAGAGTTGCCAAGTAGTAGATCACTTGGAAAGGGCTTGCTTTAATTATTCACAGGTATATCATCACACGGACAATTCTGGAACTGTGTGCAGCAAAGGAACTAATAAGATTTGAATCCATGTATTCCCTTTTTTTTCTTTTTAATTTATGGATAAGGAGGTGTGGTGTAGAAGCAACATATTGCATTCCCAAACTTGAACAAGTTACCTGATCCGTTGACCATTAGTTTCTGGTCAGTAATAAATTTTGTGTAGGAGTTGATCATTGATTCTGAATTAAAATATTGTATCGAAGAGTTATTGTGCACTTAACTTGATCCTTGCCGGACACGCCACGCCGGCCGATCTCCGCCGGCCGATTGGCTTTGGACTGTTCATGTTCCCTGACGTGGCCGCCTCATTTCTCCTAATACTTGAGCACTCAAGTCTAAGCCTTTGAGTGGCGAAAAATTATAGAAATTTTAAAATCATTTTTCTAATTTTATATGCACATGTTTTGACTAAAGTGACAATGGTTTGCCTATTTAAATGGAAACCACTCCACCTTTCATCTTCCCCTTCCTCCCCCTCTCATCTCCATTCCTCTCAACGCTGGAGCAGAGAGGGGCTGCTCATTTTCTTCTCTCTCTGCCTCATTAATTCTCGATCCTGTTCTGCTTCTCTCCCTTTCCTTCTTCCTTTTCTTCAATTCTTTATCCATTTTTAAGACCAGAATCTCCAATCTGTAAAGAGTACGCCAACATGGAGTACGAGGACAGATACAGACAGGCTAAAACACCCAAATTCGACTGTCTCCTCTTCGGTACTTGCTTTCAGATTCTAGTTTCGCCATCAAACCTCTGCTAGATCACTGTTCTTTGCCACTAACCTTCAACTTATGCAATTTCCAATGCAGATCTGGACGACACACTCTACCCTTTGAGCTCCGGCATTGCCTTAGAATGCCTCAAAAACATTGGAGGTCTCCACTAATCCTACCCTCTCTCTGTTCTTGTCGTCACCTCTTCTGCTGTTCTGATAATCTCTGCCATTTTCAGACTACATGGTTGAGCGGCTCGGAATTGGGAGGAGCAAGATTCCAGAGCTGTGCAATCTTCTTTACAAGAACTATGGAACCACAATGGCCGGCCTAAAGGTATGTATGATGAAGCCCAATGACTCCAACTCCTTAATCTAAGTCAACTATATTGCCCTAATGTCAATGCTGTTACTCAGGCTATCGGCTACAAGTTTGACTACGACGACTACCACAGGTATATACAATTAAGTCAAATATCTAGTTTTGATGTAAGTCAACTAACGTTAGCTTGTTTGCTTCTCTTCAAAGCTTTGTTCATGGGCGTCTGCCTTACGAGAAGCTGAAGCCTGATCCTGTCCTTCGGCAACTCTTGCTGAGCCTTCCGGTTCGGAAAGTTGTGAGTCCGCTTCCTTCTGTGTTTTGACGATTGAGTTGAAGGAATTGTGCCGCATATTCATTGGTTGACCTTTTGTTTGCTTCAAGAACAGATCTTTACTAATGCTGACAAGGAACACGCTTCTCGAGTGCTCAAAAGGCTTGGACTTGAGGATTGTTTCCAGGGAATCATATGCTTCGAGACGCTGAATCCTGCTCCTATTTCCTCTTCCTGCTCCTCCGGCGAAGAAATTGCGGCTGACGTATTCGACATCGCCGGCCACTTCTCTCGCCCCGACAAAGCTGGGGCTGAGCTGCCTCCGACGCCGGTTCTGTGCAAGCCGTCCGTGGAAGCCATGGAGCGGGCTCTCAGGATCGCCGACATTAGTCCTCAAGGAACGGTGAGACCGCCGACATTATTTATGGCTTCTGTTCGATTCAAGATTGAATCTTGTTTGTGCAAAATCCTTATTCGATCGAATCCTCTTGCAGATTTTCTTCGACGACAGCGCTCGCAATATCCAAGCAGGGAAGCTCGTTGGGCTGCACACTGTACTGGTAGGTCATCTACTCAAAGCCGTCTGCTTTTCCAATCCATGGCGGCCATCAATTACGCTAAAATGTGGATGTTGCAGGTGGGCGCTTCGCACAGAGCCAAGGGCGCAGACCACGCGCTGGAAAGCATCCACAACATCAAGGAGGCGTTCCCGGAGCTGATGGAGGAGTCCGAGAAGTCTGGAGTGGTTCAGTACTACTCCGGAAAGATTGGAATGGAGGCGTCTGTGACTGCATGATTAATTCTTCCGTGTTCTTGTCTCCAAAAGAGGGACTTTAAATGGAAAGAGGATAGCAAGTTTGTGGCATAAAAGATTGATGAATATTTTTCCAAAGAAAAAAAACTTTTATAAAAAAATCAAGATATTGTAAATTAATGTATTCGGCATTCTATAATTTTTTTTAAAAAAATAGTATTTATCTTCTATCAATAACACCAAGCAATTTGGGTAGTAGATGAGTGATGTTTGTTGTGATCCATAAACCGATTATACAGATCCAAATATTACTTGAACATTACTTATATAATTAGAGTTGTTTAGCTTCGTTTTTAATCAAAAAGTAATTAAAAAATTATTTAATAATAAAAAATAAAAACAGAATAAAGTAATAAAAAAGTTAAATTTACGAAAGCTATAATTTGATATTTTTATATCTTTTCTTTTTTCAAAAAAATAATTTACATAAATCGTTTAAAATTTTAAGTATTAAGTATTAGTATTTTAAATAATTAAAAATTTTAATACTAAAAAAATAAAATTTTATTATTTTAAATTTTAATAACAATTAAAAAAATTATTAACTAAATATCTTATAAATTTTTTAAAATATAATATAATACAATAAAATTTAGCATAATTATAAAATTATTAATAGTGGTCTAAGATAGCCCTTAATTGGGTCAACCTAAATTCATCTAATTTCTTGTTTCTTGTTTGAGTCGGGTGTGTTTTTGCGTACTCTTCATCAATATTGCACGAATTTTAATTAATATTAACCAGGAAGCAGGGGTGTATAATTGCTAGATGATAAATAATAAAGGGGTGTATTTGAAAGTTAGGCACTTGGTCGTTGTGCGAAATTTACGCGTATATATACGTGGATAAAACCTCTACCCTCTCCCATTTCCAACGAAAAACCCTAGTGACAGTTCGTTGGTCTTTCGTTCATGGTTGCCATGGAGAAGTTAGGGTTTCGATCGTTGCCGCATAGTCCGAATATGAAGTCCTCCGGCTTCTCCTCCTCCGATCAAGCCCATGTTCTTATTCCCCGCGCTCCGATAGGGTACTTCGAATGCTCAGTAACTTTGTTCCGACTTTGAGATCGTTATCGAAACATGAAATTAGGGTTCTAGTATAATCTTGTAGCATTTATTGTGGAAATTCAACTATATTTATGTTACTTTTTTTAAAAAAATTTCGGATTTGTTAGTTTGAGAAAGATGAGGGAGAATAGTGAAATGATTACATTTGTATTTTACTAAGGACATGAATATGACCCCAGAAAGACAGGTTTAAGGTGGAACTATGTCTTCTTTTACGTAATTTGCCCAAAATTTGTTGGTATCGATTCGAGGGCAGTGCATTTCGTTCTTTTTGTTTCCTGCGGTTTCCTTGATTGATGAGATTTTCATCTGTTTCTAGATGTTTAGATTCTTATAACCTACTGGGTTAAGGATTTACACTGTCTTGCATCTAATGTACAATGGAGGATTTTTCCCATCTCGGTGTTAGCTGTGCCCCGTCGGTTTTGTGTGCGAAACTAGTACCTTTTAGTATTAGCCTCTTGGTTCACATACTTGGATCTTTCCTATTCGACACTTTATATGGATAAGCCACATTCTGTTCCTTTTGCCCTCCTAACAATTTTAATGTACCGTATTAGTGATTACTTGTTTCAATATCATTTGATGGTTCTGGGGTGAGTATCAGACTGAGCTTTACAGGAGGGCATCTTATATGATTTGGTTTGCATATGTGAATGACCTACTTGATTCCACATCTCTTGCTTGCTACAACAGATTGTGATCTTTGTGGCTGAAGCTGCTTTTGAACCTATTATTGTTCTTTTACGAATTTGTAAACAATCAGACATTCAATTTCAAACAATTAAGCTGCATAGCTTTGCTATGTACTGTCACGGGTTCAGCTTGCTTGGCATGATCCTTGTTATGTTTGTTGGTGCTGAATTTTCATTTCGAAGCAGCCTTGATGCTTAAGTCCTGAAGATACTAGCCATCTTCATTTTATCAGTGTTTCTTCTCAAGATATAATATTCTTTTCTCATCTTTTTACAAGTTGTTCTAGTGTCTAGAATCACGTTAGTTATAATGCATAGAGATGCAATTAGCTATTGTAAGAGGGGTATACGTCGTGAAAGGCATTAAATACATCATAGTTTATGCCATAAACACTAAATGGCATTTGAAAAGCTAATTATGTTTATGGTATTTTGGCCTTTCATAATATATAAGCAGAAGAATGACTGAGGTAAGAATGGCTAATACGGTGTTGTTGGGACAAAGATAAGTAATTTTAGGACGTTAATTCTTATGTTTTTTTTTGGCAACACTGATATATTTAGGAATCTGTCGTAGTTGAGCCAGCTTTACACTATTTTTTGTTGCATTTTCATTCTCTTCTGCAGATAAATTTTGAAGCTATAAAATTTGTGTGTGGAGGGGTTAAGACCAGAAGTGCTATGTAATACAAAAGGCTCTGTTTTATTAATTTAAGACTCAACAGTGTTATATGGTAGTGAATGTAGTCTTTCTTGTGATTAGGTTTCCCTTACTTTTAGTTTGTTGAATGTGCTAAATTATCTTTGTTTAAATGCTTCACAGTCTGATTATCTTCCCTCTATTTATGTAAAATGGAAAACCGATAGGGCATTTTATGGACATTCATGTGCTTATTTAAATGCTTTATCTGGGCCTTTGAAACTTGCACTTACTTTTTGTGGAATGTGAAAAATGTCTAGATAGGTTTCCCTGTCTTTTCTCCTTATTGGTTGGTAAAGATGCCTAAGCGTATCTAAAATGTCAAAATGTCATTTTAGGTATAGAACTTCATATGCCAAGTCAACTACACTTTAATAGGGATACTGGAGGAATTAATATTTTGAATTTTTAAATAGATAGCTCCGTTCATAATACACCGGGCTTGAGAGAATAGCTTTTGTGCTGTTAAGTAAAATTATGTTTTAAAATGTCAAACTTGCTTATGCATGTCATGTTCACAAGCATTTGAAGCTTTGGCTAGAGTTTAGCCAATATACTTGTAGGGAGGGCGTAAGCTGAGGAGATGCCTAGGATTGATTCAAAGACTGCGTTAGCAATCAGTTCTTTTTGCCAAAAAAATTGGCCAAAATACGAAATAACACTTTATTCTCTATCAAATTTGCAGGCGGGTGGTTTCTGTTTCAACATGTAGTAAGATTTGTGCAGTAAGTTTTGTCGTCGGTGTTTTTGTTGGATTTACTCTAAAAAGACGTTTGAGGAACTGGGCAAGAAAGATACTCAAGGGATTGAAGGATGACTGACTCTAAAAACATAATCCAAAATCATGTACACTCTGAAAAGGATCGTTTTGGATGGAGTCCTGTTAGTGCTTAGCGTGTTCAAATTTTCATCAGGATTTTTTTTGTATTTCCTTCTCAGCATTTGCTTATTTTATTCTCGCCACTTGTTTTAAGCGATATCATAAAGAACTAGTAATTGGTGGTATTTAATTCTTTTAACATAATTTGAGAGACAAAACTTCCACTTTTAAATCATAGGCTGGAACAAGTTTCAGAATCGAAAAAGAAAAATTGGACTGGATATTGCAGCTGGATGGAAAATTGACGGAATTCATCTTGGCAAATGCAAGCAAGATCTGATAGGTAACATCGAAATTTACTTTTAACTTTTCTATCTTGCATCTTTAAATAAGCACCAGGTAATTTGAAACCTAATCCCACGAGCTAGTTGAAAATGGGTGTAAATAGTTTTTTATATTTCTGAATTGAAATAGTTAAACCAAAATTCTTTTGCTTTACGCATCCACTTTATGAAATCTATATATTGTCACGTGATGTTATAAGAATAGACTGTTAGACTTAAAGCAAGTTAGTTTGAATATGCACACATGTAGGATCAAATTTCTAGAGAAAGTTAATTCTTTGGACTTGGAACAGATATATTCAATTTATCGTAAAGCCAAATGTTCGATAATATTTAATTGTGCATTAACTTAATTCTCTTTTATTTAAATCTCATGATTGCTTTAGCTTCCAATCGATATAAGAGGGATGTACTGTTTAATTCTTCGTTATTGATATATGAGGGTTGGTGGCCATATGAGATATTTGATCACATTTCAGCAACCTAGTTTTCTTCTGAGAAAGTTATATATATTCATAATGATATTGATTAGAATTTGTCCACCATTTAGGTGGGACTTGGGCTTCTCTTGTATGTCTATTATCCGGATGAATTTGTGGTTAGAGAATTATGGACTTTTTCCAATCATTCTAGGATTCTTCATTAACACTGTGTATACTAGGGAGGAAAAAGAAGAGAAAAAAGAAGGAAATAAAAATATTCTTCATTTTCCTTAGTTTACCGGGAGAGAGAAATTTTTTTTAGTTTTTCTTCCAAACCCAATTCCTCCAAATCGGAAGGAAAATCATATTTTTCTCTTCCATTCATTTTTCTTCTAACTGTTTTTTTCATCTATTTTCTTACCAATTTTTATCCTTCTAGTAAACACAGCCTTGGAAGCCTATGATTTTTCCCCAGACACAGCCTTAGAGGCTTATGATTTTTCCCGAGCATCGTCTTTTAGATTCTTCAGTTAGCTTGAAATCACTAGATCTCAGATAAAAAAAATGAAACAGATGAGACTGGTAAGTTAAAGTGTGTTGGGAGTGCAATAAGTTACTTATGCTTAACCTATTTATTACTATTATGATCCCAACACCATAATAACAACACGTGATACCATAAATCCATGAATTAATGAGACATTAACTAACCATTACAATGTTATTATTCTAGTATCACAATAGATTATCCAATATTTAAAATTGGAACTCATAATAATTCCAAAATTATTGTATTATTGTATGTGATAATGTATATAACATAAGTCTAATTCTAAATAAAATTGGACCTCTTGGCCTCGGGCAATTTGGGTTGACTTGGGATCTCAAAATTAGTAAGAATTTTCTCATTGGTCAACTACATTGTTAATTAAGTCATTTCTAATAATCAAGGTCAAAGGGATATGATACTACATAGGGAATGGAATATAATGACAAATGGAGATACAATATAAGAAAAGGTATATACTATAGGTAAAAAAAACATCATGTATATATCAATCACATCAAGATAAGTAGTTTTGAGCAATATGTATGAGATATATATATATGGATATATTGACTTGTCGTATCTCAATTCAACAATAGTTATAGTGCGGAATATACTCGATGTCACGCCCCTTTTTTTCACCTACCCTCTATGTCAGCAATCTCTCCAATTAAACGCCGAAAGTCGCTGCCGGATTCAATTTCGCACTCGAAATTAAATGCTCAGCCGCCGCTAGCAAAATCTGAGCGAGATCGATTTTGACTTTAACTCCCTCACTCCTCCAACGGAACGCCCACGTATTCGGTCGTCTTCGTCGAGTTTCGCACATGAGAGCAGCGTTGTGAACGTCGCCGCATACACTGCTCGTCGCTGGGGAAGGAAAATGTGGTGGAGGCTCTTGGATGTGCGGCAGGGAGAAGCTTCTCACCTTCTCCCTCAGCTCTCGTCACTGCCGGGAAGCGCCGCCGCTGTTGGATTGTTGTCGATGCGCGTGGTGAAGAAGGAGAAAGAGATTGCTGCCGGAGAAGAAGAGGGAGAAGACGTTGGATTTAGGGGAAACTCCTCTATTTATTCACCTCAAATAGGTTACAAAAACCCCTCACCTCTTCTAGCTTTCTCTCGTCGGCGGTAATTCTTGCCGCTGACTTACAAGCTTACTAGATACTCTTCTCTCCTCTCTCTAACAGGCCTTAGGATCTCGCCACTTCTCTCTTGATCTTGTCGCCCGGAACTCCCCCCTACAAAACTCCTTTTGTCTTTTTTATTTATAGGAGAGGGGATGCTCGCCCGCGTGGACCGCATTTGCCATCTCCCATCTTCATTGAAGCCGCTGGAGCTTGGTCGCCTCTGTCTACTGTGACGCCGATTCCCTCGCTGCCACTGCAGGGTTCGCCGAAGGGACGAGGTCTTCGTCCGAAGAAGACGACGCTGCCTGCGTTGTTTGCGTTCGCTTCGTATGCGCCTGCGGACGAAATTAGCTTCGCCAGCGTTGCTCGAGGATCTTGCTGAAGAAGGTGCTGAAGTTGCGTCTGCCAAAGTCGCTCGCTCACGCCTGCTTCCGATTTAGTGTTGACCTGAATGTTTGACTCCAATTCGGGTTGCGCAAGTGTCTTTGGAGCATGGGGGCTGTAGCCAGCCCAACCTCCTTTAGCCTGCACCAATGACAATCGGGTATCACACTCGCCATAGTATTCCCATGAGTATGCACATCACAACATGAATACTAAACCCTACCCATTCCATGTCAGGCAATGATGTGATCCTCAAATCAATACAAACAATAACAGCTACTAGTAATGACAACGTGACATAGTAGGTACTATCTTCAACATAAGGCCAACACTGTATCTGACATGTACTGCTCCCGTAGAAGTAAGCAATCTGCGAAATAAACTTCCTTTGGGTAGGAGCTTGGCACTATATCATTCCTAGATAATATACTAGACTAGCTAACTAGCTCACCCAATATGCCAATTGTAATCAAGAACTTGCCATGCAAAAGCGATTGAGCACAAGAGCTAATCATTCGAGTAAATTTTTTAAGCGGGTACCCCATTCAACGAAAAATTTTCTAATGCTGCCGAGGAAAATTAAGCAGCATTTATTATTTTGTTATTAAAAAGTTTTTTTTAGAAATAATCTATACAACATAAGTTATCTAATGGTATCAATATTGGTGTATTTTAGATCATGTATATTCATTAAATATCCTAAATAAAATTATATAATAAATATAGTGAATAGTATTTTTATCTTTTATATGATTTTATTTAGGATATTTAACGAGTATACATGATTTAAAATATTTCAATATTAATACCATTGGATAGCTTAGGTTATATAGATCATTTCTAAAAAAAAAATTTAATAGAAAAATAAACAATGCTGGTTAAGTTTTTTTTTCCCATTCAACCATAAATTCATATTGGGATTCGTGCATGTACGGATTCTAATGTGATTGGATGGTGAGATGAGGTACCCCTGCTCAATAGAGTACCCATTTAAGATTTTTTTTTCTAATCATTTTGGTAAAAACCCAACCGATGTATTTTTTGAAACAAGGCTCTCGGTAACGACTCATTTTTTATTTTATTTTATTGAAATTCTTTTTTTCATAATAAAAAAAATAAAAACTGAACTAATAGATAAACAAAGCAAAGCTAAATCTACTGAAATAAAATAAAAAATATTCTGATGTTTTGTTCTTATTAAGACATATATTAAGGTAGGGGCCTCCCACATTAGGCAGCGTCTTTGCAATATCTGTGAGCTTTGTTCTAGTCAGTGTTATCAGTAGATTATGAAAAATAATAAAAAAATTAAAAATTTGCAATATAATATAACAAGTAATATCTAAGATAAATAGCAAAAATCACATAACAATTAAAATATATATTCTCTACATGAAAAATTAAGCATAACAGTTAGAAATATATGCTATATACTTAAAAAAATTAAGTTGTATAAAAATAAAAAGATATAAACTTTAAAACCTAATAATTACGAGGCTATTAGTGGTGTTATATCATTACATAACGATTACTTTGAAACCACTAGTAAAAAAAAAAGCTTTGGATCTTACCGAGCCACTAGTGAGGTTGTCTAGGCCTTAAGGAGAATAGGCAGCAGTTCGATCCATGGGCCAGCCATCCCGTTTTACCCGCCAATTCCTTCAAACGCGAAGACTAATCAATTGAAAACGAGTAGCATAATAGAGGCAAAAAACTTCAACTCTCGAGCAGCACTGGTTCAGGACAGGATGCTGTACGGGCCGGCCGGCCTTCCAAAACGTGTTCCTCATGCTCAACTGCCACGGATTGATTCTAATGTGGCGGCGGCCCGAAGGGTAAAAGCGATGAGCAGTACCGTTTGAATGCATGTATATCTCTAGTCTTAGCCAAGCCGCCATCGACGTAATGTTATTTTCTTCCACGAGCCTTTTTACTATTATTCATTTAATACATTGAATGGATCAGGTGACGGCTATGAATTGGAAGTCTGGACCGCTTCTTTTTGTTTTTCTTTAATCTATGAGCCTGACAGGCTGACACCATCGGTTAAATCGTGGTTAGCTTTCTTTTTTAACTTTATTTTGTCGTTAGGATTCCACACAAGTTAAACAATGGATAAATGTGGATATTCAAACTGCAGGACATTATCCTTCTTAGGGAAAGGGCAACAGTGATGAATACCCACTGATATTAGGGGTGTGCACGGTTTGGACCGTGTGCCAAAAAACTGAACTGAACCGGTGGGATTGGTTCGGAGAAATTCTGAATCGATCCCGAACCGTTTGTACTGGTTAACCGATGTTCGGTTAACCGGTTTTTCGGTACAGTTAACCGAAAACCGACAGTTAACTATATTATTTATGTAAAAAAAATATTTAAAATTGTAAAATAATTTAAAATTAATAAATAAAAATATTCTCCGTTAACCGTTAGTTTTTGGTAGTTAACTGTTGGTTTTCGGCGGTTAATCGTTGGTTTTGACAGTTAACTGGTTCGATTTTATATAAAATATTTATTTTTATATATAATTAAATATTATATATATAAATATTATATAAATGGTTCGATTCGGTTAACCGCGGTTCGGCCAAGTTCCGAACCGTAATCGAACCGATAATCGATCATAAGTAAAAAACCGAACCGATTAAGAACCGTTCGGTTCGGTTAACCGAAAAATCGGTTCGGTTCGGTTCGGTTAACCGCGGTTCGACAGTTCGATGGTTTTTTTGCACACCCCTAACTGATATCTGTCCTAAACCTTATTTTTTTATTTTTTATTTTTAAAATAATATCTTTAAGGTTATAAAAATCAAAATGCACCAAATATTAGATTTACGATAACTTAAAAAAGCATTCATTCAAAAGTTACTAGAAACCTTAGCCCCTTTGGAAAACCATTTGGAAAAGTCAAAATTGTATGGAGATGTCTAGAGTCATTTGTTCGGACAAGTTACAAGAGTTCTTTTTTGTCATTTAGTGATTCTGGTCGTCAGGCTCCTACTTTTGACTGCACGATCATCTTGCATTGATTGCTATACAGGGTAAATTTTTCATCTTCTAGAGATGCTTAAAAGCAAGTGCATTAGGATAAATAAATCCTAAGTAATGTCCTTGTTTATGTCACCTAGATGAGCTTCCCCTACTGATCCCCGTAACATTAAGATCTCCGATCCCCACACACAAAAAACTCATACCAACTTAAAAATCTAACTAAGGGTTTGTTTAGCCCCTGTTTTTAAGCTGATTTTAAGCAGCTTTTAAGCTGAAAACAGATAGAAAACTATTTGGTAATGAAAAGCAGAAGCAGAAAAAAAACAGTAAAAAAGCAGAAGTTGAGAAAGCTACAATTTGATGCTTTTGCAGCTTCTGCTTTTTTGAAAAAGTAATTTATATAATTTTGTTTAAAATTTTAAGTATTATTATTTTAAATAATTTAAAATTAAATACTAAAGAAAAATAAAATATATTATTATTTTAAATTTTAATAGTAATTAAAAAATTATTAACCAAACATGTTATAGATTTTGACAGCGTAGCATAGTATAGCGCAGCACAATTTAGCACAGCTATAAAGTTATTGACAGTGGGATTAAATAGACCCTAAATCATCATATATCTCTTGTGCTCGGAGAAAACTAGTGATATGCTTTAGTGAAAATCTTAGGCAGCGGGAAGCATAAGATAAACTTATGGAAAGTGTACCTTTTCTAATCATAAGTTAAGGTATCATCTGATAGTGAATGGTTGTACAACCGTTATGGACTGTAACCCTTGAAAATAAGGTCTTAGGTTAAATTCTACTTTCCTTCCTTATTTTCCTACGGAAAAAAAAATTGTTATCCAAGAACAATTCTGGGAATATATGTCACACCTAAAATATGCATCGCTTGATTCAGATGGCGTTAGGTATTCCCTAACATTAGCTCATCTTAGAGACACTCTACATGAGCAACCTAATCTAAACGTGTTGAATAGTTGCTTGGAGCCCCACCAAAAAGGGGAACACTTCCGTTGATTGTTATGAGCTCTTATTTAAGTAATTCAAATATGATATTGTTAGCTTTTTTTTTTTTATTATAACAATGATAATTTTATTAAAATTTTAGGTTTTCCATAGGAACATGTTGGTAGAGTGGAATCATTTATAGAGACACACAATGTTTTATATTTAGAAAGAGAGTAGGTTTGTGCCCAAATCAAAATTCCTTTAATAAGTGAATCGACCACCACTTGAATGAGTTAAACTTATTAATGAAGAAATGAGATGGCGTGAAAAAAATTAAGTAATTTTTGGAAACAAAGCCAAAGAAGCCCTTAACTATTACTTTTAGAAATGAAAGAGCCAAAAACATTAAACCATCCAATTAGAAATGAAAATTTTTTAATCTTTTTTTTTATATTTTAATTAAATGATCAAAAAGAAGAGATGCTACAATAACTACTACTTACTTCCCCATGCTTTGGATCGATCAATAGATCAATTCTTTAATTTAATAATTTATTTAGTATATTGCCTAATTAATTGACTAGCTGGGCATGTGTTGGTACGCGGATGCCTGACCACAATGTGCCAGCCTGCACTTGTTTGGTCATCAATCGCGGCAATCAATCAATTCCCCCCCTTGCATGCAGACTCCGATTCTCTTGGCCTCTACATGTGCCCCCCACCCCCTCCCAAATCTACAAGGGCTTCTTTTTTTTAATTATTTTTATCATTTTTTTTGTTCACAGGCATAAAAATTTCAGTCATTAACGTTCTTTACCTGCTCTCTACCTCCTGCATTCTTAAATCAATTCATCTTCTTCATGTGTATGAAGATTCTTTGCGCCTTTAGGAGAACGTTGCGTAAAAGCTGTAAAGTTACGTCCAAGACCGTGTCGCTAGCTTGCTTCCTTGTGCGGTCTTCATTTCTTTCTCAATATCTCTCTCTCTCTTTCTATATAGCTATAACTAATCTAATCCTTCACGCTACAGTCTCCAACCCTACACGCTACAAGATTCCCATCGCAGCGTAGCCCTGCACGTGATCTTGCTCCCTCCCCCATGTGCTGCTTAATTAATCAAGTTTCCAGTTAAACACATGAAAACTTGGGGCAAAAAAAAAAAAGTTAATCTGTGATGACAAAAACAAATCAGAAACAGCCATTTGGATGAGAATCCTGCGCAGTGAAAGCATCTCAATGCCCACGTGGAGATGTGTAGGCCGTAAGATGCATGGGCAAACATGAAAAAAATTTTCAGGATAGAGACCTGAGTATCGTTACTTGCTCAATCGCAGCAGTACTCATATTTGCTCAACAGGCAACTTAAAGTCTGCTCATTATACGATATTAGATATAACAAGTATTATTATACGATAACTCATTAATATTATACTATATTAGGTATTATATGATAACTTATTAGTGTTATATGATATTAGATATTATACGATAATTTGTTAGTGTTATATGATATCAAGTATTATACGATAAGATTTATTTATTTTTATTATAGGTTTTTGTATCGTATAACACTAATGAATTATTGTATAATATCCAATATCGTATAAATCTTATAATATTATATAATACCACACTTTAAGATGTGTGTTGGTAGATATGACTCATTTTGGCTTTTAAATATTTGTTTAAATTATATTTTAGGATAACTACTATCGTTGGCATCTATTGTAATTTTTTAATTATACGATAATTTTTTTAGTAGAACCCTTAGTCGATAGCATATGAGATTAGCATAATAGCGGCTCCATTAACTCCACCATTATTATTTGTTATAGCTCAATTTATTAAAATATTTAAGCTCAAATTAATAATAGTATTAAGTTTTATATACTATATAATCTTTTCTCTCACTTATAATATGAACTAAACTGGATATTACATAAGCCCATTTTTGAGTTTAGCAAATGATATAGTGATTTTATGGTGACACAGGGCCAGTTTGGGGCACCTGAGGCTTATAGTTGGAGCTGATTTAACTAGAGCTAGTCCAACCTAAGCTGGTTTGAAAATTTTCATGCTGTTTGGGTAAACCGACTTTCAGCTGGTCAAACGCCCTTGGCTAGCGATAGTGGACGGGAGGGCAGGCGGGGAGCTAGCGGTAGCGGGCGGGAGGGCAAGCGCAGATCTGGGAAGACGGACGCCGGGAAGAAGATGGAAGAAGGACATCAGGAGGAGACACGCAGATCTGGGAAGCTGGCCAGAGGAGGACGCCTAGGAGGAAGACGAAAGATGGATGCTGGGAGGAAGGATGCCAAGAGAAGGTTGCGTAGGTTTGGAAGACACCGAGCTTCGAAGATACAAGATCTGGAAAGAGTTCTTCGAGAAGCGTGTGAAAAGCCCGAAAAGTTACTCTCGACAGCTTCTCAATTGTTCGATAGCTTCTCCATAACAATTGAGAAGCTGTGTTACTAAACAACTAGATTGACCAAAATTACCAAAATTGGCTGGCCACACTAGTAGAAGAAAGTGGTGAATCCAAACGGGCCCACAATCAGCTTATGTAGTGAGCTTTGATCAATTTCACCAATCATGATGAAGATAGAATTCCGTCCATCACATGTGGTGGTGGATCCTCACGAACTACAAGCTCGAGACAATCAAAGACACCTCCTTTTCTTTAAAGCGACGGACGCGTGTCGGTTGCCGAGTAACGGACGCCCGACGCCTCATCATGCCGTCGTGTGCTCCTCTCTCCCGACCGCTCGACCTCAACGCTTACTCGCTTCTCTCTCCCCCCATATAGCTCCGTCAAATCTACCGGCTCCCTCTGATCCGTTCATTGAATGGATAAAATTATTGATGAATTCATTTTATTTCCACACGACTCGACCTTATCCGACGTGGCAATCATCTTTTCAACTATTGTCCAATAAATTAAAATCCTCCATCACATACTCCCAGCCATCAAAAAATTAAAAAACAATATATAAATCGAAATTAAATATTAGAAATTATGTATTTCTAATTTCTCTGCTGCAGTTTCTCTCAGGAATTATATCCGTCCAATCAACAAACAGGTAATAATGTGGGTGCTCGTAAAACTACGTTTGCTTCTTTTATTAGAGGTGAGACATAAGACATTAACCGAACTTTTGAGTAGTTAATGGGAAAAAGTGAAACCGAAAATGGAATAGCAGCCGTCCGATCAATTCACTAGACGTGGATGATATCTAAGAGTGCGATGGGAAGCGAAGTAGATCTCAAGAGAGGAACGACGGGAAAAAGACGCTTGGGTCTATGGGCGGTCCGTAGACGTCATCGGACGAGCCGGGGTGGCGTGTGCGGATGTAAAAGGTATAAGAAATAGCGGAGGTTTAAGCCAAAATTGGATGGTTTAAAGGGGTTTTTCACCATTAAATAGTGAAAGGTTGAGAGGGGGAGAAAGAGAGAGAGAGAGAGGAGGGGAGAGTTTTTAAAAGGTCGGAGCGTTTCTTTGTTCGGAGGAACGACAGTTGATGAATTTGGACGCAAATTTCCTTCGTACAAGATTTGCAGTATCATCACTTGAGATTCTTTGAACTCATCCTGAATTTGACGGAAATTTGGGGAAATTCGACGTTTTGAAGCCGATCTGGTTGAATTTTGAGGCCACCGAAGGTGAGAGATCATTTTTAAAAGGTGAGTCGATCGAATGGGGGTGCTTCTAAGTGCTGAATTTTTATTTTTGAGAGATTTTGTTTTGATCCGAGCTCAAAGGATTTTCTTTCGGTTTGCGTGTTTCGTGTTAAATGTGATTTCAACTGGTTTTAAAAGCAACTTGGTTGTACCTCCGCAAAATCGTGGCATCATTTGGATCTTTCCGCGATTCGATCTGTTCATTCAATTTGTATCGAGCGTGTTACTGGGAAAGAAATCGGGCTAGGAGGTTTATCTCGATCTCTATGTTTCTCGCGTTCTTTTCTTCTGTGTCCACGAAATTTATTTTGATCTATCTTCTGCGTTGAGGCTCCCGAGATTTCAATAAATTAATATGGAAGTAAGAGGCGAACTCAACTTGAACCCCTTCAATCCTTAATGTTCCACCCGAGCATTATACCTTTCCTAATATTATTCGTTTTCTTGTTTCGTGCTTTCAAAACTTCCTCGGGATGAGAAAGTTCTCTCCTTTTTATTTAATATTAAATTCATCTGCTTCAAGATAATGATTCCAAACCTCCTAAAACCTTTCGATCTCACGCCATACGCCATTCTTTATTCGTAATTTGAATGTTTCTTCGTAGTATGGTACACGGATGTTTGCAGCATTTGTGCCAAATGGGACGACTTCAGAGAACGCGGACGTCGGATTGTTAATACCTTTTCTTATTAGCTTCATGAATTGCCCAAAATTTCACAATTTGTGTTAGTATCAATTATGCGTTTCCATTTTTAATCTTTTGAGAGCATTAGCCTCGCCTGAGACTTCGCTGCCTTATCTTTTCCGTGTTGAATGGCAGATCAAGGACTCAATGGTGCTTCTCTTCTGAAGTTGACGCCCCTCTTGTAACTAGTCTTCAAGTATGGTGTTTCAGAACAAGTTGGATTGTGCATCCAGTGGTTACCATGCCCCTGCAGTGCCACATTTTCCTAAAGCACTTAGGGTATATGTGCTATCCTAATTTGGTATTATCTGTGAAGTTTGGATATGTAGGATCGGTCTAACTTTTGCAAGTTATCTGCAGATGAAACGTTCGGTCAGAAAGAAGGTTGAGGACCCCCAGACGTATGCAATTGATTTGCTTGCCAATATAGCAAGCAAATTGTTGGCGGGAAGTGAAAATATTCTGACTCCACGTTCCAAATCTGAATCATCTGTCCTAGCTGCTTCAGATAATGATAATTTGTTGAGATTTGAAGCTTTTGATCAACTAAGCTGTAATGAAGAAGAACGCTCTCCCGGAGATGCCGTGAACAGTCATATGACATGTGGGTCGAATCACTCTAAGACCTCAAAATCAATGTCTCCAGGATCTGCTTCTCTCTTTCAAAAGTCTGGTGTGTCAAACGAGGCTGCAATTGGTGAAGAGTCCAAGTCTGTCCGTGACAGTTACAAAGTTGGGATAAGTTTAACTGATGTTCATGAAAAATGTGGCAACGAGGCACTTCATTCTACTACATTGGAGCCGCTGAAACCAAAAGAACTCATGAGCAAGAAAAATATCCAAGGTGAAAAGGAAATGGCAAAAGATGTGACAAATGGCAAAACTTCAGATGTGTTTAGAGCGGCTGATTCAATGAATTTGAATACCAACTTTCCTGATTTAGTTAGCTCTGACAACAGTGTTAAATACAGGAAAAATATTCCTCAAACTGGTCCTGTTGATAATACAAAAGATGATAAGGGCGCTAATGAAGATAAAAATGCTGATGACAATTCGTCTGGATGTTCTCAATCTATTGTTAGTAGTAAGGAACCTAGGCTGCATCGTATGCGTGATCATGGTAGGATAAAGAAGATTTTAGCATCTAAATTCTCCAAAGTTGCTCCTACGATGTCACAGGAAGATGAGATTATTAACTATGGTTCGTAGTGATTTTTCCATCTTTATCTTATGAATTGGAAAGAACAGTCTTATTGGCAACTGCATGTCTTTTAATCTCATTGCTTTTGTAGTGCAAATTAACTTATGTTCGTCATGTCTGAATTCCTTTTTTAATTCATATGTAGAAAAGAAGACTTCTTCATGCAGCAAGAGAATGCCTCATACACGTCAAAGAACACCCATAAGCTCCTTCAAGAAAAGAAAATGGTTCGAGCGTTATTCATCAAATACTTCTGATAGAGGAGCTTATTGTGAAGGTGTGTCAAATTCATGTAAAAAGAATTCAATCAAGTCTGAACCAAATGATTCACATGACACTTCATGCAGAGGTATGCTTGTTATCTACATGACATGTGTTCTAGGTATGTTAAAATTATCTACCTGAAACAAATCTCATGACTATTTATCTGCTTTACAGCAAACGGGGCATGGTCCTCCAGGACAGAAACAAAATTAGGCTTTAATTCTCCAGACTATCATGGTAATGAACGGAAACATCATGCGGCTATTTATGTTTTCTTGCTTTTTATTTCAATTCTAACATGATTATGCGTTGATGAATGCTTATCCGTTTTATAACTTCTTTGGACAGTGAAACTCAGCATTAAGTCTTTTGAGGTTCCAGAACTGGTTCTTGATCTTCCTGAAACTGCCACAGTAGGTTCCCTAAAGGTATACATATTATGCTTCTTATAGTATTATCTCAATCGAGTAGCCATATAGCCATAATTTTGTCAGATAATTAATCCAATTGTTTTTACAACAGAAGTTAGTATCTTTGACATAAAAGTTCCCATTTGATGTTCAGATTTTTATCGGGATCTTTCATTTGACACAATGTACTAGAGTTGTAGACGGCTGAAATAAAAAAAAAATTAAGTCTTAATTCGTTAATGGCATACTCACATCAGCTTCTGCTTCTCTAAAACATGCACTTTATTTATTCTTCTCCAGGCTTCAAAAATTGCAGAAATACATATGGCATTTGCCACATCTTTAGTTATCTATTATCTCAGTTATCATGTGTATTCCAGTTTATAGCAATGTTTTTCGTTTATCCTAATTTGAGCATGGTGAAGCTGGTTAAACTATTAAGCAACAGTTTAATTTGTTTCCTATTTTCTGATATTGTGGTATTTCAACTATTATGCAGAGAACAATTTTGGACGCTGTAACTGCTATCCTTGGAGGTGGATTGCATGTTGGTGTTATTCTTCAAGGAAAGAAGGTTGCAGATGACAACAAGACCTTGCACCAGGCTGGAATTTCCCATGGTGATGAGTTGGATAACTTGGGCTTTATTTTGGAGCCAAGTCCTAGACAAACTGCAGGAAAATTAACGAGTGCTGAAGGCCCTCATCTCCAGGGTCTTCGTTGTGCTGTCGACCCACTAGCGAAGTAAGTGGACTATGCAACTTTCTTTAGTGGATAGGTGTAATATATTGTTTCACTCTTATGGTTGAAATTGTAGTCTAAGACGTTCTTTGTGCTCGTTATCACTAAATTAATCAACATGAACTCCCATATACTTTGATCAACTACTCAATGATTTTGTATATTGATTCCTTTAAATGTCAATAACCATTCATTTTGTGCATTTCATAGGGTTCCACCTGTAGCTGCTCTCGCTAAGGATCAGCGGGACTTTGCTGCTACTCAACAACCTGTAAAGATCTGTCCTAGGAGTGATCATGATTCCATCCACTCTCAACCAATTGCAGCATCACATGAAAAATTGGCAGCCAATTCACTAGCTCTGGTTGTTGTACCGCCAGTAAACATGGAAGCACTTGCCATGGTTCCCCTCCATAGCAAGCCCAAGATCAAAAGAGCTGAAGCTGGTCAGCGAAGGGTTCGAAGGCCTTTCTCTGTTGCAGAAGTGGAAGCCCTGGTTCAGGCGGTTGAAAAGCTTGGGACTGGAAGGTCTGTTTTGCTTCTGCTGCACTGATATAGTAATTGATCACGGCAGTCAGGAGTCCTTACAGTGTCTGGTGCCTCTGTTTCCATTTCTTCAGGTGGCGAGATGTCAAGCTTTGTGCATTTGAGAATGCAAAGCATCGGACATACGTGGACCTCAAGGTAATGTCCCGTCACTTTGATGGAATCTACAGTTCATATTATCATATCTCATCGTGTCTTATCATTCATTCTCAATATTAAATGGCGCAGAACTTCATAAATAGTTAAGTGTTGTCTTTTTTATTCCAGTAATATGAACATAGAGTTAGTTTGATTGATGCTAATGTTAGTTATTAAACTTACTTTATCTAATAAATGTGTTTGTTCGTGTTAATTTTTGTTTTCACTTTCTTGTTGCAGCGCTTCAGCTTTTGTGTGTGTATATATATTGTTGTTCATCTACTACTGAGTCGTGAAACCATTTTGTGTCAAATATTGCCAGCCATCTTTAAATTCATCATATAAAAATTTTGCATTATTCTGTAAGGCCATGTAACCTAGGAGAGAGAACAGAAAGAATTACAGGATAAATCAGAATAAAAGGAAAAGAGGAAAAAAAATCTTTTTTTGTAAATATAATTAAAAGAAGAAAATATGAATAACCTAAATGCCACCTTGATTTTCTTAATCTTTATTGTATTTGTAAAGATTTTTTTTGCGTTTTTATTCTTTTAATTACTCCTAGTTTAATGATTGAATTTGAAATGTTAGAAAGGAGTGCACTTCATTGATTGTTCTCCCCGTTCTTGTTGACCAACCTTTAGACTATTCTTCTAGATATTTTTCTGTACTTGCTTAGAGTACGCCTAGCCTGATGTTTGAAGTCAATTCTGGTAACTTTTATAGTATTGGTACAAGCAAAATTGCCTGCTTTGCTATATCAACTTTTTCATTAGCACGGTTGGCGTCGAGGCTACGAAATTAAAAAGTCTTATCCGTCAAGCTGATAGCTGTGCATCCTCGCATGACAAGTAACCTTAGGCTGGAGTACTTGTTAGGATAAAAGATTGACTATATATCTCGTCCAAGCACCTTCATTATTAGGATGAGTTTCCTGCTTTTCAAAGCAATAAGCACCATGCACATGTGCTAATAATGGTCAATTCTTTTTGGTTGACGCAGGATAAATGGAAGACTTTGGTGCACACGGCCAAGATTTCGCCGCAACAGAGAAGGGGAGAACCGGTCCCTCAAGAGCTTTTAGACCGGGTTCTCTCAGCCCATGCCTACTGGTCGCAGCAGCAATCCAAGCTCCAGGCAAAACCGCTTCCTCCAGCTGAGACTCGCTTGCTTCTATCCTAATCCAAGAGAATAGATACAGGCAATTGTTTCTTGTAGATAATTAACATACAAACATACAAAAAAAATATTTAAAAAGAGCAGCAGTTGATGAGACTTTTCTGTTCCTTCATACCATTATTCTTTTGACCCGGATGCTCTTCTCCTTCCAATTGACAAGGAAATGAGCTTTGTTTTATTCGGTTTTTGTACATCATAATTGATGATCCAGGAAAAAGGGTGCCGTGTTGATGAAAGAAACGAGGCTGCAATCACTAACTCATTCTTTCCCTTGGAGTCCCTTGAACTGGAGGGATATACATGGAGATGCCAACAATGCACAGATGCTTCAATTGGTTCTTTTATTTGCCATTAGTTATATGTTGTATTGGCTACTGATTTGTTTTACAGCATTTAGTTCATGTAACACTTGATTCATTTGAACATTTTATTACTCCTTGTAGCATATGATCCATGTGATCCTTCATTCAGAAAGCCATACCGAATCTTTAATAAATTTTATTTCATCTTATATGCCGTTCCCTTCCCAATGTATATTCATTCCTTGCAGCATATTCTCATTGTAGAAAATTTTTAGGGATCCTGCGTCTCAAATGCCAAGTTGACTCACTGCCAATTCTTATGGTGGTTTAGTAAAGCCAGTAGCTCAGGCCATGATTCATGGAGGTATTGAGTCTATCAAGAGAATGGTATGGCTTCAACTTTTGCAATTATCTCCACGCGCATGAGTTTTTCAACTACAATTTTTTTTTAAAAATAATTTAAATTCGTCTAACTTTTATTCAAAATTATTAACTTCTAAATCATTCGTTTAACTTTTATTCAAAATTATTCGTTTAACTTTGGAGAAATCTTATACTTTTTTCAAATCATACTACTAATTAATTGTTAAAATAGTTAATCATCAATCATATTAATTAGGTTTTACATAGTCCTACGTAGTCTATACACATGATAAGAATACATTAGCGATTAAATAATTTTTTTTTAATAAGAATACATTATAAATTTAAAGTCAACCCATTACAATTTTTAGGTATGTCGTTGAATTTCAGTTTTAGTGGGTGATCTGTTTTATCATTTTCTCTAATATATAGTACCAAATCTAGTTTGGGCAGTTAATCGTCAATTCAACATATCCCTAAAAACTATTTAATTTAGTTAATCATATTTATGATTTATTTTAGTCAATTAATTATTGATTCAACATCTCAACGATTTTTCTTTGAACACTCGTACTCATTCCCCTATTATCCCATGGTCAACTAATAATTTATTTGGCAAATTGTACACACCCAACAGGCCAAAACGGACCGTTATTGGGCCGACCCAGGACGACCTGATGTCCTAGGTGGACACGTGCATTGCAGACGCATTTACCTTGGAATCATTGAGCCTTTCTCAAACAATATCCGACGTCGCAAAATGTCGCTCTCGCTCTTGGTCTAGCACTCTAGCTTTTGGTTGGGATCTGTCGGTCTGGGATTTGCATCGCTGCGCTGATGCTATCAGTTCAGGTGGAAGCCTAGCGGGCATCAGAAGATATTTCGTTCCATGGCCTTCGGCGAGATCCACCGGCTCCATCTCTGGTGGAGGAGGCGATGGGGCGCAGAACGCCGCGCCACTATGTGCTGGGCCCTCGCCGCGCTCTTCGTCGTCCTCTTCCTCGCCGCCGGATCACGGCTAGGTGACAATGCTATCGGCGGTCCGCTCTCCCATTCGTCGTCCGATCCGCTCTCGCGTTCGTCATCCGATCCGCCCCTCGTCGACCTCACCCTAGTCCTGGACGCCAAGGCGAAGGGCGCCTGTAAGATTAACGATTGCTGCGGGTCCATCTTAGTCTGGCCTCCTTTCTTTTTCTCGCGTATCTTCTCAATCCTAATGCTGGTGATTCTGCAGTGTGTTTGGATGGGAGCCCGCCCGGTTATCATCTTCTGAGAGGTTTCGGCTCCGGCGCAAATAGCTGGCTTGTGCACCTGGAGGTAATAAAATTACATCTGCTATCGATTCACTCCCACAACCACATCTAAGTTTCACTCTTGGTCCATCGACTGGACAGTGCTGAGATAAAAAAAAAAAGACAATATTTGTTTTTGTTTACTCAGATTCACAAACTACTTATAGTTTTGAAAACTTCCGAAGGACCCTTCTATTTCTGTATTCCTTGCAAATTGGTTGGCCATGGTATAAGGTTTATAGCGAGTTGGTACCATATATATATGTATTAGTTTAGGGTTGTACCATTAAGTATTAATTGGTATTGTATGTTAATATTTTTTATATGTACCAGTTAAATCTAAGATTGGTATGTAAGTTTGAATCGATTTTCAAAACCTTAGCTTGAACTTTGAATTTAGAAACATTTTCTAGTGAGATTGGAAAAAGAAAATGCAACTCCTATTATATTTATTCTTTAATTTTTAAGATTGTGTTAACTTTGGCCAAATCTTATATTTTGAATCGCAAAGTACAAAAATTTTTAGTTTCTCAAACCCCTTTCAAGCTAGTTCTTAGTTTTAGCATATCAAGCATATACACTGTGTTTCAAAGAAGGGAAATCCAGAGAGGAAGGAAAGAAATGGATTTGTTTTCTTCCATTTCCCTTGTTTCATAGGAAGGAATGGGCAGCAAGGAAAGAAAAAATTCTAATTCCTTTCTCTCGAAAACGTTCTCTCCAAATCAGAGGGACATCGATTTCTTTCCGTCCTATGCCCGATCTCGTCGCCTCTTGTTGCCGACTCACCTCTCGCCCGCGATCTCGGGTCCAAGCTGCCACCGCTCAGTCGTATCCAAGCTGCCAGAGTCTCAATTTCTCCCCCACTATCGTCGCAATGGCACCCTCCTGCCGGCAGAGATGGACCCGGAGCAGGCAGTTTTTGCCTTCCAAATCCAGGTGTACAAGATGCTACCTGATCTCAACATCTCCAATTGACGTGCCCAATCTAATTTGGGTGAGATTCGGGTTGATTTTGACTTAGAGCTCAGTTGCCTGGTCAAAATATTTTTTTTTTCCTTCCATCGAAATACGAGGCCTAAAAAGAGAAAGCAGTTATTTTTTTCCCTCCTTGTTTCCTTTTTATTGTTATTTCCTTTCTTTTCTGATTTCTTTCCCTCCTCTGAAACGCAGCGATAAGGATATAATCACATTTTAGTAAACTTAGGCCATATTTGTTCCTAAAACATTGGATAACATTACTTAGTCAAAATTTTCATTCCACGCGCTAAAGCCATAAAGGGGACTAGGGGTGGCATTTCATAATGCACTCCAAATTGCTTTTAGCATAAAAGCACTTTGGTAGTAAAATGAAGTGTTTTAGTTTAAATTATTGATTTTCAAATGTCACTTTTAATAAGCACTTCTTTTCCTTATTATTATTATTTATAAGTACCTTTTCCCAATGACGGTGGAAAAACCAAGGGCATTCCGAATCTCACCATTAATCAAATTGCAGTCTTTTGTATTATGCCATATTAGAATAAATTCTTCAAGTTGTTCCTTGCACTCTTTCTCATATCACCATCTAAATTGCAGTCTTAAGATCCATTTGATGTGCATAGCTGCATATAACGTATATATTTATGCTAATGGCAGAGTTCCTCTAATGTTACTCTTGTGATTGATGCATGTGTGTTATTCAGTCCTTCCTCTTGTTTGATCCCCTTAGACACTAACTTTAATTGATGGTTTTCATATATCCACTTGTATTCTTTTTCTTCTGGATGCACCCATCTACATCTTGGAATCAGGAGGAAAGTCTACTTTAATTCATGAACGATTTGATAAGAATGCATTAGTCATTCCTTCAATCCTTCTTTTCTGCTTTAAAATTTGATTCAAACATTCTGTCACTTTTACGAGTGTAAGCTTCCTGATTTTTGCTGATCATGATGTTAAGTTTTGATCCAATACTGTGTTTTAGAAACTTGTGCAACTAATTGCTTCTAAAAGTTAATGAAAGATGAATATATACTGATACTGGTTATGAGCCATATAATCTGCTGACTAGTCCTGTTGATATTTTTTTTCCATGGTACTAATCATGTGATATTGATAATTATTTCTTGTTTGTTTGTTTATTTGGTTTTGGAAGGTTGCTCATTTTGATTTACTTTGTGATAGGGTGGAGGATGGTGTCATTCACCAGAATCATGTACTTTACGTAAATCCATGCCAGTAGGTTCATCGCACTACATGGAACGCCAGGTTCCCTTTGTTGGGATTCTGAGCAACATCCCATCACAAAATCCTGGTAAATGCTTGTGAATTTTAAATACCATGGGTTGTTTTCTAAATTTTATGAGCTTTTCTATTTTACATTGCTTATGCACTCAATGCACTTACATAGAGTAAACAAATTTCTTTGACGGGCAAGTTGATGCAGGACAAAATCTATTGAGATGAGGGGACTAGAGGAGAGGTAAAGAGATAGAAGAGAAATATAGATAGATAAAGGTAGAGAGAGAGAGAGAGAGAGGGAAGAGGAAGAGGGAGGGAGAGAGAGGGGGGAGGATGAGGGAGGGAGGGAGGTACAACAACTCAATTAATTCATATTATAATCTAAACATAATAATCACACATCTAAGCTACCATTACAACCTTTACAAATTGGCCTTTGATAAACATAATAATCACGCATCTAAGCTACGATTACAATTCTTACAAATGGGCCTTTGATAAACATAATAATCACACATCTAAGCTACCATTATAGTCCTTACAAATTGGCCTTTCATAAACACAATAATCACACATCTTAATCACAAATTTCTTTCTTATTTCTTCCTATGTTTATGCTGATGTTTTACATTCTTATGCACTACAGTAATACATTACAGTAATATGTATGTTCTAGGAAGAAATGATGTGGATAAATGCATATTGTAATATGCTATTTTGGATGAGACTGTAAAGCTTAGCAAACCGAGTGATATTAGCTATCACATTGTAAATCATGTCAAATTTCTGAGTAGAACATACAAGAGTCATGTTAGGTAAGCTATAATTTACCTTTGAGTACTGTTTGGGTGCATAATTAAATTCTTTAATCTTAACTATGTTTTGATCATCTATATGAAGTTTAATGTGGAAATTTGAGAGTTTATGTTGGCTAATTTCTAATTCCAGTGAAATACATAATATGACAAAGATAAATATTATTTGTTACAAGATTTTAAAAACCATTCCACACCACCCACATACCGATCTGAGACGACATTGATACCGGTACATGTAGTGCTAGTATCAAAGAATTAAAAACTAGTTCGTACTGATCGGTTTATGGTTTGTATTGGTTTGACCATGGTCCAGTACTAGTACATCTATATATATATATATATATATATATATATATATATATATATAGATGTTGATTTTTGGAACTGACCAACACCATTGGTGCTTTGTGTCGGTACCATATCTCATACCGATATTTGAAACCTTGGTTAGTATGTCTAGTACATACCGGGTTGAGACTAGACCTATACACAGGTGCATATTGAGATTTTAAACCTTACTTTGAAAATCAATTGATACCATTTAGTGTGTGTAGATTGAGAATTTCTTTGGCTGGTCAACTCTATAGTTTTACAAGATCTAAATAATCAAAACTCTTGAATTTTATTGGGTTTGTACCATGGTTTTAAATAATCACAGTTCATTCTATTGTAGAACTAGTTCATGCTGATATATGCTTACTCTGGATCAGCATATTGGACTAGTGGTACCAATTGATTTTAATTAAATATATATTATATGCTTATATATATGGTAATGATTGTGTAGTGGTACCAATTGATTTTAATTACATATATATTATATGCTTATATATATGGTAATGACTGTGTACCAATATTAATAATAGTTAGACCGATACAAACTAGCCATACCACTGTATAGACCAGCTTTTAAAACATTATTTTATACCAAGTACCTTTAGAACTTAAGAAAATTAAATCCAAAGCATTTCTTAGATTATAAATAATGTTTTATTTTAAAAAAATCATTTTAATATTTCTATTTAAGCATGCAATTAAGTGTGTCTATGTATTAAAAACTAGTCCATGTTATCTGGTACAAGCAGTATATACTTGTCTGATCTTGTATTGATTATATATGTATTTTAATTTTACAACCATGTGTTGATACAGATTGGTACCAACTAGTATGTACTAGTTCGATAGTGGGCTGTTATGCTGGTATTTAAAACTTTATTTATAACTTTGATTTCAAATGATAAACTCTTAGCTGATCTTTGAAGATGATCAATTATTAACAATTTTATTCATCTTTTGGAGAACCTTGTTTTATATATATATCTATAAGATTACTAACTTTTCTCTGCTGACCATACATGGAACAGTAACTCAAAAATTTATGTAAGAAAAAGAAAAATTGATGACTGTAACTTAAGCTATGTTGCCTAGATGCCACTTGCATGACTAAACCACAGTTTAAATACCAACCCCACTTAAGAGATTGGGGCAGAAATAATCTAACACTAGGCATTGTAACAATCCATCAGCTGGATCTGATTGTTGCCTTTCTTGTCATCTACTATATAAATAATCCTTTTTTATGTTTTTTTTTGTTATTTATTTTGGACTATGACATGGTTGTTACTCGTTATAACCTGAATATTCTCAGTTTTGGTCAGAAAAGTAAAAAATTTATCCTTCTATCTCTCTTTTGTATTTCTGTAGTCCTATGAAATTACAAGGTAACAGTTGTATGTCTTAGATTCCTGTTCCACGTGTCCCAGAGAAGGAATTCATACCTTAACATAAAATTTCTCTTTAATTTATACCTTGTTGCACTCTACAAATGACTAAATGAACCGGATATTGGTCTGGGATAAGCCTATTCAGGTAGCTTATCCCAGTTCAGATAGCTCCAGCTGCAGAGTTTCAGTTTGCCTTTGACAATGCTTTCGTGCAGGCCCTCTGGTTCCCCAAATAATACTCTTTTACTAAATTAGGACCTCCACCCCCATACATGCTACATTGTTATGTTTGTGATCAGATGCGGAAGAAAACATACATTTAAAATATATTGTTATTTTATTTGGTTGCATAGTGAATGATGGGACGTCATTGTGCGCCCGTGAAGTAAACCCATTTCCCCTGTTCGCCCGTGAACGATGCACATTTCTCCCCATTTATTTCCTTCCCTTGCACTCGTTTCTCCCATCGCTGAACGAACGCCTGCACCCGTTTCTTCCTTTGGTCTCGTTCTCCACCTCCCTTGCATCTGGCTGCAGTGAGCTTCTCCGCCGGCAACGACGAGGTCCTAACCCAACGAAGGTTCAAGCTCCATTTTCTCCTTTCTCGCACGATTTCGGGTGGCGTGGACGCGTTGGGAGCATGCATCCTCTTCAGCACCGGCGATGATCCCTTCTAGCACCAACGACATTTCCTCTTTCCCCTCCGGCTTTGATCTGTGCCCTAACCTCGTGACGATTTGGACAAGAAGTGCGCTGATCAACTGATTTTAGTGATGCTACTCCTCCTTCGGCGAGCTCCTGCACTCGTCACTATGTTCCAGCGAACAGCGAGCCTTTTCCCCTAGTTTCCGACGAGTTACAAACTCAGAAGACATTGTTCCGGTGACATTGTTCCGGCGGCGCTACTATTCCAGTGAACTCTGAGATTTGTGCTAATGCCTTGGTTTACGTGCATGTGGTTGGTTCTTTCGCATTCCAGCGATTGTGTTGTTTTATTCGTTCGCACGTAAATACGAACTACGTTAGGATTCGACCCTTGCTCCATACGTGTGTATATATATACACACACACACGAATGCATGCGATTAAAATCGAACATATGTATTAGACGAACTTGATTAAATAACCTAGATCCGGACAGAATCACTTAATGAACTCGGATTAGCATGTTAAATGATAATTATTATAAAATGGATTAAAATATTTATACTGTGACTTACACCTTTATTAACCTGCTAGGACCGATTAACTGATTACGTGATCATTGGTTGGATTTGTATTCTGTACGTCTACTGTTGAGGTAGGGATTCTATCTGCTTTTTTTGATTCGGTGCCAACCACATGTTTAGTTAGCAGCATCTCCTTATTGTTGTTAATATTATTAATTACTATTTTGATTCCGTTTTGCTTGTGTCATTATCCTGTTGACATAAACATGATTGCATGTAATACGATATGTTTATCTGGTATTGCATGCTAATTAGTAGTTAGTATGTCGTTTTGTATATTTATATATCGAGGGCTGGATGTCTAGCGATAGATATTATAGTGTACCTCAGATTATTGCCTGCTAGATTATGAGATGTCGTGTGATCGTTTCCTTATGGGCCCAGTTGACGAATGGGATACCAGTGCCAGACCGAGAGAGCTAGTGGATATAGGGCTTGAGGTCTCTAATGTGTTGTCACCCGATGATCGCTTCGGCGAGATGGGTCCTACGAGTGTAGGACGCTACACTAGCGAGCTGTTGACGGACAGTCGTCTCTACTGTTCAAGGAACCATATGTAGGGACCACTCTATTATAAAGTTGTGGGTCTCGGACCATGCCTTATCAACTCCCAGTTTTTATCTGTGTGTTGACACTTATAATGCGTGTTTGAATTTGATTATATGTTATATGAGACATGTAGAGTTACAATGGTATTTCTGGTAAAATCTCTCTATTTTGATCATGCACCATAAACTTGTGATATCACTACTTAACCTTCGGCTAACCCCCTTTGTCTTGCCTCTAGGTTCAGGCATGGCTCCATCTGGAGCGAATTAGATAGTTAGTATTTTACCATCAATCTGGGTGGGTTTGTGATGCACTTTTATTCGGTTATTATATTTTGTATATGATGTATTGGATTTGTTGACCGCTGCATCGGTCATGTTGTCAGTTAGGTTTGTTAACCACTGCGTCGGTCATGTTATTATTGATTTTGTTGACCGCTGTGCCGATCTTATGTCAGTCGGAATTGTATCTGGATATCTGTGGCCGGGTTGGCCTTCTATTTATTGCATTTTATTCTATCTTGTACCTTTTTGATTTTCGCATTGACTTGTCAGGAACTATGTTCTTGCGTCCCAAGGCCGGGATTTCTGGCGTGGGTTCGGGGTGGCGCTCGAGGGCGTAACAATTAGTGGTGTCAGAGGATTTGGTTTAGAGTCTTGAACTGGACTTAAGGACTTACGATAAAACACAAGAATTTAAGAGACGCGTTAGTGTTAACCGTATTCGATTTTGATATCCCATGACTTTCTAATCAACGTGATAGTTTGTTGTTATTGTTGCGTTGTAGGAAATGACACCTAAAAAGAGTTCTTGTTTTGGATGGATGGCCGGGTTAGCTCGCGAAACGATGAGCTTACCCCTTAGTTAGATACAGAGGGCTTCTGGTTCTTGTGAAGAGAGAAGGGAAGAACTTTCTGTAGCAGCTTCGCGTATTCAGCACAACAATGATCTTAGCGAAGTTGGGAGTAGGAGACACGCTCCAGAGCCCCCTGTCCAAGAATCGCCACGGTGTAGAGCACGCGAAACTACATCGACTGCAGCGATGGAATTAGCTTCTCGCTTTACTACCATGGGGGAGCGAAGATTTGAGATATTTTCTGGACAACCAGATCCGTGGGATGCCACACGTTGGTTACGAAGTGTGATCGATACGCTAAATTTATTGCAGTGTCCTAATGATTAGAGAGTAATGCTAGCAGTATATTTTTCTCCGATGACTTGAAAAATTGATTCGAATGACTCGAACAGACTATCGGCGCAGCCTGTTATGACTAGGATATTTTCTGTGAGGCATTCTATGCCAAGTATTTCTCGAAGACCTTTCGTGAGACACTGCGCCATGAATTCATGACCTTGGAGCAGAATAGGTGATCAGTTGACGAGTATTTGACGGATTTTCAGTGATTATCGAAGATGTTTCCAAATATAGTGCCTACGGTTATTGATCGGTCAGAGCAATTCATTTGTGGGTTGGATTCTCATATCCAGCGAGGGACTAACCCAGTGCTTCCTGAGGACTTCTAGGCTGTTGTCGCCATGACCCGCTGATTCGAGAAGTGCGAGAACACTATTGACCAGAAGCGCCGCAAAGGCAGGGCGCCTACCTCAAGTCATTCTTTGGATTCTGGTTTTTTGCCAATAGGAGCCCACCGATGCAGAGGTCTAGTTTTTGTTCGATCCAGCCGGGTCAAAAATCATGGGCCCCAGGGTCCATGTCTATGCGATCTGTCCAGTCACCACCATCGAGTATTGGGTCGTCACTTGACCCAAGGAAGTGCTATCAGTGTAGGGAGGTTGGTCATATTTTCTGAGATTGCCCACTCCGGTATGTATAGTGTCACTATTGCCCGAGATGGGCTATTATAAGGACTGCCCACGTAAGGAGAAGCAACCTCAGCTTGCCCCTAGTAAGCAGAGGTCTACACCACCTCCTTGACGAGAATAGCCCCGACCTCCTTGTCGTGGGTATACAGTACTAGCTCCCCAGGGTAGGTAGGTTCAGGTCCCCACGACTAGTCAAGTGTATGCGTTGACTGAGCAAGATGCACAGCGTGAAACCAGCAACGTGCTGCGAGGTATTATTTCAGTATATGATATGTCTGCTTGCTTATTAATCATCGGGTAGGGATTTTGTCTGCTTTCTTTGATTCAGTGCTGACTGCATATGCAGTTAGCAGTACCTCCTTATTGCAGTCCTTAGGAGGCGCTGGAATGGTCCCTCGCTGGTTATGAGGGTCCAGCCCGCGGATGAATTGCTCTGACTGATTAATAACTGTAGGCACCATATTTAGAAATATCTTCGATAATCGTTGAAAATCCGCCAAATGCTCACTAACTGATCGTCCATTCAGCTCTAAGGTCATGAATTTATGGCGTAGTGTCTCATGGAAGGTTTTCGGGAAATACTCGGCGTGGAATGCCTCACAGAAAATATCTCAGTCATAATGGGCTGCGCCGATAGTCTGTTCGAGTCTTTCAAACCAATCTTTAGCATCATCGGCGAAGAAATATACTGCTAGCATTCCTCTCTGATCATTAGGGCACTGTAATAAGTTTAGCGTATCTGTCATACTTTATAACCAATGTGTGGCCTCCCACGGATCCGGTTGTCCAGAAAATACCTCAAATCTTCGCTCCCTGTAAAGTGAAAAGCTAATTCCATCATTGCAGTCGATGGAGTTTCGTGTACTCTACACCATGGTGGTTCTTGGAAGGGGGCTATAGAGCGTGTCTCATACTCCTAACTTCACTAAGATCATCGTCATGCTGAATATACGGAGCTACTACAAAAAGGTTCTTCCCTTCTCTCTTCACCAGAACCAGAAGCCCTCCGCATCCAACTAAGGGGTAAGCTCATCGCTTCGCTAGCTAACCCGGCCATCTGGCCAAAACGAGAATTCTTCTTAGGTGTTATTTCCTATAACGCAACAACAACAACAAAGTATCACGTTGGTTAGAAAGTCACGGGATATCAAAATCGAATACGGTTAACACTAACACGTCTCTTAAATCCTAGTGTTTTATTTAAGTCCTTAAGTCCAATTCAAGACTCTAAACCAAATCCTCTGATACCACTAATTGTTACGCCCCAGACCGCCACCCAGGACCCACGCCGGGAATGCCGGCATCGGAATGCAACAGCACTGTACCTGACAAGTCAATGCGAAAACCAAGAAGGTACATGACAAAATAAAATGCAATACACAGAAGGCCAACCCGACCACAGATATCTAGATACAGTAACGACTGACATAAGACCGGTGTAGCGGTCAACAAAATTAACAATAACACGACCGACACAACGGTCAACAAACCCAATTGACAACATGACCGGCGCAGTGGTCAATAAGTCTAATACATTAGATATAAAATATAATAACTGAATAAAAGTGCATCACAAACCCACTCAGATTGGTAGTCAAATACTAATTATCTAATTCACTCCAAATAGAGCCACGCCGCCCTTGAATTTGGAGGCAAGACAAAGGTGGTTAGTCGGAGGCAAAGTAGAGATATCACAAGTTTATAGTGCATGATCAGAATAGAGGGATTTTACCAAAAATATCATCGCAATTCTACATGTCCCATATAACGTATAATCAAAACTCAAATATGCATCAATATAAGTGTCAACACACAGATAAAAACTGGGAGCTGTTAAGACATGGTCCGAGACCCGCAATTCTATGATAGAGTGGTCCCTACTGATGGCTCCCCGAACAGTAGAGATGACTGTCCATCGACAGCCCGCTAGTGTAGCATCCTACACTCATACAACCCATCTCGACCAGACCCCCATCCGTCGACCAGACCCATAAGGAGATGATCACACAACGTTTCATAATCTAACAGGCAATAATCCGTGGTACATTGCAATGTCTATCACTAGACATCCAGCTCTTGATATATAAATATACAAAACGACATACTGACTACTAAACTACCATGCAATACCGGATACACATACCGTGTTGCATACAAACATGTTTATGTCAACAGGATAATGACACGAGCAGAACAGAATCAGAATAGTAATTAATAGTATTAACAGCAATAAGGAGGTGCCGCTAACTACACATGCGGTTGACATCGAATTAAAGAAAGCAGATAGAATCCCTACCTCAACAGTAGACGTACAGAATACAGATCCAATCGATAATCATGTAATCAGGTAATCGGTCCTAGTAGGTTAATAAAGGTGTAGGTCACAGTATCTCATTTTAATCCATTTTACAATAATTATCATTTAACATGCTAATCCGAGTTCATTAAGTGATTATGTCTAGATCTAGGTTATTTAATCTAGGTTATTTAATCAAGTTCGTGTAATACATATGTCCGGTTGTAATCGCATGCGTTCGTATATATATACACGTATAAAGCAAGGGTCGGATACTAACCTAGTCCGCAGCCATGTGCGAACATATAAAACCACGTGATCGCCAGAATACGAAAGAACCAACCACACGCGTCAGCACAAATCTCGTAGTGTGCCGGAACAGTGTCTTCCGAGTTTGTAACTCGCCGGAAACCAGGGTAAAAGGCTCACCGTTCGCTAGAACACAGTGACGAGTGCAGGAGCTCACCGGAGGAGGAACAATGTCGCCGGAATCAGTTGATCGGCGTGCTTCTCGTCCAAACCGTCACGCTACCCGAGGCAGCAAGGTTAGGGCACATATCAAAGTCGAAGGGGAAAGAGGAAATGTCGCAGGTGGTGGAAGGGATGGTCGCCAGTGCCGAAGAGGGTGTATGTGCCCGACGTGTCCACGCCACCCGAAATCATGCGAGAAAAGAGAAATCGGAGCCGGAACCTTTGCTGGGTTAGGACCTCGACGTTGCTGGGGGAGAAGCTCGCCAGAGACGCAAGGGAGGTGCAGAACGAGACCAAAGGAAGAAACGGGTGTAGGCGTTCGTTCGGCGATGGGAGAAACAAGCGTTCGTTCAGCGATGGGAGAAACAAGCGCAAGAGAAGGAAATAAATTGAGAGAAATGGGCGTCGTTCACAGGCGACAGGGGGGAATGGAGATGAATAGATTTGTCCCTTTACTGTTCCCACAAAAACCTTCACTTTTATACATCCATGATTCCTTCTGCATTTGTTGCTTTCTTGATTGTCATTACATTTTGTTTCTCTCTAATTGAAACTCACTCATTGCTTTGTAAATTGTCACTCTCCCTGCCTGTTTCAGATTTTTATAACTGGAATAAAGTCAAGGTACGATATTGTGATGGTGCATCATTTTATGGTGATGTAGAAACTGAAGTGCAGGTATGTGTAACGCACATTTGTGCTCACTGTTCTAGATGTTATGTTTTATAAATAGTTTTAAAAAGTGGATAATATAGAATTCTTGCATTTGAACAATACAGAATGGAACACAACTTTTCTTTAGAGGGCAGCGAATTTGGGAAGCAATTATGGGTGAGCTCTTACAGAAAGGATTTGCAAAAGCTAAACAGGTCATACTATGTTAAATATTTTTGGAAAGATGATGTTTATTTTGATTGAAAAACATATTGTTATCTTACAGATTCTACCTTGCACGTTTAAAGTAAATGCGCTGTAGAATCAATGTTTTAAATACAGGTATACTGGTCTACGGGTAGGACTAATATGTCCTGGTACATACTGACATATGCTATCAGTTGATACCACCAAACAGTATATATATATATATATATATATATATATATGATATCGGAGCAGGACAGAACAATTTTGAAATCTATGTATAGAATTATCAACACTTGGGTGATTTAGTTATGTACTTTTGAATTCTTATACTACATACATGATATGGAGCCATGGAGGCACATATGTATTTAGAACTGGAAAAGGACCGAACAATTTTGAAATCTATGTATAGAATTATCAACACTTGGGTGATAATCTATGTATAGAATTATCAACACTTGGGTGATTTAGTTATGTACTTTTGAATTCTTATACTGCATACATGATATGGAGCCATGGAGGCACATATGTATTTAGAACTGGAAATAGACATGCCTCACAAATTATACGTAACATACATATGTTGATAGAACCTCAGCTATCACCGGTGAAAAATCTTGCAAAGTACGCCCTAGGAAGACAATAATCAAATACTTGATACCCTAACTCTAACCTTTGACACTTATTTATAGAATTTCCCTACTTAGCGAATCAGGCATAATATACTAACCCGGATCCGCTTTATTACATAACTTACTAATGGTTTTGGGCTCATAACAATTATCCCACTCTCAAACTACAACCTTGTCCTCAAGGTTATGTATGAGATGGTCTTTTCTCAAACTTTTCCTGGATCCCACCGCTTATAAGTTGAAATTACTCCACGATCTTTTTTATCAATAATATGTTTCTTTGTCGCAAAAAAATTTCCTCTCCCCAGCATACATGCAAGCAGTGTCAAATCTTCTAATATGTATTTGTAGCATTCTCAACCTTTATCTCGTAAGATATTTTACTTATATTGGCATTAGCATATAATTCGGGAGGGTTTGCATCTTTAGAACTTTTCTATTTGTTTTCAGCCGCTGATGAATTTGTCTTAGCAGAGAGTATCCTTTCATACAAAGTCTGATGAAGCCGAAATAGCACATAAATCGAGTCATTTCCATAAAATATATTGGAAAACTTAACTTCCTTGTCATGTAATGCTGTAAGCACATGCCTTGCAAGAGGCCTGATTGTGTTAAGAAATCGGTCAGAAAATGGTAATGATGAAATTTCTCCTTCAGCATCATGAACATCAGTCATTCCTTCAGCCTCACCCTCACTTTCAGCCTTTGCATCATGCTCAGCATCATCCACTTCCTTGTGATCCTCATGGGAACGTTCCTCCCCTCCATTACCAGATTCACTGTCTGAGACGTCCTCACCAGCCTCTGAAGTATTTTCAATAACCTTAGTAGACCGTTGAACACTTTCTTCATCTTCGTCATCAACTTCAGTGTTATTCTCACCTGCAGCCTCACCACAAGCAGCCTCTACTTCTTCAACTCAGATTTTATATTGTTTGCTACTATAAATATTTTTCTGAATTGCAATTACATCAGCATATTCAAAAGAAACAAAATTATCCTCTTCAAAGTCTCCATTAGGTGACAATTCGTCTTCTTCTCTTTCAACCTTCATGTTATTAAGGGAAGTAGAAACTTCGCTAGGTCTGTGCATTATGTTGTATTCAGAAGAGCTAACACAATTTGTTGTCGCAATTGGCCTTGGAATTTATCCACCTTTCTTCTGTGTGCCGTCAAATTTTTTCTTTTCATAGTAGCTTTCATCAAGGACTGTAGATGTAGAAAATTTACTAAATCTTTATATCATCTTTTCCTTCAATCTTTTCCAAGAAAGATTGGGAATCCATTGTTTTAACCCTCAAAACCAATCGTCTGCTTGTCCCTCCATACGAACAAAGGCCATAAGAATTTTGTAATCGTTTGGCGTGCCTTTAATGTCGAAATCTTGTTCAGCTTGTGTAATTCATCCTACTGGGTCAGTTCCATCAAATCCTTATAATTCCATGCGAATATGAATCTGCCATCTATCCTTCATATTACTTTGGCTCTGTAATGTAGTCTTCAGGACCTCACCCGAGGTTGGATAAGTCTGCCTACCGACAATCATATTCGCACTCTTTCGTATTTTCTTCTCTCTAACCAACTCTCTCATCATTGCTCTCATCTCATATACACTGTCAAGACAACGATTCATCTCCACATAACGTTGAGCAACCTCACTTTTTGTCATCTTCTCTTTTAACTCTATCTTTTTTTTTTCAATAATCTCTCCCTCTTTTTTTTTCAAACTACCAATCTCTTTAGTTTTTTTACTAACCCTAATCTACATATGCCGCATCTTGCGCCGCATGTCCTTCCTCTTCCTCCCCTAGGTTGCTGCAATGCCGCTGCTACAGTACCCACTGCTGCAGTAAATTGCTACATTTCAACGCTACATTAACTTGCTACAGTACTACCGCCGCCGAATCAGAGTCATCGTGCGTCGCTGGAAGATTCTTCCGCCAATCGTCATGGAAGATGTTGCTGCGTGCCGACAAACACGCCATTGCTCCTTCGCGTGTGTAGAACTCTTATGCCCTAGGTTTTTTTTGTTGGTTGATCAACGATAATAGATCTGCCGTTTAAATGTACTACCGACAACGGAATGTCTTCCTCTTTTATCCATCGCCGGACCACCGGTTCTGATAGAACCTCAGCCGTCACTGGCGAGAGATCGTGCAAAGCACTCCCTAGGAAGACAATAATCAAATACTCGACACTCTAACTCTAACCCTCGGCTTTTATTTATAAAATTTTCCTACTTAGCGAACCGGGTATAACATACCAACCCGAATCTGCTTTATTACATAACTTACTAATGGTATTGGACTCATAACATATGTATATATATATTTATATATGCATATTATCTAAACATATTAATATATAGATTTTTTTTTTTTTGCTGCAGGCCCTTCTCACAGGATGTTCTGCTGGTGGTCTTGCCACTTTCATACATTGTGATGATTTTCATGCACTTCTCCCGAAGGAAGCCACTGTTAAATGTTTTTCGGATGCTGGCTTTTTTCTCAATGAGTATGTTTTTACATTCTTCAACGCTGTTGACCATTCATCCCTTTAATTTCCTTATATGAGTGTTTAGTTTACTACGTTGTCATAGTTTTTCACAATTCTGGGGAAATTGTTTATTTGGTCAAACAACTGAAGGTGAATAATGTGGTTGGCATGAAAAAGCTTGAAGCTGATCTAATTTTCTGAGCAGTGCTTGCTTGAATTTTTTCTGTATTATGATTGACTGGAACTCTGGAACAACATTCTTGTTGCTCGTGTGACACGAGTAATGACAATCTTTATTATAATATCAAGTATAATATGTATGCCTCCTAGATCCCACGAATTCGGACTCAAATCCTTTTCTTGCCATTATAATTTATAAATTAAGCATACATATTACTAAGCATGTTTATTATTTGTTATTTTAATATATTTTACATGTTTATATTTCTTAATGAACATCTGCTAATCTATTAAAGTTCTACATGTATATAACTTGATTATATTTCCAAATCAACCCGTTGGTTGTATCAAATTAAATTTAATTTGTATGATAACTCCTTTATTAACATGTACTAATTTACCATTAAATTATTAAATTTCGGTACACTTCCTACTATTTTAATGTAACCAGTTACCTTTATCTAATCAACCAAGAACTCAGCCAAAAGAACTTACAAGGATAATCACACTACAAATACGGGTTATTTTTGGGAGGTTTTTGTGGTTGTGGGTGCTTCCACAATGAACCGCAGTCACAATAGGGTTCAAAACTTAAACTTCCGTCTTACACATGAACTAAAACTGAAACAGTAGAAAAATCATGCCTTTACCTTTCGAACCAGAAAGAGAACAGGAGGGAAGACGGTGGGAAGCTCGGTTTGTCAGGCCACTGCTTCACTAAGACGAAAAGTGGTGCTGTTTGGCGCTTGCCCACGGAAGAGGAAAACAAAGAGGAAGAAGAGAAGGAGCTCTTGCCATAAATCTCACTGCTACCCAAGATGAGAAAAAGGGTAGAGTTGGAGTCGCCGGAGCTTGACTTTGCTGCGGGCTTTTGGTAGAAAAAATTGAGAAGCAAGAGATAAGGATCTGGAGGAGAAAGGAAGAAAAAAAAGGGTATGCTGGGATGGTTAATTAATTTGGCATTTAAAAAACCATAAATTTACATATTTACAATCAAGTCCACTGAACAGGTTTTATATTATAAATATACGTGTAACACTTTTAATTGCCGTTAGTGGCCTAATATAGACCTAGTGGGTTAGTGGTGGCCAATTGATCACTTGTGGAAGTTACTGTTAGAGTCTAATTACCGTTAGTTTTTGTGTATTAGTAATATAAATAGATGTTAATAAATTCTTTATGTTCAGAGGATGAATAGAAGAGAAAAGGAATGACTTAGCATCCCAAAAAGATAGGTTATAAAATATTGAGTAGTCTCTGTAATGAGCTCATTTATCCCTTGTGGAGATAGGAAGAAATAAGGGAGCTTGCTATAATAAGGGTTCAGCGGACAATTCTGCAGCAAACACTGAATCTGTCCCTTCTTTGTTTTTGATGCTTCTGGACAGTATCCCAAATTCAAGCTCTTAAAATTTGGTAGAAATATGGAGGTTTATAGTCCACTAATGTAAGAAATAGGAACTTCTTCACCTCCATGACAAACTTATTTTTGCATTGGTTAAGAAATAATTGATACGTGTATGGACTCTTTCTGGAAATCATTAATTTGGGTAGAAGTTTTTACGTGATTGTCATAAACATAGTAAGTAATTGAGTTGCAAAAGCAAATATATCTTTGGAGAGTGAGGGACACTTTGCTATCTGAAGATGACTTCAGGAAGAAAATAAAATTTTCCGTTTGAAGTTTGAGTAATAAATTATCAGAGGTTGCATTTTCTCAACTGTCAAGTGTCAACTATAACACAGTTACATGTCATATTAACATTTTGTATCACATGATTATGTATCTGATCAAGATGTACGCACCATCAGAACAAAAACTACCCCATCTTTTAATACCTTGTTTACGAATTGAACTAATATATTATGTTTGAGCTTAGCTTAGGATGCTTCAAAATAAACAGACATTGTGCTGTTTGTTAATGTTGAGCTAGACTTTATACACCTATTTAGTATAAATCATGCTTGGTTGCTGTGATTTAAACTTTTTTTATTTTTATATATAGGAAGGACATATCTGGGAAAAGCTTCATTCAATCATTCTACAGCGATGTGGTTCGACTTCAGGTTTGTTCTTTTAATCGTGTACCACCATTGTTCCCTCCGTAGTTTCTCAATTTCTAGCTTTTGAGGAAAAAAAAAGGTTTGCTATAGTTGTATTGAGTTGTACGTCAAGTTTGATCTTTTGATCTTATGAGCTTATCTTTAAGAAAAATAGAATTTGGCAATGTGGACAGAGAAAGTTGGTAATGTCTTATTTTCTTTTTTTTTCCCATTGTAACACCGAAGTATAGTGAGTTTGACTACTTGCATCTAAGTGTGCAGCTTTTCGTAGATTGTTAATTGAATCTTGTTCTAGAACCTCTTAATGCATTCACACATCTTTACATAATTTAAATTTCTTTCTGCTATATTCTTTTTCAAGTCACAGTGCGACAATCAAAGGAAAATTGTTCTTTATCCTCCCAGTTATTTTAGTTGCAAGCATTAGCTGTTTTGGTTTATGGTTGAACTGCAACATTTATGATTATGTTTGATCCAGATCGATTGGTTGGGCTTGTACTGTTGTGGGTTCAGTTTTCTTATACAGCATGGGTGCTTTTTAGGGATCTGTGGGGACTAATCGGAGTGGGCATACTATCTCTGACAATTATATATGAAATTGGGCATTTCCAGCTGAATGGAATGATCCACTAGCATTTTGTGTGTGGACCATCGTAGAAACCTGTCTCACATAGTCAGATTCTAAAGATAACACAGGAAATTTCATGCATACATACATCCATATATGTGTTAAATTCTTGAGTTATTGGTATTTCTTCTTTCCTCAGGAATTAGGAAAAAAATTTCCAGATTGCATCTCAAGATTGGAACCATCTCAGGCAGGTGCTTGTAATTATCTACCAAATAACTACTTGGTGGAAACCACTTTATATTTCCTTTCTGCTGGTTTGTGCAAGTTCCATGCCGCTTGAGTTTTCTGATCCACTGTTTTTGTACTGCAGTGTTTCTTCGCAGAAGAGATTATTAAGAATGTGAAAACCCCATTTTTTATTCTCAACCCAGCCTATGATTCTTGGCAGGTATTTCTATATCCATCATGCTTTCTTTTCCTCCAAGATGTAGCATTACTGATGTACCTTCTCACCCTGATTTAACCAAAACTACAGGTTCATAACATTTTTGTACCAGCTGTCTCTGATCCCCAACAATCATGGCTAAAATGCAAACTGAACATTCGAAACTGTGATTCTAAGCAGATAGAAGCCCTTCAAAGTCAGCTTAAAATATTCTCATCGTATCCTTGTACTTGTAGTTTCTTTTACAGAAATATGAGTTCATCCTACTGAATGACTGAAATTGAACAATATCAAACAGGATTCAGGTCTTCCTTGCTTAATGCCTTGAGTGAGTTTAAGAAGGACAGTAATGGAGGAATGTTTATAAATTCCTGCTTTATACACTGTCAGACAATTTACAATTTCACTTGGCATGCACCAAAGTCTCCACGTATTAACAATAAGGTAATTTGTCTGTTTTATTATTTTTTTCCAATTCTTTTAATTGTAAACATTACTATATTAGAATGGTTTTGTAATATATAACATGTCATTTGATGGTTCCAGGAGCGATGCAGTTTCAAACAAGGGAGACAATATGATAGTTCATGCTTTAATCTTGGTTGGAATTAGAAATATGCAATAGGGAAACTAATTACTAGCATGCATGGAAAAAAGTACACGATAAGATATGCTCGATGTCATTGTATAACTTAACTATGATAGCTCATGCTTTAATCTTGGTTGGAATTAGAAATATGAAATAGGAAAACCATATATTAACATGTTTGGAAAAAAAACATTTAGATTAGATATGTCGGATATCATTGTAAAACTTAATTATGTTCAGTTTCTTGCTTGAGTCTTTAGTGGAGAATTTCTTTTAAAGAGAAATTAGTACTGATTTTCTAGAGAATAAGAGTTCTTTTTTCATGAATATAATTCCAATGGCATAGATCTTCTACCATAGGTACTTCTTATAATCCATTACAAGTTTTTGATTTTGTTCAACAGGCCATGTCCTGGATGTAAATAAGTTATATGATGATAGAAAAACTTATTTGACGTACTCTCTTTCTCTTCTATTTATCATTATTTCTCAAATAAAGATGGTCCCTAATAGTTATCCATGCATGTTCTTTGCTTTAACACCTGGATTTGCAATATTATATGCTTACATACGAAGCAAGAGGACAGAACACTAATTTGTGAACCAAAGGGGTAATCTACTGAAGGAGACCCTTTCATGAGATTATCACTACTTGCGTTAAGGTTTGTCCACATATTTGTTGTATTAATACCTTCCTTTTTCAAGGGGCCATGCGGTGGGTCTAATTTGTTTTGTGTAGAAGTTCAATATGTAAAATGAGATGATCAACTATTGCGCAGCCTGTTTCCCACCATAGTTGATTTAACATTTGGAGAATAGTATAAGCCTTGTGAGTGCAATAATGTCCATGTTGCGTGTTACTTGATGGCCAGCCTTGATATCATGGTCAAGTGATGGAGACAGAATCCAACATTGAATTAGATCCTTCGTAGTTCATACAAGAGTAAGGTCGTGTACATTTGTCTCTAAGTCTGTGCAAGTCTGGATTTTGATATTAGAATTATAAGCAGAAACTGGAAGCTCTCTAACTTACCTGGATTAAAATTCAGAGTAGTACCCATAATTCCAGTTACTCTAAGAGGCTAAAAAATGAAGTGTCAACTTTAAGGTAGATAACAAATGAATGTATAAATTCTTAATATTTGTCTTCTTCCCGTGAAATTAAGCTACAGTTAGGAGTTGGAAAATTAAGATAAGTTTTTTCAGTAGCATTACGATCCATTTGCGGCAATATCAAAACTTTTCTAGATTTCCTACTAATCTCTTTGAAAACAACCTTGAGTTTTTATTTCCTCAACTAATTCAACTACTACTGTTGGACACATTGTATTGAATTATTGACACAAGAACTTGTCATATTTTAATCAGATAATTTAAGAACTACTTTTTGCTGTTTGTTACATTGTTTGGAAGTTGGAACCAAATCATATGATACCAGTTGCCGTGACGTCTAGAATAACTAAATTGAGAGTTTAGCTCGGATTATCTAGGATGACGTCCACATCATAATTGGCAACTGTGTTAATGCATTTATTCCTGGAATTGAGGAAGTATTTGTTGCAAATAGATCATTCATGTTAATATATATATATATATATATATATATATATATACTCCCTGAATTTGAGGATAAAATTTTCCACTTCGTATGATTTTAAAAGTCTTAAACCACAAAAATCTGACATCAAAAGATTTTGGAGTTTGATATTTTGAAGTGTTGCTATGCGGGTTAGTATTAGCTTTGAAGAAAAAAGAATTTCAATTTTGTGAAGATAGTTTCATGAGGCTCAAATATGGTGATTTCCTAGGATTAGAAAATATCTGCTATGACTTGAATAATATATCTGGGCGTTAATCAGCTTAAATGGATCAAATTTGATATAATTTTGCCCCCAGAATTTATTTGCAAACTTATGCATTTGCCAACTTTTAACTTGTTAATTTTTAGTAAAAGTCGTGTATTTATTGAGTTAAAGCATTCATCTATTGTCAACTTTTAACTTGTTAATGTGCAATAAAAGACATGAATCATGACCTTTTGACGAATTTGGTTTTCCATGTCACCTATATGAAGGCAGATTTGTAACAAGTTTTAAATGTGAAGTTTTTTTTCTAGGTTGTTTCTACATGCCTTGATTTATGATTTACTTTAGTTGGATTATTACTTTGAGCAGACAATTGCAGAGTCTGTCGGAGACTGGTTTTTCGGTAGAAGAGAAGCCAAATATATTGACTGTGCATATCCCTGCAATCCTACATGTCACAATTTGAATCTTCTTCAACTTTACAAGATCTAAGGTGTTTGCTGCCTTTCATATTTTTTTGCGTGTATCACAAAAAAGAAATCCTTGCGTGTACATTGCGGTGATTAGAATTGAAATTTAATTCTTCCACGCCTTACCATGTTCTTGGGTAATGATGATTTCCAGCCGTAGAAATTGATATGTGATAGCACAAGTCGATTGACCAAGTGTGTAATTTATTTGACCTTACTCCATTCCTCTGCTGATGACTAGGCGTCTTCTGAGCAACCTAGTTAGTAATTATGACATTAGATAAACATCTTCCAGACGATATTATTATTTGTTGTAACCTTATTGTCAATTTTTTAAATAATTGTTGATGTTAATACTTGATTAGTGAAGTTAATGCATGGCTTGCTATTATTTGCAACACTGATTGATTTCTTTCATGGCGTGCAATTGTCATGGCAAATCCTGGGGTGAGAGAGGCTTTGGTGCCCTTCCCAGCTTTCTTCCAAGGCATGAAAGTAGTTGACATTGTACACCAAGGAAGGTTGTATAGCTTAAAAAGGATCTGCATGTCATGACTTCAAATTATAAACAAAACTAGATGACTTGAATAAGTATAGTTGAAGTGTTAAGCAGCTCAAAAAGATCATGCATATCTTGAAATTTAAATTTGATCTCATACAAGGTCTTATAATTAAAAGAAATTTTTAAAACAAATGGTCATAGCAAAGTGTCCGATCATCGTGGAATCCGATTGCTTGGAAGCTCTTAATTTCATAAAAGACTCTGAGCTTTTATCTGATGTTCATGTTCAAGTTGTAGTTCGTGAAATCTGTTTCCTATCTTCGTCGAGTAGCACTTTATTCGAGCATATTGATAGGAAATGTAACGTGGTTGCGGATTGGCTGGCTAAATTTGCCAAAGACAGCAAACAGTCCGAATGTTGGAAGGATAGTTGGCCACCCCAGTTTGATCTTTTGTATTTTGATGACTTAAGGCCGTGAGCCTTTAATAAATTCCTTTTATAAAAAAAATAAGAAATAGTAACTTAGGTCATTAAACGGAAATAAATTTATATTACATAGTTTTATTTTTAAAAAAAGGATAAAAATTAACCTACTCAATCAAACAATCGTTTGAAACCTTTTTAATTTTAAACCCAAATTCGCCTCGGCTAGAAACCTAAGTCTTATATCCTATTACTTGATCAATCTAAATTTGACTTGAGTATTTGAGTCAATCGAGATGAATTTTTAATTCTTTTCCTCTTTCTATTTTGATTTCTTCTATAAAATATGTTTTATACATTTAAAATAATTTTACATAATTTTATAATAATTAATTTTAGACTATTTAGTTAAGAATTTAAGATAAAATTATACTTTACAATTTATTTTAAATTAGACGTAAAATCTGAACCCAGGAAAAAAATTCTAAGTGGGTCCACTTTTAGCTCAATTATGCGAAGCCTTATAAATTTTTTCATAAAATCTTAAAGTTGTCATGGTGTACAAATCCTAAAGCAAAATGTATGGAAACGGAAAAAAGAGAAGAGGAAGGAGGTGAAAAATGTATGGAAACGGAAAAAAGGAGGAGGTGAAGAGAGCCATCCACTAGAAAATAGATTATTGGGGTCTCCACTTAACTCTTTTACGCCTGTTCCTTAGGGGAGAAAAAAAATACAAATACAAAAGTTATCTGATTTATTATATTTTTTTCTCTCTTATGTGAATTCTCTCTAACAGCCTGTTTCAGAGGAGAGGTTTCTGGAGGGAAAGAAAGAAAAATTTTTTTTTCTTTGTTTCAGTGATAAAAAGGAGAAGAAAGGAAAGAAAAAAAGGAGAAAAATCTAGACTGATTTTTCCTTAAAATTGATCCCTCTGATTTAGATGGAAAAGCGAAATCCATCCCTCACGTGTCACATCCTCTCTCCCAATACACCTTTCTCATCTTACCTCTCGCCCTCGTCACGTCCCCAATCCAGATGTCCTCCTTGTCTCTCGTCCTCGCACCTTCGCCTCTCGCCTCTCCCGTTCCCGTCCCCCACTTCTCCCCATCCACTTCGACTCCGCCATCGCTGCCCTCGACAATGCTGAGGAGCTCGCCGGGCCCAGCTCTTGCTCACCTTTCACTCCGCCAGGCCGCCCTCGACGACGCCGCCAGGCCGCTTCGACTCCGCCATCGCCACCCTCGACGACGCTGAGGAGCTCGCCGGGCCCAGCTCTTGCTCACCTTTCACTCCGCCAGGCCGCCCTCGACGACGCCGCCAAGCCGCTTTGACTCCGCCATCGCCACCCTCGACGACGCTGAGGAGCTCGTTGGCCCCAGCTCTTGCTCACCTTCCGCTCCACCTCCTCCTCCGCCAACCGCCCTCGACGACGCTGAGGAGCTCACCTGCCCCAGCTCTTGCTCACCTTCCACTCCGCCCCCTCCGCCAAGCCGCTTCAACTCCGCCATCGCCACCCTCGACGACGCTGCTAAGCCGCTTCAACTCCGCCATCGCCGCCCTCAACGACGCTGAGGAGCTCGCCGGCCCCAACTCTTGCTCACCTTCCACTCCGCCTCCTCCTCTACCAGGTTGCCCTGTCCGTTGAGGAGCTCACACCATGTCCGCTACCACAGAGGCCTTGGAGCTTGACGGGAAGCAGCTTCTCTTTTCTATTTTCCTCTTTATCCTTAAAACAATAGGAAAAAAATAATAAGATTTTCTTTTCTTCTTAATTTCTATTCTATTTATTTTTTTTCCTTCTTATTTTCTTTTCTGTCCCTCCCTGAAACAGAGGATAAAGACTGAAACAGAGGATAAAGAAACAGGCTCTAAGCGTGGCCTCACTTAAAAATCGCACCCTCGATTCTAAGTTATAAAATTTGAACTTACTTTATAAAACTAACTGAATACCTAATTCAGCTAGAAATAGATCAATTAAATTAGATATTCCCTAACAGTGGTCAGTACATGTAAGCTCATTCAAATTCATTATTATTTTTTTCCATGTGAATTCTCTCCAAATAAATAAGCCAGCGTGGCGTCACTTAAAAATCGCACCCTCGATTCTAAAGTTATAAAATTTGAACTTACTTTATAAAACTAACTGAGCACCTAATTCAGCTAGAAATAGATCAATTAAATTAGAGATACGGTGGTCAGTACATGTAAGCTTTAGTTGATCGTAGCCGTCCAAATAGTTTGACATTTATTGGTGATCTTGATCAAAGCATAAGGGCACTTCCGTAAATACAAGTAACCGATGCCCTGCCCTATTTGTACCGGGGTTCGCTCGTCTGCCGCTTTGTTTTGGGAATCGTTGGCGGCTTCTAGGGTTTGTCCGCTGCCGCCGAGGTACGAAACCAAGAGTTCGCTGCTCTTCCTGTTATCATTTCCATTTTTCGTTGATTTTATGCCAGTGCCTCCTCCCTTTTCTCGTTAGTAATCTGATCAATGATGCTTTCTTCTCTAATTTGAACCTTACCAAATGTAAGTAATTTGATTTATGTCGATTTTGTTGGTCTTCTTGTTTCTCTTTGTTTCCGATACTTGGTGTTGATGTTGATTTGGCGAACATGTGTAATGTCTTCGTTTGTGTTTCATAATCTTTTTGTTTAGCAGTTGGAAGTGATGGCTCCTTCGCAACCAAAGACGGGGCTTTTTGTCGGGTTGAACAAGGGTCACATTGTCACCAAGCGAGAGCTGCCTCCTCGCCCTTCTAGTAGAAAAGGGGTACGGTTCTTTTCCTTTCCTTCATCTCGACGCGTTTACAATTCGAACAATATAATTGCCCAATTTTGGTTCATATTGTTCATTTTTAGTGCTCTTTTAGGATCAAATTTCAAAAGAAAAACAATTGCCTAGGATATGATTTGTGCTATGATACGATTGATTGATTATTCTTTCTCATCTTAGCTACTTATGGTGATGATATCAACTAGTTAATGAGGGCACCTCAAATTTTGCAAGTTGTGATTATTGTTTTTTTATTTGTTGTGAAATCGACTCTGTACACTAAGTTCAGTTGCTGCTGTCAGATCGATATTTGGAGTTTTCTGTTTATACGAATCTCTCATATGTTTTGAATCTTGTACAGAAGACAAGCAAACGAGTGCATTTCGTTAGAAATATAATCAGGGAGGTTGCTGGATTTGCTCCCTATGAGAAGAGGATCACTGAGCTGCTTAAAGTTGGAAAAGACAAGCGTGCACTGAAAGTGGCAAAGCGAAAGTTGGGCACACACAAGAGGGCCAAGAAGAAGCGTGAGGAGATGGCAAATGTTCTCAGGAAAATGAGGTCTGTCTTTCCGAATTCATATTTACCGCTGCTTAATTGACATGGAAACTTTCTAATTGCTGGATTTTGCTGTATCATATGTTTTTTTTCTGAGCTATGATAAATATACCACATATTACTCTATGCATGGAAATTTCAAGTGATTGCCAAACTTTTATGGTCACAAGTACAAGGTTTCTATTGTCTGATGCCCTGTGGGCTTTTTAATCTGCTTACATTACAAGTCTACTTCCTTGTTGAAATGTACTTTTTCATGGTCTCCTGGGGAACCACTATATCCTACCAATTCAATTCGTGGGATAGAGATGGGTTCGGCCGAACCGCGTCTTCCTTGTCACGCCCCGGTCGGATCGGCCTGAAAACAGCGCTTATCCGTTGTCTCAGGGCCGTCCGGCGAAATACCGGAACGTAACTCTCCCACCTGTTTTGAACATCGCCCTCGATGTTCCATGCAAGTTGAACACTGGCCCTCCAATGTTCAAAGTCCTCCATCTTCTGATGATGAATGTTTGCTGCACCATGCTTATAGCAACCTGCATCAACAAAATCTCGATGTCCCCTGACACCGGCATCGACGCCCCTGGCGCCGGCATCAACACACTCTGGTGTTGGCATCAATGCTATGCATTGGCATCAACACGCCCTGGTGTTATCATCAAAGCCCCCTGCTTTGGAAAAGGATCCGCTGACCCCTTTTCATCACCCTCCTGGTGATGGCATCAGAGCCCCCTGCTTCGGGAAGTGATCTTGCAATCACTGAGCTCTTATAGAGTTCAGATGTCCCCTGACATCGGCATCGACGTCCCTGACATCGGCATCAATGCTCTTAGACATTGGCATCAACACACCCTAGTGTTGGCATCAGGACCCCTGCCCTGGAAGGACGACACTCCTTGTCGCCGGTGGTGATAGTGTTGCCTCTCGGATCTTTCTGATTCACCATCATGGCTGAATCTTTAGCTCTGATACCTGTTGTCACGCCCCGGTCGGATCGGCCTGAAAACAGCCCTTAACCGCTGTCTCAGGTATATCCGGCGGAACACCGGAACGTAACGCTCGCTAGGGTTTCCGACCCGAAATTAGAAACCCTAATTACCCCGATTAACTTTTATCCCCAAAATATAATTCGCACGGATAAAACTCTAACCCTAATCAGAGAAGTCCGATCGGAAAACCCTTAGTCAAAATCAAATCGAAAGTCAAAATCACCAAAGTCAAAATAGGGTTACTGTGCAAAATCGCCGAATTAATCCGTCTGGATGATGGATGACGTCACGCTGACGTCAGCCGAAATTGAATCTCAAATTCGATTTTCCGCTCCGCTCCGCGGCTGACCGTTGACCTCTGCCTCGTTTCGAACGCCCGATGCATTCGAAACTCGCGTCGTCGTCTTCCTCGTTCGTCCGAAGCCGAGCGTCCGCCGTCTCGTGGGAACGACGTCGCCCGCGTCGTTCTCACCTCCGTCCGTAGCCGATCGACAGCCGCCTGCTGTCGTCGCCAATCAAGTGGAGAATAGAGGAAAGGGAAGATGGAAGGCAAACTTCGCTTTATTTCTCTAACGAAGCTACAAACCTCACCGCCGATCCCCTGATCGGTGCCCTCGTTCCCTCCCTCACCGTCGACCCTCGTCGATGGTTACAGTTCTCTTACTCGCTGATCACGATCTGGATCACTCACTCGCGTCGGTGGAGATCCCCTCCACTCACTCGTCCGCTCCTCTTTATAAAGGACGGCCGCCGCTGCCTCTTCTCGATTTAGGGCTTCCAACGCCCGATTTCATCGCTTCTTCCGCCGACGTCGTCAATGCCGTGGTCGCCGTCGACCGGATCTCGCGGAGATGTCGTCGTCGCCCTTGCCGCGTCTGGCGCACGCGAGGACGATGAGCTCGCGTTTGCGGCTGCGTGTTGCGTGCGGCCGCTGCGCTGAGAGCAATCGGGATCAAAATACCCCGTTGACCCGATCTTCCTCTGATTTGGGCTCGGCTTTGGGCTTGGGCCGAACCGGCCTGACCCAGGCCTGACAATTCTCCCCCGCCCAATTTGGACATCGCCCTCGATGTCTCTAACGGGCGGATCCTGCAGAACCATCGCTCCGATTGTCATCGCACCGATCCGACACTGCTGCGCTCCCATGGCAGTGTGTGGAACTACCTGTAGTGATCCAATCCGCGGTTGCTCGGTTTCCTCAGCTGGATCCTGTGCCGCTATCGCCATGAGCTTTTGTTTGCTAGGACAATCCTTTACCCAGTGAGGACCGCCGCACCAAAAGCAACTCTGTGGCTTTTGCTCCCGTCGTCCCGGTGAACCCTTGTTCTGCCGGTAGAATGGTCTACCCCTCTCTGGAACTCTAGCTCTCGGCGGTGTGCGTGGGGAGCCGCGCTTTGGTGGTGTCTTGGATTCCTTTGGTGGTGCTGGTTTGAAATTTCTGTTATCCACTAGAGATTCAGCCATCGCCGCAGCCGCCCTCCAGTCAACCAGTTCGCGACGTCGGACCTCCGTTTCTGCCCATAGCTGAAGGCCCCGGAGGAAGAAATACTTCCTATCGTCCTCCGCCATGCCTGGAAGCTCCAGCATCAAAGTACAGAAAGTCCTGACGTACTCCTGGATCGAGCCTGTATGTCTCAGCCGATCCAGTTTGCCACGCGCCTGGTCCGCCGAGTTTCCGGGAAGAAACTGCCGCCGCAGTTCCTCACGAAAAGTCTCTCAAGTCCAGCTAGTAGTCCTTGATGTAGAGCCAACTTTGGTTCGCCACCAAAGTTTTGCGTCGCCTGTGAGATAGGCGATGCACACCTGCACCCGATCTCCTGCAGAAATATGGTTAGCTGAAAACAGTTGTTCCATATCCCAGATGAAGTTTTCGACCTCTCTGGACGATCGGGCCCCCCCCCCGAACGTCGCTGGGTCTGGCACGCGCACCCTCGGTTTGGGAGCCTCCTGCTCCACCGGTGCCGATGCTGATTGCGATACTTGCGCTAGGGCTAGGCGTAGTACCCTTACTTCTGCGTGCATGTCTTCCTTCATGCGAACCATCTCCCCTAGCAGATGCATCAGACCCTCCACGGTCTGTTGCATGACCTCGATCTGCAACCTCTGTTGCTCGATCTGCAACCTTTGCTGCTCGATTTGCAACCTCTGTTGTTCGATCAACAATTCCTGATCCTCTACAGTCTTTTGGAGGTTTTACACCTGTGGAATCATCCCATTGCCTCCACCACTGGCCAAACCGAGCACCTGCTCGATCTGAGCAATGCGATCACCCTGGTTCACCATCTCCTCAGGATCAGCCGTCTCCTTGGCTTTTCCTTTATTCTGCCTGGGCCGGGCGTCCTCTGACGCTCCTCTAGCAGTATGGGTGATTTTCTGGAACTTCAAACCTTTCCTCACCTTCGAGTGTGAAGCTGAATGTGCCGTTTTTGCTGGAACACGTTTGCCTCCTCTGATACCTGTTGTCACGCCCCGGTCGGATCGGCCTGAAAACAGCCCTTAACCGCTGTCTCAGGGCCGTCCAGCGGAACACCAGAACGCAACTCTCCCTAGGGTTTCCGATCCGAAATTAGAAACGAAAAGGTTAAGGGCTGTTTTGGGTCGGAAACCCTAGGGAGAGTTGCGTTCTGGTGTTCCGCCGGACGGCCCTGAGACAGCGGTTAAGGGCTGTTTTCAGGCCGATCCGACCGGGGCGTGACAACAGGTATCAGAGGAGGCAAACGTGTTCCAGCAAACACGGCACCTTCAGCTTCACCCTCAAAGGTGAGGAAAGGTTTGAAGTTCCAGAAAATCACCCATACTGCTAGAGGAGCGTCAGAGGACGCCCGGCCCAGGCAGGATAAAGGAAAAGCCAAGGAGACGGGTGATCCTGAGGAGATGGTGAACCAGGGTAATCGCATTGCTCAGATCGAGCAGGTGCTCGGTTTGGCCAGTGGTGGAGGCAATGGGATAATTCCACAGGTGGAAAACCTCCAAAAGACTGTGGAGGATCAGGAATTGCTGATCGAACAACAGAGGTTGCAAATCGGGCAGCAGAGGTTGCAGATCGAGGTCATGCAACAGACCCTCTGCCAGGGGAGATGGTTCGCATGAAGGAATACATGCACGCAGAAGTAAAGGTACTGCGCCTAGCCCTGGCGCAAGTATCGCAATCAGCATCGGCACCGGTGGAGCAGGAGGCTCCCAAACCGAGGGTGCGCGTGCCAGACCCAGCGACGTTCGGGGGGGCCCAATCGTCCAGAGAGGTCGAAAACTTCATCTGGGATATGGAACAACTGTTTTCAGCTAACCATATTTCTGCAGGAGATCGGGTGCAGGTGTGCATCGCCTATCTCACAGGCGACGCAAAACTTTGGTGGCGAACCAAAGTTGGCTCTACATCAAGGACTACTAGTTGGACTTGAGAGACTTTTCGTGAGGAACTGCGGCGGCAGTTTCTTCCCGGAAACTCGGCGGACCAGACGCGTGGCAAACTGGATCGGCTGAGACATACAGGCTCGATCCAGGAGTACGTCAGGACTTTCTGTACTTTGATGCTGGAGCTTCCAGGCATGGCGGAGGACGATAGGAGGTATTTCTTCCTCCGGGGCCTTCAGCTATGGGCAGAAACGGAGGTCCGACGTCGCGAACTGGTTGACTGGAGGGCGGCTGCGGCGATGGCTGAATCTCTAGTGGATAACAGAAATTTCAAACCAGCACCACCAAAGAAATCCAAGACACCACCAAAGCGCGGCTCCCCAAGCACACCGCCGGGAGCTAGAGTTCCAGAGAGGGGTAGACCATTCTACCGGCAGAACAAGGGTTCACCGGGACGACGGGAGCAAAAGCCACAGGGTTGCTTTTGGTGCGGCGGTCCTCACTGGGTAAAGGATTGTCCTAGCAAACAAAAGCTCATGGCGATAGCGGCACAGGATCCAGCCGAGGAAACCGAGCAATCGCGGATTGGATCACTGCAGGTAGTTCCACACACTGCCATGGGAGCGCAGCAGTGTCGGATCGGGACGATGGTTCAGCAGGATCCGCCCGTTAGAGACATCAGGGGCGATGTCCAAATTGGGCGGGGGAGAATTGTCAGGCCTGGGTCTGGCCGGTTCGGCTCAAGCCCGAGCACCAGCCCAAATAATGGAGAAACCCGGTCAAACTGGGGCGTTGACCCCAAATCAAAGGAGGCGAGGACGGCTTCGTCCGCGAGCTCTGCGGGTGCGAGGACGGTGTCGTCACCGGAAAATGCGGACGGCGGCGGAAGAATCGGGCTCGGACGCCCGAAATAGAGGTGGCGGTCTCGATCGTTAAAGAGGGATCTCCACAGGTGGCGAGGGGATCACCATCACGAGGAGGCGACGAACGTTCGTGAGAAGCGAGGAAGCTTGAGAGAACTGTAATCGGCGATTGGTTCGCCGGTGAGGGAGGGTTAGAGGGGTCGCCGACGAGGGTCGACGACAAAGGAGAAGTTTTTGTAGGTTTCCGACGGCGAATAAAACGCTTTTTACTCTCCACCTCCTCTCCCCTGTTTCCGAGCGTTTCTCTGTTCAGCGACGACGAACCCCGGCAGCAAGCGGCTGCCAACGACGGGAGGTTGAGGCGAAGGACATTGGTCCTTTCTCCACCGGCGCAGCCTCTCCGACGAACTTCGAACGCTGTCGACGCAGGTGGCGTCGTGAGCTCGAAGACGAAGACGAAGGCGAGGGTTCGAACGCGCGGGCGTTCGAAACGAAGGAGTCAACGAAATCAGCAGGTCAACGCTGATTTCGCGAAACGATTTCGATTTCGTTCGAAATCGGGATTGCTGATGCCAGCACGACGTCAGCAGAGAAGATTTAACGCGGCGGCGAGATTTCGATCGAGGGCTGACGTCGCGTGACGTCAGCAAGGATATAATTTTGACTCTCGGGTCAAAATCAGAGGTATTTTCGATTTAGGGTTTGGATTTTCCCAAATTAGGGTTAGGGTTTTCTTCGTGAATTGTATTTTGGGGATAAAAATCAATCGGGGTAATTAGGGTTCCTAATTTAGGGTCTGAAACCCTAGCGAGCGTTACGTTCCGGTGTTCCGCCGGATAGACCTGAGACAGCGGTTAAGGGCTGTTTTCAGGCCGATCCGACCGGGGCGTGACAACAGGTATCAGAGCTAAAGATTCAGCCATGATGGTGAATCAGAAAGATCCGAGAGGCAACACTATCACCACCGGCGACAAGGAGTGTCGTCCTTCCAGGGCAGGGGTCCTGATGCCAACACTAGGGTGTGTTGATGCCAATGTCTAAGAGCATTGATGCCGATGTTAGGGGACATCGAGGGAGAACTCTATAAGAGCTCAGTGATTGCAAGATCACTTCCCGGAGCAGGGGGCTCTGATGCCATCACCAGGAGGGTGATGAAGAGGGGTCAGCGGATCCTTTTCCAAAGCAGGGGGCTTTGATGCCAACACCAGGGCGTGTTGATGCCAATGCATAACATTGATGCCAACACCAGGGGGGCGTCGATGCCGGCGCCAGGGGTGTCGATGCCGGTGTCAGGGGACATCGAGATTTTGTTGATGCAAGTTGCTATAAGCATGGTGCAGGAAACATTCATCATCTGAAGATGGAGGACTTTGAATATTGGAGGGCCAGTGTTCAACTTGCATGGAACATCAAGGGCGATGTTCAAAACAGGTGGGGGAGAATTGTCAGGCGTGGGTCAGGCCGGTTCGGCCCAGGGTCCAGTAGGCCAATAACCCAGCCCAAGATCCAACCCGTGCAAGCGAAAGCATCACAAAGCCCGGTCAACTGAGGATGTTGACCAGAGCTTCGTCTTCACCCCACGACGCGGACGCTGGCTCGCCGAGAAAGGCGGACACGGCGTCGTCAACGCGGACAACGACGAGGAAGCGGCGCGAGCGGCGTCGAGCAGAGAGGCAGAGGCGGCGTCCCCTTCCCGATCTTCACTGACGCGCGCGGAAGACGCGGACGATGGCGACGCGGTCGCGGCGAAGCTTCCCTATAAAGACTCGACGAGGCGGACGAGCTCGGGTGCGCAGAGGCGTCACCACACCACAAAGGAGAGCGCCGGGGAGCGGCTCCACCGGCGACGGCGAGGGCGCCGTCGCCTCTTCCAGAGCAGGGCTCTGATGCCGCCAGGGGCGAAGGTCGGTGCGTAGGTGCCGACGAGAGAAAGAGGATTCCATCTCCGACGAGGGTTTTGGTTCGGGTGAAATCAGAGATTGTTACCGTCGACCCCTCTAGGGGTCGACGGCGAGGGAGGGACGAGGGCCGTCGACGACCAGGGGGTCGGCGACGATAGTGGAGGAGTTTTGTAGCTTTTGGAGGTTAATATAAGCTTTCTTCTTCAACGGTGATCTTCCCCTGTTTTTCCTCTGTTCCGACCTCTTCCGAAGCAGCGTCTTCTCGACTCCGGCGGCAGGCGGCTGTCCGGTCGAGACTGTGGACAGGAAGGCAAGCGGCCTTCCCTTGTTGATACGCATCCTCCCTTCCGGCGACGGACGGACGAACGCGGCAGCGTGCGTTCGCTCGCAACGAAGACGAAGTCGAGTGGAGACGACAACTGTTTCGAACGCGTTGAGGCGTTCGAAACGAGGCGGCGACCGAGTCAAAATCGGCAACGGCAGAAAATCAATTCGGCAGGCGAATTGCACGGGTGACGTCAGCGATTGGGCGGCTGACGCAAGCGAAATCGGAAACTCGATTTCTAATTAAATCGGAGCGCTGACGTCAGCGAGGAGATCAAATTGAGCGGCGGCGTGATTTTGACTCTTGGGTCAAAATCAGAGGTATTTTCGATTTAGGGTTTGGATTTTTCTAAATTAGGGTTAGGGTTTTCTCCGTGCGAATTGTAATTTGGGGATAAAAATTAATCGAGAGTTAGGGTTTTCTAATTTCGGGTCGGAAACCCTAGGGAGAGTTGCGTTCCGGTATTCCGCCGGACGGCCCTGAGACAACGGATAAGCGCTGTTTTCAGGCCGATCCGACCGGGGCGTGACAACAGGTATCAGAGCTAAAGATTCAGCCATGATGGTGAATCAGAAAGATCCGAGAGGTAACACTATCACCACCGGCGACAAGGAGTGTCGTCCTTCCAGGGCAGGGGTCCTGATGCCAACACTAGGGTGTGTTGATGCCAATGTCTAAGAGCATTGATGCCGATGTCAGGGACGTCGATGCCGATGTCAGGGAACATCGAGGGAGAACTCTATAAGAGCTCAGTGATTGCAAGATCACTTCCCGGAGCAGGGGGCTCTGATGCCATCACCAGGAGGGTGATGAAGAGGGGTCAGCGGATCCTTTTCTAAATAAGGGGGCTTTGATGCCAACACTAGGGCGTGTTGATGCCAATGCATAGCATTGATGCCAACACCAGGGGGCGTTGATGCCGGCGCTAGGGGCGTCGATGCCGGTGTCAAGGGACATCGAGATTTTGTTGATGCAGGTTGCTATAAGCATGGTGCAGCAAACATTCATCATCAGAAGATGGAGGACTTTGAACATTGGAGGGCCAGTGTTCAACTTGCATGGAACATCGAGGGCGATGTTCAAAACAGGTGGGGGAGAATTGTCAGGCCTGGGTCAGGCCGGTTCGGCCCAGGGTCTAGTAGACTTATAACCCAGCCCAAGATCCAACCCGTGCAGGCGAAAGCATCACAAAGCCCGGTCAACTGAGGATGTTGACTAGAGCTTCACGCGGAGCGGCAGCGGCATCTTCCTCGCGCGCTGCGGCTTCGGCGACTTCGGAGGCGTGGACGACGTAGTCCACGAGAGTGACGGATTCGGCAGATGCGGCGTTGGAAGCCGCACGGCGTCGTCTTCACCCCACGACGCGGACGCTGGCTCGCCAAGAAAGGCGGACTCGGTGTCGTCAATGCGGACAACGACGAGGAAGCGGCCCGAGCGGCGTCGAGCAGAGAGGCAGAGGCGGCGTCCCCTTCCCGATCTTCACAGACGCGCGCGGAAGACGCGGACAATGGCGACGCGGTCGCGGCGAAGCTTCCCTATAAAGACTCGACGAGGCGGACGAGCTCGGGTGCGCAGAGGCGTCACCACACCACAAAGGAGAGCGCCGGGGAGCGGCTCCACCGGTGACGGCGAGGGCGCCGTCGCCTCTTCCAAAGCAGGGCTCTGATGCCGCCAGGGGCGAAGGTCGGTGCAGAGCTGCCGACGAGAGAAAGAGGATTCCATCTCCGACGAGGGTTTTGGTTCGGGTGAAATCAGAGATTGTAACCGCGGCGAGGGAGGGACGAGGGCCGTCGACGACCAGGGGGTCAGCGACGATAGTGGAGGAGGTTTGTAGCTTTTGAAGGTTAATCTAAGCTTTCTTCTTCAACGGTGATCTTCCCCTGTTTTTCCTCTGTTCTGACCTCTTCCGAAGCAGCGTCTTCTCGACTCCTGCGGTAGGCGGCTGTCCGGTCGGCGACGACGAGACTGTGGACAGGAAGGCAGGCGGTCTTCCCTTGTTGATACGCATCCTCCCTTTCGGCGACGGACGGACGAACGAGGCAGCGTGCGTTCGCTCGCAACGAAGACGAAGTCGAGAGGAGACGACGACTGGTTCGAAACGAGGCGGCGACCAGGTCAAAATTGGCAACGGCAGAAAATCAATTCGGGGGGCGAATTGCACGGGTGATGTCAGCGATTGGGCGGCTGACGCAAGCGAAATCGGAAACTCGATTTCGAATTAAATCGGAGTGCTGACGTAGGCTGACGTCAGCGAGGAGATCAAATTGAGTGGCGGCGTGATTTTGACTCTCGGGTCAAAATCAGAGGTATTTTCGATTTAGGGTTTGGATTTTCCTAAATTAGGGTTAGGGTTTTCTCCGTGCGAATCGTAATTTGGGGATAAAAATTAATCGGGAGTTAGGGTTTTCTAATTTCGGGTCGGAAACCCTAGGGAGAGTTGCGTTCCGGTATTCCGCCGGACGGCCCTGAGACATCGGATAAGCGCTGTTTTCAGGCCGATCCGACTGGGGCCTGACACTTGTGGTTTATCAAGTTGGTGATGCGATATTAGTTTTGTTCTTTTGACTGGGGTTTCCTCATTTGATCCTACAGAATTGTCTTACGTTTTAGTTGACAATTTTCCTATTCATTATTTTTCTCTACTGTTCCTCGCATAATGGGTTTGAGAAGGTAAGTTTCATCTTTGAACTGTCCAATTGATAATGCAAACAATTTTTAGTTGTGCTTGTGTGATAGTGTGGCTAAACATTTTGCGTATTGTTGATTACATGCCATTATTAGACAAAGTGATAGCTCTGTGTTATTGCATGACATAATTCTGTAATTTCATTTCCATCTTGTGGATTACGAGGGTTTTTAATCAGTATCTTTTTTGTTGCATATAACTTGCAGGTCTGCTGGAGTCAGCGATAAGAAAAAATAAAGTGATGTTGCGGTTGTAGCAAACGGCTCATTGAGTTTTTAATTTTAGGATAACGATCATTCAAGCTAGTAATTTCTCTGTACTTTTGTGTTGGGTATTTTAAGCATTTGAGTATATTATTGTTGAAGTTTTGATGTGATTTGAACTTTGAAATTGAAATCTTTACTTTTGGTATGATGTTATGTGCAATAGATCGGCAGTTATTATCATCCCTAATGATGTTTAGGGTTCATGCTGTAAAAATAAACGGTGGCGATTAATATTTGCGTAGAAGAAAATTTTTTTAAGCTAACTAAGCGTTTTTGCGTTTTACAGATACATTTTTACAGTGGAAAGTCATGCCATAAACGGTGGCGATTATTTTTGCTACTTCATCCAAAACCATGGTAGAACGAAAAAATAGTTTGTTTTGTAAGGTTCACCATTTCTTTAATTTAGTTCTTGAAGTTTATACAGCAAGACAAAAGTGAACTTAAGTGTTTAAATTTATTCTCAATATTTACCACATCCAACTGTAAAAGTTCTTCCATTAGCATTTGAAATTGAGGGATTGGATAAACCTTGTTTGTTGGTTCAATTATCTGTCTAACTCCGAATGAAGTTTAAGATAGCTATTGTTAGGCCAAAGACCACTAAGACTGGCTGGTCAACTAGGCTGTTGATCAGGTCAAAATTAGCCCGAACCCAAAACCAAATTGGCGAATGCTTGTAGGCGGCTGGAAGTCATAGGTGTGTCGACGAAGGTGACATTGGTCAGTGACGGACAGGTAGGTGGTGGTCTGCGGCAAACAGAGGTGATGATGCACTCGTAGGTGAAGTGGCGGACAACAACGATGCAAGACGCCGATTCTACGGGTGGCGACGTCTCGTCAACTCTGACCTAGCAAAGGCACCATCAACACGCACATGGCCATGTGGAGCCGATGCTTTGGAGAGCTCAATCAGGCAACGTCGCGTGGGGCAGCTGTGGCACACGAAAGCTCCACCTACGCATGAACACTGGTAAGGCATATGGCGGATCGGCAAAGGAAGCTTTTGAGGATGATAGTCGCGTGAGGCAGATGCGAGATCGAGCAGGGAAATCAATCTAAAACAGAGCGATGTTTGGTCAATGACGATGTCAGTCGCATGCGCCTGGGCAAGCAGCTGGGCAAGAAGGAGTCGTGGTCGAACTCCCTATAAAACAGTGAGGAGGCGAGCTGGACGGGACACACAAACTTTGGTAGACGGAAAGGCTAGGACGGCGAGAACGACTGGAAACGAATTGAGGACTTCATCTCCCTCTCCCAGTGCCTTCCTCGTCTCCCTTGCGTCTCAAACTCACCGTGCGAACACTTGATGAGGACCTGTGACGTCCCCTCATTGGTGCCCGGTGGTGTGGGTAGGGTGGCTCGAACCAACTATGACGCCGAGAACTTGCTTTGAACTCTCGTCTCCACTTTTTCGTCATCGCCTCTTTCCCGTGGGTTCCGGCAAGCTCGAGGCGGTGTTCCCGGCTAGACGACGGGCTCGAGCACGCTTGTCCGATGAAAGGAGGAACGAACGTTCGGACGTCAAGGTAAGAAACCAGTGTCCGCGCGCTCATTGGAGGAAACGACGCAGCACCTGTTGCTTTGTTGCGAATGTGGACGTTGACTTCAGATGTGGGCATTGATGGGTGTGGACTCAGATCTGCGAGCAATTTTGGCGACTGATTTGATTTTCGGATGTGAGCAGGTTTCGGGTATGATCCAGGCATGGATCCGAGACCGGGTACGAATCCGGGCATGGTTCGGGATGTCAACAGGTCGGGTACCCGCCCTTTTTGGCCAAACCCGAACCCGATTAAACCCGAGTCGGGTATTTAAACGGGTACCCGTTTAAATTAAAATATTTACTTTTAAATTATTTTTTAAATTATTTTTATAAAATGTAACTATAAAATAATAATAATAATAATAAATATATTTATAAAAAATATTTTATTATATATATATATATTTATTATTATATATAATCGGATATCGGGTACCCGCGGGTACCCATGGGAGTAAACCCGAACCCGACCCGATTAGCTTATCGGGTACCCGAACCCGCCATAAACGGGTCGGGTCGGGTCGAATACCCGCGAAGTCGGGTACCCATTGACACCCTAAGCATGGATTCAAGACCCGACTAAGGTGATTTCCTTTACCTTTTCTATTTGGTTAATGCTAAAGTGACTTTTTCTCTTTTTCCTCTTTCTTGGGCTGGACAAAGGTCGGAACTCATCGCTAAGGCTGAAGATCGCGTGCGTAGGTGCATTCCTGTCAGTCACATTGAACTTGATCGAACCGCTTAATTCGTTTCCTACGTAGGACTTTGCAAACTTTGAGCCATGCGTGGCTTTTTAATTAGTTGTAATAATTAATTAAGTTGATTCATTATATTATTAAAAAACAGGGCATGACAAGCTATCATGGTTACTTTGTTATAGCGACAAAAGGCTAATAATGAATCCAAACATAAATTCTGATGTTAGAGATAAGCAATATAGTTTTCATTTCCTCTGAGGTGGATGCACAATATGTTGATCTAAGTGATCATATGGTTCATTGTTTTGGGGACATTACTAGAATAATAACTAGTGGATAATGATAAACCTATATGAACATATTTGATTCATTGTAACAAAAAAAAAACCTCTAAAAATAACAAAGTTATATTCGTATATTACAATTTTGTGATGCTTTAGTAGTCACAAAATTTTGAAAATATCATCACTCCATGGGTGTTCATATGTATGGCAATTATACAGTCGTCAAATATGCTATAGTCATTTGATCAAATAGCTCCGCATATATGTATTCTATCAAACAATTGCAATACATTCATATATATGATGACTAATGTCACACCCCTAGAATCTCCTTTCATTTCACTTGCATTCTTTTTTATACATCATCAAAATTTATTCAAGTTCCTACTAATTATAATGTCTTCTATTATATGATTAGAATTTATCATTTTGTCTTTTTCTTTTAACATAATTCCCCATGACCATATAATCCTTCGTAATGAAATTATAAGATGAAACATTTACGTCACACTTAGTTACCAACTTTATATTTTTATTCTCATACACTCTATACAACTTCCTCACTTTAAATTTTATGTATTCATAAACCAAAATGTTTATCATTTATCATATAATGTGATTCTATCAGTTATCGAAGAAAATAAGAATTACTTAATGATCTTTATAAATAGTACGATGAAAACATGAATATCATAACTAAATCCTCATTGTATATATACACAAACACTTACCTTAAAAAACTTTTCATCTAAAATAATAATACTACATTTATCGCCACTATTAATATATATAAATTCTAAAAAAACCCTTCATAGATTCATGTTAGAGCACTAAGTCTTGACACTAATACTTAAAGGAAAAACTACTTTTTGTAAATTAATGATATTTAAACAAAATTAACTATTCTGATGCCTGAAAAAAATCATCGTCAATTGTTGTAAAAAGTGTCACTATAAATACCTTTTTATTGCGACTTGAAGAGAAAAAACTATTAGATTAAATAACTATTCTGCAATCAAGCTTCAATAATCTATATTTTTTTTTCTTATTCCTATTTAGTGGCATTTAGTACCCTAATTTGTGTTTTACCAATCCTAAAATTATATGGTAGATAGGTGAATCTCGAGATTTTCATATATTGAATTATTAATAGACCTTCTTTCAACAATAATATTATTGACTGACCTTAATTTATTATATCATTGATAGACATTAATTCGTCACTGGTAATGATAATTATCGACCTTAATTTAAAGTTGACAAATCTTAATTTATTATTGATAAATCTTAAATTAAAAATTATCATATCATTGACGGAAGGCGAAAGATATGTCAATAATTCAGTATACAAGATGTCTTGAGCGTGTGACTTCAAGATTTGTGAAATATATATTAGTCAAAGTAAACCTTAGAAAGCATATATATACCAAAAGATGAGAACTTTGCATGCATGATAGCTTTAATCTGCAAGCAAACGTACCAGCTGGTTCTGAGAAAGAAACAAAAAGGGTCTCTTTGAGCAAACTAAGAGAAGCTTGGATTTGTGAAATTTATATTAGTCAAAGTAAACCCTAGAAAGCATATATGTACCAAAAGCTGAGAACTTGTGCATGCATGATAGCTTTAATCTGCAAGCAAACGTACCAGCTGGTTCTCAGAAAAAAACAAAAAGGGTTTCTTTGAGCAAATTAAGAGAAGCTTGCATTGAAATTCTGGTTCTGAAATATTGTGCAAACTCTCGAAGAACTTCAACTACTGGCACTACACAGTATAATTCACCTACGTGTCCCTGATTTTTTTTTTTTTTTTTTTTTTTGTAAGATCCTTGTTATTTTTCTTCTCTGGCTTCTCTTTTATTTATGCTTCTTGAATGAAATACCTAAAGCTCAGAACAGGGAAAGCAAGAGAGATGCCTTTGCATACTGATGATCACATATATGCCCTGGTACAAGGTATATAATGTCAAGAAGTAAGATGCTGATGAACTCTTAATTTTTTTTCTCTCTATATACACCCTGTGCATGCATGGAATTAGAAGAATTAAGAACCAAAGAGTTGATTATGCATTGTGCGTTTTGTTCTGATAAATCTTTTATTCACTAGCTAATGTCAGCAAGAAGAACTTATTCTCGAGCTTTTCATGCACTAAAAAAGAAACAAAACTGAAGAGCCAATCTAAGCTTATCTAATTGTGTGCTTCTTATGGATGTTCACGCATATCAATATATGTGCATGGATAGTATTAGCAATCAAGAAGTGATGACAAGCAATAGTTACGAACAATTCATCAAAGAAAAAGAATCATGTGCAATCCAATCTTTATCACAATTCACCAAATATCATATAAAACTGAAATCAATATGAACACCTCAATCACAAAGTTCATAAAAGCCTCCATAAACCAGACGTGATTGCATGCAGATTTAAGAAGTCTTGCTGCTTGCATTTGTACGATATTTCGACGACAATTATAACAATTAGAGAGTAATCGTGCATGACATATTATAATTAATCACACAACACATTGATCAGTTCTAAGCATTAAATATTCAACATTTACAAGCACATATGTGATAATCAGATTCCTACGTAGATTTCCAGTGATAATATCATGTAGATCTGTATGAAACAGTAGTTATCTAGAGAACAACTTGATTTGAGCCAGTAAACAAGTTTGAGATTTTTATATAGAGTAATCTTCGACGAGTAGGGTATGGATTCAAATGATAATCAGAGAGGTCAGGAACCGAAAGGAATTGCAGTGCACCATCGGTTGACTAAGAGTTGAAGTTGAAGAAACCTGCAGTTTCCCATTCATGATCATCCGCACTGCCGCCCCAAATGAGATCATTATTATTTCCGGCGCCGCCGGAAACTTGTCGTGGAAGACGACCGAGCCGCTGCGCGTCATCGACGTGAGCGTTCATCTTCGATGAGGTTGGAACATTAGGTTGAAGACAATGGCCCATAAATAATCTCCCGGTGAGCACGCTGCCGTCTCCTTGTAGGGATGCCGGGTGCATGCATAAGCTCGGAACCAAGGACGCCGGCGGCGGCGGAGCCGCCAACTCACCCAAAGTAATTAGAGGAAATATTGTTCTTTGGTTAATTTCCTGCTGGAGCCCTAAATTATGAAACCCAACACTACTGGTTAATCCAGCACCGGCACTCACCTCATAATCCATGGCTTGGATCCTGGTGAAGTTTAATCCCGAGTTGGGATCTCCGCCCTCAGACACCGTTGGGTGCGGGAACGACGTCATCTGAGGCGGCCGCGGCGGCAAGGTGAGGGCGGATGCCAGTGCTGCACCACCACCTGCGGTGCCGACCGCGGTAGAAGGCTTAGTCGAGAACTTGGAGGAACTGCCGCTGCCCCCCGCTTTGTCCCGCTTACTCTTCCGGCAGCCGCCGCCGACAGGGACGTTCCGGAGGGCTCCTCCGCTCGTCCAGTAGCGCCGGCAGGCCTTGCAGAAGTGGCGGGGCTGCGACAAGGAGTAGTTATTGAAGTAGCAGAACTTAGTGTTCGTGGAGCCGCAGCGCGGGCACTTGAGCGCTTGCTCCGGCCGGGGCAGCTTCGCAAGGCGAGCTCGCCAGTGCATCGACCCTGGCCGAGTCGAACTGACCAACCCAACTTCTGAGCGCGGCAGAACAAAACTAGGCGGCGGAGTGGCTCGAGGAGCTCCATTATTGATTCCGCCGTCGTCGCCGCTTCCCGCGCTCAGCTGAAGCTCCTGCTGCTACGTGCACGAGAAAAGAGGCAAATTAATAAAGCACGGTGGCCTCAGTAAAGAGAATGATTCTCTCCTGTATAAATGTTTGTGTACAAATTGGACGTAAAAAGATACAATTACTCGATCAAAAGAAGGGATCAAGAGGGAAGACGATCAGAATATAGTGAATAATTAGTCACCTGGTTCCAGTTGGGTGGATCTAAAAATACAGGAAAAGATGGAGATGCCATGGCAGTGGTTTGAGCTTCTTTAAGAGCTTTTTCTTCTCTTTGGGGCTTAAAGGTGGAAATGGTTAGTTAAAGAGGTGCTGGAGACTCACACCAGCAAGGGTTTGGAGAGGAGAAAGCATGGAGAGAAAGATGCAAAGGATGGAAAGACATTCCTTTAAAGAAGAGTGTTACTAAAGAAAAGTTGCTCTCTTAATAAAGCTTTTGCTAAGATGATGTGTGGAAGGGGGAGATCACTATGAGTGACTGAGAGAGAGAGAGACTTAGCATCTAAGGTTAAAGATTGGTGGTGCATGCATGCAGGAGTGAGGCGCGTTTTCTTCCTAGAATTTTCGGAAGCCCTGATGGTTGCCGTTGATTCATATGATTACAAATCTCCAGACAAAAAAAAAAAAAAATTAAAACTAATACTAATATTAAAAATAATACTAATGTTAATACTAATTCTAATGCTAATTCTAAAACTAATACTAACCCTAATATTAATACTAATTCTAATATTAATATTAATACTAATTCTAATCCTAATCTTAATATTAATACTAACAAGGTGCCTTGGGATTGGAGCGCAAGTGCCCAGATCCACGGCGACAAGCTGAGCTTCTTAAAAAAATTAGAAAGCCACGGCTTCCTATAAAATTTTTCCGCATGAGTGGGGAAAGGTTAGGGTTAGTGTGCTCCTTGTTGTCAGGGTTCGGAGGATGTTCGGTGTTTTACTCTTTAGTTGAAAGAGTAGTGTACTGCATAGACACTAAGCCCTAAAGAAAGTGCGTCCGTGACATTGTGGTGGAAAAAAAAAACTGTATGTATAGAGAAAAAATTGCAAACATGGAAGGGCATAGATATAAATTTTGTTTAATTCCTAAAAATATGTGTTCTTGTTGACACCAGATGCATGGATTGAACAGTCAAGGGTGTGCATACTACTTAGGGCTTATTTATTTGCGCAAAACGTAAGAAAAAAATGAGAGAAAGTAGGAAGAAAAGAAATATACGCTTGTTTACTTAGGCGAATAGATAGTTTAGGAGAAAAAGTTAGATATTAATTCCACCATTTACTCTTCACTTGAATCAGGAGGAAAGTTAAAACTATCTTAACTTTACTAACTTCACACCTTACTTTTTATCGCACCGTTGCTCGTGCTCATTCACTACGAGCTTTCCTGCACTACTCGTCCTTGTCGTCGCTGCTCAAACTCGCCGTCATTGCTCGTTTTTGTCGCCGTTGCTTGTCCTCGTCATCATTGCTCATATTTAATATTTAATAATTATACAATATTAATAGTATATATATATATATTATGAATGAAAAAAATAAAAATTGAGGTGTATATATCAATCATTCAAAATTTTTTTCTTTCCAAATAAATATAAAAAAGGAAAACTTATAACACATTTTATCTATCTAATTTATTTTTGTTTACATGTTCCATCTGTCCAAGTAAACTTAGCGTTGACACTCCCAAGGTCAACTATCCTAGTGGCTTGAGTATTAAGTCCTAAATGTTTACCTACGAAGCCACATTCTCAATCAAGACCAAAACGGTTCCAATGACTTTTGGGAAACAATAGGCCATGAGCCCCATAAAGAGGTTAAACATCGGCACATGAAACAAGTTTGGGTCGAAATAATAGAAGGCAATATATCTTAGAATTCACTTGGGTTCTTCAATAGCACAAGTAATAAATACTCTCGTTACTAATGGAGAAAAAAAGATACACAAATTACTTGATTAAAGCTTCCTAATTCATTCATTTAAGTAAAATTTTGTTGTTAGAAGCACATTAGAAGGACTTTTAATCTCCGTTGCCATACACTATTCCTCACTATATCAATGCCTAAGGTTGGGAGTTGCCTCACCATATCATCAACCATTCCATCTTATCATTATGTTATTGGCTCCTTTGAATATACTAAGTATGTATATATCCTTATAACATGAAAATATGACTAACTTAACCTTTGAAATATATTGCAAATAAGAGGGAAGGTCGCTTAGTTAAAGAATAAATGTTCACATGTGGCGTATATTATGATGTCTTTAGTTATAAACTAAGATTATTTCTTTTGTTGGATTACAGTGAATGTTATTTTTATACACACAAGCAATGAAATTATGTTTCTCTTTGCCATAATGTTATTGTGTGATGCATAAGTCTCTCAAGAAAAGATTGTGGGATCGTTAAGAACGAATATTTTGTAGTAATTTCCCTTTATTAAGATTTAATTTTAGGGTATTTATTATGTCACTAAAATTTATTGGGATACAATGCATGTTGTGATAAGATGGTTCTGGAGTAAATTGCATTATTTTAGATGTACCATTACATTTCAACTCATGTAGATCAATTTTGTCATCCTAGTCAAAATGCATTGAAATAACTCGACCGGAACGAATTGAAGCTCTTTAGTATGCCTTCTGGCGGCAGAGGGAACTCCTAAGGGTGTGTTTTCTCGCAGAAGGAAAAATAGAGGATAGAAGAAAGCAAAAAGAACAAAAAAGAAAAGAAAAAAAAGAATAGATGCTACATAATTTTGAGCACTAGTGAATAGGGAAGAAAAATAGAGGATAGAAGAAAGCAAAAGGAACAAAAAGGAAAAAAAAAAAATAGATGTTACATAATTTTGAGCACTAGTGAATAGGGAAGAAAAGAGCAACAACAGCATCGGCGGGCTTTCGATGGTGGCAAGGGTGGGGACTTCTGATAGAAAGAGGATAGTAGCAGCGATGGAGAAGCTTTCTACGGTGGTGAGGGTGGGGACTTTCGACAAAAAGAGGATAGCAGAGGTGACGGGAAGAGGACAATGATGGTGAGAAGATGGTAGCATCGACAGGAAGAGGGTAACGATGGTGAGCGCAAGCTCGATAAGGAGGCAGAAGGTGGGCATGAGCTTGACAGGAAGGTAGGAGGAGGGTGCGAGTTCAATGGGAGGCAGGGGCAAACTTGGTGAGAGGTAGATGTAAGCTTGATAAGAGGCAAACGAGTTCAGCAACATATGGGAGGAGGGAGGAGGGAGGGGGAAGGAGGAGAAGGCGCTAGCGAGGAGGAAGGGTGGAGAGGTGGGGCGGGACAAAGGAGAAAGAGAGGCTGTTGTGTTTCCTTTCATTTTTTGCCCAATTTGAGAGAAAATACTTTTTTAAAAAAAATAATAAAAAAAATTTTCTTTTTTTTTTCTATGAAAACAAAGAACTTAATTTTTTTTCTCTTTTTTCCATGTAAAGAAACACAATATAAGGGTAGCCGATGATGCTCATGTTCTTTACTACTTAAAGGATATATATGAGAATTTAGGGTGACTTAACTCACTTGCTTTACCCTTGACGTTGAAGAAAATTTTATACTTTGTGCCATGGAGTGGATGAGTTAACTATCTAATTCTATCAATTTAGATTCATATGGAGATAGGTCGTGGCTTCCATGGAACATCTCACTTCTCTCATACGTAAGGATGATAATGGATCAAGTATTCAATGTTTACTTGACATGAAAACCTAACTCAATTGTAATAACCTTGTCTCCAAACTTAACCCAAATCTGAGTAAGAAACTCTATTATAAATCTTGAACACTATTGAGTATTTAAATTGGCGCTTGCAAGTACTCAATTAAATTAAAATTTTTAATATTTAACTTTTTTATTTTTAAATTATTATATAAAATAAATTCAAATTATATATATTATACAATAATTGCTTTTATTTTTTACTTTATATTTTTTAATTAGAAAAAGTTTTATTTATTTTAAATTAGGTATCTAGTATTGTATATATTCATTTATAAACTCGAAACTGACTCAAACTCAATTAAAACTCGAGTCATCAAATTCAAATTCAGCCCATTTAGCTAACTAGCACTCAAACCTACTATGAATAGATCAGATCGAATATCTAACTACATAAGATTCATTTGCAATTCCTACTCATAAGATATTCCGACTCTATAATTGCTTAGTTATATAGCCGAGTTAGTCACCTAATTAGACAAAGTAGTGACAAGCCTAAGGCAAGATTCAAGACAAGACAAGAATGTATATTCGAAAATCAAAAGAAAGAATTTATTTTGACTTGAACATGAGAGATATTTTGTTACATCAAGGAGAAATTTTTTGTTCTTCCATTCTAAACAATTTTCATGAGACATAAGAATAATTATTTATGCGATTTCATAATTCCTAAACTATAGTAATCGTGCGATTCAAACATGGGATCACTCAACCTCTTACCACTTCAAGAGACCTCTAGTTTCACTCTCCCAAGTGCCCCACCTTAGTCACATCTTCATTATTGGAGTCCTAAATGTATTTTTGGTGTTTGGCCCTGCGACATTTCTCAAGTGCTTGATCCTTTGGTGTTTCCCAGGCTGCTTTTCGTGTGCGTGATCCTCTTGATATTTTCCTAAAGGATTTGTCGTTTGGCACTTTCATCGAATTCCAAATGGCTCTCAAATTTTGTGACTTGTTTTCGATGACACACTCAATAATGAAGATTTTGAAACCCCCACACTACGCCCCATCATCCCCTTGACGTCGACCTGCGAGGGGACGTCCCCAAAGAGAAGAAGCAAAGGAGAACTTGTGCTTTCCTGATGGGGATTTCGCGAGGAGAAGAGTCCAATAATCCATCGCGTCTAAGGGAATGAAGATGATAATTGCATGTGTTCTAATCCCTTTAAGCTTCTCTCCTTGGACTTGTTTTGGTCACAAATGCAACTGTGACCGCCGAGTCACTTTCCTTGAACAAAGATAGATAATAATGCATGTGATATAGAAATTGGACCAAATGGGCGGGGAGATAAATAAATTATAAAGTTGTTGTGTGCCTCGCTTAGCCCTGCAACCGCGAAAAGACAACGTCAAAAAGGAAATAAAAGAGGATTTTGATTGAAAAGACGGGATGCGAGAAGCTGATTCATCATGCATCCTTTCTTCTTTTTTTTTGGGACATTCATCATGCATCTCTTGCTTTTGCCCAAAAGCAACTAATTGGCATATCACCCGATACGAAAAGAAAAGTTGCACACACATAAATTGTGATCATTACTTTGGGCTAAATTGAATCACTTAACGTATTATAATTTTCATTAAGAACCATTTACTACATGAGCTAATATACAACTAAAACAACTTCTAGGCCCAATTAAGACCATTTAATCTACCATGTATGTGATTATGATGACTGCTTAGAGTCATATTCAGTCACTTCGTGCATATGCTTAATGCCACTTATGATACACCTATTGGTTCGCAAGGAACATATATAGAAACTCAACTCATTCTATTCTTCCAGTCGAAAACTGATATGCATCAGCAGCATAATATGCAGAACAGTTAAAGAAATGATGAGACAACCTCGTTAATCAAATGTTGGCTTCAGCGCGTACTCGTGAGGACTAATGGAAGTACAAACTCACAAGCCACTCTTGTTCGTACTTCAGAGGGCATAGCCTACTGTCAAGCAGAGATCTATATAGTAGTTCCAAGTTCCAAGTTCCAAATGGCTATTTCTTTTGAAATGAAAAGTCAAAAGGTGTTAAATTCATCGTCCATTCCACCAGTCACCACCGGATTCATGATACATCTTGGCAATGATGAAGTAACATATGCTCTCCAGCTCCATCTCTTCAAATTCATCAGCTTCTGTCAACTGGTTGCCATCAAGACATTGTATAGCCTGTTCGATGGCTTCTTCAATCTAATTCTTACCGGCAGCAATGAAGCAATCTGGTCATATTTAATGGTATTTCTCGTGTTGTAGGCATAGTTCTCCAGTCATTCTTCACCTCCGTCTTCATCTTATGCTCCTCATTCTCTGACTTGTACTTCTCTGCTTCCTGCGGCATCTTCTTAACCACCTTCCTGAGCCTGCCCTTGTCATTGGCAATGGCCATCTTGTTCTTCTGCTCAGTAGTCTTCTCCTCCGCAGAGACGTTTAAGATACTGCTGGCATCAACATCAAAGCAAACTGTGGTCTGAGGAATACCTCTTGAAGAAGGTGGAGTTCCAGAGAGCTCAAATTCTGCAAGCAGATTATTGCCTCTGGCCCTGTTCCTCTCACCTTTGTAAATCTGTATCAAGACACCGAGTTGGCTGTCTGAATAGGTGGGAATAGCTGCTGCTTTGCGAGGATGTTCAATGGAACAGGACAGCCACGACACCTCCAGCAGTCTCCAGACCAAGCGAGAACTATGACATCCAACAGAGAATAGCAGCCTGAACTGGCACTATAAGCAACTCATGAGAGCTGAGACTTTCGCTCAGCTCTTTGCAGTTGAAGAAGACCTGCAGCAGCTGCTGAATCTTAGAATTCTGATGGAACCAACAACAAGAACTACATCATGGACACCCTTCATTTGCATCCTTCAAACACTTCACTACTGTCTCCATACATGTCCTCAACAAGTCCATGTTGAGATCTTCAAACCGGGTCTTGTGATAGTGGAGTAGAAATCAATGCCCTCGAATCTAAATTGTGGTTTGTGCAGTGGAGGAGAGTGTCCTCTTCGCCCTTTCACATGACAATAGTGACCTATCATCTTCCAAAGATCCTTTACTAATGGTGCGATAGAAGAATTTCATGGATACTAACTCTGTATGCAAATTAAATAGTTTTCAAATAAATATAAATATTTATTTTTTATGAATTACATGAATTTTTTCTCATAAAATATTTTAAATTTCTTAAGGTACGGTAATCTAGATTGGCCAAAAGCCAAAAGTAAAGCTTCTAAGATCATTAGTTATGTTATTGAACACATTGGAATGTTAAACTATAAATACAAAAAGATAACTAATAAGCAATATCTATATATAACATTAAAACAATAACTCATTAAAATAAATAGATAAGTTATCTGCCATCGTCAATAATCTGTATCTCCTGCCCAGTATACAAAATAGCAGGAATAAGACTGGGATGGTTTGAGCCCCAAGATCGAGAGCAACAACTCTTTGAGCGCAACAGACTTTTATGGCACATTTGTTGACTTCACAGTTGTTTATAAGATTAAATCATATGTGCTCATTTCTAAATCATCCTAGCAGGACTTTGGATGGTTTAATCTCATAAAAATGTGTAGAGCCAACAAATGTACCATCTTGACCTCAGGGCACAATCCATCCAATCTCTTAACCTTGATAAACACATACATACTTATATATTATAATTCTCTTCCTTGAGATGTCACATGAGTACCCTTAGATGTCGGAACAAGTTCATGACTATTACTCTACGAAATGAAGCTGATCTTAGATAATCCCCATGGTGTTCATCAATCAAATTAGCTAAGAATTTTTCTCATCAGGACAAGTCATAAAAGGTAGTGCAAATCTAACTAGTCATTGGTGATGGATTCACATAGATGTAGTAGACATTGTCTACGTTAAGTAATCTATTTTCTATAGGGACCAATTTGTAAATTAGAGGACTAAGTCATAAATTACTTAAATTATGGACTTATCTATAAGTGTCAAAACCTATCTCTTGACACATAACCATCCTCCTGATCTTGTTTCTCCTATTATTTTCTTCCTTAAGCATTAGCATCAGCAATTCACCTCCTTCAATGATTCCTCCAATGACTCTTCTCCCTTTTTCATCAGCTTGGAGCACAAAGTGAAGGCTATACCATTCCCTTCTCTGATCAAGCGTGAGTGTCAATTACATTCTCCTCTCAACTTGAGTTGTTGCGAGGGTGTTCTGCAATCTCTTATCCTCTCCTTTAGAAACATCATATGTGTTCTCCAGCAATCTTTCACATCTCTCTCTTAGTGTGGATTGAAGCATTGAGGGCTTCATACCTGTGAAGGTTTTCTTTCCTTATTTCTCTTTGCTCTTTCCTGCAATCCTCCTATGGTGGCTATTCCCTAAACCTCTTGGTAAGATTCCAACCTTAATTTTTCCATAACTTTTTTCTGATTGGGTTTGTTCCCAAATTTTTGTTTATTTGAATTGTTGTTTGGGTGTTGCATCTACTCTATGAACTAACAATTCTTTCCAACTTGGTTTGTGACTCTATTGCCAAAATCATAGAAAGGATTTAGGTTCCACTGTGGAGTGATCAGTGAACATCTTCTTCCGACCTCTTCGATAAGCCTTTCCTTCTTCCTTCAATTCTTCCTTGTCATTTCAGTTTTTGTTATGTTGAATCCTTTTGTGAATGTTGTATCGCATATTTGTGGTTCAGGTTCAAGAAATCTTGGTTTAATCTCATCAATTTGGTCTTGTATTGGTGCCGCACACCATAATGACACCAATCTTCTTGTGTGAGTATGACTTTTGGAGGGGCAGCTCTGATCCAAAGATGGAACCAAACCAAAATCCACAATCTTTATATTGCTCCTTCTCTTTGTTTGAAATCCTACAATGAGCTTGAGTAAGGTAAGCATGTATTTACCTTAATTGTCATAACTGGCAATGAATTATATGGGATTAGTTACAGTAGCTTTTATGATGTGTATAGAATTTTGGGAATGAAGTGTAACACATAGGACTATTACTACTTACACGCACAGAGGTTTATTTTAAGAATTTGGCCAGATTTATGTTACAGATATATGCATATACATAAAGATAAAGATAGATAGATACATTGTACATATAAGAAAAGAAATTAATTCGATTTAGGAGAAACCTAGAATAGGCGTAGATCCAAACAAATTTTCCGAAACGAAAGAGCTGATTAACAACATTTTAACTGAAAACAAGGAGCATACTCACCGAAACGCGGACGCAGGAGTAGGTGGTGCGGAGTTCGATTCCGATCACCGGACCTTTCCCCTTTCACCCAATGTCAGGGGAACGTGATCGATCCAAGGCAGGCTCAAGGGCGGAGAGAATAAGCAATGATCCGTAACTAGGGTTTGCAAGAGGGGGAGAGGAGGGATCGAACGATTTTGAGGGTCAAGAATGTTCTCCGACCTGAGGCGGGCAAATCGCCTTGTCGGCAATTGAGAGGCGCGGCCGAGTGCGACATAATTGACGCATAAAATAGGTTTATGCAGCATATGGATATACATTTTGTGCTTATTTTTCGAATTTCTTTTACTCATTCAATTCAACATTCAGTTAATTGTATTAAATAAATTAGGTGGCCAAAGTGCTAAGGCTGCTAAGGCAAAAAAATCTTAGGCAGTGGAAGATTAGAACGGTCTATTAATATCAATTACTTTAAAATTATGATTCTTAAAGTAAAAAAATTTATATTTATATTATTTTAAAATTTGCACATATTAATTTTTCTCTTATCTTGCTTAAAATTTCTAGGCATGGTCGCATAGGACTCTCTTTCAGTAATATAATTTACAATGTCTCATATGTTAAATTATCAATGTATTTTTCTCAAGTTCTTTGCTTCAAACCTTTCTAGTATTTCATTGGGTGAGTGATTTGATGCTCAACCGACATGCCAATAATAAAATGGCCAATTGATCTATTAAGTAGCTGATTAATTAGAAAGGATAAGTTTGGAGCACATCAAAAATTGTCTTCGTCTACAATTATTGATAACAAACAAATACTAGCGACATAATTATACGTTTCAGAATTATGGGTTTGTTTGCCCAACTTATAGGGCAACTTCTGCTCGGCGCATAAGCAATTTTAGAAAAGCTGACACGATTTAGAATACAGCTTGGAGCATAAGCTGAAAATAGAAATGGGTATTGTATCTAAGAAATTATAATTTTTCATCTTTTTTAAAAAGAAGTTAGCTTCCTAGCTATAATAATTTTAGGGTATTATATATATACACACTATATAATAATCAACTTCAAAATTAAAAATAAATATAAATAATAAAATTTTAAAAAATATAAATATATATAACTATAAATAAAAAACAAAAATAATATAACTATAAGTTATGCATTTAAACACTCTTAAAACTTCTTCAATTAATATCTTTTCATCCGCTACTTTTTTTCACCCAGCAAAAGTAAGCAACATAAGCTAGGCCAAACGCTAGATCACGAGAGAGCAAGTTACTTAAAACTCAAGAAGAAAAATGAAAAGAGAACCGTTCTTTAGTACACCAAGGGCTAACCTATCTATATCTGATAGTACGTTCCATAAATATCTCTGGCGCAGTCAATCATATCCAACCATAAAGTGTCCAAAACAAGGCAAATCTCATGATTATTTCAATAAAATTCCAAAAAGTTTCTACTAGATCAGCATTCGGAGCTGCTCATTTGCAACAATAATCGATAATGCCTCGGAAGAATTGGTAACAATTCATCTGCTGCTATGCAGCATCTTGCACTGGATAAGATAATAATATTGGTTTGGAAACCATCATCATCTATTTCATGTGAACGTTTTGGAATCAACTTAATTAGCCATTGATGTTCTAAAAGTGGCAGTACAAAATTTCATTCTCCAACTCTAAGCACATATTGCTCAAACTAATTCTTCTTTAAATCAAGAGATCTGCATCCACCAAAGAACCACAAGAACTAGAAGAATTTGTCCCTCCCAAGCCGCTGCAGGTGATAATTGATGGTTCTTGCCGGATTTTTGGGTTTTCCTTTCTACAGGAACGACAAATACCGGTTATCTAAGATGACTTGGTACTTAAGCTGTGACCGCAAACTGACACAAGTGCTTGGTAAAGATGGCGCACCTGAGATTCCACACAGGCTTGCAGGAGATCCTTTTGTCTCACACACTTATCATCGTTGTTCTTGTTCAAAGACAAGCAACCGAGGAAGGATACCATCTCCTTCATACAAGGCTTTCCCATAGCACCAAACTTTTTTGGATTTATGTACAAACCCCCTTTTTTCCTTCCCATGATGCGGACAGACTCTGAACATAAGAAGATAAACCCGTGTCAGTAAACAACCAAGATAACAATACTAGAGGGTTTCTATCAAATAAAAATTGAGAAATCAACCACACTTAAAAAAAGACCAACACTAATTGCAATTTGTGAGAATTTGCCAAACCATGCTTTGGAACGTTGCCTAAGACCGTACACTGATCTATCTTCTACTGAGCAACATATTCTGAAAGTTGCTCCACATAAACAAGCTTTGGTAGGTCATTATACAATAAAATATTTTTGACATTCATCCAAAACATCTGCAACCTTTAATTATAACTAAATGAAATAGCAATATGGCACAGTTCAACTTCGCAACAGAGAAGATCTCAAAATAATCAGAGCCTCAAATGTTTGGTGAAGTTCTTGGCTACAAGATAAATAAGCAGCACTGCATTGAACCATCAAGGTTGCCTTTATCAATGAACATGCAATAACAAGCTATAAGTCAAGTCCTCGAGGACAGATAAGATTTCAAGTATCTCAAGAAATATGAGCCTTAATTTCATCATCTATTATTTATATACAATTAAGGCTCAATATAGTTTCCTGTGGGTTCACGGGAATAAAGATAACACGGTAAATAAATAACTGTAGTGAAATGTGCAAATGGCACGCACCGTGTACTGAGAAATCATGTGCTATGTAATAGGTCATTTATATTTACAAAGAGCAATAAAAAGATGAAGCTCAAATGGTGAAGGGGGTAGTAAATTTGTAGCTAAAGGTGGTGCTAGAGAAGCATGAGCTGGTAGATGCAGTAAGCATCTACTAGACTACTATAAACATATAGAGGAGAGACCATCTGCAGTAGTTAATAGAGGTGGAGATGATCACACTAAATAAAAAATTGCACAAAAAAATTATTACACAGTAATTAAGCAATGGAAGGAGCTTGAGAGGAAATAAATATAAATGAACAAACTCAAGAAATGCAACATCAGGTCATAACAATCGTAGCCTTTTGATTATGCAACTTATGAAATCTTTTTAAAACAAATTCTTATCGGATTAATTGAGTTCTTGCTATTTAAGTTTGACTTTTTTTGTAATGTCCCATATAAATATCTATTTTTCCTTGAATATTTTCCCTCCTACATTCCCTTTTAACCATTTCAATGTTCCTTTTCTTCACCAGGATGACAGTGACAAGATCTGTAAGAGAGATGTGCGAGCCAGGAACTGAGAAGCATCATTGAGAGAGAAAAATAAGTGAGCTTCAGCCTCTCTTCTCTACTTCTCACAATTGATTCAATAAAAATTTTTTTTCGCGAGAGAAGTAAACAGTATTATTTTAATTTTTATATATCAGATGTAGATTTGGTTTGTTTAATAACTTGACGTTATTGGAAATTATTTTTACTTTGTCATAATGTGTAAATAGAGTAAAAATTAATTTCTTTGGTTATCAATTGGAAAATATTAGCTCGTATAAAGAAAAAGATTGTATTTATATTTGGATAAGTGAATGTTAGGGTTCTCAAGAGTGAATATTAGTAATAGCCTTATAATATTTTACAATAATAGTATTAGTAACAATAAGGATAGAGATTAAATAAATAGTCATCTACTTAAATAAATATGACATTAAACTTAATAAATCATACAATATTCTATAAAAATAATAAACTTAATAACAGTATTGATAGCAATTAAATAAATCACCATTGACTTAATTAGAATTATGTAAACAAAATTTTATTAATTTCTAGTTTCAATTTTCAAACAGTTATTTTTTAATAAAAATATTAGTAACAATAATGATAGTGATTAAATAAATATAATGGACTTAGACTTGTTAAATTAATTTTGTGTTAAACAATAGCGTTATGTGAATAATAAGCATCTTTAGCTTAACAGTATTACTAATAAAACTTCATTTTACGAAGTCCTAATATTTCAGCCTAAAAAAATTACTATATATATAGACACGAGCACACACACATACTTGCATACATGAATACATAACTTCTCTCACACACATACATACACAACTATAAATGGTGTGGTATATGTGCTTCCATGTTCAGAAGTAGTAATAATCCTACTGTGTAAAGAAATATAAAAATAATAGTAACAGTAATGACAATAATCAAATGAATAATCATGCATTTAGAATTATAAAAATGAATTGATTTAATAGTTATATAATAGATATGTGCGAATAGTGCGAATATTTTGTTTCGACTGTAGTATTACTAATCATGGATTTAGGTTTCGGTCCGGTACCGGCAGGTTTGTACCGGCACCGGAAATCTTTGGAGCAGGCGGGCGGCAGTTGCAAGCGGCGAGGCGACAACGGAGGGCTGTGAAGGCGGCGGAAGATTCGTTCTTCGAACTGCCTTCTGCCGCCTTCTACCGCCGCTAGGGCACCGCCAGTTTTCATCTGGTACCGGTATAGTACCGGCGATATGTACCGGTCCGGCCGGCCGCCGGACCGAGAATGGAAACCATGTTACTAATAGGGTAAATCTATAAGAATAATAGTAGTAATAGTAAAATATGATGTTAATTAAATAATTAATCATGGACTTAGAATTAGGCAAAGTAAACAGTTATGAATATTTAGTAATAATAATGACTATAGTAATCTTTAGCTCCAGTATTTTATATAGTAACAAAAGTTAACATATATTGAGACACTAAATGATTAATACATTTGAGAAATTGAGTAATTCTAAGTAGCTTAAGTTGGCAGGTTGATAAAGTTTACCATAAATATTAGTAAATAAAATAAAACATGTTGGTTGTATGCGTATGGCTTGTATGCCAGTCTGTGGCCATACATATTGTTGTGTTCTTGATGTTATATAAAATGAGTGTTATTCACGATGTGTTAATATTTATCAAGATGATTGTATGCACACTCCCTTGCTATCATATTTTTTTTAGACTCATGTTATCATTCATTATAAACACCTTTACTTGCCTCCGATTCACCTACTCAATCTTGTACTAACCTTGTGGCTTAAAATATTTCAAGGCCTTCAGAAGCTTCACATAATTCAAAACTTTTTATAGTATCAGAGCCAAGTTCTAAAATTGTTACATCTTGAATATATATTCTGGCACACAGCAATATATATAATACCATCACAATCATTTGACAATAATTAAAATTATTTAAGATAAGTTTATTCTAGGACCGAATATCAAATTTACTAGTTCATCCTTTTATTACAATAGTCAAATATTTAAACAACACTACAAGAATTACATGTAAATGAATTTCTTGTGTTACTTTCACAAGCTCTTAAAAACTTCTGAAGGCTCTAAAAAGGTTTTAAAAGCACAAGTGAATACAAGATTGAATACGTAAATCTTCAAAGGCAAATAATAGGCATATATTATTAATGATAACATTGAGTTCAAAAAAGTATGACAGCAAGGGAGTGAGCATACAATCATATGATAAATATTAATGTATCATGAATAACACTCATTTTACATAACTATATGTATCAAGAAAACAACTCTATATGTATGTAAGATAGTCCACATTCTCAAAAGCACACATACTGATTTCAACCATAGAAAACACATTCACACACATACAACCATCATGTTTTTTTTTTAAATTTCATTTTTTATATTAATTAATTAACATTTAAAGTACAATTTGTCACAACACCAACTTATGCAACTCGAAATTATTCAATTTCTCAAATGTACTAATTATTTAATGTTTCAACATGTTTACTAGCATTACTCTATCAAACAGTAAAGATAATGACTACTATAGTTATTATTATTAAATTTTTCATTAAAGTTTATTTGGCTAATTCTAAGTCCATGGTTAGTTGTTTGATTAATATCATAGGAATGACTTCTCTACCTTCATGACAAACTTCTTTCACAATGCTTACCTCCCCCTTCCTGGGAAAGAACTCATATCATCTTTGTTCTAAAATCCCATAATCCTAGAATAGTTAAGGACTATAGACCTATCTCTCTTTATAATGTTTCCTATGGAATTTTGGCCAAAGTTCTCGCCTACAGACTCAAATTAATCTTACCTCAGGTTATCAACATGGAGCAATATGCTTTCCTCAAGGGCCAAAGTATACATGACAACATTTTTGTCCTTCAAGAAGTCACTCGGACTATGTTTTCTTCCAAAGGCTGTCACCGGGTCACCCCCTTGTCATTTTTAAAATTGATCTTGAAAAACCTTTTGATAGTCTCAGGTGGGATGCGATTAACCTGGCTCTCCGTCTACTTAACATTTCTCCAAATTTTATTATTGAATTAAAGCCTGCATTGAATCCCCTACCTTCCCTTGCATTATCAATGGGAATCCCTCCCCTTTCTTCCCAAGTGGGAAGGGGATTCAGCAAGGAGACCCCCTTTCTCCTTACCTCTTCACTATTGTTGTTAATCTACTCAGTGTTCTCCTTAAAGATGCTGCTGCCTGTAATCGCTTCATTCCCCTCAAAATTAAAGGTAAATGTCAGATCTCACACCTTCTATACGGTGATGATCTCATTCTCTATTCTCGGGCTACCCCCAAATCCTGCAGGAATATCAACAAGTGTCTTAAGTCCTTTCATCAAATTTCTGGGCTTAGCATTTACCTCTCCAAACTTAGTTTGTTCTTCCCTAAAGCTTGCTCCTGGATTTCTGGTGATAGGGTCCTTTGGTCCTTTCATGTCAAGGACTATTTATTCGATTACCATCATTATTGACAATATTGCTTTTATGTTTTTTTTATACAGCAGGATTGTTACTACTTTTAGACTTGGAAACACATATACCACTTATACACAAAAGCATTATACACACATACATATACATATATATATATATATATATATAACATATTATATGATCATTCCCCCTGCTTCAAATCGAAAACCTTATTATTTGCATAAACATATAAATAATACTATGTTATTTAGACTAAAATATATGAACATTAGGCAAATAAAATTTAATAATAGTAAAAAACTTTAAACTAAGTACTTATAGATCACATAATACAATCATCATCATCATCATTATGCATTTTTTAAGTACATGACTATTTATTTAATCATTATCCAAATTGTTACTAATATTATTATATTATATCACTGTTACTACTATTCACCCTTGCAACAAGATTTGATCCTTGACAGTTTCTTTGCAAATCATCGCTCCCACACCGGCGTGTTTATTTTCTCAATCTCTCGATACAATGATTTCAATCAAACAAGCAATTTCATTATTAGCCACTGCTTATGCCTATATGGGACTTATGTTCACTGTTTTGCGTATATTAATTATTTGATTATTTTACATAAAAATGTAAAATTTTTATGTTCCAACATTGCTCCCAATTTCATACACCTGAGTCCCCTCCCCCAAAGTAACACCATCTCGATATTCATTAAAAATAAAAACTCTATTCACCAACAAACGTTATTGAAACATCAACTGTTCGACAATGCAATATTTATCCGAATAACCAAATAATAGAAACCCTAACCTACTTCCAAAAGTCCATACTACAAATACCTAACAACATAAGCGCAAGAAAAATAGCTCGATTTCGCTAATCTACAACCAAGATCAAAAATACAGATTGATCGATTTCATTCACATGGATAGTTGAAAAGGTACATGTAGTAAAGGGAAAAAAAAAAGAAAAAAAAAAAAGAAAACGCCTAGCTTGAAAACCATTTAAAAAAAGAAAAAGAAACCAACAAGAATGGAATTTAATCAAAGAAAAAAACCGGCTTAAGTTGTATTTAGGGGCTTTTTACCCTTTAATGTCAAGGAGGACATTTTTTCCTTTAAGTATTTAGGGGCCTTCATTGCTCCTACTCCTCCCACCATAGTGTCTACCATAACATTTCCCATTAACAATCACCTTAGTTCTTGGAAAGCTAGATGCCTCTCTCAAGCGGGTAGAATTACCCTTATCAATTCCACTGTGCTTGCTATGCTTGTTCACACTTTATCTCCACTTGGGTTCCCCGTACTTATACTAACAAGCTCAATAAAATTTACAAGCAATTTCTTTGGACAAATCATCAGCTGACTCAAGGTTTACACCTCATTGATTGGCACTTGGTCACTAAGCCCAAACACTTTGGTGGGCTTGGTATCAAGGATCTTTCCCTCTTTTGTGCTCCCTTGCAAGGTAATCATCTCCTTGACCTCCTTAATGGGATTGAGAGTAGTATTTGGGTGAAATTGATTATTGCCAAATATGACATTCATCATCCTTGGAACCATCTATTTAGAACTCAACGCTCTTGGTGTTGGCATAGCCTCCTTTCTGATTTCAAGCTTTTAAAGGAGGGCTTCTCTAAAAAAATTGGAAATGGAAAACTACCTGCCTCACCTCTCAACCATGGTGTTCGGACATTCCTTTTAATCTCAAGCCGACTTTTATTATCACTAATTCCAATCTTTTTAACATGCAGGTCTCCGATCTTATTGCTGGTAGCTCTTGGGACTGACAGAAGCTGAGCAATAGTTTTGGTGCTGAAATTTTCTCTCGTATCCTTGATATCAAGATTTCTAATCCCAATGAGGATGTGTGGACCTGGAGAGAGGGCTCTAAGGATGTAATCTGAATAAAACAACATATTTGTTTTTATTAAGAAAATATCACTCCTTAGATGACCCTTGGAGAGGTTGGAAGCTCCTATGGTGTTTGCCATATTAAAGTCTTTGATTGGAAGCTTCTACACCATAAACTTCCTACTACCTCCTCCTTAGCTTGTTGTGATATTAGTAGAGCAGAACTTTGTGTTTTTTGTGGTCATGATTTAGATTATGCGGCACATGTTTTTTCAGTGTGAATTTATTGGTCTCTTTTGGACAAACTTTATAATTTTCATGTGGTTTCTAACCCATCTTGGGTTGATGGTGATTGGATTTTTTGAGAGGCCAATTCTCACTGCGATGATTTTAATTATTTTCTAGTTTCTTTGGAAATCTAGAAATGAAAAAGTTTTTAATGGTAAAAGCTCCTTGGCCACCTAATCTTATCAAGTTGGCTCTAATTGAAATGACATTTGCTCGGCCGATGAGGAAAATAATGATATTTCAATGTTCTTTGATAACAATCATGTTTGGAGGAGGCCACCTCAAGGAAGCATAAAAATTAATGTTGATGACTCTTGGTGTGCAATCTCAATTCTCAAACACTAGTGGTATAGAATACCTACTCTGTGGCCCTACAAGCCAGCACCTTGTTGGTAGCTGCTTTCTTCACTGGTCAATCTGCTCTTCATGCGGAGCTTCTTACCGTCAAATCTGCTCTTCAATATATATACTACTCTTGTATGAATAAGCAGAATACTAGCTTTGAGACAGATTGTCAAGCTGCTATTAACCTAATTGAGACAAAGGAAGACCCAACCCAAGATGAAGACCTTGTTGTGAAAGAAATCAAAATTTTCTTAACTAGGGGAATTCATTGTACAATCAAGCACACTCCTAGAAGGTCCAACCAAGCTGCTAATTGGTTGGCAAGTTTTGCAAGCAAATCTACCTCTTGTAATTACTGGCTTTCTGACTGGCCAGATGACCTAGCTTGTATTTTGGCCTCTAACCAAAGAGGCATCTTTGGTTAATATATACTTCTGTTTTGGAAAAAATATATGTATATCATATTTTTACTATTACCATTATTATTTTAGAAATTTACCCTATTAGTAATACTTATTGTGTAAACTTAACATCCATACTTTTCACAAACATGTATTATATCTCTATTAAATCAATTTATTTTCATAGTTATAAATTCATGACTTTTTATTCGATTACCATCATTATTGACAATATTTCTTTTATGTTTTTTTTTTATACAGCAGGATTGTTACTACTTTCAGACTTGGAAACACATATACCACTTATACACAAAAGCATTATACATATATATATATATATATACCGGTACTTCATGTAAAATAAAGTTTTACTAATATTACTGTTTAAACTAAAGATGCTTACTATTCACGTAATGCTGTTTTGATTTATTACTGTTGTAACATATTATATGATCATCCACACTGCTTCAAATCGAAAACCTTATTATTTGCATAAGCATATAAATAATAATATGTTATTTAGACTAAAATATAAGAACATTAGGCAAATAAAGTTTAATAATAGTACTGAACTTTAAACTAAGTACTTATACATCACATAATACAATCATCATCATCATTATACATTTTTTTAAGTACATGACTATTTATTTAATCGTTATCCTAATTGTTACTAATATTATTATACTATATGACTGTGCAACAAGATTTGATCCTTGACAATTTCTTTGTAGATCATCGCTCCTACACCGATGTGTTTATTTTCTCAATCTCTCGGTACAATGATTTCAATCAAACATGCAATTTCATTGTCTGCCACTACTTGTGCCTGTATGGGTCTTCTATTCATTGTTTTGCGTATATTAATTGTTTAATTATTTTATCGATCCATGTCCTTACATCAAAATGCAAAATTTTTATGTTCCAACTTTGCTCCCAATTTCATACACCTGAGTCCTGACTAGCAAAAGAAGTTGCTGATTCACCGGGCTCCAACGCCCCCCTCCCCCAAAGTACTACCATCTCGATATCATTAAAAATAGAAACTCTATGTTCGCCGACAAACGCTACTGAAACATTAACTGTTTGATAATGCAATGTTTATCCGAATAAACAAATAATAGAAACCCTAACCTACTTCTGAAAGTCCACGATTACAAATACCTAACAACATAAGCACAGAAAGAGGAACAGATAGCAAGAAAAATAGCTCGATTTTGCTAATCTACAACCAAGATCAAAATACAGATTGATCAAGTTCATTCACATGGATAGTTGGAAAGGTAAACTCCGTAAAGGGGAAAAAGGAAAAAAGGAAAATGCCTAGCTTGAAAACCATTTCTTTGCATCCAACGGCATATTCTGGAAAGAAAAAAAAGAAACGAACAAGAATAAAATTTAATCAAAGAAAAAACCTAGCACACCGTTAAATTGCAAGCTTATGCTAAAATGGATAAAAGGCGGAGTAGAGAGACTCAGTACTCCGATGGGCCAATCCAACAAATCTGTTTGTGCTATGAGGATGAGTCGTCCGATGGTCAAACCAACAGTAGGTTGTCGGATTTGACTGCTTAGATCTTGATCCTTCCATCAAAATATAAAAAAAAAATAAAAAACAAATTTTCTTTTCATAATCGGGCTTTTTTTCTTTTTAAAACAGATCTGATTTGACTATTTTTATTTTTTTTAGTATTTTGATAGAAGGATCCAGATCAAAGCAGTCAAATTCGACGACCTACTATTGGTTCGAGCATCGGATGGACTATGGAGTATCGACTCATCTTTAGAGCACGAACATATCTGTTGGATCGGCCCGTCGAAGTACCGAATCCTCTCCACTCTGCCTCTGATCCATTTCAGTGGAAGCTTGCAATTTAATAGTGCGCTAATTTATTCTTTAATTAAATTCCATTCTTATTCGTTTCTTTTTCTTCTTTCCCGAATGCGCCGTTGGATGCAAAAAAATGGTTTTCAAGTTAGGAGTTTTCTTTTTTCCTTTTTTCCTGTTACTACATATACCTTTCCAACTATCTATGTGAATAAAGTTGATCAATCTGTATTTTGATCTTGGTTGTAGATTAGCGAAATCGGGCAATTTTTCTTGCTATCTGTTCCTCTTTATGCACTTATGTTGTTAGGTATTTTCTGGATTTTCAGAAGTAGGTTAGGGTTTCTATTACTTAGTTTTCGGATAAACATTGCATTGTTGAACAGTTGATGTTTCTATAGCGTTTGTCGACAAAGATAAAGTTTTTATTTTTATTGAATATCTGAATATCGAGATGATAGTACTTTGCCAGGGTGTATGAAATTGGGAGCAAAGTAACATAAAAATTTTGGATTTTGACGAAAAGACATGAATCTATAATTAAGCAATTAATATATGCAAAACAGTGAACATAAGACCCATATATGCATAAATAGTGGCTGACAATGAAATTGCTTATTTGATTGAAATCATTGTATCAAGAGATTGAGAAAATAAACACACCGGTGTAGGAGCGATGATCTACAAAGAAACTGTCAAGGATCAAATCTTGTTGCAAGGGTGAGTAGTAGTCAGTATAAGTTATATAAGCATGTGTATATATATATATATATATATATATATATATATATATATTTATATTTATATATACACACCGAGCGGTACCATGTGTCAATACCAATTGGTACCTTATGCCTGTCCACCGGTGTAGGAGCGATGATCTACAAAGAAACTGTCAAGGATCAAATCTTGTTGCAAGGGTGAGTAGTAGTCAGTATAAGTTATATAAGCATGTATATATATATATATATATATATATATATATATATTTATATTTATATATACACACCGAGCGGTACCATGTGTCAATACCAATTGGTACCTTAAGCCTGTCCACCGGTTCAAACTCATATCTTAAACCTTGATATACACATACATATTTATATATTATAATTCTCTTCCTTAAGTTGTCACATGAGTACCCTTAGATGTCGGAACAAGTTCATGACTATTACTCTACGAAATGAAGCTGATCTTAGATAATCCCCATGGTGTTCATCTAACAAATTAGCTAAGAATTTTTCTCATCAGGACAAGTCATAAAAGGTAGTGCAAATCTAACTAGTCATAGGGACCAATTTGTAAATTAGAGGACTAAGTCATAAATTACTTAAATTATGAACTTATCTATAAGTGTCAAAATCTATCTCTTCACATATAACCTTCCTCCTGATTTTGTTTCTCCTATTATTTTCTTCCTGGAAGCATTAGCATCAGCAATTCACCTACTTCAATGATTCCTCCAATGACTCTTCTCCCTTTTTCATCAGCTTGGAGCACAAAGTGAAGGCTATACCATTCCCTTCTCTGATCAAGCGCGAGTGTCAATTACATTCTCCTCTCAACTTGAGTTGTTGTGAGGGTGTTCTGCAATCTCTTATCCTCTCCTTCAGCGACATCATGTGTTCTCCAACAATCTTTCACATCTCTCTCTTAGTGTTGAAGCATTGAGGGCTTCATTCCCGTGAAGGTTTTCTTTCCTTATTTCTCTCTGCTCTTTCCAGCAATCCTCCTATGGTGGCTATTCCTTAAACCTCTTGGTAAGATTACAACCTTAATTTTCCCATAACCTTTTTCTGATTGGGTTTGTTCCCAAATTGTTGTTTATTTGAATTGTTGTTTGGGTGTTGCATCTACTCTATGAACTAACAATTCTTTCCAACTTGGTTTGTGACTCTAATGCCAAAATTATAGAAAAGCTTTAGGTTCCACTGTGGAGTGATCAGTGAACATCTTCTTCTTCCGACCTCTTTGATAAGCCTTTCCTTTTTCCTTGCCATTTTAGTTTTCGTTATGTTGAATCCTTTTGTGTATGTTGTATCGCATTTTCGTGGTTCAGGTTCAAGATATCTTGGGTTGATCTCATCAATTTGGTCTTGTATTGGTGTCGCGCACCATAATCACACCAATCTTCTTGTGTGAGTATGGTTTTTGGAGGGGCAGCTCTGATGCGAAGATGGAACCAAAGCAAAATCTACAATCTTTATATTGTTCCTTCTCTTTGTTTGAAATCCTACAATGAGCTTTCTTTTGAGTAAGGTAAGCATGTATTATCTTAATTGTCATAACTGGTAATGAATTATGTGGGATTAGTTACTGTAGCTTTGATGGTGTGTATAGAATTTTGGGAATGAAGTGTAACACAAAGGACTTTTACTACTTACATGCATATAGGTTTATTTTAAGAATTTGGCCAGATTTATGTAACAGATATATGCATATCCATAAAGATAGATATATACATTGTACATATAAGAAAAGAAATTAATTCGATTAGGAGAAACCTAGAATAGGCGTAGATGATAGATCCAAACAAATTTTTCGAAACGAAGGAGCTGATTAACAAAATTTTAACCGAAAACAAGGTGCATACTCACCGAAACGCTGACGCAGGAGTAGGTGGTGCGGAGTTCGATTCCGATCGCCGGACCTTTCCCCTTTCACCCAATGTCCGGAGAACGTGATCGATCAAAGGCAGGCTCAAGGGCGGAGAGAATAAGCAAGGATCAGTAACTAGGGTTTGCAAGAGAGGGGCAGAGGAGGGATCAGACGATTTTGAGGGTCAAGAATGTTCTCCGACTGCTTCCTGAGCCGAGCAAATCGCCTAGTCGGCAATTGAGAGGCGCGGCCGACTGCGACATAATTGACGCATAAAATAGGTACTTATGTAAAATAAAATTTTACTAATATTACTGTTTAAACTGAAGATAGCTTACTATTCACGTAATGCTGTTTTGATTTATTACTAGTGTAACATATTATAAGAGAATCCCCCCGCTACTTCAAATCGAAAACCTTATTATTTGCATCATATAAATAATAATATGTTATTTAGACTAAAATACGAAAATACTAGGTAAAATAAAGTTTAATAATATTACTGAACTTTAAACTAAGTGCTTATAGATCACATAATACAATCATCATCATCATTATATATTTTTTGTTAAGTACATGACTATTTATCTAATCATTATCTTAATTGTCAGGAATATTATTATACTATTTGACTGTTACTACTTTTCACCCTTGCAAATAAGATTTGATTTTGATAGTTTCTTTGTAGATTATCACTTCTATAGGGGCGTATTTATTTTCTCAATCTCTCAATATAATGATTTTAATCAAATAAGCAATTTCATTGTTAGTCACTACTTATGTTTATATCGGTCCTTACGTCAAAATCCAAAAATTTTATGTTTCAATTTTGTTTCCAATTTCATACACCTGAGTTCTAACTATCAAAAGAAGCTGCTGATTTACCGGGCGCCAACGTCCCCCTCCCAAAGTACTACCATCTCGATATTTATTAAAAATAAAAACTCTATGTTCGCTAACAAATGCTATTGAAATATCTAATTGTTCAACAATGCAAAGTTTATCCAAATAACCAAATAATAGAAACCCTAACCTGCTTCTGAAAATCTAGACGACAAATACCTAACAACATAAGCGCAGAAAGAGAAACAAACAGCAAGAAAAATAACTCGATTTCGCTAATCTACAACCAAGGTCAAAATACAGATGGATCAATTTTATTCACGTGGATAGTTCGAAAGGTATATGTAGTAAAGGAAAAAAGGGAAAAAAGAAAATGCCTAGCTTGAAAGCCATTTATTTGCATCCAACATTATATTCAAGAAAAAAGAAAAAAAAAAGAACAAGAATGGTATTTATTAAAAAAAAAAAACCAATCGTAAGCTAATACCGAAATGGATCAGAGGCGGAGTGGAGAGGATTCAGTATTCCGACGGGCGATCCACCAGATCTGTTCATACTTTGAAGATAAGTTGATACTTCGTCCAATGGTCGAATCAATAGTAGTTCGTCGAATTTGACTGCTTTGATTTTGATGAGGATTCTGAATTTTTTCATCAAAATATAATAAAAATAAAAATAAATTTTCTTTTCATAATTGAATTTTTTTTTATATAAAATCTAATTGGAGTGACTGTCTAATTGATTAAGAGCACAAAAAATGAAATAAATTAATTAATGCTGCAAACGCCGTTACCGTCAACTAACGGCAAGACTTGGCTTCCTCCGTTCGTTCGGCTTTCGACGATTTCTTAACCGTTCCCCTCCGTCACTTTTGCGTCCCGTTCCTCACTTCTCCTCTCCGCTTTTGCACCTCGGAAGTGGCGGCGGCGACGACCAGGGCGGGAGCATCGATGTTTCTCTATCCTTGAACATCTCCAACTCTTCCTGTCTTGTTCAACCTGCCCTAAGGTAATCCTCCGAGAGGCGACGACTTTTAGGGTTAAAAGCCAGAGTTTTGATTTCTTCCCTTCGGTGTTTCCAAAGGGCGGTTTTGGCTTGATCCTCTATTTTCATGCTGTCTTGGTGGATTTACCATAAAGAATCTAGCCTTATCTCCTGTTCTATTCTCCAAATTGTTTCGTGATGCTGAAGTTTTTCAAATTTTTATTTAATTTTAGAGTTTTAAGTGAGGGAATTACGAAGGAATTTGGCGGTGGGATTCGAGGAATGAAATTGTAAGATTTCGTTGTGTGATGCTTCAGTTGGGGCTTCTGGATTTCGAACCCCACGAGATTGGTAGGATCGAAGTAGGCGAGACGGAAGAACAGATGGAGAGGGACGAGAGAGATCTCGGTACTGGCGAGTCCATCCTCACTGCCCTGTCCATGGAAAACCACCATCATCATCCCCCTTCCACCCTCCTCTCGATGGACCCTGCCGGTCTGACAGGCTTGTCGACCTCCGCCCTTGATGACTGCGACCGGGAGCTCTCTATCATTCTGCCGCGCCAGCAGAGCGTCCTTTCCGGCCCCCCTGACATCAATCTGCCCCTCTCGGTCGACAGGTCCCCTCCGCAGCAGCACTGGAACCCTGACCCTTTGGACAACATGTTGGACGTTGGCCTTGGCCCCCAGATCTATGATTCCGACTCCGGCCTCAACCAGCCCAAAGCAGCTGGCAACGGCAGCCTTGCCGGGGCTCGCAAGTGCGCCAAGAGAGGGGACAGCGTATGGGGTGCATGGTTTTTCTTCAGTTTCTACTTCAAGCCCGTGCTTGCCGAGAAATCAAAGGGCAAGATTGTTTTTGACACGAATGGGGTCTCCGGATTCGACAAGTCCGACCTGCGCCTAGATGTGTTCCTTGTCCAGCATGACATGGAGAACATGTACATGTGGGTCTTCAAGGAGCGGCCAGAGAACGCTTTGGGGAAGATGCAGCTGAGGAGCTTTATGAATGGGCACTCACGCCTCGGGGAGCCTCAGTTCCCATTCAGCGTTGATAAAGGTTTTGTTCGGTCTCACCGGATGCAGAGGAAGCAGTACAGAGGGCTCTCAAACCCACAGTGCGTCCATGGGATCGAAGTTGTAAGGTCTCCGAATCTCTCAGTTGTCGCAGAGGCTGATCGCGCAAAGTGGCTGGAGCTCACTGGCAAGGACCTGAATTTCTCAATACCACCTGAGGCTTGTGATTTTGAGTCATGGAGGACTCTACCGAGCACGGATTTTGAGCTTGAGAGACCTCTACCACCTTTGAAGGGTACATCTTACAACAATTCGAAGAAGTTGCTGAATGGTTCAGGTCTAAATTTGTCAACACAGCCATCAAATCATGCAGGTGGAGATTTTATGGACCTTTCCCCGGTATCCAGCAAAAGGAGAAAAGATTTCTTTTCCAATGGGGTAAATGAAGATTGTTCTATGCCTGGAAATCCATATTCAGATAGGCACCACGACATAGATGTTCATTCAGCTGAGCCATCATGGGTAAACCATTTTTCTGGAGTCATGAGACATGCTTGTGGACCAGTGACCGCTGCAAAGACAATATATGAGGATGAAGGAGGTTATTTGATCATGGTTAGTTTGCCTTTCTCTGATCAGCAACGAGTTAAGGTTTCCTGGAGAAATAGTCTTACGCACGGGATAGTAAAAATATCCTGCGTTAGTACTGCTCGGATGCCTTATATAAAACGACATGATAGAACGTTCAAGCTGACTGATCCTGCTCCTGAGCATTGTCCTCCTGGAGAATTTGTGAGAGAAATACAACTAGCTACACGTATTCCTGAAGATGCTAAGATAGAGGCATACTACGATGAATCTGGAACTGTGTTAGAGATAACGGTCCCTAAACATCGCGTTGGACCAGAGGAACATGAGGTTCATGTCTGTATGCGCCCACCTCATCTTGGTGATGAACTTCTATTGTCTTGATTAATAATAGTTTAATCTATATTGGTTTGCAGCTAGCTAAGCTACCTTCTATAGTTCTATTTCCACTGCTCTATGATCTGTATCATAAAATATGTGAAATGAAATTACATTTTTGTCATTTGCACTTCTCTTACTTCCACAAATCCCTGACTGATTTGGTCTAGTGTGATATTTAGTTTCCATATAAAATGGATAAAATGAGCTAATCCCCGCGGATGAAAAAATTTGTTGATATTTATAGACTTTGAATTCTCTAGTGATTTTGATTTTTAAGTCAAGACACTTGCATGTTTCTTTAAAGTGATGAATTTATGATTTTTAGGCATAAGCATCCGCTTTATAGTTTATCCATGTATGGAAATCTCATTTGCCATAGAATGTTGCTCTTTCAATTACCTTGCAAACCACAAATTTCTCGATCTACTTCTTAGGAACAATAACTTGCTGAATGTTTTTTTTTTTTGTTGCATTTTGTATAAAACATATTATGGAAAATGGAAAACTGATCAATTAACTAGATGATCCTAAACTTATACATCCTAAATAAAATAATTGTAAAATGATTTAGGTTATTACATTTTGTCGTTGGCTTGTTGATTCTTCATTTTTAGCAGTGACGATCTACTTTCCAGTTACTCATCTGTTGATGGATTTGTTTTTATGTTGGTGTAATTTATTTGCGCTTAATTGATTGATGTATCAAGCTACAACCTCAGCGGTGAAGTCAACCTCGGTTGTTACTTGTGCAGATTGTTATGTGTTTGAGCTTCATTAATTGATCTATAAAGCGACAGCCTCAGTGGTGAGTGTGCCTTAACCTGTAAAATTTGCTCATGAAGGCATCTCATTTTCTGTTCAAGATTCGCCTGTGCTCATATCTGAATTGCCTTCAAATGATCCATTATAGTGTGTTACGTGCTTTGATTTCTATTTGGGTTTTCTTTTGTTTGGTTTATGGAGCAAAGATGTAAGCCTATAGCAATATCTTTGTACCTGTTGCTGGCCTGTCAAATAGGCATGGAAATAGATGGCAAACAGAATTTTTTTGCAGTCCTCATCTCTTGGATGTTTCTCCTCAAAGTTGTGATTCAAGCAATTAGAGCTTGAGATGCTCTGCTTAATTATGTTATTTACTGTATGATCAATAATGTTGGTTAATTTTGTACTTCTCTCGTATGTACTCTTCATTATAAACCCAGGAGAATTTCGGGCAGTAGAGACAATGGCTTAGAAGAACATTCAAAGAGCAATTTATTCGACATTCATATTTCATATTGATTTCAGAAAACAGTAAAGCCAGGACCCTACTAATGAAGATCCTAATTCAGACATGAAACAAGATTCAAAACAAAACATCGACTGATGAACATAGACAGACACTTGATAAGAGAGAAGCATCCAAATCCTTAATCAACCTCTTCAATCTTGGGTCCAGCACTCCCACCGGTGCCGCCCATAGGACCGTCTTCCTCCATGCCTCCTGCACCACCCTGGTACATCCTCGCTATGATTGGATTGCAGATGCCCTCAAGTTCCTTCATTTTGTCCTCGAACTCCTCCACCTCAGCTAGCTGGTTCCCATCAAGCCACTTAATTGCCTCCTCCACTGCGTCCTCGACCGTCTTCTTGTCCGCGGCCGACAGCTTCGAGGCGATCTTCTCGTCTTTGATTGTGTTCCTCATGTTGTAAGCGTAGTTCTCAAGCGAGTTCTTAGCCTCCACCTTCTTCTTGTGCTCCTCGTCCTCCGACTTATACTTCTCCGCCTCGCGCACCATCTTCTCGATCTCCTCCTTGCTCAGCCGCCCCTTGTCGTTGGTAATCGTGATCTTATTCTTCTGTCCGGTGGTCTTGTCCTCCGCTGATACGTTAAGGATCCCATTCGCGTCGATGTCAAAGCACACGTTGATCTGTGGCACGCCCCGCGGCGCTGGCGGAATGCCGGAGAGCTCGAACTTGCCGAGTAGGTTGTTGTCTTTGGTTCGTGTTCTCTCGCCCTCGTACACCTGGATGAGCACGCCCGGCTGGTTGTCCGAGTAAGTAGAGAATACCTGCTCCTTCTTGGTGGGGATCGTTGTATTCCTCGGGATGAGCACCGTCATCACTCCGCCGGCAGTCTCAAGCCCGAGTGAGAGAGGAGTGACGTCTAGCAGGAGGAGATCCTGGACCTTCTCGTTACCCTCACCGCTTAAAATCGCAGCTTGCACGGCTGCGCCGTAGGCCACGGCCTCGTCGGGGTTGATGCTCTTGCAGAGCTCCTTCCCGTTGAAGAACTCCTGCAGCAGCTGCTGCACCTTGGGGATTCTCGTCGAACCCCCCACGAGGACTACGTCGTGCACGCTACTCTTGTCCATCTTCGCGTCCCGCAAACACTTTTCAACCGGCTCCATACACTTGCGGAACAAATCCATGCAGAGCTCCTCGAATCGGGCGCGGGTGATGGTGGTGTAGAAGTCGATTCCCTCGTACAAGGAGTCGATTTCGATTGTAGTTTGGGCAGTGGAGGAAAGCGTCCGCTTCGCCCTCTCACATGCCGTCCGGAGCCGCCGGAGAGCCCTGGGGTTCCCGCTGATATCCTTCTTGTGCTTCCGCTTGAACTCCTGCACGAAGTGGTTCACCATTCGGTTGTCAAAATCCTCCCCGCCGAGATGGGTGTCTCCGGCAGTGGCCTTAACCTCGAAGATCCCCTCCTCAATGGTGAGAAGTGACACATCGAAGGTGCCACCACCTAGATCGAAGATGAGCACATTCTTCTCGCCGGTGGAGCCACTTGCTTTCTTGTCAAGCCCGTAGGCGATGGCGGCGGCGGTGGGCTCGTTGATGATGCGCATCACGTTAAGGCCGGAGATAACACCAGCGTCCTTAGTGGCCTGGCGCTGGGAGTCATTGAAGTAAGCAGGGACAGTAACGACTGCGTTCTTAACGGTAGTGCCGAGGTAGGCCTCAGCGATCTCCTTCATCTTGGTAAGAACCATAGAGGAAATCTCCTCCGGGGAGAACTGCTTCTCCTCTCCCTTGTACTGGACCACGATCATGGGCTTGTCGCCGGGGCCGGGGATGACCTTGAAGGGCCACAGCTTCATGTCGCTCTGGACAGAGGGGTCGCTGAAGCGCCTACCGATCAGCCTCTTAGCATCTGTTGACAAACGACAAAATCAATTTAGGGTCGAATGATCGGTGGTAAATAGTATCACAAAGGGAATTAGTAAGCAAAGAGTATTCAGGATTACTAACCGAACACGGTGTTGGTAGGGTTCATGGCGACCTGATTCTTCGCAGCATCGCCGATGAGTCGCTCGGTGTCGGTGAAGGCGACGTAGGAGGGAGTGGTGCGGTTGCCCTGATCGTTGGCGATGATCTCAACGCGGTCATGCTGCCACACGCCGACGCAGGAGTAAGTAGTGCCGAGATCGATTCCGATCGCCGGACCCTCGCCCTTCGCCATGGATCACAGAGAGTTGATGAGAAAGCTTTCGTTTCTAAGCAAGAACGCCTTCGGCTTAGTTTTGTCTACAGATGAGATGAGCTGGGGTGCGATCGCGTTTCGTTTTATATCATTACGATATGGTTTCGAGAGGCTTCCGTTCGGTTCATTGTGGACATCGGATTCGGTGGGATGGACGTCGGTCGTCCGGGGCTGGAAAGAGGGAGGGCATTCGCGGCTCCACTGGTGGCTTCGCGAAGCCTCTCGCGAAGGAAATTCCGGCATCCAGTTGCTTCCGTGGTGGGCGTTCGAATAACTAATACACGTGGTTTTATTTGAGGGTTCTGTAATTATACATTATTATATTTATTAAATAATTGCTAGACAATCTTAAATAGCTCCAAATATATCAAGTAAAATAAAAATTAAAATTTATTCATTATGAAATAGTATTTTACCTTATTCATTCGATACTAAATGAAGGTTGATCGCATAGCGTCCCTAGTAGCCCCAGAATCTGTGATTGATAAGCAAGCTTACAATTTGGTGCTAAGAATTTTTTAGCCTGAGGCTGGAATTTAGGGCCCAACAAATCTTAAGCCCATTTAGAGCAATGGTCATGCAGTGTGCTATATTCAAATCTATTGGAATGTTTATATGCTCATCTCAAACGTAAACTTACATCTAGATCTTTCATTAAGTGGCTAAAATTATTTAAAAATAAATTTTGACCAAGTCAAATTTGATTCAAAATTGAGGATAGTACGATTAGAGAAGACCCATTGATGGCAGGGACGGGAAGGGACGATATCCGACGTGAATGGTGGCGGAGCTGGCCGGAAGGCTTGACCTGAGCTTCAACTATACGTTAGTCACTAGATAATTAGCAACATACAGTAAGATAGAACAATTTGCATTAACACACGGAAAACTACTAACTAGATCAAGAGTGATTGTTCGATTACAGAGAACAAAAAAACTGCAAAATAAATCAACAAGGGGCACATGGGGATCATTTCTACCCTAAATCCCCTAACCCGTCTAAGAGCTTGTAAACTTGGTGACCGCCTTAGTGCCCTCGGACACAGCGTGCTTAGCGAGCTCTCCAGGGAGCACCAAGCGCACCGAGGTCTGTACCTCGCGCGACGTGATGGTGGGCTTCTTGTTGTAGCGAGCCAGACGGGAAGCCTCCTGCGCTAGCTTCTCGAAGATATCGTTGATGAAGGAATTCATGATCGACATGGCCTTGCTCGAGATACCAATGTCGGGATGGACCTGCTTGAGCACCTTGAAGATGTAGATCTTGTAGGTTTCCGTCCCCTTCTTGGCCTTCTTCTTCTTTTTCTTGTCACTGCCGGCGGCTGCATCCTTGGAAGGGAGGCGCTTCTCGGCCTTGGGCTTCTTCTCGGCGGGGGCCTTCTCCGCCTTCTTCTCCTTCTCCTCCGCCGCCTTGTCGGCCGCGGCGGGCTTCTTCTCAGCAGGCTTCTTCTCGGCCTTGGGCGCCATCGGAATCGCGATCAGGAGAGGGACGAAGAGGAAAGGCGCGGAGATCTGAACACCTTGTTTTCGAAACAAGGCAGAGAGCCGGGCGATGTGTGAGACATAACTGAACATCGTGTTAGGTTATAAAGAAATGAATACTGGATTATGATTGGATGCTGGGCGAGGTCGCGGATTGATGAGTGGAATGTGATCCGGAGCGTTGCTGTCCCTATGCAAGGCACCAGCGGTTGGGATTTATCGGAATGTGATCGGTGACGTGGAGATTGAAAACATTGGAAGTAAAAAAGTGGCGGGGAAGTAACTTGGCGGGAAACGACGTGAGCTTCATTTTGAGAGAAAATTTCTTAGTTGGAGACCCGCGAATCACAGGTGAAAGGAATTTTTATTATTGATATTGTTTTATAATTTATGTATACTATACAATATAGGATGAGTTAGTATAACACAAAATTCAAAGTAAAATTAATGCTGAGAATTCTTTCTACTGAAATCTCACTGAAGACTCCTAGGCAGAGTCTTCGCTAAAAAAAAATTTCTCATTTTGATATTAGACTTGTTAAAGATCTAGATTCTAGACCCGACCCACACCCACGCGAACACTAAGCTTGCTAATTGGCCTCCACTTAAAATTTAGAATTTTTGAATTGAATTAAAAAATATTAATATTGTTAATATTATATTAAGAAATATTAGTAATAAGTCTATGATTCTAAAAATATCACTTAATTATATTATATTTTATTTTTTTTTATGGGAAAATAGAATTGGCCAATGGATATTGCTTGGTGACAATCATTCTTGCCTTAAACACATTCATGTTGAATTTAAATATTGAATAACTAAAAGGGTTAGAGTTAGAGTTTTATAGAGCCGACTTCTCGTTACGCAATACTAATTCAAATCGTTACCTTAGGAGCGTTCGCGTGAGAGCGGAGCAAGTCTGCCGAACGAACTGACCCATCACAGCGCAGATCTCCTTAGGTTCAACCCGCAGCTGTGCTTCTGATTTGGGCGGAGTCTACACGCCAACCCGAATTCCGAGCCACTTCAGCCAGAGTGCATTCCGGTTTCACCTGTCGGCCCAACCCAACTCGGTTCAAGTAATCTAGTTGCGCATCAGGCCTTGTAAGCAATCCCTTGTGTCAGGCCCCGGTCGGATCAACCCCGAACCGGCATTTATCCGTTGCCTTAGAGTTGTTCGGCGGAACACCGGAGCGCAGACTTCCTAGGGTGCCTTAGGGTTGTCACGCCCCAAATTTCGTGCTAAATTTTTGCTTTAAAATCTAGAGCGTGATGGCGCAATCTACACACCCTCTGTGTGGATTGCCAGCCAACACTCAATGCGGAAATAGCCAAGATCGTCTCCCAAGCACAATCTGCACCTCTCTGGTCCTCTGCGCTCTCTGGGCTGAGCTCTGATGGAACTGAGCTCCAAGGCTGTGCTGATGGAACTGAGTCCTAGCCTTCTCCTAGCCCTAGACCTAGGTCAATAAGGGGCGGGTGGCAAGCACATGTTGCTTCTCAACCCCATATGCACCCTTAATGACAGTCTTAAACCTAAGCGCCCTGTAAATGACAATCCACAACGCTGGCAGTTCACAGAATAAGGGCACTAGACATATGCCCAAACCCTAATACAAGTATCCACAACTACACAGCGAGCGAAGGATGATAACAAGCGCAATGCTTGCATCTCACCTAAGCTAATCACACCGAACGATAGAAACAAACACCCTATCAACTACTCAAGATAGCATAATGTTCATACACAGGTTCTACAATGCTAGTGCAAAGTAAATAACACAAGTAAGTAAGCTATACCACTCCAACGCTAGTGGTGAAGATCAACCTCCTCTCCTCCTCAAGGTGGCCGGTCTTCTCTTCCAAGCTCCCAAAGATACTCCTCAAGCGCAAGCCCTCGAGGAACCACCCTAGAGTCGCCCCTCTAGGTGGTTGATGCTCCCAAATGCTCTAATGGACACCTTCAGCCCCAAATGGACAGCAAGGTGTCGCCCAATGTGTAGGTGTTAGAAGGTGGTGGCGCCACCCAAAGTGATGGCCGCCGGCCTCCCTAACTCCTCCAAGAGCAATCGGTCCTCCTATCCTCCAAAAGAACCGGTTCTCTTCTCCAAAGAGAACCAAGCCGAGCTCCAAGGTAGATGAAGTTCTCGGCTCCAATAGATGAGGCTTGAGCTCCCCTCAAGCAGCCCCCAATCGAACTCCAAGTTGAAGGAAGCTTTCGGCCAAGGTGTAGGAGTGCTCCCTCAAGCTCTCCAAAAACCGCCAATGGTGGAAGGTGGCCGGAACCCCTCCAAGCCACACTAATCCTCGCCGGAGATGGAAGGAATGGTGGGAGGCGTGAGCTTCCCTCAAGCTAGCGCCAAGATCCAAGGAAGAAGGTGGCCGGATGAAGCCTTCTCCTCCAAGTCGCCACCACTAGTCCTCCTTCACTCTCGGTTCTTCCTTCAAAACCGAATCTCCTCTTCCCAATCGATTTCCTCCTAGATCCCCAATTAGTTAAGCCTTTTGTCAATTTTGCCCTTTTTCATTATGAAGACCTTAAGAAGAAGGCGCCTCCTCTTCTTTCAGCTAATGACCCAAGCTCGGGTTGGTCCTCTCATGCAACTTAAGGCTTAGCTCTCCCATGGGTCTTGGGTTCAAATCTTGCCCATGACATATTTTTTTGCCAAGCTTGTACACCTCTATACAAGCTCAAATAATGCTCCATGGTCCATATAGCCCCCTACATTGACCCAAACATTTTTGCATGTGTATTCTCCATCAACTTTACCCCCTTCATCCCTACTCATAACCTCCATGAGTCCATGGGAAAGGCAGGGTAGTACCCCAAAGTACCCAGGGTCTCACAATTCTCCCCCAACTGAATTGGCGCTCGCCCTCGAGGCCAACAGCTGGTCATAACCCCTGGCTAAATCCTCAAACTGGGTAATGTCCTCCATCTTCTCCCAAGTTGCATCCTCTTCTAGTTCATTCTCCCACTGAACTAAAAATTCCATCTTTCGACCTCCAGGTGGTCCCGAACCATAGACTCTATGGTCTAAGAATTTCATGGGCTTCTTAGCAAACTAAACTCCGCCCCTCGCAGGTTGTCTCCTCACCTGTCCACGGTCTGGATGCCTATCATCCTCATGATATTTCTTCAATAGGCTGACATGAAAAGTAGGGTAAAACTGAAGCCATCGTGGTAAGTCCAATTTATAAGCAACTGGGCCTACTCTTTTGATGATCCTGAAAGGACCCTCATATCTCCTAATCAGGCCTCTATGATATCTCTTTGCCTCAGTCTTCCTCCACATCTGAGGTGCAAGTTTCAGAAAGACCAACTCTCCAACTGTAAACTCCACATGTCGCCTGTCCCTATCAGCATAGAGCTTCATTCGGTTCCTGGCCTCATTCAGGCTGTCACGAGCTTCATCCCACAGCTCGGACCTATCCTCTACAAAGTCAACCGCCGCCTGACATTCTCCCCCTGCGCCCCTGTTCAGTGTATCCATGGGTGTCATAGGTTGCCACCCTAACACATGCTCGAACGGGCTCTTCTCAGTAGCAGATGATGTCTGGATATTATATGCAAACTGAGCAGTGTCTAATAAGTTCAACCAGTTCTTTTGTGTAGAAGAAACAAAGTGCCTCAAATACTCCTCCAGTAATGCATATCCAGAATCTCCCTGTGAACCTTGGATCCCTATCACTTATAATCTCCTTGGGTAACCCAAAATGTTTCACCACATTTGTCAGAAAGAGGTTAGCAGTAACCTCTGCTGTGCAAACCTCAGGTGCAGCAGCAAATACAGCATACTTACTACATCTGTCTACTACCACAAAGACAGATGCCATCCCTTCTACTTTGGGAAAGTGGGTGATGAAATCCATGGATATAGATGAGAAAGGTCTATCAGGAATAGGTAATGGCTGTAAAAGCCCTGCTTCTTTCCTCCTCTCTACCTTGTCCTGCTGACACACATGACAAGTCTTAGTGTAATGCTCAATATCCTCCTTCATCCCCGGCTAGGGATGGCAAAAAACCCCATCCCCGACCCAACCCGACCCGAAGTCAACGGGGAAAACCCGAGTTGACTGGGGGTCGGGTCGGGTTCGGGGAAAACCCGACTGGGGTATAGTCGGGTCGGGGTCGGGTATGGGAATTTAGGTACCCGCCCCGAACCCGACCCCAAACCCGCCCCGACTATTAAAATAACAAATTTACCCCTTATAAGTTATAACCTAGTTACTAAATTTTAGTAATTTATGTAGAAATGATGATATAGTTTATGTAAAATATTTATTTATTTATATATTTTGAATAAAGAATGCAAATTAATTTTAAAATATTATTTATAATACATTTTTTTTTTTAGGTCGGGCGGGGTCGGGTTTCCCCGCGGGTTCGGGTTTCCCCGCGGGGTCGGGTGTGGGGCAGGGTTTTCTAAACCCGTCGGGTTCGGGGTCGGGTTCGGGGACGGGTTTGGGAAAGTCGGGGTCGGGTCGGGGATGGCAAAACCCGACCCCGACCCGCCCCGTTGCCATCCCTATCCCCGGCCAATACCATGCTCTACTGATCAAGGCATACATCCTCTTGCCTCCTGGATGACCCGCCCACACGGTGTCATGATATTCTCTCATCAAGCCGAACCTAATATTCCCTGAGGAAGGGACATATGGTCGGTCTCCTTTAGCCATGATCAGACCTTCATCACTAATGTAATATCTCCGAATGACCCCCATCCTAATCTGAGACAATAGCTTCTCATAGGTCTGATCCGCTAGTGATGAATCTCTAATAAGTCCAATTATCTTACTCTCTGCATAGGATAATGCACAACAAGCTGTCACTACAGCAATTCTACTGAGTGCATCAGGCACCTGATGAATGCGCCCCGGTTTATGTTCCCACCCAAAATCAAACTCGGCTAGCTGCTCCTGCCACTTAGCCTGTCTCGCTGATAACTTCTTTTGGGTCTGGAAGAATGTGTTGGCTACATTATCAGTTTTAACAGTGAACTTGCTCCCCAGCAAGTACACTCTCCATGTCCTCAAGCAATGCACAACAGCAAGCATCTCCTTCTCGTGTGCAGAGTAATTCATTTCAGCACTTTTGAGTTTCCTGCTCTCATATGCAATAGGTCTACCCTCCTGGACTAGGACTCCACCCAAAGCCCTATCCGATGCATCAGTATGTACCTCGAAGGGTAAAGCAAAATCAGGAAGTCTCAGTATGGGTTCTGAAGTAACCCTCTCTTTCAAATCACTGAATGCCCTCTGGTGTCTCTCCTCCCAACACCAGGAAACATCTTTCCTCAGCAGGTCGGTCAAAGGAGCTACAACCTTAGAGTAGTCCTTTATGAACCGCCTATAAAAATTAGCTAACCCTAGAAAAGATCTCAGGGTGCTAACAGAAGTAGGGGCCGGCCAATCCACAATGGCCGCCACCTTCCTCTCGTCCATACGCACTTGGCCTCCTCCAACAATGTGCCCTAGAAATTCCACTTCAGCTTGGGCAAAATCGCATTTTTCCAGTTTAAGGTATAACTGGTTCTCTCTCAAGACTGACAACACCTGCCTCAGGTGCTCTGTGTGCTCCTCCAAGCTACTGGAATATATCACAATATCATCCAAGTACACCACTACAAACTTATCCAGAAAAGGATGTAGGATGTTGTTCATAAGATTGCAAAATGTAGCTGGAGCGTTGGTTAGCCCAAACGGCATAACCAGAAACTCATAAGACCCATATCTCGTCACACAAGTGGTCTTGGATTCATCTCCTTCTGCTATTCTGACCTGCCAATATCCGGAACGAAAGTCTAGTTTACTAAAGACCTTGTCATGCACCAACCGGTCTATCAAGTCTTGGATCAAAGGGATTGGATATGAGTTCTTAACAGTCACTTTGTTAAGAGCCCTATAATCCACACACATTCTCATCGATCCATCCTTCTTCCTCTGGAATAATACAGGTGCTCCATAAGGTGCTTTTGAAGGTTGGATGTACCCAGACTCTAGCAACTCATCTAACTGTTTCCTGAGTTCCTCTAACTCAGCAGGAGGCATCCTGTAAGGTGCCTGGGCTGGTGGAACAGCCCCTGGAATCAGCTCAATGGTATGGTCAATGTCACGCCTAGGTGGTAACACCTTCGGCATCTCTGGCGGTACTACATCCTGGTACTCCTGTAACAAACCCCCTATAGGTGCAGGTAACTGTCTGATACGATCATCCAAAGTCATCTCCGCCGCTCCCATACTGGTCTCAACTCCTCGGCTCCTACTAGAACTAGGAAGGCTGGCCAGTCCTCCCTGGTGTCCTCTTGGCTGCTCAAGTGATGAAACTGTCTGAGGAAGATCCTCCACTACCCTGACATGCGCCAAGTAAGTGGTCTCTCCACGTCGAAGACCTTTGGCTACAATAGATGCTGCCACCACCTCCTTGCCCTTGTTATTACTTTCAACCTTTGCCGCAGTGTGGCAAGGGAGAAAACAAGGTGATCGCTCATCCACTATCTGCAATCCGTTCAAGTGAGACATTGGGACTGCCTTCGCGCGCCGAAGCAAGTCCATACCCACTATCACATCAAAATCATCTAGGGCTGTCACCATAGCAGTACACGCCCTGACCAAGAACCAAGCCTAACTGGCACGTCATATGATACTCCGGATGCTTTCCTCGAGTCTGCATTCACAGTCTTGACATTATTGGTACACGGCATGGTCTTCAACCTCAATCTATCCTTCACCCTATCTGACACAAACAGATGGGTGGCACCCGTGTCTACCATAGCTGCGATTTGAACATCGTTGAGGGTTATGTCAACATACATCAGGGGACTAGACCTCACACTAACATTTGCAATGACCATCGGGTTAACAGATACACCCGCACATCCAAGGTCGTCCTTGCCCTCCTGTGTACCTCCAAGTGCTAAGGAAGCAACTGTCTGCTTCCTAGGACAGTCTCTCATCATGTGAGGACCGTTGCAAATATAGCATCCTGGCCTAGGTCTACTAGTAGATGCGCCAGATGTGGAAGCTTTCCCTTGCTGTGGCTGGGGTCTGTGCTGCACTGGCTGTGGCTTTGGCTGTGTCTTTCTCTGTGTCTGTGGCTGATGTGCCACGCCCTTTCCTTTTTTCCAAAGCTGCCCCTTCTCCTCCAAAGGGGTAATACCACAAGCACCAAGGCTGCACTCGCCCCCAACTCCTGATGAGCAGCAAGGCAACCCTCGGCTTCAGCTAGAAGAAGCTTGAACTCACTCTCAAACAGCCCCAAAACAACCTCCAAGTAGATAGGACTCTCGGCCAAGGTGGGAGGATGAGTTCCCCTCACTCAATCCGCCACCAACAAGTGTGAAGCTCTCGGCCAAGGTAGGAGATGATGGCCGAATGTTGCTCTCCTCTCAATCACTCGCCGCCAAGCTCCAATGAATGGGGAAGAGGTGGATATGAGCAGCCCCTCCTCAAGCTCCTCTCCAAATCGACAAGGGTGGAAGAAGATGAAACTTGTCGCCCTTCTCCCCCAAAATGTCGCCCTCTTCAAGATCCCCAATTCGGCTTCAATAGCAATCAGCCCCAAAATCGAGATCCCCAATTTGCTTAAGTCATTTGGGCCATATGGATGAAGATTTTCGATGCGCGCTGAACACTGACTCTCCAATGTTGATGTCCTCTATCTCTTGTCTTTAGTCTGATGATGATTCTTTGTTGCACCATGCTGCATGGAATTGGCGCCCCCTTGGCTTGACACAACTAAGCCGCATATTCACCTCCTGGTGCTCTGCCTGACCTTCTGTGTCCTAGCCATCTCGCCATAGTGCTCCCGCCGAACTGAATGCAAACAAGGTCACGTCCGTAGCGCATCTCCCCAGATTCTCCGCTCAACCTGTGGCCATTGAGTTCACGGTCTAACGCACTGCATCATCATGCTTACAGCAACCTCCATTGTCAAACTCTGTCAAGGATAATCTTGGACCTGTGGGTCATGGGCCCACAGCAATCTTGTCGTTGGTTACAATCACTCAGCTCTTACAGAGCTCTCCCTCGATGTCCCCTGACATCAGCATCGACGCCCCTGGCGCCGGCATCAACGCTCTCAGACGTTGGCATCAGGGCCCCTGCCCTGGAAGAATGACACTCCTTGTCGCCAGTGGTGATGGTGTTGCCTCTCGGATCTTTCTAATTCACCATCATGGCTGAATCTTTTGCCTCTGATACCTTTGTCAGGCCCCGATCGGATCAACCCCGAACTGGCATTTATCCATTGCCTTAGGATTGTCCGGCGGAACACCGGAGCGCAGACTTCGGCCCAATATATATTAAAATGCTTAAGCCCAAGTTAACAATAGTAAGCCCACTAAGCCTTATATGTCATATAATGGTCCCTCCCACATCCAATGTGGGACTAAACTTGAGTCTGGGCTACCATCCGGCCCACTGGGTTAGGCCTGTTGGGCTCTGAGCTGAACCGGGTGAACCTGGGCCTAACACCTTGGGTAATCATTTTAATACCGTTTATTAAAAGATCAAACTTGGGTAAATCAATGGCCAATCCCTTGCAAATCTGGTTGATCTTTTCGATCATAGGTCATCCATATGACGGAATTTAAAAAAAATACAAATCTATTAAGCTTTTTTTCTCCAGTTTTATATTAATTTAGATTATGTTATTGTTTTATCTCTTATTGTATTGCTCAATCACAATATAATAATAATTACTGTAGAATTTCATCATCATCATATTCTTATTTTACTCTAGAATTAGAGATAATCATATATTTCAGGAATATGATTCGACCCCAACTCTCCCTCCATGACTAAAGATTTGGGGATTTGATTTTGTTGATCTAGAAGCGTCCGCCGTCGCCGCTGGGGTTACTGCCCGCCCTTCAAGCTTCCTCGCCCCTGCGACTGCGATCGGCTTCAGCCGATCGTGCGCCGACCATCCGCCGCCTCCTCGGCGTCCCCGCTGCTGACCGACCAGCTCCAGCGACCCGTGACCAGCTTCGGCCGAGTTCCTTTGCTTGATTTCCTCGACGGCGTGCATCAGCCGGAGCGATTTCCTAGCTTCCTTCCTCTTCGGCACCGCGTCTCCCCTTCAACTCCCGCCCGACGCAGCCGCAAATCGGGATCGTCGGCATGGCGCTTCAGCAATCCGGAGATGAAGCGGCGGCGGCAGGTGGCGAGCTATAAGGTGTACGGGGTGGAGGGCAAGCTGAGGGCTTCGATCCGCAAGGGCTTCCGGTGGATCAAGATCAAGTGCTCCAAGCTCGTCCACGGATTGTGAGCGCCGCGGAAGGGGTAAGGATCAGGTGGCATTTATTTGTTGCAATTTTATCTTCATGTGGAGGCGTGCTTCTGTTCATTGAAAACTGCACTTCTTCTAATATTCGAGTTCTAATTTGATGTAACATTTATTAGAATTTAGATTTAGATCAATGCCTATGCTAGAAGAATACATCTTCTGTTTCTAATTTGATGTAGCATGAGGTTCTGTAATCTATTATCAGTTTAAACTTGTGATATTTGTAAGGTTAAAATGTGGTGCTGCAAGGTGAGCGGACTTTTGCAACCCACTGTTCTGCCTGCCACGAGGCTGTTGGTGCGATATGCTTCGAGTAAATTGTTTGTTGGAGGTCTGATTTTGTGATCCTTTTCAAATTTGACGCAAAAAATAATAGGATTCTATACTAGTGCTACTGAAAAGTTCCATTCTTTTTTGCCTTGTTTTTACTCGTGTTTATTTGGCTATTCATGATGTTTGTTCGCAACTGAACTTTGATGTTTTAGTTTTCAGCTTTGTTTAAGATGATATTTTCTTTAAATCTGAAATTGGGGACTAGAGAGAAATTAATACAATTCATAATGCTTATGCCATTATTGTTGTATCGAAAGCTGCAAAATTCTGGGGATACATAACATGTTAGTTAACTCATACTGGATTGTTTGATGTGATTTGGGAAAGCATATTCTCTGAAGTAGTAGTGATCATCAACTGGTGTAGAGCGAAAATTTTATCTTCTTTGCCGCTGCTATTATGAGGCCCTTTTATAAACTTGTGCAATGACCCTAAAATATGAAACTTTGATACTGTCTATGCATTGTGCTCTAGTACTATTTAGATTTGGGATTTTGTTTACTTGTTATCACTATTGTGATATCTATCTTGAGCTGGAATCCTTTAAATAATGCGCCGGGTCGTATCAGACTATCTTTATGAAAGTTCCTCCTGTTCGGTTTGTCAAATTTTTTTTTTTTTTTTATAAGTTAAGTAATGAGAACGGGAATTGAACCAAAGGCTTTTTTTTATCAACAATTAAGGGCCTTGTCAAATTCTTATCTCTACTTTTTAAAAATTTGTTCTATCTTGTGTTGGTTGTGCATCAAAAATTAGTCAGTGTTCTATAGGATCTTTATTATCCATCCAGTAGTAAATATTCGGAACCTAAAGTACAAGATCTATTGGTTAAGATATAGTGAAATAAGCTTCAGGCTTACTAACACTCAAATGCAGGCCTTTCTTATGATACAAATGAAACTGCCTTACGAGATGCTTTTGCTGACCAGGGGCAAATTATAGAAGGTAAGTAATACATGTTACTGATGCTACCTTGGTCGATTGGACACTATTATTGATTGAACTATCTATGCATGTGTCACAGTAAAAGTTATTTGTGATCGACGTACTAGCAAGTCAAAAGGTTATGGTTTCGTCCAGTTTTCATCTGAAAAAGAAGCAACATCTGCGCTACAAAAAATGGATGGCGAGGTACATGCAAGTGTTAGCCTCTCACATTCAGACATTCTTGGCATTTTGGTTATAGTCCTCTAGATGGACTTTGACAACCTGCTAGATTAATCAAGTTCTATGCATTTTTAAAAACAAAGTGTTTGTGTATTCATAATATGGATTTTGGAATTGAAAATTTTCCTTCTTGTTGGTTTCAGATGCTGGATGGAAGGAATATTCGTGTAAGCTATGCAAACATGGCATAAACCTGTTTTATCGGGTCAATACCCTTTTGGATTCATGTTCTATGTTTTTCCCTATGAATAATACCATTTAGATTATTTCAGTTAAACTACTTTTAATCCTCACAGTTTTTTTATTAGAATGCAATTGAAACTTGTTTTCTGTCTTCTACTTCAAGATTGAGTTCATATACTCGTTCAATTATCAAGTAGAGATTTAGGCCGTTTTAGAACCGTGATTTAGGAATTTTCTTTTGAATTTTAAAAATGTAAAGTTTAGTTGAGTTTTTAAATCTCGAGTTTTGATTTTATGTATAACTCTATCGAAATTGTGGCGTCGTTTTAACCTTTTAAGCAATCGGACTTAGGTTGTGGCTTTCTCTTGTACATTTTGACCTATTGAGTGCTTGTTTGCATGTATATTTTGACTTCAAATATGCTTTTAGGTGAATTGAATTTTCAGGGAGATCTCTTCCTAAAAATTTCAAAAAAAATAAAATTGCACTATTGAATTATTTGTATAATATAAATTAGCCTTTAAATAAAAATAGATAATTTGATGCATTTTAGGATCATGCTAATAAATATTGAAAACATGTAGATTATATTTTTTTTCGCGGCCCTCTCCAATGTGGTTTTAAAATTATGATGGTAGTTCTTTAAACATTTAAAAAAAAATTAAATTTGTTTGAGTTTTTGAAGTTTTGAAATTTATGTAGAATATTTAGAAAAACTTGAAATCGATAGCATTTAAAAATGGATAACAGAAATTTTGACATATAAAACAGAAGTAGGCATGGATTGGATACTGAGTTGGATTCGGGTTAGTGGGTTTATTTTTGCCATCCAACTGGTGTGTGTAAGTGTGTTCCATTCGAATGGTTGTCATGACCGATGAGCGAATTGTACGTTTCCGCAGGACGAAGCAATTGGAGCGGAACTTCAGATTATAGTGCGTCCATCCTAACATCGGTTCTTCCAAGGTTCCACCCTCCTTCCTCCTCGACCACGACAAATACTGGCGTGCGGCCCGCTCCAAGTACTCTGATCTGGAATGCCCACCAAAACACGGGTCCCACTTCGCGGACGGCTGAGTCGCGACGATGAATGAATTGCATATTCCGAGACGCAGCCACAAATTGTAGATGATCCTTGAGCTACAATGTGTCCTTCCCTCTTGGTTATTTCCTCCCCCCTTCCTCCCGTGGCTCGTTGCCCCTTTGCCTATCTTTCTGCTCCAATGGGTATTAAGCCTCTCCTACTCTTCGATACTGGCTGCAGCGCTGGCGGAGGAGGCGGAGGAAGAGGAGGATGGTGCTCCAACTCGAGAAAGGTGCCGTCGATTTCCTGCCCTCAATTTTACCCGTGCCTTAACTCATTTTTGCCTTTGCAGGAGTGCGCGGACTCGATTCGGCGGATACTGGACCGGCGCTGGCGCTGTCCCCTTCCGGGAAGCGGATGGACAGGACAGCGTCGTCGCCGACGGCGCCGCCGGCTTTGGTGCTGTCGAACTCTTGGAAGCGGAAAGACTCGTCGGAGAAGAGGAAAAAGTACGTGAAGCAGGTGACGGGGCGGCACAACGATACCGAGCTCCACCTCGCGGCGCTGCGGGGGGACCTTGCGGCTGTGAGGCAGATTCTGAGCGAAATCCATGCTCAAGTCACAGGGACGGATGACCGAGCGGAGTTAGACGCCGAGGTGGCGGAGATTCGCGCGGCGATGGTGAGCGAGGTGAACCAGGTGGAGGAGACGGCGCTGTTCATCGCTGCGCAAAAGGGGTTTCTTGATGTTGTGGTGGAGCTGTTGAAGTACTCCGACCAGGAGTGCCTTTCCAAGAAGAATAGAGCGGGATTTGACGCTCTACATGTGGCTGCAAGAGAAGGGCACCGAGGTAAGCAGGAGAGAGGATGCTTGTACTTACCATTTCTGTTACGGTTACTGTTACTGTCTGCATCTATGTGAAATAAATTTGAATTCTGATTCAAGACTTCATCATAACGCACAGCTCGATAGATTGATGGGTTATCGAACAATTGAACACCAGGAGAGACCTTATTACATGCTTTAAAATTTTGATTTTTGAACTAGTTGATATTTTGTAAATATCCAATAGGAGCTTTCGTTTATGACATGATTTAGTTTCTGAATACTGTTTTCTTGTTTGATTATATCTTACATTGCTATCTCCATGATATGTTCAAACTCACAAGAATTTTTGTTTCCGGATTTGACAATTATGTTTTCTATGAAGGAATTGACAACGTAGAGTTAGTCTAGCTTTTCCTCGCCTCAAATTAGTACACTTTTGCGTGGCAGCACTATTTCTAATAGAGATTGTACAGACATTATCCAGGTACTTCTAGATTACGATCCCACCCTCATCAAGACATTTAGTCAATCAAATGCGTCTCCCCTTATCACTGCATCAGTAAGAGGTCACACTGCAGTTGTGAAGTTGTTGCTAGAGCAAGATTCAAGCTTGATTGAAATATCAAAAACTAATGGGAAAAATGCGCTACATTTGGCTGCCCGTGGAGGGCATCTTGAGATTGTGCAAGCATTGGTTGAGAAGGATCCGCAGCTACCCAGAAGGACTGATAAAAAGGGACAAACAGCTCTGCATATGGCAGTCAAAGGAACAAGTTGTGAAGTCGTTAAAGCCCTTTTGGATGCTGATCCAGCCATACTGATGCTCACAGACAAAGCTGGCAACACCCCTTTACATGTGGCAACAAGGAAAAAAAGATACGAGGTAATTGCGCTGTTCAATCGTTTTTGTTAATAATTAGTTTCGTTCTGAAATCTGTCTTAAGGCGTGTCTCCATTGGCATTAGCTGCACTATTTTTGGTTCAAAATAACTGGTGCTTTCTTTGAAACTTCGTGCATAGTGTTATATGGTATTTCTGCAAGGAACTAGAATGCCGGCACCAACTGATTAATCTACATCCTAAGTTTGTAACTTTTATGGAACTGTTTGAGATATATTCCTCTTTCATATTCCACATTCATACCAACTTAATCTATTTCAGTTTGTTAACATTTTCCATTGTTGTTCTTTATGTTTGTTTTGTAATTTTATCTAAAACTGGCTTAGTTCCTTCTGCGTTCGACTAACATGTGAAATGATGAAAAAATTTTACATATTGTGTTTCATGGAGCTGTGGTGACTTTAAAACTATAACTATTCCTAGGTTTTATAAGTTAGAGATATGTTAAGAGGATGCTGATTAATTTCACATTTCAAACTTCATTTGTGAAAATATGGTTAAAACTACACAAGAGATATTAACTCAAAATTTCAGAAGAAAATGAAATAAGCATACAGCATAATGCATGCTTAAACACTTCCCGTATTGCACAAAATTATTGTCAATATTAAACTTCTAACCTAATCGCCCAAGCATTCAGATGTCTGAGACTCTGAAACATCAAATAAACATCTTTTCAATTATTGATTATATGCGACCTTGTCACGAAAACTTAGAGGCATTAGAGAGGTGGCAATCATGTCTTTGACTGATTTAATTGATGTCTATTCATATTGTTGAAATCGAACACTTTCAAGTTTAAAACTACGGGTCTTCGTGTTTCTTCTATCCTACTTATTTGAGACTCGTCCATTTATTGTAGGTAGTAAAGACTCTTTTGCTCCTTCCGGAGATAAATGTTAATGCATTAACAAGAGATCGTAAGACTGCTCTTGATATTGCTGAAGCACTGCCACTTTCTGAAGAATCTACCGAAATTAAGGAATGGTTAATTCGCTATGATGCAGTTAGGGGGAATGAGCTGAATTTGCCACGAGATGAGCTAAGAAAGACGGTAACTGAGATAAAAAAGGATGTCCATATACAGTTGGAGCAAACTAAGAAAACAAACAAAAATGTCTATGGCATCGCAAAGGAGCTGAGGAAGCTACACAGAGAAGGCATCAACAATGCTACAAACTCCGTCACTGTGGTTGCTGTGCTCTTTGCAACTGTTGCATTTGCCTCAATTTTCACAGTTCCTGGTGGAACTGAAACTAATGGGACTGCTACAGTTGTGCAGTACAAGAGTTTCAAAATCTTTTTCATCTTCAATGCTTTTGCCCTCTTCACCTCATTAGCGGTAGTGGTGGTTCAGATTACAGTAGTTAGGGGAGAAACAAAGGCTGAGAGGCGGGTTGTGGAGATCATCAATAAACTGATGTGGTTGGCGTCTGTCTGCACTACTGTTTCTTTCATAGCGTCTTCTTACATTGCGTTGGGTCGGCACAACCAATGGGCAGCCTTTCTGGTTACACTAATAGGAGGACTAATAATGGCTGGTGTTCTTGGCACCATGACTTTCTTCGTTGTAAGGTCAAAGCGGACTCGTTCTATCAGGAAGAGGGCTAAATCTTTAAAGAGTGGCACAAGTTCATGGCATCATACATCTGAGTTATCTGATTCTGAGTTTGACAGAATTTATGCCATTTGAAAGAGTGATGCGGTGATTTAGCACCCTTTTGCAATACCGTAGCATAGTAAATTTCAGATCATATATCATAAAATCCGATGATCCACTGAAGCCAGTCATCAAAGATCGGAGTTTGCTTCTGTATAGATGATCGTGGTGGACGATTATGTTGCGACAAGCTTGCTTAATTCTGTTCCTGCCTGTGTTGTAAATTGGAAAGTCATGTTATTCTCGTTCTTTGCCGATGTTAAATGATCCTGACATCCTGTTATACCTTGATTATTATTTTTTTTTGGGACCAAATTAATTAATTAATTAATTAATTAAAATTATTTCTATTAGTTCTAATCCCTTTTACCCTAAATCCCTACCCCATCTCATCCCTAATCCCTAATTAATTCTCCCTGCGCCGCACGAGTTCTTTGCCCTGCTCTATTCTCCTTCGGACGAGTGCTGCGTCGTGACGTCGCCTTCTGCTTCGTGGCATCGAACACGCGCGTCGTCTTCACCTTCGGCAGTGGCAGGAAGAGACGCCAGATTCACGTCATCGTTCCTTCGAACGTCGTCCATCGTCCGGCGGGAGTCAGACGCGGGAGGCGAGGTCCGAGCAGCGAGCGGCGAACAACGAGTTCGTCTGTTCTGTTACGGACGCGAACAGCGGGAGGTGGACCTTTGTTTCCGGCAACCTCCCTTTTTGTCCAGCGGCAGTTATGGTCGATTCTTTCTCCACAGGCGACTCTTCCTTTCCCTTTCCCCGTCGGCGGCTGTCCTCCCCTTTGGTCGGCGACGAGTTTCCAGGCCGAGACTCGAACACCAACTCTGTTTCTCGGCAACGGCGGACTTTCCCTTCCAGCGGCGGCGGCTATTCCTTCCCTCGCCGGCGGCGTCCGCTTCTCTTTCCTTTTCCGGCGCCGGCAACCTGCTCCTCTTCCTTCCGGCGGCCGATCTTCACCGGCAATCCTTCACATTCGACCAAAGCAAAGGAACGAGGTTCGTTCCGTTCGCGTCAAGCCTCGGCAGAGAGGTGAGTTATTAGTTTATTAAATGTAGATATTTCTTAATGGACTGTAAACCTGATTTGTACTATTGGGTGTAATTAGGGGAGTTTTGGTTGATCTAGCATACTAGGGAGCGACTACTGTTAGTGGAGATTATTTCGGTAAGAATTAATTCTGTTTATGATGATTAGAGATTGAGGAAATAGTTATGGTTTGATACATAGATGTTAATGCATGTTTTATTTAAATCGTTCAGTAAAGGAAGGAAGATAACTTTGGTATCAAAGGAATTAAGGATATCTGTATTCGAGGTAGGAATCTTTCCCCTACCTTTGTTACGGTGTCAAATTCATGTGTAGATAGACCTTGACACCTTATCTTTGAAACTATTCTGATTGATTTGTTTCTAAATTTCGGTTGACCTCGTTATCCTGTTATTTGTGCATAATTGACTTCAGTATTATATGATTATCATGAATGCATTGAGAATATGTTTTTCGGATATTTCTGTTGGAAAGTTATGAATATTTATGAACCATGTAAAAGAACTGAGATGTTATACTGTTATCATGTCGTGCATGCATATGACCTCTGACCTGATGATTTATCACCAGTGGCCTGTTTATCTGAGTTGTAGTTTTGATTATATCAGACTATGTGTTTGCCGGTTAGGGCACCGCCAGTTGTCCTCAGACAATACTACGGATGTCAGATGTTGGACGCAACATTCACCGGACTGTCTAAATACAGTCGTTCTATCGTGTGAGCTGACGATAGAAACACTCTGAGAATGAGTGCGGCTCCTGAGTGAGATGGCCAAGCTTGACGATTTACACGACAACCTTATGTTCAATTATTTTGTTGTATTATCAGTTCATGACATGTAGTGTAGCTCTGTTATTGTAAATTTCATATAAATTGAACATGCATCATCTCTCTTGGTTCCTACTTAGCATTTTTCGCTAACTCCCTTGTTTCTCCTCCAGGTACCGAGTTTGCATCTGGGAGGGATAGAGTAGATAGTTAGTTACCACCGGAGACAGAGTATCATCAAATGTTTTTTGATAAACACTTTTCTGATTTATTCTAGTCTTACAGTTAAATTAGTTGCATCTTTGTTAGAGTTCCTTTATAAACTTTAGTTAATGAATTTTGTAATGGAGTTAGTTGATTATGTTACACAGTGCTGATATTGAATTTAAGATTATTTGATTTTATAGTAATCATGTTCCTTTGTTCCTATCAATATTGTCATCTCCCTGGAGAACCCTGAGCTAGGAATAACCGACTTCCGCCAGGGCGTGACACATCCTGTGGCCTTCCCCTTCCTTTCGAATGCTCCGACATTACCATGGGAGATACTTAGATTTTCATGCCTGACTCTGCCCAAAAGAATTATCATGCATACTGAACCATATTGACTTTAATGCTTTGTCATAATTGCTGAAAAATGAAGAAAATGTGTCAATTACCAAGCTTGAACAGATTACTGTTGCTTTAGAACAACCTTGAAGAGCTACTACAAGATTATGGAGGTTAGCAATTTACCAAGACGCAAAGGTATGTGAATTGTTCACACTGCCTTTGACCTTAGATAATTCTTTTGTTTGATCATACTGGACATTGGAATGTTACCTTCCCAGATCTGGCATCTGCAAGAAGTATAATCTCCTTAATGATGTACATTAAGGATTCAAACAGAAAAAAAAGTCAACATGAATTTTCACATTAACTATCGAAGTTGACGACTGGTTTACATCTTTGGCAAGTGTTGTTGAGGGATGGGACATAGAATAATCTGAATTTTTTTTGCTTTATTTTTTATATACAATCGAATTTCTTCTGATTTCGAGCCTTTGGTTTGCTTTGACTTACTTTTTTTCTTCTTCTGCTCTTTATCTTTCTGATTGTAAATAACTTTTTGATTTATGTATATCTTTTTCTTGCTCAGAATAAAATTTAGGAGAGAAAAAATTGGTGGATTAATTTGTCAAAGTTTTTATGTTTAAAAAAATATTCCATACAAAATATTCGGTGAATATGATTGAGAAGCTTCTTGAATTTTATCATTATCATACATTAAAATAATATTTTTAATACAACACTGAAAATTTCATGCTCCTAATATTCTATTGGGATGTGAAATAACATAAGTTATTTCCTCTGGTTCTAATATTAATTTTTTGCCTATTAATTAAATTTTTCGTTACTTTTTTTTATCTATCGGGATAAAAAGTTTAAACTCTAATATTTTTAGGTTAGTTTTTACCCATTAATTAAAATTTTAAATTGTATTTCGTATTTATTCTATTACTGGTTTATTCCTAATCTGTCTATTCAATTCTATTTGTCGGTTGCGTTTGGTAAGACTTGGACTTTTCTGATCTGGTAAGTTTCGGCGACCAAAGTCCATTTAATTATATTTATATTTATATTATATTATATTTGTTTGCTTTTAAAAAATTGCAATAAGTAATTGTTGTTTGATGTTTTCTTCCTAAAGCTACGATCTTTTGGCTGGCTCGGATTGGGATGTCTCTCAATTTCCTCTGACTACCATTTAAACCTAAAGGATAATCGTCACATTTTATCAACGCAAATAGCTGTCATCTTTTGCATGAGTTTATCTTCCTATGATCAATATCTAGAGGCATTTGTGGCTAGATTTGATATTTTTTTTATGTGGATTTCATCAAAAGAAACAAGGCCTAAGGTTGTGGAGTAAACTTTTATTATTATATTTTATTTATTTTAAAATCACATCTAATCACTTTACTAGAATAAATTAACCTGTTTATTCATTTCCTCAAAAGCATCAACAATACAAAACAGCATTACATTTTATATTACACAATAATAAAAAAGAGTATAAATTAGAATAACATTTTTATAGTAATTTTTAAAATCACATAGAGATTTGATGCCCCTATTCAAACTTGGCAAAATCTGATTTGACACGAAGTTAAGCAAGTTCGGGTCAATCATAATCGTATTTAACAGATTAACCCATTTATGACCCAAAAATAATCGAGTCGTGTTGGGTTGTAAACGGGTTGACCTGTTTAACCCGATTATATTATATATTTATATATAAAAAATTTAAATATAGGCTCACATAACTCTTATTACTAGCATATAAGTCCAAATATTTAAGGCTGTGTTTAATTGGGAGGATGGAAAGTGGGAGGTGAGGGAAAGTAAGAAGGAAAAATAAATTTAGTTGTTTAATTGGGAGGATGGAAAGTAGGAAGGAAACTGGGAAGGAAATACTGTAGCTAAAATTGTGTGAACAGTAGAGTTTTTTTGTTACCGCCTGCGTTCCTTCCGAATCGGAAGAAAAATTCACTAAATACTGTAGCTAGCAACCCTTGCTATTTTCCTTTCTTCCCCTTTCCTTCTTTGATTCCCTCACCTCCCACTTTCCATCCTCCTAATTAAACACAGCCTAACTATCTTTTAACCCACATTTTAGTTCATACATAAGCTCAAAGTTTTATTAATTTTAATAAAATTTTTATTTATGTTTAAAATATGAATGATAAATGGATTATTTGGGTCGTGTTCGTATTAGACAGTTTGACCCAATTAATTAAACGGATCATATTCGGGTTGACTTAATTGAATCACGAATCACAGCTGATACAATCCGTTTATGATCCATATACCTAAATTACCAGGTTTACCCCTACCCGATATAATTTATTTAAAAAAATTATTTTAAAATAAAAGTTGAAAAAAATTTGATATTAAAATAAGAAAGTCAAGATCATTTAATTTAGATTTTTTTTTGTCTTTCCTATGAATCGGACAAAGGATGTTTATATAAAATCTGAAAAAAATTTGTACCGGAGTTGGTGAAGCCCTACCTGCAGCAATAATAATAAACTGCACACATCATCTCCTTACCTACGCTGGCCCCACCGGTCCCACAGCTTCCTCGATAATAACCATTTGCAACAAGTTCGGTTTGGTACGCCTCGATCAAAAACATGAAGCGTTTACTTTGTCAACGATCAAGTCAAACTTTCTAAGAATCTGAATTAGTCTTTTTTTTATAAAAATCGCTCAAAAACTTACTCATTCTAAGCCCACGACGGCTCCTTTGGAGCACACTAGTGCAGCGAATGGCAACACGGGTTCCTTTTCGGGTGGAGCAGAATGAAAAAGGAGCGGGCGACGCAGTCGTCCTGGAATTAGGCGCCTTCTCCCTTAAATCTATCCTCAGGTGGCGGTTTCAGAACGATCACTCACCGGCATTCAGTTTTCGTCACCTGGTGGTGGAAGTTTCCGCCTTCGTTCTACTTCGATGTGGGGGTTCATTAATGGCGGAAACACGCTTGTTCGCCTCGCAGGTGGCAGTTTCCCAACCTGAGGTGCCGTCCTTTCCTCTTTTCCAGTACTCATTTCATCTCTTTGATGCTTCCACGACACAGTTTTGGTGGAGCCGACTACTTGCTTCTTGTTCTTGAGAGTACTCCTTGCGTGCTACCAGAAAATTAGGGTTTCATTATCACGGTTGCTCATTTCGTGCGTAGAATGTTTGATGTGCGTTGAGGTTTCCAGGCAATATGGAATCGATTGTTCCATTTGTTCGTGTGTGCAAGGGTTAGTTGGGAGAGCAGGATTCAGCGTAGTTTGAAGGCCTGTTCTTGTTTCCTTCTTCTCTACGATGGCTATTGGAATCCTTGATTTGGGCCTGGCTATCTCCGTCATGCTGTCGATCCAATGTTTCTGCGACGGATTCACCCCCACGGACAACTACCTGATCAATTGTGGCTCTTCGATCAGCACAGCCGTCGGCGACAGAAACTTTCTTGCCGATTTATCCCTTTCCTCCACACTGACGACTCCGACGAGCATCATGGCGAATACCACCCTCTCATCCGGCGTCTCAGCCCTCTACCAAACCGCTCGGGTCTTCACAGGCCCGTCCTCATACTCCTTCGTCATCAAAGCCCCAGGCCGGCATTTCGTCCGCCTCTACTTCTTCCCATTTGTGTACGGGAGCTACGACCTGACCGTTTCGAATTTCAGTGTGTCGACGCAAGATGTCCTGCTCCTCAACAATTTCCGGCCACAGTCGAATTCCTCAGTCGTTAAGGAGTTTTCATTGTCCATCACCGGTGACACCCTCATTCTTTCCTTTGCACCCTCAGGAAGCAGTCCCCTCGCCTTCGTGAATGCTGTAGAAGTTGTCTCAGTCCCTGACGATCTAATTCAAGGTAACGCGCAAATTGTTGGAAGAAAGGACTCTCAGAGTTTGTCAGGACAGGCATTGGAGACGGTATACAGGCTTAATGTGGGTGGCCAACAGGTCCTTTCAGTTGATAATACTCTGTGGAGAACTTGGGAAACTGATCTGAGATATCTACTGAACGATGGTTCATCAGAGAGAAAAAAATTTTCTGGACGACTGAACTATATGCAAGGGGGAGCTACTCAAGAGAGTGCCCCTGACGCTGTATATTCCACAGCTAGGAGTTTGGTTCCACCAAATACTTCCAGAGAGCAGATTGATATGACATGGAAGCTTGATGTGGATGCCAAATTTAGCTACTTGATGAGGTTTCATTTCTGTGACATAGTTAGTAAAGCCGCAGGTGATCTCTACTTCAACGTCAGTGTTGGACGCTGGCCTATACTTCGTAATTTCGACCTTTCAAGTGAAGTGTTTAGAAGTTTGGCCACACCTTATTTTACTGATTTTGTAGTAGATGCTACTGATGCACCTAGTGAGCTCTCTGTTAACGTTAGTTCATCATATACTGTTGCTCCTGATGGCACCCTGAAACCTCCTAGTGGGATTCTGAACGGCCTTGAGATTATGAAAATGAATTTCTCGATTAGCTCTCCGTTCATTGTGCCACCATCTAGTTCAAAGAAAAACTTAGGCATCATATTGGGTTCAGTTATTGGATCACTTACCGTTGTAGCCGTTGCTATTGTTCTCTTGTTGGTGCTCAGGAGAAGAAAACCAGCAATCCAGCAGGTCTCAGAAACTTGGACACCTTTTTCCACTAATGACTTGAGTTCCCAATCCACAACAGATAAAACTTCTACTGCAACTCCTTTGATTTCAGAGCAGAGCAGAAACTCAGAATACCGTATCCCTTTTGTCATTCTACAAGAGGCAACAAACAACTTTGACGAAAGTCTGTTGATCGGATTTGGCGGTTTCGGAAAGGTGTACAAGGGGGTGCTCAAAGACCAAATAAAAGTGGCGGTGAAGAGAGGCTCTTCAAAACACAAGCAAGGTATTGGTGAGTTCCACAATGAGATTGTGTTTTTGTCACAACTCCGCCACAGGCATCTGGTGACTCTTATTGGTTACTGTGACGAGAAGAATGAGATGATTCTTGTTTATGAATACATGGAAAATGGGACGCTTAAGAACCAACTCTATGGCTCAAATCTTCCTTCTCTGAGCTGGAAGCAGAGGCTTGAAATCTGTATCGGAGCAGCCAGAGGACTGCATTACCTTCACACGAGCTCAACTAGGGCAATCATCCACCGGGACATGAAGTCTGCAAACATTCTACTTGACGAGAATCTTTTAGCAAAAGTTTCAGACTTTGGGTTGTCAAAGGCTGGACCAGAGTTGGATCAAACGCATGTGAGCACTGCAGTGAAAGGGAGTTTTGGGTATCTCGATCCAGAGTACTTCAGAATGCAAAGATTGACAGAAAAATCTGATGTGTACTCATTTGGTGTGGTTTTACTTGAAGTTCTATGCGCAAGACAGGTCATTGATCCCACATTACCAAGAGAAATGGTGAACTTGGCAGATTGGGGATTATGTTGGCAAAGGAAACGAGAGTTGGAACAAATTGTTGACCCAAGAATTGCAGGAACAATTAGGATCGAGTCTCTCAGGAAATTTGGAAACATAATTGAGAAATGCCTGGCAGATTACGGTGTGGACCGGCCCTCAATGGCAGATGTACTTTGGAATCTGGAGTATGTACTGCTGCTTCAGGAGTCAGATTCAAGCGTAAGTGAGATTTATAGCATAAAAAATATTGCTGAGCTTGCACCGGCTGTTCAAAACATCACCACCACAGAAGATGCACCTGCAAAGAAATTTGATGCCTCTGGGATGATTGATTATTCAGATGTTTCAATGGACAAAGTTTTCTCGCAAATAATTAGTGCTGAAGGGAGATGAGGTGACTAGAATTTATTACGGTATTGTGTCTGTTTGTAGACCCTGTTTTCCTGTTGCTCCATACAAATGATTTCTGTTTCTTGGAGATTCCTCAGTTATTTGTGCATATTTTCCAACTTGGATGAGTAAACTTCGAGTGTCATTATATTCTGGATTGTTGTATCCCCAATGGAGGTGATCACTATTCTCATGCCACCATCTGCTAAGTTAACGTAGATATTGTAGCTGAACTCAAAACTATACTCCACCTCTGGTGCTAATGCATGATAGTAGTCCTCCGTTCGAAGGTACAGTTGAGTTTTGTTTTCTTAAATATTTGGGGATATTAGGCATATACCGCATGATATATACATGCTAGTCTATTTATAGGGGCCTCGATAAAGCTTACCCAGAATTATAAATGAAATATTCATGTCTTTGAGGACCATCTCTCATTTTTCTACAGTGACTCAAAGCATATTATTTTTATTTTTTAAGAACATATCTTTCTATGTGAAATATTTTCTAAGCCAGTGTCTTGAATTTTGTCTAAGAGCTAAACCTTAGTGGGTTTGGAAGAAATATAGGGCCAGTTTGGGGCTAATTTTGTTTCTAGCTTTTGTTGGCTAGAGAATTGCTGGTTGAAAAATAGCTGATTGAGAGAAACAGCTGTTTGGGAACTATAAGTGCTGATGAATAAAATAAAAATGCTATGATGTTATATTAAGTAAAAAATTTTAATATTACTTTAAGATTTGTATTTTTAAAGCACCTGATTAAATTTCATGGTATGGACTCTACCTTAACATTTTTATTATTTAATATATTAGTAACATATTAATATTCATGTATTAAACTACTAGTTTAAAACTCAAAATAATTAATAATTACTTATAGTCTTAAAAAAAATACCTCAATTATATAAGCAATATGTTAATTCGATAAGAGTGAGATTACACACACATGTTAATTTTTTATAATTACTTAAATATTTTAGTTTATTCTAATATCATATCTTAACACTCTAACCCTAACTCCTAACTCATTTTGAATTGATAAGAGTAAGATCACGTACACATGTTTTTTTTCATAATTACTTAAATATTTGAGCACAAAATTACCTCCTCTGAGTAAAATGAAACACAAATTCTCTTTTATTTAAGATAAATGAATAAAATTATATTAAAAATAAATATAAAAAAATACGGTTCGAGAGCTCAATCCAAGCTGAACCCCTTCATGGAGCAAGGGAGACGAGTTCGACCCCTTCGCGGTGGCCATGGAGGAGGCGACAAGGGAACGAGGGAGGAGGAAGGCGCCAGCACTGCCGTCCTTCTCGTCCTCGAGCCGGAAGGGGTCGCAGTCGCTCTCCATGCTCAGAGGCAGCTCCCCTGCTTCATCTGCACCTTCCATCGCGGTCGCTCTTCCGGAGCGCGTCGGAGGGCCGTGCCACGGGGAATCGGAGCAAGGATCCTCTCTGCAAGTACACCTTGCTTTCACCGTCGGCATCGTCGAGCGGCAAAGTGGTGGACGCAGCTGCAGGTTGCTGGAGGTTGGCGAGAAGGGAGCGGGAGCAGGCCGGAGGTTGAGCTGGGAGCCGGCGGAGGTCAGCAGAGACGAGCTCACTCTCGGCGCTCGGCCTACGCGCCAAGGTCGCCCGCTTGATCTCGTGCCCTGGCCAGAGGAGGAGGCGGCGGAGGTGAGGTACTAGTGCCGGAGTTGAAGGCGCAGGGGCTGGATCTGGAGCCAGAGGTGGAGCTAGCGAGGCGAGGCGGAGGAGGTCGGCTAGGCGTTGGAGTTCGCGAGGTGCTGGAGCTGACAAGGCGAGGGAGTGAGCTGGAGCGGCTGATCAGGAGAGGGTAGCTTGGCACCAACGGCGGCAGAGGAAGCAAGAGCAGGGAGCAGAGAGCAAGCGGCAGGCTGGGAACTGGGAGCACGCGGTCGGCGAGGAGTGGGATCGTTGGCGTCGCGAGAGAGCAGGCGGTCGAAGAGGTCTGTTGTGTTCGTGTCGCGAGAGGTTACTGATACTGTTCACATGCGCTGCGGGTCGAGAGAAGCATGTAATCGGTTGATTCTGCAAGGCAACGAATTTCCGCTGGTGCGCCGAGCAGAATCAGCCCCAAACGTTATGATTGAACACTATTCCCGCTGGCCGCACCCGCAGGGTGTTGCGGTTTCTAGGCTGTGGATTGGAAGAGCAAATTGCGGGTGCGGCCAGCAATCCCAAACCAGCCCATAGGCTCTGCTTGGGCTGCTTTGTGGGCGAATGAAAATATAAAGCGTTTGGTCGCTCTTCCAATCCACAGCCTAGAAACCGCAACACCTACCCGAGCCCTTCTGCAAATTTGCGGGTGCGGCCAGCAATCCCAAACCAGCCCATAGGCTTTGCTTGGGCTGCTTTGTGGGCGAATGAAAATATAAAGCGTTTGGTCGCTCTTCCAATCCACAGCCTAGAAACCGCAACACCTACCCGAGCCCTTCTGCAAACTTGTCTCCTCGACCATTAAATTGATTCTCTTATGTGAACTCTTCCCTGCTCTAGCTCCTGAGACCCCTTTTCGGGAACTCTCCCCAAAAAAAGGTTGATATTATCCTCCATTTTACTTTGAGTTTGGTGTTACTGGGATTCAACTTTAATATTCGCACCTTATCAATCTCAATGCAAAACGAAGGGTGAGGCAAAGCTCTTGCCTAGGAAATTTTCTCCCCCTACTGACTACTCCCCCAAATACCTAGGCAATGCCTTGATGTTGAAGGCATGCACTCAGCGCCAGTGTTAGAGGTGGGTGCGTAGAAAAATCATAGTAGTACTAAATATTTTTGTTTTTACGGCTACATTTGGCCCTCTGCTTATCAGTTTCTGCTTGTGAGCTCAGCAGAAGTGCAGCCCAAGCTGTTTGGATAATCAGTCTCTCTGTCCAAGATAGAGAATCTGTACTATAGCTGAGAAGCTACTTAGGGGCAGCTTCTAGCTTTCAACTTCTACTTTTTCTATTATAAACTTATCAATAAAATATGTTTAGTATTATTTAAAATATTTTAATATTTTAAAGTATTATTTATATAAAATTAGTAATATAATTTTTATACTAATAATATTTTTAATAAATATTTTATTTATTTTAAAAATATTTAGTAGTGTAACCTATAATATTTTTAATATATATTTTAATAATTATTAAAAAATAATAGTATAACTCATAATATTTTTAATAAATATTATAATTATAATTAATTAAAAATTTAGTCATATAATTTTTGTCTTATTAATATTTTAATAAAAAAATTATTTATTATTAATAAAAAATTTAGATAAATTATAATAATCTACCTATGCATCAAAACACCTTTAAAATTTCTTGAGTGCATCTTGTTAACCAGCACTTTTTCAGTCAGCAAAAATTAGAAACAGAAGCTAGGCGAAATGTATCCTACCTAGGCTTCTCTACTTCTATTGCCAGTAGCCTCAAATCATAATTATTTTATAAATAAGTATTCTATAGGAATCATTTTCATAATAAATATTTTAAAATGTTTGAATTATACTATTATAGTTAGTCATGACAATTTAGATTGATTAAGTCATCATTTAAATACAATATTGAAATGTACATGACATAGAGGCTAACATAGGTAAATCATAATTAATTTTATAATTAGCAACATTTGTTGAATAAAGAAACCTTAAAATTTTAGGTACAAATTGTATAAAAAATTCTTGAATATAATAATTGAATATTATAACGTTACAATAAAAAAAGGATTAATAATTTGTTAGCATAATGCATAATTAAACTCATAATGTTTTTTAAATTATGACAAACACTTTCTCTTATTTATTTATTTTTTTCTTTTTTTTCGTGATACCAAAGAATTATGGTTCATTCAGGGTTAATTAGAACACAATTAAAAATTGCGCCCTTTTGTTCGTTCAGATGCGCGCTTCCCGATCACGCCGGCGGACGGCGATAGGTTCCCTCGGCGGTGGAAGGCCGTCGGTGAGCTTTCGCCGGAGCTCGGTTGGATCCTTCGCCAACCCGGCACCTCTTATTTGTCGCACGGATCAATAAATAGTCGGTTAATTTGGTAGTATTAGGTATTAATAGGCACCGGCGACATGCGTGCAGTGCACATCCACACCTCAGCATCGATGAAACTTTTGCCGCCGCCTCTCGCGCCGCGTCCCTCTCCTCTCTCTCTTCCCTTGTTTGCTCCACAGCGAACGAAGCCGTGCACGCGTTTGGATTCCAGCCCCTCGTCCGCGCCAAAGCTATCCTTTTTAAGTTAGCATTGCCAGGCCTCCTCTTTTTCTTCCACCCCTCCGCCCCTGCTCTTTCTGCCCCTGCGGTTCCACATCCACGTCTTCCTCGGGGAAGAGGAAGACGGAGGCTGAGCGAGAGAGAGATATGCTGCAGAGGGCGGAGACGAGCGCGTACTCGTGGTGGTGGGCGAGCCACATCCGGTCGAAGCAGTCGAAATGGCTCGAAAACAACCTCCGAGGCCAGTCTCCTCCTAACCCTCCCCTCGATTCCCTCTTCTTCGTTGTTCCTTACGATTCGTTGTCATTTTTTTTTATCAAATTTGTTGTTTTGTTTTCCTGCTTTCAATCATTACCCATGTCTATCCTTGTTGCACTTTTAAGCAATTCAAAATGTCGCTTGTGCATTTTTCTTTTTCTTTTTTTTGCACAAATGATGAATTTCAAATCTGGATGAATATTTACCCTCTCTCTCTTTCTCTGAACATCCTTGAGATTGAAAAAGAAACAATATGAGAAATTTCTGTTGTGGTTTAATTAATTCTCATATTGGGAATATAACGAGAAGCATCCTTGTGATTTGTGTTCAAATAGCTTGGCATCGATCTTGTTCTAGTTTATGTTGAGCGAACAATCTTTCTGTTATAATTGTTTGTGTGATGGAACAATGGAATTGCAAAGAAACAAATGTCCTCTTGATGTTAACTTCGATCTTGGAAATGTAGGTGGAAAAGTAATTCTCTTGCAGGATTCAACAACAAACAATTCTTACTAGCCTTTTGGAGTCACATGAAAAACCACAACACCTGGATTCAACAATCTTTTGTTGTATTGAATAATGGAATATTGATGCTTTAATGTTGATCTATTGCATGAACAGATCAAATTTCCCCGCAAATGCATATTTGATCTCTGTGCAAAACTTTTTCTTCTTGTTTTTCAGATTTGGTTAAACATTTGATTTTCGTTCTCCACAATGTAATGTTACACGCATCAGAAGTGTTTTTTTTTTCTCAATAGGCAAAGCTCCTTAATTAGTTAGATATTAATTTCAATGTTCACTGATCCTTTCATTTGAACCAGTTTAAAAGATTATAATTTATAGATATGTAAGATTGAATTAATCACAAGCATCGGTGTCAAAGTCCTGAAACATTTCCTTTGACCTTTGTTTATGTTTTTATAAACAACTTGTTTCTGCAAATGAAGGGCCAGCACAAACTTGGCACCTGATTTTCCAACCTAGAGATTTCTGATTAAGCTTGTTCCTTGAGTGAAAATTGATGAACGTTTCTATTTGGAATAGTTTCTCTGATGCTATTATGTTTATGCAGAAGTATATCTCATCAGTCCATCACTGTGCATTATATGTACAAAAATGTTCTCTGTCATTGCTTATTTTGTTGATAAAAAATGCACTTCCTGGTTCTCTTACAAGTAGGATTAACTTTGATTTCAGAGATGGAGGACATAGTGAACAATATGCTTAAGCTCGTCGAAACAGATGCCGATTCCTTTGCTAAAAGGGCGGAATTGTACTTCAAAAGGAGACCGGAATTGATAGGTTTTGTGGAAGATGCTTACAAGGCTTACAGAGCATTAGCTGATAAATTTGACCGCATCTCAGGAGAACTGCAGAAGGCCAACCACACCATTGCAGTTTCTTGTCCTGAACATGTCCAGTATGCCATGCTGGAGTACGATGATGATGAGAATTGCGCGAAAGCATTCACTCCGGTACATCCGAGCAGAATCAACAAGATAACGGTGGAGGGATTGATGAAGAGAAGAAGAGAAAGCGAGGAGTCCATTAAGAAGTTGCAGGATGAGAAAACTGCGTCAGAAATTGATGAGGCAAAGGCACAAGAGGAGATAAATAAGCTTCAGAAAGGAATACTAGCACTGGAGTCGCAGAAAGAATTCATCAAGACCTTCTATGAGAATGGTATTGCCAAGTATTGGGAGCTTGAGAAGCAGATCGTAGACATGCAAGAAGAAATTATTCGCTGGCGAGATGATTTCAGCACCAGTGCAGTAATCGAGGATGATGAGCAGTACAAAATAATGATAGCCACGACCCTTAAATCCTGTGAAGAAACCATCGGCAGCTTGCAGGAGCAGCGGAAGGAATCAATCGAACAAGTAAAGGTAGAGTCTGAAAGAAGTAAGATTGCCAAAGAAAAGTTGAGAGCTCTTAAAAAAGATTGTTGCGACCCCGACACTGTAAGCACTGAGGTGTCTACTGAAAGTAGTGAGATAAACTTCATTTCTGCAAACATGGAGAAAGAAACTGATTCTCTAAGGCAGGCAAAGGGTGAATTGCAAGCTATATGCGAGAAAATTAAGGAATACTTGGAAATGGATCCCGAAAGTTCAGCCGAAGTTGCAGCAAAGATCAATGAGCTTCTAAACATAATTGTCACATTAAAACTCACAGTCTCGTCACAGGCTGCACAAATAAATAGATTGAGTTCAGACAACAATGAACTGGAAACAAATCTACAAAACTTGGAAGAGGAGAAAATGGGTCCGATGGCGCCAACTGTGCTGGATGAAAAGGTGAAGGAAGCAGAAGAATTGATAAGCAGACTCCAGGCTGTTGAGAAACTTGTTGTAAATGAAGAGGCAAATTTCTGCAACAATTTGATTGAAATCCGTAACAGCATGAATGGTATTTCTGAGAGGCTGTCCCCTCCTAAACCTTTGGTGGAAGATCCTTGTACTGAACATGAATCCCTAGAGGAAAAGGCTTCTAATTTGGGCACTGAACCACTAAGAGAGCTTGAAGATAAAGAAGTGGAAATTCTTCACATTAAGGAAGATGAGCTTGAAGATAAAGAAGTGAAAATTCATGACATTAAGGAAGATGAGCTTGAAGATAAAAAAGTGGAAATTCATGACATTAAGGAAGATGAGCTTCAAGATAAAGAAGTGAACATTCATGACATTAAGGAAGATGAGAATGAAGATATTCATGTAACTCAGCCTCTTGTCCAGTTCCTGGAAGGTTTTCTAAAGACTGAGGCAGATTCCTCATTGTATTACTCTTCAGAAAAGATTGAGGACCCAATGGTGACTAATACATTTGGAGAGAAAGGATCAGCACCCCAGGAAGTAGAAAAGAGGAGAGAAGACTATATCCGAGAGATGGTTCTTCTCATAGGGGAACTGGTGAATGTTACTGCAATGAGAGATGAGGAGATCCAATGTCTGAGGAAACAGTTGGCATCTTTGAAATCGAGGCCTCGTGATTCTGTGGTATACTTGGATACTGCAAGCATGAATAAAGATCTAGAACTTGAGATGCCTGCAGATCTGAAATCTGAAGTTTCCACTCAAAGAGATTCATCGGTTCAAGACATCAATGTCGACTGTGTCAATGAGGAAAAGGCCACTTCCCCTATGGAAGACAAATCTAAAAGGGACATTAACAGTTTGCTTGGCAATAATTTAGAATTTTGGCTGAGGTTCAGCACAACATATCATTACATAGAGCGGCTCAAAGCCAAATATGCTGAGATACAAACTGATATTAGTAAGTTGGAGGAGGACAAGTCAAGAGAAGCCAATGACACAGCTGCTGGCTATCAGGAGGCAAAACCTGAATCAGAACCGGTTATGAAGAGACTGAGAGACTTGAAGGGTGAACTCCAGGTTTGGTCCGAGCAAAGCATACTGTTGAGAGGAGAGCTGCAAAGGAGGTTCTTATCTCTAAACAACATGAAAGAGGAGCTATCAAGTGTCGTCAGTGCAAGCTCAACGTCTGGGGAAGCAAAGTTCACTTCTCAACAAGCTGCAAAACTAAAAGGTGAGGTGATGGACATGAAACATGAGACCCACAAGGCTTCAAATGAATTGCTGGAGGGACTGGATCAAGTAAGGAACGTTCAATCTGAGATTGAGCTGCAGTTGGCTAAGCTGTGTGAGAACTTCCAACTAATTATGTTAAGGACCAAAGCTGATCCAAGTAAGACAGGAGTGCCTTTAAGAACCTTCCTTTATGGTTCTAAGCCTGTAGCTCCTAAGCCTAAAAAGCCATCCTTATTTACGCGCATTCTCCCACTCTTTCAGAAACATAAACGCAGGGCTGCTCGTCCGAAAATCAATGTTGAGATCGTGAAGAGCTGAATGGAACTTCAAAATAGATGCTATCTACTAGTGTCAACCTGTGGAGTTGTTTTGAACAAATCTACATAGAGATACTCGTTTCAAGTATGAAAGTGACACAGCTCAGATTTATCCCCTATAAATTTGATGATCATGGTGATAATGAGGATTCTTTGTAAAAAGAGAAAGAAGCTTCTGTACATTCTTGTTCAAAACTTGGATATTCTTTTGGTACATGAAAAAAAGTAGTCAAAAATTTTCTTTCTTTTGTAATGTTAGCTTGCTAGAAGTTGCACAAGGCTGCTGCCTGATGCATCCAGTGGAGTGAAGATCTGGTCACAATAGCCAACATTTTCTAAACATTATAGTCTTTTTTGTGTTCTTCTCAACAAGTAAAATAATCGATCAAAACATTAAAAAGAACAAATATGCTAATACTTAAAGTGGTAACCAAAGTTTCAAACTTTACCTAGTAGTCAAATTTAAAATTAATTGTGTAGAAAAAATGTAATAAAACAAATAAGACATTGTAAAAGATTGTAACAAAATATTTATTATATGAGTTTTAATATAAACCAATATAACATAGGCATGGAGAAATTAAACCGATACAATGTATGCAAAAAGAAATGCATAATGATGACCTTTTGACTTCCTATTTAATTTTTCTAAATACCTAAAAGAGTTGAGCTTTAGTACTCGTTATTTTTTGCCCCTTGACCTTTGTTGACTTAATATTTTGGGTTTATGCCTGGCTAGGTTAATAATTTTTATTTATTATGGACCAAAATGAATAATCTTTGACCTCCTCAACCATATAATCATTTTTAGGTAATATAACTCAAATCTTATTATTCAAACTTTACATGAAACACACTCTAAGATTAATTGTAGAGTTTTTTTTATAATTATTAATTTTGCTAGAGAGTTTTAATTTTGATCAAACAATCTGAAATTGCCTAAAATTTTACTTATATCATTCTATTTAATTTATTCATGGTGACTCAATATGATCCCACAATTTGATAGAATTAATTGGTACAACTTCAAGGGCTAGAGCTCATGGTAAAAATTCATTAAAGTAATCATAAATGCTTTTCAAGAGAATATAATTTCTTCTTAATTTTCATCCTCCCCCTTTTATCCCTTTCATTTTTATTGAAATAAATATATACTTAGTTAAATAAGAGGAAGTATAGTTTTGCATCTCCATGTTATTTTCTATTTCCCTTTTTTAAATGATTATTTCTTAAAATTCAATATTTTCTCTTTTCTCATAATAGAAAAAAAATCACAAGAAAGTTCTTACTAATCATGCTCCTATTCAATCCCCTTTACCTCCTAAGAAAAAAGTGGAATGTGAGTCAAAGTCAACGCAGTCCAAAAGATCCGCCGAGCCGTTCATCTCCGAGATCCAGGGAGTCGCGACACCACAAGTTACACTAATCGTAACAGCCCGATACGCTTCCGAAACCATACCGGTCTGTCCCTGGTTCCGGGCCTCCAAAACGCTACGGTGGTCCATGCCCGTTCCGACTCGGTGCCGGGTCGCCGTCCCAAACACAACACTTCGGTCGCTCTTTCCCTTCCTCGTGCCATCCATCTCTTCCCCTTCGCCTTATTCTAACTGCCGCAACTCTCTCTCTTTCTCTTTCTCTCTCTACCCTTTTCTCTCTCTCTTCTTCTTCCCTCTCTCGACCTTTCTAGGGTTTCATTTCTTTTGTCTCGTTCCGAACGGCGAAATCCAATCCTCTGGCTCCTCTAGCTTCCGCTCTTCCGGTGCGTTGATTTCTTCCTTCCGTATCTGTGGTCGCACGCGCTGTTGCTGCTCTTTCATTCTCCGATTCGTCTGATTCATCGTGCTTGATTTCTGATAGCTTTTCGTCGATTCCTTTTGCGGTTTCTAGGTGGTTGGTGGTGTTGCTGACAGGTTAAGGTTTGCATCTTCGGAGGGGGATCCATGGAGATTTTGAAGAATGGCGGTAGGGTTTCGAGGATTGATGGTGATTCCTCGCCTGCGAGTCGCGGGAGTGCCTCGACCCAGGAGGACGACGATGAGCCCTGCACGAGGAGTGCCAAGGCGGAGTCCTTTGCTTCGGATTCCTCCGATGTGGACTCCGGCATGGAATCGGACGAGTTTGACCCGGCGGAGCTCGGTCAGCCCGGGACACAGTTGTGCCAAGTTGGGAACCAGAGCTTTAGCGTCCCCCTCGAACTCTACGACCTCCCCGACTTGGGCTCAGTCTTGTCCTTACAGACGTGGAATGAGTGTCTCACGGAGGAGGAGCGTTTGGCGCTGGCAGAGTACCTTCCGGACATGGATCGAGAGACTTTTGGCCTCACTCTGAAGGAGCTATTTTCAGGGGCAAATTTTCACTTTGGGAGCCCGCTCAGGACTATATTTAATCAATTGAAAGGCGGGCTTGGCGACCCCAAGATTGTTCTTTACCGTAAAGGTTTGGTTTTCATGCAGCAGCGGGAGCACTACCTGAACCTATGCAAATATCAGAATTCTATGGTGGCGAGACTTGTTCGCATGAGGGATGCATGGCAGAACTATGCGGGTTATGGTATTGAAGAAAAGCTTCAGCTTCTGAAAGTTCTTAGTACTCAGAGGTCTTTGAATTATGAGGCGAATGGAGATGTTGGGTATGAGACAGATTCTCAGAGTAGAGATTCTGATGATTGGTATTTGAACAGAAGGTTTAAGATGGGCCAACAGTTTGTGAAGCCATCTTTCGGTAACAAACCTTATGAGGCTGGCATTGCTCGGCAGCCAGTGAAGCATGTAAAAGAATACACCAAGGGAGTTTTGAAAGTCGCTGTTAAGGTTCCAAAACAGGAATACATTGAAGGAGTTCCTCGGAAGGATAAATCTGCTGGGTATGATGTGGGAACATTGAAACGGATTAAACCTCATGTTACTGATGATCCTGATGATATTGAGGAAGGATATGTGGGTATGGGTTCACATACAAACTGGAATACAAGCCATAGAAGTGCAGTAGCTAGAAATTGTGTGCTGAAGACAGGAAAGAAGCAAGGACTTAGAAAGAGATATGATGGCGGCATGTATGGTGATGGAAATCCTGAAGGTTATAACGGTTTCAGTCAGTCACATGGGAAAAGAAGACAGCCAGAACAGGTGGTGACTGTAGCTTCGTATGGTAGTGAATCTCCTGACCATGCCAAAGCTAAGTATTTTGAGAGAGGAATGTATCCTGCAACGTTCATAACGCAAAATCACAAGCAAACATTACAGCAAAATAAGATGCACGAGATAGCCATTTCCTCAGGCCATTTGGCTAAATCTGGTAGGGCTGGAAAAGGGTATAGAGATGGAGTTAGCTACGACTTGAAAAACAAGTCTAATAAACCGCCTCTGACACTGAAGAATCTCGCACATCTGCGCAAGGATTCTAGAGCCAAAATGTTACAAGGAAGAACAAAAAATAATACCACTCAGTATGACAGGAAAAATGTGGAATACTCCATGGACAACACTATGATATCTGAAAGTGACGAAACAGAATCTGATTCTTCCGACCAGGCTGAGGAGGATGGAGACCTAAATCCTGTTAGGAATGTGGAGCATCACAGTGGTGATACTGGAGGCCATCATGCGAAGATTGCTAGATCCTCTTATGATTCTAGAAGGCCAAAGAAGCGAGAGAAGGTAGATAATTCTAATCTCTCTGATGTTGATAGAAGTGTACGTCCACTGGATGTTGAATTGAAAGGGAACTATAGCAGATTGGCAAAGAAAGCAAAACTACCAAGGGAGAATTTGAGCGTTGTTAAGAAGAGGCATAAAGGGGTGGCTAATATGGATCCCCCTCAGTCACCACTTTATGCTGATGATTATGGAAATGGTCAGATGGTGGATGTGGAAAATTTGGATCATGTTTCCAAGTTACGAGGTAACAAGAATCTCATCAATAGATTAGAAAACACGCTGGAAGTAGCAAACACTCAGACAATAGGTGTTACTCAAGAAAGGTCAAATGTGCCGCTGGTAGAATGTAAATCTTTATCCAAGAAGACTAAGAAGAAAGTCGAGGGTCGTTACCTGACTGAACAGGATGAATCCCTTCACTTAAAGCTCAGTCCAAAGCAGCAGATTGAAGGCCCAAATGTAATCAGGAAGGGTAAAAGGAAAGCTGATGCTGAAACTGAAACTTTGACTGTGATTGATCCAGATTGGGATACATCGGGAAAGGTTGCAGCAGATGGAGAACCCAAGGCAAAGTTACAGAAGAAAACATTTACTCTTATCACTCCTACTATTCACTCTGGCTTTTCATTTTCCATTATACATCTTCTTTCAGCTGTAAGAAAGGCAATGATTACTCCTCATATTGAAGATACTATGCTGATAATGGATCATCTCCAGGAGGATTCTAGGCCTAAACATATAACGGATGATCAGAAAAAAATGCATCATGTGGCCACTGACGCACACCTTCCACATTCTGTTGAGAATGTGGACAGACATTCTTTGGAATATGCAGAACAAATTACTTTGCCTTCTCTTACAGTTCAGGAGATTGTTGATCGCGTTAAATCAAATCCTGGAGATCCTTACATTCTTGAAACTCAGGAACCACTTCAGGATTTAGTCCGAGGGGTTTTGAAAATTTTTTCATCGAAGACAGCACCTTTAGGAGCAAAGGGTTGGAAACCCCTAGTATTGTATGAGAAATCAAACAAAAGTTGGTCATGGGCAGGCCCTGTTACTTCTACTTCATCAGACAATGATAACACAGAAGAGGAAACTTCTTCAGAAGCATGGGGAATTCCTCACAAGATGCTTGTGAAGATGGTTGATGCTTTTGCTAATTGGCTTAAAAGTGGTCAAGTAACCCTCCAGCAGATTGGAAGCCTCCCTCCACCCCCAACTTCATTGCTATCAAACATGGATGAGAAGGACAGGTTTAAAGATTTAAGAGCACAAAAGAGTCTAAACACCATTAGCCCTAGCTCTGATGAGGTAAGAGCATACTTCCGCAAAGAGGAATTCTTAAGGTACTCGATTCCAGATAGGGTATTTTCCTACACGGCTGCTGATGGGAAAAAATCTATTGTTGCTCCACTAAGAAGGGGAGGTGGAAAGCCAACTTCAAAAGCTCGGGACCATTTCATGCTTAAGCCTGATCGACCGCCACATGTTACTATTCTTTGTCTTGTCCGAGATGCAGCAGCCAGATTGCCTGGTAGTATTGGTACTAGAGCAGATGTTTGTACTCTATTAAGGGATTCACAATACATTGTTGAAAATGTCTCTGATGCACAACTGAACCAAATTGTGAGTGGAGCTCTAGATCGGTTGCATTATGAACGTGATCCTTGTGTACAATTTGATAATGAAAGAAAATTGTGGGTTTATCTGCACAAGGACAGGGACGAAGAAGATTTTGAGGATGATGGTACCTCATCCACGAAAAAATGGAAAAGGCAAACGAAAGAATCTTTGGATCAGTCTGACAATGGAATAGCTAATGATGTTGGTGGCTCTTCCACTGTCTTTGGTGATGACCATGATCTCCATATTGACACATCACCCATCAGAGCAGGGGGTAAGGCTGAGCTCGTCTCTGAGAAAATGGGAACAAATATGGTGAATACACGTTCTCATATGGTTTCAAGAACTGTTAGAAGTAGCCATGGCAATTGGGAGATTTTGGGTTTGAACAACCCACACAGAGAAAATAGAGTAGTATGTCGAGAGAACTCTACAGTTGAAGTTTTTGATGATGAAACATTTAGTCAAGAGAAGCAGAGTCGGCTTCAGTATGACCTTGTTATGAAGAATGGATAAGTACTAGATTGTTTTCGACATGTTTATACAAGGTAACTTTTGAATGAAAATTAGCATATTTACATGCTGATTTACATACAACTTGCACTAATTAGATAATTCTACAATTTTGGCATTTTATGGAGAATGGATTGTACTAT